>CP092864.1:156575751-156733179 GCA_030710605.1 Cordylochernes scorpioides
AGGTGCATTCTAATTTATTTTAAAAAATAAGAACGATATTAAAAATTAGGACTTGATTTTTCAAAATAATCATCTTGGCTTTTTATACATCGTCTACATCGTTCTGGCAACTTGTAAATACCCTCTTTATAGGCACTCTTAGGAAGCGTGTGAAAAAAATCTTGCACCACTTTCTGGACATCTTCATCCGAGTCAAATCGCTTTCCCTTTAACTCCTTCTTTAGTAGTCCAAAAAGGAAATAGTCAGAGGGGGTTAGGTCTGGACTATATGCAAGATGTTCTAAAACTTCAAAACCTAATTTAATGATTGTAGATACAGTTTTACATGATGTATGCGGCCTTGCATTATCATGAAGGAAGAGAACACCTTTACTAAGCTTCCCTCTTCTTTTGTTTCTTATACCGGGCTTTAGCTTATTTACAAGAATGTCACAATAAAGGTTGCTGTTCATACGTTGCCTTGAGGATAAAAAATCAAGACAGATTGGTCCATCAACATCCCAAAAAAATGTTAACAAAACTTTACCGGCCAAACGTTGAGACCTGAGTAACATGTAATTCGTCCATTTTTGAACTCGTTAACCCATTTATAAATGTTTTTTTTTTTAGACAAACAAGACTCACCATAGATATTTTCATTCTTTGGCATATTTGAGATGTTTGAATACCTACTGCATTCAAGAAACGAATAACTGCACGTTGCTCAAGCGTGGTGCAATCCTTCAAGGGAGCTTCTATTTTAGTTTATTTATAAGTCTCGCGCCGCGCGTGGGAAAAAAGAACAGAACACCTTAAATAGTCTCTCGATGTTATATTTTAATATTCTGTGGTTTAAATTATTTTGATTTTTTAATTTTTAAGAAATAAGATAATTCACCTTATTTATTGATCCCCCTTTGTATTATATCTAGAACTAGCGGATGTACCCGGCTTCGCCCGGGTTTTACCCGAGTAAAGGTTTGTCTAACGAACATTTGTTAAAACAATTCTCTAGAAACTTATTTAAAAAATAATAGATATATTTTGATAATTTGAAACTCGTAAATTTGAATCTTTCGATAAAGTGAACATTTTTTCCCGGTCCCTGTGTGCCCTGTCATCCTGAATTTTGTCTTTCCAAATTTTCTACATTACAAAATCACCGTTTTATCTAGTGAACATTTTCCCGGTCCCTTGAAAAATACTCGATAAGTTGAATATAATCAATATTAATTGGTTCCCTCGGTAATTGGAAGTTAAAGGAATAGCATCTTTGCCTTGGAATTGTATCATTATTCTTGTCTCAAAAAATTGCCGTGTCTTCCTGAATTTTGTCTTTCCTAATTTTCTACATTACAAAATCATCGTTTTATCTTGTGAACATTTTTTCCCGGTCCCTTGAAAAATACTCGATAAGTTGAATAAAATCAATATTAATTGGTTCCCTCGGTAAATGGAAGTTAAAGGAATAGTATCTTTGCCTTGGAATTGTATCATTATTCTTGTCTCAAATAAATTGCCGTGTCGTTAAATGATAAAACTAACTTTGACTTGTGCGCAAAATTCCCACGCTCTACGGGCGGAGATCAGAGCTTGGTTAAGTGGTTTCGTCAGTGTAGAGGACAAAACGTTCCGTCGGCGGTTTCATGTTCAAGTCTTTCGCGCAGTCTCTTGGGATTAAAATATTTGCTTCAAGCGAGGGGTGGCTCTCAAATTATATATAAAAAAACGACACGGGATATCATTTAAAAGATCTGCGTAGAGAGCGCCAGCGTGGATATTTCCATGTGTTCGCAAAGGATTGACGACCTAAACCAACTTTTGAATGGCTATGACCTATGGTTATCGTCTGATTTCTACTAATTAACCTGGTTCAAATCACATTAATAGGTACCGCTCAGCAAGAGCAACCTAGTTCATGATAATTGAACAATGAATAATATGTGAAAGAGTTATTCACATATTAAAAAAAATTTAACGCGGGATTCAATCCCGGTTCATGACTGTCGGGAATCGAGCGTGTTACCGTCTCATCCACCGACTTATTTTTATCTACTAATTCAAAAATGAATAGAGGTTCGTATCAAGCAAATTAAAAGGGAAAACAGGAAACTTTTATCAAGTTGGTATGCTTACAGGACGAAACTATGCAAAAGTTTCTATATAAGTTATTTAATTTTTAGTATCGCATTTATATTTATAAAGCACTAATATTTGAATTAGTTTTACTTAATATATTAGCCCTGAAAGACCCAAGGTCATCAGGCATGGAGCAGACTTTCTGCCAAAACCTAAGCCTATCTCCGTCGCAAGGTGGCGCTGCTTGCGAGTTAAATCTACAAATCTGCAAATAACTCTAAGGATATTCAAGATATTCAATATATTATTTTTCAGAAACCTTCCCAGTACTATACTAAATAATTTCCCAAAGTTTCATGGCGTTCCAATGAGTGGTTTGGTCAGGCATAAAGGACAGACACACACACACACACACACACACATACATTCATTTTTATATATATAGATAGATAAGCGATAGAACTCTTCCTGTTTAGATAATAAAATAAAGTAAAGCACGAAGGAAACTCATCTTCTTTCGTGCTTTACTTTATTTGATTATATTATATCTAGACACCTGTTCTATATCTGATTGTATATATAGATAGATGGACCTGTTCTATATCTGATTGTATATATAGATAGATGGACCTCTGTTCTATATCTGATTGTATATAGATAGACCTGTTCTATATCTGGTTGTATATATAGATAGATGGACCTGTTCTATATCTGATTGTATATATAGATAGATGGACCTGTTCTATATCTGATTGTATATATAGATAGATGGACCTGTTCTATATCTGATTGTATATATAGATAGATGGACCTGTTCTATATCTGATTGTACATAGATAGACCTGTTCTATATCTGGTTGTATATATAGATAGATGGACCTGTTCTATATCTGATTGTATATATAGATAGATGGACCTGTTCTATATCTGGTTGTATATAGATAGACCTGTTCTATATCTGATTGTAAATATAGATAGATAGACCTGTTCTATATCTGGTTGTATATAGATAGACCTGTTCTATATCTGGTTGTATAGAGATAGACCTGTTCTATATCTGATTGTATATATAACCTTGACACCGACCAGAGAAAAGCCATAAATGACAAAGTGGGAAGAATGAGATTAATACTAACTATACTTAGAGAAGACTCTACAAGCGAAAATGAACTACCTGCGATGTTTAAGAGACCGATCGGGGCGTCTCGGGAAGACAACGTCGAACAGCGAGAAAACAAAAAACAAGATAGAAAAACGAAGTCTACCCCCCCCCCCCCCAGGAGCGAAGACAACCCCTCCGCTGTGGAAAGACAGGGAGATGGACGGAGAGACTACGACAAATAGGTTGACGACATCTTGATGCTTTCTCATTGTGAAAACTGCCGAATGTAATTGCCTCCTTTTTTCAACTGAATAAAGACCGTTTTTTGCGTTGTATATAGATAGACCTGTTCTATATCTGGTTGTATATAGATAGAACTGTTCTATATCTGATTGTATATAGATAGAACTGTTCTATATCTGGTTGTATATAGATAGACCTATTCCATTACCCATTCCTACATAAAAAGAGACGGGAAATTCGCGAAATTTCGGGGCCAACTCACTAAAATGAACAACATGTATATAAAATCTTCACTACTCTCCTGCTGGATAAAACATTTGTTTATAAATATTTTAAATATTTCAAGGCGATTGATAAAATGAGAGAAGAAGTGCTCAACTCCACAGACAACGGCTGATTGCTCCCCCTCCCCTCTAAATTGCTTTTCCTCCTCACTCATGTACATATATAACCTTTTAGGGGAATCCCCTTGTAAGACAATAGTGTCTTAATAAAGGTTTTTTGTTTTTGTTGTTGAATATAGATAGACCTGTTCTATATCTGGTTGAATATAGATAGACCTGTTCTATATCTGCTTGTATATAGATAGACACCTGTTCTATATCTGATTGTATATAGATAGACCTGTTCTATATCTGGTTGTATATAGATAGAAATGTTCTATATCTGATTGTATATAGATAGACCTGTTCTATATCTGGTTGTATATAGATAGACACCTGTTCTATATCTGATTATATATAGACCTGTTCTATATCTGGTTGTATATATAGATAGACCTGCTCTATATCTGATTGTATATAGATAGACCTGTTCTATATCTGGTTGTATATAGATAGAAATGTTCTATATCTGGTTGTATATAGATAGAAATGTTCTATATCTGGTTGTATATAGATAGACCTGTTCTATTTCTGATTGTATATATAGTTAGAGCTGTTCTATATCTGATTGTATATAGATAGACCTGCTCTATATCTGATTGTATATAGATAGATCTGTTCTATATCTAATTGTATATATAGATAGATAGAGACCTCTCTGTTCTATATCTGGTTGTATATAGATAGACCTGTTCTATATCTGATTGTATATAGATAGACCTGTTCTATATCTGATTGTATATAGATAGACCTGTTCTATATCTGATTGTATATAGATAGACCTGTTCTATATCTGATTGTATATAGATAGACCTGTTCTATATCTGATTGTATATAGATACGAGGTCTGTTCAAAGAGTATCGCGACTTTTGAATTTTTGCGGGTTATGTATATTCGAATTTCGATCTTTTTGTGGCTTTATGTTGGTACTCATGTCTCTCACTTATGCCGACAAGTTCGGCCATTTTGAATATTCACTCAATTGTTGACAGCTGCTTTGCTTGCAGGTGTTTTGGATCGTCTTCGATTTTTACCTATTTAAAAAAATGGATCAAAGAACCTGTATCAAATTTTGTGTGAAAAACGAAATTAAGTGCGCGGATGCATTACGAATGTTGACTGTGGCATACGGAGAAGCTACCTTGGACCGAAGCAACGTTTATCGGTGGCACAAAATGTTCTCAGAAGGCCGAGAAGATGTGAACGACGAAGAGCGTGCCGGACGCCCGAGCACTTCAACAACAGACGAAAAAATTAATGAATTGGAGAAAATTATATTGGACAATCGTCGAATCACCGTTAGAGAAGTTGCTGAGGACCTAAACATATCGATTGGCTCGTGCCATTCGATTTTTATCAATGATTTGGGCATGAGACGGGTCGCCGCGAAATTCGTACCAAAATTGCTCAATTGCGACCAAAAACAGCATCGCATGAACATTGCTAATGAGATGTTGGACTCCGTCCGCGACGACCCAAATTTGCTCCAGAGGGTCATAACTGGTGACGAAGCGTGGGTTTATGGTTATGACGTGGAAACCAAAGCTCAATCATCTCAATGGAAGCTGCCGCACGAACCAAGACCGAAAAAGGCGCGCCAAGTTCGGTCGAATGTGAAAGTTTTGCTGACAGTTTTCTTCGATTACAGGGGCGTGGTGCATCATGAGTTCTTGCCACAGGGTAGAACGGTCAATAAGGAATATGTGATGTCGTGACGTCACCGGACGTGACGTAGCCGCCGCGCATGCGCGGGGGTAGAAGAAAGCCTATCTCGAGTGGTAGCATGAGACCACGCGTATATTTAAAAGTAAATAAACTATGTTTCCTTCTTCACCGTATAACCTTTAAACTGGCCTTTGTCATTAATTCAACAAACATAACAAAGTGGCGACGAGGATTCAAGGTAAAGTGATCAATTTTTTTTTTTATGAAATTGATTTTTTTTTGGAATGTAAACAAATAATTCAAGATGGCTGCCGGTAAACTCATCCCGTTCCTGCAAGATGGCATCCAAAGCATGGACTTTGACGAATATGTTCGTTATTTCAACAACTACATGATTGCTGAGGATAAACTAAATGTGGAAGAAAAGAGAAAAATTGCTATCTTCTTGAACAGTGTTGGAGCTGAAGTACAACGGCAATATTACACGTTGCCCAAGGCCAGTACTGTCACTTCCTTAAGTGAAGCTATTGATCTTCTAAGGCAGAGATATGTTGTTAAATCTCGCCCCTGGGTAATCAGGATGAAGTTTAATAATCGAAGGCAATTACAAGGCGAGACAATCGCTGACTACATATCGGCACTACGCGCGCTGGCTAAAGACTGTGTCTATGGTTCTATGGAAGACGAATTGATTCGGGATCGGTTCATTGTCGGAACCAAAATCAAGCAACTACGGGATCGGCTTCTAGTGGAGACTACGGACTTAAACCTGGATCAAGTGATGCAACTTGCTACTCAGTACGAGAAGGCCCAGGAGGACAACAAAATGTTCGATAATACGCCCGAAGGGATAAATAATATCGCTGCTAATGATCGCCGCACTGAGCCTAATCTTCGGGAGCGCAAAAAGATCTCGACAAACTTCAAGTGTCTGCGCTGTGGAGGTAAGCATAAAGCTACAAGTCCTGATTGTCCTGCTAAGGATGTAAAGCGTCACCAGTGCCTGAAGGTAGGGCATTTTAAAAAGTATTGTTTATCTAAGTTTTCAGTTAAGAACATTACAATGGTACAATGTAACCAACCAATTCATCAGCCTTCAAAGCTTGAAATGGACTTGAATGTTAATGGTGGAACAAGTAATGTTCTTATAAAGTTCCTAGTTGACACAGGATCCTCAGTGTCATTGATTCCAGAGAGTTTGTACACCAAATACTTTGAAAAAAATAAATTAAACCCAGCTTCGGTAGCACTAAAAAGCTATACGCAGCAGGCTATTGACGCACTTGGTGACCTTCCCGCTAAAATTAAGCATGGTAAAACTGTTGTACATACGCTCTTACATGTTGTTAGAGCTGACTCACCTATTTTGGGATTGGAGTTATTTAATAAACTCGGGCTTTCCATAAAGGATGTAAAAGTCAACCAAATCACTGAAAGTATCAAGATTCTTGAAACTTCACCCTTCGCAAAGGACATTGAGTACAAAATCTTTGCTGATACGAGTGTACCGCCGGTACAACAAAAACTAAGGAGACTGCCACCAGTCCTTTTATATGAAGTACATAGGGAAATTCAACGCCTGGTGAAAATGGACATCATTGAACCCATTGTTACATCTAAATGGATTTCACCCATTGTGGTCTCCAAAAAGAAAGATGGCTCAATAAGGCTTTGCGTTGACCTAAGAGAACCGAACAAGGCTGTGATATTGGATGCCTACCCAATTCCACTAATTGAGGACATACTATCATCCTTGCACGGTTGTAAAGTTTTTACTAACTTGGATCTATCCCAGGCATACCACCAGATAAGACTTCACCCTGATAGCAGGTACCTCACTGCTTTTATTACTCATATGGGGAGTTACCAGTTTAAAAGGTTGCCCTATGGCCTGAGCCCAGCACCAGGTGCTTTTCAAAGATATTTAAGTGAACTTCTAATGGACATTAAAGGTGTAAGTTGTTACCTCGATGATATAATAATTGGGGGTAGCAGTATGAAAGACCATGATAAAAAGTTAAATCAAGTTCTGTCTAGACTCAGAGAAGTCAACCTTATGCTAAATGACGCAAAGTCAATTTACAGGCAGAAGTCCTTAAAATTTTTAGGGCACATAATTAATGATAATGGAGTTCATCTGGATGAGGAGTTGATGAAACCTCTCTTAGATGCCCCTCCTCCCAAAGATAAGTCAGGTCTTAGATCCTTAATCGGAATGATAAACTGGTTCCAGAAATACATCCCTAACAAAAGTACAATTATGGAACCTCTACAAAAGTTGCTTAAGAAAAGTGTTCCGTTTAAGTGGAGAGGAGAACATGCAAAAGCTTTGCAAACAGTAAAGGACTCTCTTAAAAAGGGACAAGTGCTTGCCCTATTTTGTCCAAAATTGCCTACGGTCATTACAACTGATGCATCTCATAGCGGCATAGGATGCGTAGTCTCACAGCTGTCAGAAAAGGGAGAGGAGCGCATTGTGGCGTGTGCCTCAAGAACACTTTCTGATGCTGAAAGGAAATACACAATCGTTGAAAAAGAAGCCCTCGCTTGTGTGTGGGCTTGTGAAAAGTTTAGAAGATGGGTCTGGGGTCTGAAGTTGACTTTGAGAACAGATCAATCCTCTCTAACGACATTGCTTACAACTAAAGGCAACGATAGAGCAGGACTGAGAATTGCAAGATGGTCTGCAAGGCTCATGAACTTTGATTACAACATCGAATACAAAAAGGGAAGAGATAACGTATTACCTGATTATCTCTCCAGATCATCGCTATCATCCCATGAGGACTATGATGGTGAAGTTGAACTAATTGCATCGATCAATCAAGACATGTTGGCTATCAGTGAAGAGGAATTCCTGAGAGAATGTTCACTGTGCCCTGAAATTATTGCCTTAAAAGAGCAACTGATGAAACCATGGAGTAATAATGAATCTTCACAATTAAATAAGTACTTCAGATTAAGAAAGGATCTTTCAGTTCAGGAGGACCTGATCTTGAATGAAAAAGGAAACATTCTAGTGCCAGTATCTCTCCGAAATAAATTGCTATCCTTTGCTCATAAAGCTCATCAAGGAATGGTCAGAACTAAGCAAAGGTTAAGAGAATGCTATTGGTGGCCCGGGATGGATAAAGACGTGGAAGACTTAGTAACCAATTGCTGGGTATGTAAGAACCACGACAAGAGAAGAAAAAAGCCTATCTCGAGTGGTAGCATGAGACCACGCGTATATTTTAAAAAGTAAATAAACTATGTTTCCTTCTTCACCGTATAACCTTTAAACTGGCCTCTTTGTCATTAATTCAACAAACATAACAAAGTGGCGATGAGGATGGGATTCAGATTTGCTATAACTCTAATTGACTACACATCTAAATGGCCCGAAGTCTTCTGTTCAAACAAGACCACCTCTAAAGTGATAATAAACTTTTTGGAAGATGTTTTCTCTAGAGAGGGATTTCCACGTGAGATTGTCACCGACAATGGAGCTTGCAACGGAGAAGTGGAAAACTTGAATAAAACTCTAAAGTCAACGGTCCTGACAGCACACCTACAGCATACAGAGGCTAAAAGAACGATACAACTGTTCTTGAGAGAATACAGATCTACACCGCACACCGTCACGAAGCAAACACCTTCAGCAGTGCTCCATGGAAGAACTTTGAGAACTTTGGTGCACGTGTTCGATAAGGAAGTTGAAACAAAACCACCTGAGGAAGCTTGCCGTCAGGAAGTCAAGAGCGACAGTGAAAGTAAAATCTGTAGTCCTAAACTACAAGTTGGAGATCAGGTAAAAGTCCAAGCGGGTGATCCCATCATGAAAGGACGTTCCAAGTTGAGGGGCCCGTTCACCATAACCAAACAACTGCGACCATTTATATTTGTGCTATCCGACGGTAAAGTGTGGAATGCCCGCAGACTGAGACTGTACCAGGAATGTGCCGGGACCTACACCCGTCCTGACACCCGACATGAACTAGAAATACATCCTGCCCTACATTTGGATGACCACGCCAGCCAGGAGGAGTCTACCCCACCTCCTGACAGTTCTCCCATCGCTTCGCGACTACGGTCCAAGTGTTACAGGAAAGGGGGAAAAGGTGATGTCGTGACGTCACCGGACGTGACGTAGCCGCCGCGCATGCGGGGGTAGAGGAAGAAAGCCTATCTCGAGTGGTAGCATGAGACCACGCGTATATTTTAAAAGTAAATAAACTATGTTTCCTTCTTCACCGTATAACCTTTAAACTGGCCTTTGTCATTAATTCAACAAACATAACACAATATTACCTGCAAGTTATGGGAAATTTGCGCGAAGCAATCCGCCAGAAACGCCCGGATTTGTGGAAGAACAAAAATTGGCTTTTGCACCACGATAACGCCCCTGCTCACACATCGTTTCTTGTGCGCGACCTTTTGGCCAAAAACAACACACTAATGATGCCGCGCAGCCACCGTATTACCCAGATCAGGCCCCCTGTGACTTTTTCTTGTTCCCTAAACTGAAGAGGCCCATGAAAGGACGACGTTACGCTACGCTTGACGAGATAAAGACGGCATCGAAGGAGGAGCTGAAAAAGATTTTAAAAAATGATTTTTTTAGGGGGTTCGAAGATTGGAAAAACCGTTGGCACAAGTCTATAATATTTCATGGGGATTACTTTGAAGGGGACAAAATAGGTATTCATGAATAAATAAATAATTTTTGAAAAAAAAAAACACAAAAGTCGCGATACTTTTTGAACACACCTCGTAGACCTGTTCTCTATCTGAATATATATAGACCTGTTCTATATCTGAGTGTATATAGATAGACCTGTTATTTATCTGATTGTATATAGATAGACCTGTTATTTATCTGATTGTATATAGATAGACCTGTTCTATATCTAATTGTATATATAGATAGACCTGTTCTATATCTGAATATATATAGACCTGTTCTATATCTGACTGTATATAGATAGACCCGTTCTATATCTGATTGTATATAGATAGACCTGTTCTATATCTGAATATATATAGACCTGTTCTATATCTGGTTGTATATAGATAGACCCGTTCTATATCTGATTGTATATAGATAGACCTGTTCTATATCTGAATATATATATAGACCTGTTCTATATCTGGTTGTATATAGATAGACCCGTTCTATATCTGATTGTATATAGATAGACCTGTTCTATATCTGGTTGGATATAGATAGACCTGTTCTATATCTGATTGTATATATAGATAGACCTTTTCTATATCAACAACAGGAACAACAAAAGCCTTTATTGACGACCTCTCGTCCTATAAAGGATTCGCCAGTTTACAGAGTAATTGAAGAGAAGAGAACTAAGAATACAGAGAGAAACCTATATGTAGTAGGTATATTTCTTGAAAATGAAGATACTTCGGCCAGTAAATCTTTTTATTACCTCGACAAAAATCTTTTGTCCTCGTCAGGAGCAAACAAAAATTAAACATTCAGCAAGGCGTTAAAAATCTTTCTAAAGTTCCAAGGGCGTTCTCACGCGATATTCAAAATTTTTGTACAACATCTAAAGCACGAGTCAAAAATAAATATTTAACTCACAAAAGACTATGATCTTTGAAATAAATTATAATATACATATATATATATATATGTAATGAGAAATTATAAAAAATAAATATAAAAAATAATAATAATATTTACAAAGATTTTCCTATAGTATATATAAATCGATATCTATTACTTACAATTTATACCTATCCTTTTAACTACTTTTTAAATTTAAAAACGAATTGTATATTGTAGTGGAATATCTTCAAATACATTTATACTTCTTGCCCCCATTTCCCGTGATACCCATCCCTCTAAAAATAATCTTTCCTTTTTAAATTTTATATTCCTATGAAATATCTCAATATCATTCCAATTTGGCCTATGTCCTGAATATAATGCATGTTCCCCAATTTTGCTTAACGCCCTTCTCCCCAATAAACCCTGTTGGTGTTCCTTAATTCTGGTCTCTAATTTACGGCCGGTTTCTCCTATATAGTAGGTATAGTATAGTAATTTATACACTGTGACTATATACAACAGAAGCAACAAGCCTTTTACTGGGATCAAAGTCCCATACAGGATTCGTCATTCTAATCCTGACAAAGATTATTTACATATAATTATTTACATTAATAAGATTATGTATATAGCTTTCCCTACTCTTCAGCCGTCTTCTAAAATTTGAACAACGCAAACGCTACAGCTCTGTTTCTCACCACCTCATTCAACAGTAACTCCAAAGAGCCTCAAGGCCTATTTCACTGAGGAGCACTTCTCGTTCGTCTTTCAACCCCATACATGAGAGTATATGGTGATGTAGCCCCGGCTCTATTCTTGTCCCGCAAATCTCGCATGTCTATCCGTCTGTTTGAAATATTCTGGAGCGATCATCAGTAAAGAGCACCGAGAGAATTCTCAGACCGGCAATACACCGTTTGACCCGGAGCGGGAAATCGCTGGACAGATAGTGTTTCGGTAACGGAGTTGAGCAGATGTTTTTATAGTGGGGGTATAGTCTTGAATTTATTATTCTTGTGTAAGATCCTTTTGCAGAGATTGGTCTATTGCAGTCCTGATTATGTAGGGAATTTCTCTTTGTAATGTTCTATAGTCTGTGCAGAAACTTAGCCATTGAAATTCGGTGGTGTTTAATATATTAACTATACTTCCTGTGAAACCTATATATTTTTTCGTTGCGTTTGAGATTTCCCACAGCTGGGACAAGCAGAGCAGCGGCAATCTAGTTTCACCCATTCCCAGCATTCTCAACCAGAACTTTAAGGTAAGTTTCAAGACTGTACCGCTGAGTGACACTCTTCCCAATTCTATCCTGAGCATATATCCGGGGGTGTATCTTTGTAAATTTAGATATCTTCGCATAAATGAGTCCTGAAGTTGATCAACAATTAATGTATGCTCATTTGCCCAAACAGGTGCCGCGTATAGAAGGGTTGATAGAACCATCGCGTCAAGAAGTTTCATAGAGGATTTAAAAGAGTTCATCTTCGACCTGGTCAGAATAGGCCATACCGCACCACTGGCAGCGAGAGCTTTATCCTCATAGTATAATGCGGCTTGCTTGAAAGAGTTTGTTGAGGTGAGTGGATATCCTAGATACATGTATCTTTCCGTGACATTCAGTGTTTGTTGTCCCCAATACCAGTTATCGGATTTTGACCGCTTCCCACCATTGCGAAATACCATTATTTTTTATTTGTTTTCGTTCAGCGTTAGCATATTTTCCTCAAAATATTTTCGTATCATATTAATTTTTAACTGCAAATTGTTCTTAGATTCGCCTATCAGTACAATATAATCTATATATAGTAACAAATGGATATTTTCATGCTTTTGCAGATGAATACCAGGTATATCAGAGCCGTCAAAAGTACTAATCAGGTCGTTAATAAAAAGTATGAATAAGTAAGGAGATAGTGGTTCACCCTGTAACACTCCGGATTTTATTTTGATAAATTCAGTGAGTGAATTGTTCCATCTCACCGCAGCTGTCATGTTTTGGTAGTAATTCTTAATTAGATTTATAAATCGGAAATTCAATCCAATGTCTAACAGTTTTTTCCAAAGGAGAGCTTGGGGCACCGTATCAAAAGCCTTTTTAAGATCGACAAAGAAAGCGTAGAACTTTCGTCTTTTAAGTCTAAGTGTTAATTGGATTAGTGAGACTAAAGCAAAAATATGATCCTGGCATGAATGTTCTTTTCTGAAACCCGCTTGATTTTCCGGTATAATTGCTCTATTTTCGGTCCAGTTGCTTAGCCGTATTTTCAATATTGATGAGAAAAGCTTAGCGAGGTTGCTTAGAAGTGCTATTCCCCGATAATTGTGAGGATTGTCGGCATCACCTTTTTAAAGATGGGATGTATAATTGTTTTGCACCAAGTTGTTGGGAATTGACCAGTTTTTAGAACTCTATTGTAAATATATTTTAAGGCAGTCAAATAAGCTGGGGGCAAGGCTTTTATAGCTTCATTAGGAATATTATCAAGTCCACAAGCCTTATTGCGCTTCAAGTGAGCGATTTCTCCAGTTATCTCCGACAAGGATATTTCGGCCATTAACTCGTCGTCTGGCATCAGTATGACTTATGGACAAATCATACTTGACTGGTGGCGAAGTCGCGAGAAGTTCGGTATAAAACTGTTGCCATTTTTGAATAGAAATGTTTCCGAGAGTTTTTTGTTCTTCTATTTTTAAACAGTGATATTGTTTTCCAAAAACCCGCAGAGTTCCTCACCTCCTTCAGCCTCTCTTGTATTTTATTATAGTAGGTTTTCTTTTTGCCGGTCAGAAGGGATGAGTATTTCTTTTTTAATAAAGCGTATGCCTTGCGGTCATCTTCACTTTTTGATCTTATGTAGATTTTAAGCTGAGATTTTAGAGATTTTTTGTTAGGTAGCACTCACGGTCGAAGACCTGTTCTATATCTGATTGTATATAGATAGACACCTGTTCTATATCTGCTTGTATATATAGATAGACCTGTTCTATATCTGATTGTATATATAGATAGACACCTGTTCTATATCTGATTGTATATATAGATAGACCTGTTCTATATCTGATTGTATATAGATAGACACCTGTTCTATATCTGATTGTATATAGATAGACACCTGTTCTATATCTGATTGTATATAGATAGACACCTGTTCTATATCTGATTGTATATAGATAGACCTGTTCTATATCTGATTGTATATATAGATAGACACCTGTTCTATATCTGATTGTATATATAGATAGACCTGTTCTATATCTGATTGTATATAGATAGACACCTGTTCTATATCTGATTGTATATAGATAGACGCCTGTTCTATATCTGATTGTATATAGATAGACACCTGTTCTATATCTGATTGTATATAGATAGACACCTGTTCTATATCTGATTGTATATAGACAGACCAGCTCTATATCTAATTGTATATAGATAGACCTGCTCTATATCTGATTAAGCAGTTGTAATGGCCCCCAGAAAGAGCTAAAATAGCCGGAGAGCGGCTGATCCAAGAATAATCCGCTGAAGTTGGGGACGAAACAACTCCAGATCAATTACCAACCTCGGCAAAGTGCTGAAATTCACCAAATGTTTGTATAGAAATTCATAAATCCATTGTTCACAGGGGGACGTGGGCAAATTGAACGCTGCAGCGTGGTCAAATTGATTCCCGGTTTATCAGCCTGCTTATAAAACGCTGACATTAAACACCACATCAGGTTCTAATGGGTTTGTAATTGGTTTGTGTCTGGAGCCCCATTAACATCGAGGACTGATCAAACGGCGCTCAGAATGTGGCGACCACACGTCTGAACATAAATTACTCGGTGGTTTATCGTGGTGGCTGGATCTCAACAATTCCATTTCAATGTGAATCCACCCATTCACATATTTATATATATATATTTATATAACTTTAATTATACCTATTTACATACTATGTGATTCTATAATTACATCGAAATCACTACAATTACATATATCTCTTACTCTCTACAATGACATAGAACTCGGTATTTCTCAATTCACTTCAAACTCTGAATTATCTCCAATTTTACATAAAACTTTGAATTATCTCCAATTTTACATATAACACTGAATTATCTCCAATTTTACATAAAACTCTGAATTATCTCCAATTTTACATAAAACTCTGAATTATCTCCAATTTTACATAAAACTCTGAATTTCTCTCTATTTACATATAATACTGAATTATCTCCAATTTTACATAAAACTCTGAATTTCTCTCTATTTACATATAACATTGAATTATCTCCAATTTTACATAAAACTCTGAATTTCTCTCTATTTACATATAACACTGAACTATCTCCAATTTTACATAAAACTCTGAATTTCTCTCTATTTACATATAATACTTAATTATCTCCAATTTTACATAAAGCTCTGAATTTCTCTCTATTTACATATAATACTGAATTATCTCCAATTTTACATAAAACTCTGAATTTCTCTCTATTTACATATAACACTGAATTATCTCCAATTTTACATAAAACTCTGAATTTCTCTCTATTTACATATAACACTGAATTATCTCCAATTTTACATAAAACTCTGAATTTCTCTCTATTTACATATAAAACTGAATTATCTCCAATTTTACATAAAACTCTGAATTTCTCTCTATTTACATATAACACTGAATCATTCTATATACCTCGTGTTGTCTCCATTATCATACAACTATGGACACCACCATCATACAACTCTGAAGAAAACCACAGGTCGGGGAGAAGAGCTTCTTTATATTAAGACGACGATCGTACAAGCTTTCGGACAAGATGCCCTTCTACCCGTAGTACCCCTAGTACCCGTAGTACCCGTAGTACCCCTTGTTTTGTTTCTTTAAGGAATCGGGATACGACGATGAACAGTTCTTTATTCGACAGCCGGAACTTACTAACTCACTAACTAACTAAAAACTTCCAATTACCTCTATATATATCCTAACTCGAGCTGTCTATATGCAAAACTATAAATAAAGCATGATGATGATTACTCTTCTAAATTCTCTGAATATTTACAATTACATCACATCTCCCCTCTTAGAGATTAGCTCTAGTCATCTCCAAAATGTCTGGGCGGACGAACTGTTCTTCCAGAGCGAGTCCTATAGAGTGCTTCTTTAGGAGATGTTGATGAATCGGTCACATCCGTAGGAGCATCTGAAGTGTGTGTGTTGGCTTCTGGGTAATTTATATATGGCTCTTCGTCTGGCTCGAAGTGCGGAGACCCTGGAGACCTCTTACCAGTAGGAAGTAGATGGAAGCGATTTCTTCTAACCCTTCCTCTCGGTGTATCAACCATATATGATCTAGGAGTATCTGCTTTGGAAATGATGACTCCGGGAGTTTTAAGATCCGTCAGCCAAACTCGATCATTTACCTCCAATGGAGGCAGTTCTCGTACTCCTGCGCCCTTAGGCTTCGCTTCAGAATCCTTTACTACGTCGCCCTTAGGCTCATCTTCAGAATCCTCCATTCCTTCGTCCTTAGGCTTCGCTTCCGAATCCTTTAATCCGTCGCCCTTTGGCTTCGCTTCAGAATTCTTTACTCCGTCGCCCTTAGGCTTCGCTTCAGAATCCTTTACTTCTGCGCCCTTAAGCTCCGCTTCAGAATCCTTTACTCCGCCTTTGAGCTCAGCTTCAGAATCCTTTACTTCATTGCATTTAACTGCCGCTTCTGTTTCCTTCCCTTCACCGCCTTCAACTGCCGCGTTCAATTCCTTTTCTTCAATAGCATTCACAGCACCTTTTTTTCCACGCCTTCAATTTCATTTTTCATAGACTCTTCCGGGCTTTTCGATAGAGACGTAGAAGTAGTCTGAAGTTTGATAACTTTCTGATTATCGGTTTCTGAATTCGGAGAGGCACTAGACGCCCCTGGTGGAATTTGAGAAGTCTTGGCCTGAGCATCCTTTTCCGCAGGACTTTGCAATGCCTTCTTAGGCTTCCTTCGACCCATTCTTTTAGTAACCGACTGCACTAGCGTATAACGCAAGTAGAAGTAGTTCTGCTGGGCTGAAGCCATCTGTAAGTGGTGTAGCTCGATATGCCAGCAAAGACAGATAGGGATCCTTTGACTTGCCATAGTGATCCGAATTGGGGTCATTGTCACTCCGCACCTTCAAAGGAATTCCACAGGAATTATAATTCCACTTTAGTACAATTTCACTTTTGTACAATTTCACTTTTGTACAATTTCACTTTTGTACAATTTCACTTTTGCACAATTTTACTTTTGTACAATTTTCACTTTGGTACAATTTCACTTTTGTACAATTTTACTTTTGTACAATTTTACTTTTGTACAATTTTACTTTTGTACAATTTTCACTTTTGTACAATTTTCACTTTTGTACAATTTTACTTTTGTACAATTTCACTTTTGTACAATTTTCACTTTTGTACAATTTTCGCTTTTGTACAATTTTCGCTTTTGTACAATTTTCACTTTTGTACAATTTTCACTTTTGTACAATTTCACTTTTGTACAATTTTACTTTTGTACAATTTTACTTTTGTACAATTTTACTTTTGTACAATTTTCACTTTTGTACAATTTTCACTTTTGTACAATTTCACTTTTGTACAATTTTCACTTTTGTACAATTTTCACTTTTGTACAATTTTACTTTTGTACAATTTTACTTTTGTACAATTTTACTTCTGTACAATTTTACTTTTGTACCATTTTGTTTGTTCAGAATTCAAAGTTTCTTTGCATTCTTCATTTGGACACGTTATAGGATCTTCAAGTTTCTCAGAAGAAAGATGTTCACTCACATGACGGATCCAGCAGGTCTTACATAGCCTGTGACATGGCAAACCAATTTCTTCCTTGTTTAACTTGCATTTTCTACAATATTTCGTATCCTTGTATTTCACCTTTCCTACTTCAATATTGAGTAATTCAAGAATTCCATTTGAAACGTCATCAAAATTAAATCCTTCTGAGCTATATGCTGCATACAAATAGGATGCATACTTATTTACATCATTTTTAGCCACCATTACAAATTTGCATACCTCCGTATCAGAGATTTTGTAACAATTATTAAACGGCCACGTCCTTTTAATTCAATTTTATCTTCCAAAATAGATCGAAAAGTAAATGGAATTTTAACCGTGCTTAATCCTAAACAGCTTTCTAAATAAGTTAGATCGAGCTCCACTTGGTTTTCCATTTCAATAATTTCAGGCATTTCTTCGATAGTTTCCTGGTCTGTACAAGGCCTTAGTATAATATTAGAATAGTCTGGTGTATACACGTACTGCTTGTTAACTTGAATATTTCCATCAGATCCTTCGGCCAACTCCTTGCTAGAATTTTCAGCTTCCCTTTGAGCATCTGATTGAGGTGAATCTTGGCTGAGATTTTCAGATTCGTTGGCCAGCTCTTTTTCGGAAACTGCTGGATTATCAGACTCTGCAGCTACTAAGTTGGATTCAATAGGATCTTCCCAAGTTTTTAATTCAGCTTTTATGCATGAGCCTTGTTTGTTCGATTTCTCTAAATGTTCTTTGGAGAGTTGTTGACCTTCTGCCGCCTTCACAGAATCTTCCAGATTGACTGCCTTTTCTAAAGCTTCGGGTCTTGAGACTTCTTTCTTCAAGATTTCTGGCCATTCCATATGTGCCGATGAACTGTACTTTTCATCGTCGTCTTCAGATTCCCTGAAGTCTTCTAAGCACAGAGAATCGATGGGCTTCCAACGGGATAATTTAGCCTTTTCACCGCTCTGTAGATAATCCTTTGTTGATGGATCCACAATTTCAACAGGTACAGCTTTCTCTTTGCTTGCCGCAGCAATTTGCCTATAATTAGCCATTTTTCTTTTCTTAAAAAAAAAATAATTTACTTATATTTCGACTTTATAATTTTAATAATAGCTTTTACGCTTTTACCGCTTTTACGCTGCCACCATGTTTTGTTTCTCTAAAGGAATTCGGGATACGACGATGAACAGTTCTTTATTCGACAGCCGGAACTTACTAACTCACTAACTAACTAAAAACTTCCAATTACCTCTATATATATCCTAACTCGAGCTGTCTATATGCAAAACTATAAATAAAGCATGATGATGATTACTCTTCTAAATTCTCTGAATATTTACAATTACATCACACCCCTAGTACCCTAGTACCTGTAGTACCCCTAGTACCCCTAGTACCCTAGTACCTGTAGTACCCCTAGTACCCCTAGTACCCGTAGTACCCCTAGTACCCCTAGTACCCGTAGTACCCCTAGTACCCCTAGTACCCTTAGTACCCGTAGTACCCTAGTACCTGTAGTACCCCTAGTACCCCTAGTACCCCTAGTACCCGTAGTACCCCTAGTACCCCTAGTACCCGTAGTACCCGTAGTACCCGTAGTACCCCTAGTACCCCTAGTACCCGTAGTACCCCTAGTACCCCTAGTACCCGTAGTACCCCTAGTACTCCTAGTACCCCTAGTACCCGTAGTACCCTAGTACCTGTAGTACCCCTAGTACCCCTAGTACCCGTAGTACCCCTAGTACCCCTAGTACCCCTAGTATCCGTAGTACCCGTAGTACCCCTAGTACCCCTAGTACCCGTAGTACCCCTAGTACCCCTTGTACCCCTAGTACCTGTAGTACCCCTAGTACCCCTAGTACCCGTAGTACCCCTAGTACCCCTAGTACCTGTAGTACCCCTAGTACCCCTAGTACCCGTAGTACCCCTAGTACCCCTAGTACCTGTAGTACCCCTAGTACCTGTAGTACCCCTAGTACCCGTAGTACCCCTAGTACCTGTAGTACCCCTAGTACCCGTAGTACCCCTAGTACCCCTAGTACCTGTAGTACCCCTAGTACCCCTAGTACCCGTAGTACCCGTAGTACCCCTAGTACCCCTAGTACCTGTAGTACCCCTAGTACCTGTAGTACCCCTAGTACCTCTAGTACCCCTAGTACCTGTAGTACCCCTAGTACCTGTAGTACCCCTAGTACCCCTAGTACCCCTAGTACCTGTAGTACCCCTAGTACCTGTAGTACCCCTAGTACCCCTAGTACCCGTAGTACCCCTAGTACCCCTAGTACCCGTAGTACCCCTAGTACCCCTAGTACCCGTAGTACCCTAGTACCTGTAGTACCCCTAGTACCCCTAGTACCTGTAGTACCCCTAGTACCTGAAGTACCCTAGTACCCGTAGTACCCCTAGTACCTGTAGTACCCTAGTACCTGTAGTACCCCTAGTACCCCTAGTACCCGTAGTACCCTAGTACCTGTAGTACCCCTAGTACCCCTAGTACCTGTAGTACCCTTAGTACCTGTAGTACCCTAGTACCCGTAGTACCCCTAGTACCTGTAGTACCCTAGTACCTGTAGTACCCCTAGTACCCCTAGTACCTGTAGTACCCCTAGTACCCGTAGTACCCTAGTACCCGTAGTACCCCTAGTACCCCTAGTACCCCTAGTACCTGTAGTACCCCTAGTACCTGTAGTACCCCTAGTACCCCTAGTACCCCTAGTACCTGTAGTACCCCTAGTACCTGTAGTACCCCTAGTACCCGTAGTACCCCTAGTACCCCTAGTACCCCTAGTACCTGTAGTACCCCTAGTACCCCTAGTACCTGTAGTACCCCTAGTACCCGTAGTACCCCTAGTACCCCTAGTACCCGTAGTACCCCTAGTACCCCTAGTACCTGTAGTACCCCTAGTACCCCTAGTACCCCTAGTACCTGTAGTACCCCTAGTACCCCTAGTACCCCTAGTACCTGTAGTACCCCTAGTACCCCTAGTACCCGTAGTACCCCTAGTACCCGTAGTACCCCCTAGTACCTGTAGTACCCCTAGTACCCCTAGTACCCGTAGTACCCCTAGAACCCCTAGTACCCCTAGTACCCGTAGTACCCCTAGTACCCCTAGTACCTGTAGTACCCCTAGTACCTGTAGTACCCCTAGTACCTCTAGTACCCCTAGTACCTGTAGTACCCCTAGTACCTGTAGTACCCCTAGTACCCCTAGTACCCCTAGTACCTGTAGTACCCCTAGTACCCCTAGTACCCCTAGTACCCGTAGTACCCCTAGTACCCCTAGTACCCGTAGTACCCCTAGTACCCCTAGTACCCGTAGTACCCGTAGTACCCCTAGTACCCGTAGTACCCGTAGTACCCGTAGTACCCCTAGTACCCCTAGTACCCCTAGTACCCCTAGTACCCCTAGTACCCCTAGTACCCGTAGTACCCCTAGTACCCCTAGTACCCCTAGTACCCGTAGTACCCCTAGTACCCCTAGTACCCCTAGTACCTGTAGTACCCCTAGTACCCCTAGTACCCCTAGTACCCCTAGTACCCGTAGTTCCCCTAGTATCCCTAGTACCCCTAGTACCCCTAGTACCTGTAGTACCCCTAGTACCCCTAGTACCCCTAGTACCCGTAGTACCCCTAGTACCCCTAGTACCCGTAGTACCCCTAGTACCCCTAGTACCCGTAGTACCCGTAGTACCCCTAGTACCCGTAGTACCCGTAGTACCCGTAGTACCCCTAGTACCCCTAGTACCCTAGTACCCGTAGTACCCCTAGTACCCCTAGTACCCCTAGTATCCGTAGTACCCGTAGTACCCCTAGTACCCCTAGTACCCGTAGTACCCGTAGTACCCCTAGTACCCGTAGTACCCCTAGTACCCCTAGTACCCGTAGTACCCGTAGTACCCCTAGTACCCCTAGTACCCGTAGTACCCGTAGTACCCCTAGTACCCGTAGTACCCCTAGTACCCCTAGTACCCCTAGTACCCGTAGTACCCCTAGTACCCCTAGTACCCGTAGTACCCCTAGTACCCCTAGTACCCGTAGTACCCGTAGTACCCCTAGTACCCGTAGTACCCGTAGTACCCGTAGTACCCCTAGTACCCCTAGTACCCCTAGTACCCGTAGTACCCCTAGTACCCCTAGTACCCCTAGTATCCGTAGTACCCGTAGTACCCCTAGTACCCCTAGTACCCGTAGTACCCGTAGTACCCCTAGTACCCGTAGTACCCCTAGTACCCCTAGTACCCGTAGTACCCGTAGTACCCCTAGTACCCCTAGTACCCGTAGTACCCGTAGTACCCCTAGTACCCGTAGTACCCGTAGTACCCCTAGTACCCGTAGTACCCGTAGTACCCCTAGTACCCCTAGTACCCGTAGTACCCCTAGTACCCCTAGTACCCGTAGTACCCGTAGTACCCGTAGTTCCCCTAGTACCCGTAGTACCCCTAGTACCCCTAGTACCCGTAGTACCCGTAGTACCCCTAGTACCCGTAGTACCCGTAGTACCCCTAGTACCCCTAGTACCCGTAGTACCCCTAGTACCCCTAGTACCCGTAGTACCCGTAGTACCCCTAGTACCCGTAGTACCCGTAGTTCCCCTAGTACCCGTAGTACCCTAGTACCCGTAGTACCCGTAGTACCCCTAGTACCCGTAGTACCCGTAGTACCCCTAGTACCCGTAGTACCCGTAGTACCCGTAGTACCCGTAGTACCCCTAGTACCCCTAGTACCCGTAGTACCCCTAGTACCCCTAGTACCCGTAGTACCCCTAGTACCCCTAGTACCCGTAGTACCCGTAGTACCCCTAGTACCCGTAGTACCCCTAGTACCCCTAGTACCTGTAGTACCCGTAGTACCCCTAGTACCCGTAGTACCCCTAGTACCCCTAGTACCCGTAGTACCCGTAGTACCCGTAGTACCCGTAGTACCCCTAGTACCCGTAGTACCCGTAGTACCCCTAGTACCCGTAGTACCCCTAGTACCCCTAGTACCCGTAGTACCCGTAGTACCCCTAGTACCCCTAGTACCCGTAGTACCCCTAGTACCCCTAGTACCCGTAGTACCCGTAGTACCCGTAGTACCCCTAGTACCCCTAGTACCCGTAGTACCCGTAGTACCCCTAGTACCCCTAGTACCCGTAGTACCCGTAGTACCCCTAGTACCCGTAGTACCCGTAGTACCCGTAGTACCCCTAGTACCCCTAATACCCGTAGTACCCGTAGTACCCCTAGTACCCCTAGTACCCGTAGTACCCCTAGTACCCGTAGTACCCGTAGAAGGACGTCTTGCCCGAAAGCTTGTACGATCGTCCTCTTATATAAAGAAGTTCGTCGTCCCCGACCTGTGTTTGTTCTTCTATAGCGAGATTATCCTTGTCTTAAATATAACTCTGTAACGTTACATTTATAACTCTGTGAAAATGGTATAAAGGTACTGGGACCAGGTGGATAAATTATAAAGGCACATCTCCGGATCGTGAAGGTTGGCCAAAATTGGCCTAAATACCCTTTCTTGATTAATCAAAAAAATGTTTTTCCAATTCTGTAATAATTAAAATATAAACGATTAGTTGGCATTTATTCCGATAGATTGCGCAAGCCATCAAAAATTTTAGTTACACGATCAGGAGATTCTTTTTCTTAATATACAACACTCTGAATATCTCAAATTACATAAAACTCCAGTGGAGCATATCTCGTTAAAAAATGAAAAGTTCAAAATATATCATTAAAATATTACCAATAAATATTCCGCCAAAAGACTGAGATGTGTAAATACGTGGGTGTGTGGACCGCCAGAAAAAAAGATAAAACTCACATTGGAGGTAAAAATAAATAGAAATTCGGTTTTTCCAACTGAGAGAGGGAAACCTCGGCGAATGAATACGGATGTTAATAAATCATCAGACGAGAATTTCAATACTGAGCAGACGAAACTTC
The DNA here is from genome assembly GCA_030710605.1 of Cordylochernes scorpioides. Lineage (NCBI taxonomy): Eukaryota > Metazoa > Arthropoda > Arachnida > Pseudoscorpiones > Chernetidae > Cordylochernes > Cordylochernes scorpioides. The sequence goes on from CP092864.1 coordinate 156,599,501, forward strand.
CTCTGATAGAATTGCCGCCAAAAATCTCCAGATCGCAATCTTCTGCGGGACATCCGGTCTCGTGTAATTGGTTTCATTGATGACTGTCCGGGTTGGTTAAATTTTGATGTTCCGTATCGATGCATAGTTAACTCTGTGTCACGTGATACTTTGTTTTCAAATCTCCTCTATATATATATATTCCATCTATATATATATACTAGACGAATGACCCGGGCAACGCCCGGGTTTACCCGATTAAATGTTTTATTCTCAAACACTATTCGTTACAATTATAAATTGGCGCCGTGGATGTCACTCTTGTGAAACGTCCCGCTCCAAACTTTACAGTCAGATTAGTTACGATATAAATCTTCAAATCGAGCGAGCGTCTATAAATATTTCGATTTAGATCAGGTATTCTAATTATTAAGCGAATATATATTATTATTAATAAAATTTTGAGAAGATTTCGATTTTAAACGTATTTATAACCTTGATAGAGGGCGCTGTTCGTGAGCTAAGTAGAATAATTTGAATATATAGTTTTAATATTTAATTTATATATAATTTAAAATAGCCTATCGTTTTCCTCGTATTTTTTTACCTATGTATGGAAATTTTGGTTTGAATTAGTGAACTACTGCGAATTTGTATACCGGACATACAAACCAACAAACAAACAAACAAACAAACATACAAACATTCATTTTTATATATATAGAAGATATAATATAAAAACGAGTTTTAAAAATTGTTTAAAAAAAATGCATCGGCCGGGAATCGAACCCGGGCCGCCCGCGTGGCAGGCGAGCATTCTACCACTGAGCCACCGATGCGTATACAAAATGGCCATATTTGGGTATTCATTCCATTCCGGATTACTCCGCGTAAAAAAAAAAGTTCTTCAAATGAAAAAAAGAAATAGCCAAAAATACTAAGCAAATTGTATCCAAAAATTTTCCTCAGGTTTATAAAAAGCGACATGCAAAATTTGGTACCAATTGGTTCAGTAGTTTTTGAGTTTATCGCGAAACAGACATACAGTCAGACAGACAGAAATTGACTTTTATATATATAGAGATATGTTATATAAAAATTATATATTTTATTTTAAACTTATAAATTCTAGAACAAACTACTCTGTCTAGCGACCGCCCGCGGCTATATAAACCCATTGTTGTTGTTTCCCGTTGGCCTGTAGATATGTGAATATGTAATATTTTGTTTCCTTCTTCAAGCCTCACGTCAGGTCTCAAATATGTGTCTTATATTCCTTAAGCTAATTCGTAACTGTTTTTATTAATATTATCACGATATCATGAAGTGCTCACATATATCAAAACAATTTCATAAAATACTCATGAATCCTAAAACAAGAAAATAATTTTATACCTCAACAATATATATCAATTGGCATCTATCGATAAAATTGGTAACAAATAAATTTACAGGCGTTGAGTTTATGTTCAATATTATCATCAAATATTATCTCTACTGACCTAACTGTAATGATATAAGTTATTGAATGAGAGGGTGTAACAAATAAATTTACTGGCAATGTGTTTCTTTTCTATAATATCATCAAATATTATCTCTACAGACCTTACTGCAATGATATAAGTTATTGAATGAGAGGGTGTAACAAATAAATTTACTGGCAATGTGTTTGTTTTCTATAATATCATCAAATATTATCTCTACAGACCTTACTGTAATGATATAAGTTATTGAATGAGAGGGTGTAACAAATAAATTTACAGACAATGTGTTTCTTTTCAATAATATCATCAAATATTATCTCTACAGACCTTACTGCAATGATATAAGTTATTGAATGAGAGGGTGTAACAAATAAATTTACTGGCAATGTGTTTGTTTTCTATAATATCATCAAATATTGTCTCTACAGACCTTACTGCAATGATATAAGTTATTGAATGAGAGGGTGTAACAAATAAATTTACAGACAATGTGTTTCTTTTCAATAATATCATCAAATATTATCTCTACAGACCTTACTGTAATTATATAAATTATTGAATGAGAGGGCCTGGCTCATCAGTGGTGGAACCCTCTCTTTGGCCAATTTAATTTGGCGAAGCCATTTAGAGGGTTCACCACTGATGAGCCAAAGCCTTTCATTTAATATTTTTATCATTGCAGTAAGGTTTGTAGAGATTAATGATAGTATTGAAACACATCGCCAGTAAATTCATTTGTTACATATTTTATTACCATTATAAACCTTTCCCATTTTCTGACAAAGGTATATTTACTGTGTCATTAAACTTTCTATGGAATAACTTTCCGTAATTTTGTTTTGTAATGAATTGATGCATCAAACATATGTGCGTGTTTTTAACACTTGATTTTTTTACTTATAAATTATATTGATCATTTCAGTTATGTGTTTGTGTGGAATGGGACAAAATAAGTTTCCATATCCAATAGACACACGGCCACATGTACACTTCAGCCTTGAATAAGTAAATGTAATTATTGGTTTGTGTCGATATAATTGCGTCGGTATATTTAATTATTGTTCTTCAAGAAGGGTTGTAATGTAGATAAGTTTATGCTAAACCCTTCTTATCTTCTCACCCCCTATTTGACACATTGTAAATAACATTGCTTTAATGCAAAATAATTTTGCATATTGACTATTGTTTATTTTAGGAATTATCATATTGAGTGAAATTTTTATTTATTATTTTGAATTTATGTTTTATATATAATATATCTATCTATTGACATTATTATATCAATATATTTTCAGGATATATCATGCTGTAAATTTCCGGTAAGTCTATTTTCTCTATTAATGCTATTGTCTTGATAATAATGCTTCAATGATTAATCTTTGGTGTTTATTGTTTTCATTGTTGTATTTTGGGTTGTTCTTTTGTAAAGGTGTGGCCAGTTTCTCTACAGTGTTGAAATATCAATGATCTATTGTTTTGATTACGTTGATGTTCGTACATTCTGTTACAGACTCTCCTTCCATGTATTTAACTTGGCAGTTATTGTATTCTATATGGAATATATCGCTTCCTTTATTAATGATTTCTATGATATTATATTTATGTTTAGTTAAGGGATTTTTAACTATGGAACCTATATTAAGGGAATTTCTATAATATCTTTTAGTTCCAAAGTTGTTCATTTATGGTCATGTCTATGGCTATGGATATATGTGAGTATGGAATATAACATATTGCTTTATATATTTCTGAGTTGATTGGGTTATGGTTTGCTGTGGGTTTGTGGAAATGTTTTAAAATAAATGTGATTGGGTAACCAGCTTCCTGGGGATTTTTTTATATTGTTCTGGGTTTCTTCTATTTTTGAGTTCTGTTGTGAGCAAGGGGCGCGTATTCTTTTGGTCAGTGTTTTAAAGGTATTTATTTTGTGATTAACGGACAATAGGATGAAATAGTTATGTAAATCAGTATGACATTCGCTGTAAAACACGCGATGAATTTACACATCACAAACCCCACTTCACATAAACCGGCCGAGGTGCTGAGCGCCAAATTGTCCCCGACAAATGCAATTATATTTGGAAGAAATGGCGTCGAAATTTTAATTTCCTGTTACCTCGCAATAAAACTTCAACAATCTTCTGCCCACATATTTGCATAAAAGCAGACGATTCCTGACGAAGTACACAACGTAATGTGTGTCAATTAGATAATTGTTGACGTACACCATCCTTGGATTCCATTCTGTCACTTTCTCACTCATTCAACGCCAAGGATGGACAAGCAATCTTGGATTTTGTAAATTTTACCTGATTTTTATAATAAATGATGAAGAAAGTGGAAAATTAGATGTTACTCATAGATTTCGAACACGACTTAACGTACACTCATGGAGACAATACTTAAGGAAGTGGAAAGTCTTTAATGTCGCCTGTCGTCTATATATTTTATTAAAGAGACAGAGGGCTGTTCACACTTGGTTATCTCGTGTGTCTTCAATAAAGATCACTGTAATATCTTTCAGAGTTATTGTCTCAATCCCGATATACATGCTGAAAGGTATACAGCTTCCTTAAGTTTTGTTCATGAGTGTATATTGGATATCTCGTGTGTCTTCAATAAAGGTGACTGTAATATCTTTCAGAGTTATTGTCTCAATCCCGCTATACATGCTGAAAGGTACAACTTCTTCAAGTTTTGTCCATGAGTGTATATTGGTTATCTCGTGTGTCTTCAATAAAGGTCACTGTAATATCTTTCAGAGTTATTGTCTCAATTCCGATATACATGCTGAAAGGTACAACTTCCTTAAGTTTTGTCCATCAGTGGATATTTAATTGAAGAAAGTGATGTCAGGTTATTAGAATTTTAAGGTTCACAGTATATAATAGACGCCCCAGCGCCATACAGCCATGATTTAGGCAAATATATGTTTAATAAGATCAATTAATTAAAATAGATTTATTAATATTTCATGCCGAAAGAGAGAATTCTTCCAATTTAGAAATGCATCTAAACAATTTATTTCGTAATAATTATTTATATTGAGGTTTGAGTGTTTTGAAACTTTATTGAAAATTTAACAATGGTAAACTAAATGTTAAAAAATATATATATATTTTTTTTTGTAAAAGAAAGCTTTCGAGCAACGAAGCTCTTCTACTCGCTTGACAATGTCAAGTGGAAAAATACAAATTGTTTGTAAAAAAAAATAATAATAATAGCTTCGTTGTTAGAACCTCGCTTTTCCAATTAAAAAAAAAAAAACAGATTATTATATTTTGATGCATTTTTAGATAACACTATATACCAATTTTAATTAATTGAGAGTTTTTGTTTGAATCTCAAAAGAGAATTTATATGAAAATCTAAATTTTTGGATTTCCTCTACCTTAGAGGTCAAACTGCTCCAATGTCAGGTTCCAGCACAGAGAGACTGTTCACGCCATTTATGTAAACACATATTGATGCCAGACTTTAATTGTAAAATATTGTGGATTTCTAAATAGCAAAATGTTTACAAGTCTTTCTTACTGAATCTTCCGTGGAAATTCTTGGTAGAACCTGCGCCAAAATACCTTCACTACCGTTATCTTGGTACAACTATCGTTACAAAACCTTCACTACCGTTATCTCGGTAGAACTATCGTTACAGTACCTTCACCACCGTTATCTTGGTACAACTATCGTTACAGTACCTTCACTACGGTTATCTTGGTAGAACTATCGTTACAATACCTTCACTACCGTTTTCTTGGTAGAACTATCGTTACAATACCTTCACTACCGTTATCTTGGTAGAACTATCATTACCATACCTTCACTGCCGTAATCTTGGTACAACTATCGTTACAATACCGTTATCTTGGTAGAACTATCGTTACAGTACCTTCACTACGGTTATCTTGGTAGAACTATCGTTACAATACCTTCACTACCGTTATCTCGGTAGAACTATCGTTACAATACCTTCACTACCGTTATCTTGGTAGAACTATCGTTACAATTCTTTCACTACCGTTTTCTTGGTAGAACTATCGTTACAAGACCTTCACTGCCGTTATCTTGGTACAACTATCGTTACAATACCTTCACTACCGTTATCTTGGTAGAACTATCGTTACAATACCTTCACTACCGTTATCTTGGTAGAACTATCGTTACAATACCGTTATCTTGGTACAACTATCGTTACAATACCGTTATCTTGGTACAACTATCATTACAATACCTTCACTACCGTTATCTTGTTAGAACTATCGTTACAATACCTTCACTACCGTTATCTTGGTACAACTATCGTTACAATACCTTCACTACCGTTATCTTGGTACAACTATCGTTACAATACCTTCACTACCGTTATCTTGGTACAACTATCGTTACAATACCTTCAATGCCGTTATCTTGGTACAACTATCGTTACAATATCTTCACTACCGTTATCTTGGTACAACTATCGTTACAATACCTTCACTACCGTTATCTTGGTAGAACCAGCGCTACAATACCTTCACTACCGTTATCTTGGTACAACTATCGTTACAATACCTTCACTACCGTTATCTTGGTAGAACTATCGTTACAATACCTTCACTGCCTTTATCTTGGTACAACTATCGTTACAATACCTTCACTGTCGTTATCTTGGTAGAACTATCGTTACAATACCTTCACTACCGTTATCTTGGTACAACTATCGTTACAATACCTTCACTACCGTTATCTTGGTAGAAATATCGTTACAATACCTTCAATGCCGTTATCTTGGTACAACTATCGTTACAATACCTTCACTACCGTTATCTTGGTACAACTATCGTTACAATACCTTCACTACCGTTTTCTTGGTACAACTATCGTTACAATACCTTCACTACCGTTATCTTGGTAGAACTATCGTTAGAATACCTTCACTACCGTTATCTTGGTACAACTATCGTTACAATACCTTCACTGCCGTTATCTTGGTAGAACTATCGTTACAATACCTTCACTACCGTTATCTTGGTACAACTATCGTTACAATGCCTTCACTACCGTTATCTTGGTAGAAATATCGTTACAATACCTTCAATGCCGTTATCTTGGTACAACTATCGTTACAATACCTTCACTACCGTTATCTTGTTAGAACTTTCGTTACAATACCTTCACTACCGTTATCTTGGTACAACTATCGTTGCAATACCTTCACTACCGTTATCTTGGTAGAACTATCGTTACAATACCTTCACTACCGTTATCTTGGTACAACTATCGTTACAATACCTTCACTACCGTTATCTTGGTAGAACTATCGTTACAATACCTTCACTACCGTTATCTTGGTACAACTATCGTTACAATACCTTCACTACCGTTATCTTGGTAGAACCAGCGCTACAATGCCCTGTTTTCTCTACTTTTATTTGGAACAAGGCGAGGTGAATATTTCACACAATTGGAAGCATATAATGTATGTAAATACCTAGGAAAATATGCAAATATGTAAGAAATGTATCTACCGTGAAGGCATGGAGGTGGAAGCTAAAAGATAACCAGATGTACAACAATTGGACGAGAGAGAACATCAGCGGATCATGTTCTTCTTTCTTATCTAGCAGGTCATGTGACAGCAACATTTAGAACCTGATGTCCCGATCTCAGAGGTTCCGTGGTTTGGTGGTCAAACTACTCTCCCGGCCAACCTGAAGTAGGATTAATACTAGAAACTTTATTTGCATATCTACCGAGATAATATATTCTTGTCATATCTGGAGGAGTGGATGAAATATTCGTCTTTCACCAAAAGAGGCATTTCTCTATTTGAAATACATTAAAACAATGTCTATTGAGGAATTTGAACCGTTTTTGACGCGTGTGATTATTTTTAGATGCAATGTATTATATTAACAACTAGACGAATGACCCGGGCAACGCCCGGATTTACCCGATTAAATGTTTTATTCAAATACTATTCGTTACAATTATAAATTGGCGCCGTGGGTGTCACTCTTGTGAAACGTCCCGCTCCAAACGTTACATGTACATTAGGTCAGATGATATTACTTCCCATCTTCACTGCTAGAGGCGCTGCTCGCGAGCAAAAGGGCAAACGCGACGAATATTCGGGATAGAGACCTGAAAATTTCACTATAAGTTTTTCCAGATTCTACTCTATATACTGTTAAAATTTCAGTCAGATTGGTTACGATATAAATCTTCAAATCGAGCGAGCGTCTATAAATATTTCGATTTAAATCAAGTATTCTAATTATTAGGCGAACTATATTATTAATAAGAATAAGAGATTCTTCTTAGAGCTATTATATTACAATCTATAAAATAAAAGAAGACAAGTATCTTAAACGGTTTTTTATATACGCAAGCTTTCGGGTGAGAACCCTTCGACAGGCAGAAATAAACGATACAAACACGGCACCTATGGCAGGCAAGATTATATACACATATGATATTTACATTGCTATGGTAAAGAGAATTACAAATAATATATTTACATAATTATGAATCGACGTATATAGAGAATCTAATTTTCAATAAAGATGCTAATTACATGATTGGAGATAGGAGTTTCTTTGGAATACAATACTTAAATGATAAAAGATACTATAGGGGTGGAATTACATGAAGGCCAGGAGAGCATGGTAGGCTTCAAGGAGGTCGATTTTTCTATTGATACTGCCTTGTTTATGTGATTCTATTGATTCCAATATGAGTCTTTGGTGTTGGTTATGTATGCGTCTGTAGAGTATTTTAGGTTGTGTGATGCTAAAAGTGTGACCAGTGTCCTGTATGTGCTGATATATGAGGGATTTAGAGTCACAGTTGGATATGCTACGGGAGTGTTCAGACATATTATTATTAAAATTATAATAAAAATTTTGAGAAGATTTCGATTTTAAACGTATTTATAACCTTGATAGAGGGCGCTGTTCGTGAGCTAAGTATAATAATTTGAATATATAGTTTTAATATTTAATCTATATATAATTTAAAATAGCCTATCGTTTTCCTCGTATTTTTTTTACCTATGTATGGAAATTTTGGTACTGTAAAAAAAAATTTTGCTTCAATAATATATATAAAAAAAACACCCAGGCTAAGTTTCGGACCAAGGTTGTGGAAACACGAAGCCGCACACCTAACCATTAAGCTACGCTCGGCAGCATAAATATTCGCATGTAAAGCTATTTCAGGCCTTGCATATTTCTAACGACCTTTTTGAAATAGGTTTTTGAAACATGGAAATTATAATACTTCAAATAAATAGAAATAGAGTGAACACAAATAAAACATACCAAATATTTCGAATTAGAGCAGTTATTTTAAACGGCGAATTAGATCAGTTATATCTAAAAATGAAAATATATAAATCTTCAAATCGAGCGAGCGTCTATAAATATTTCGATTTAGATCAAGTATTCTAAACGTATGTGTTATTAAGCGAACTATTATTGATAAAATATTGAGAAGATTTAGATTTTAAACGTATTTATAACCTTTTAGTACTTGATAGAGGGCGCTGTTCGTGAGCTAAGTAGAATAATTTGAATATATAGTTTTAATAATTGATTTATATATTTTTTAAAATAGCCTTTCGTCTTCCCCGTATTTTTTTACCTATGTATGGAAATTTTGGTTTGAATTAGTGAACTACTGCGAATTTGTATACCGGACATACAAACAAACATACAAACATTCATTTTTATATATCTAGATGTAACTTGTTTACTGCAGAGAGTAATGGTGATGAGGAAGAAATAGGATCAACACCAGTTTTGTAAAACTCGGACAAAATTTAACCTGTATACCATGTATACCTGTATACCATGTATACCTGTATACCATGTATACCATGTATACCTGTATACCATGTATACCTGTATACCATGTATACCTGTATACCATGTATACCATGTATACCTGTATACTGATGAGGGTCATAGCCTCTAACTACGGTATACAGGTTTTTGTCTGAATTTGTCAAAACTGGTGTTGCGGCTCATTCTTTATCGCCGTCTTTACCTTCTGTACTGGGTGATAAACAAACATTTCGTATTGTTTTAATGTATTTTTAAAGGGAGAGGTACCTCTTAATGTACATGACTATCATACTCTCGCAACCTTATGTTAGATTAGTTTTTGTGACAAAAATGTAAAAATTGTGAAAAAAATTCTTGTAGAATTTTAATAACCTTTTACAATTTTACAAATTAAATCACATGCTATTTCAATGTTAACAACTGTCCTGATATAATGCATCAAGAAATTCCTAAACTTCTGCATATAGATGACAGAAAATAATAATTTGTAGGTTTTATAAACCGTAAATGTGCTTTTATTTTATTTCAATTTAAAGCGCTATGTTCCCCTAGGGACACTTACGCTGTCATACATGTATGACATTTGTCTATACATATATATACAATACTTTCAGGCCGTGAATAGAAGTCATATCATATTAACAATGAGAAAGAGAGAAAAAGAACTGTGTACAAAATAAAGAAGTGTCTGGCACTATGTACAATCAGCATAATATAAATTATCAGTTTCTTAAAATATATTTGTTGCTATATCATTTAAAATATATCTACAAAAGGTATTGAATTTAATATACATTTCTTTACTGGAAATTAAAATACCATTTCCAGGAAAGAAATGTATATTAAATTCAATACCTTTTGTAGATATATTTTTAATTATATAGCAAATATCTTTTAAGAAACTGATAGTTTATAAACGGTAAATGTGTTTTAGATATTTTGTAGAAAATTGAGCGGTGATTCTGTCATATTTCCTCTAGGTGACATTAGCGACATTCTCCGGGCTTAACCTTTGGGAACAAGGATTTGTCACATCCTCGGTGTGTGGAATCAATTCTTTACAAGTCATTGTAGCTGCCATTGCTGTGTTCGGTTGGTTCCTTGCATCTGTGTCTTTGCATCTGTTCTTTGCACAGACGGACGTCTGTGTGTGTGTGCTTGGAGGGCGTTCAGACCTAGCCGTGTGTGTCAGCCATGTTGCAACATATGTTGAACATGTTCTATAAACGTTCAACATTATACCACACTTGTTACCTAACACCTGCTCCCAGCTGGGGTCAGCCCGCGGCGACATGTTCCAATGTCATTCGCTTCTTCGAATCCAAAGTTCCTATTGAAAAGATCGTCTGATTCCCATTCTGAATGGATGCCTAGCTATGAATATCATAGTTTAATTGAAATTCTACAAGATGTTATCACAATAAGTATCTTTGTTTATTTGAAATGCAAGATTTCGAGTGAAAATTTATCTTCTACAGGCCAAAAAATCAAGAAACGTTGCTATAACTTGGAAAACAGGCAAATGGACCTAGTCAGTAAACATGTATGCTTCTTTAGATGGCCATGTATAATCGGAAAATTCCTTTTAAACTTGAATTTTAAATAATAAAAAATGTATTGCGATAAAAATCTTGTAGAATAATTAAAACATTTCCCAATTCTACATTAAATCATGCTGTTTCAATGTTACAACTTCCCTGAATTGTGGGCGCATCGAGAAATTCCTAAACAAAGACTTCTGCAAATATAAATTCCCGAGCCAACCTGCAGGACTCCTGTCATCACCGAGTCCAGCTAGTGGAAGTCCGCGGACTCACTTGGCGGGGAGAGAGGTCGGACGCTCCACTCCTGCTGCCATCCTTACGGCGTCTGGAGTCACGTGACCCGACCGATCGCTGCCTCAAACTTTGGCGGCGCACGTGGGTGGGGGGTCGCACGTGGACGTTACTGTACCAGGGATGGTACAACAGCTGACGTTACTGTACCACGGATGGTACAACAGCTGGGTTAATGTAAGAAATTTTAACTCTTTTTGACCCTTCTTTTTGATATAAAAACATTTCCTACTGTCCTTACGCACTGATAAAAATAAAGAGAGGGCTTTGCTCATCAGTGGTGAATCCTCCCAGCGGTTTCGCCAGTTTAATCTACCAGACCGCTTTAATATGATCAGAGTCAGGTCCTCCCATTATTTTATCATTGCAGTAAGGGAAGTAGAATTTTTTTTTTATTTCAAAAAGAAACACACGCGTCAAAATAGTTTAAATTTCTTATAACCGTTGTGTGTCAATATGTGGGTGGTGTCTGTGTGTCATCGTTCCCACTTCCACCATGTACCACTGATGGTACAACAGCTGTCAATATGTGGGTGGTAGCTCTGATCTCTGTCCCTTGTCAACGTTGATCTCAATTCCACCTATAGTCACTGTACCAGGGATGGTACAACAGCTGTCAATATGTGGGTGGTAGCTCTGATCTCTGTCCCTTGTCAACGTTGCTCTCAATTCCACCTATAGTCACTGTACCAGGGATGGTACAACAGCTGTCAATATGTGGGTGGTAGCTCTGATCTCTGTCCCTTGTCAACGTTGCTCTCAATTCCACCTATAGTCACTGTACCAGGGATGGTACAACAGCTGTCAATATGTGGGTGGTAGCTCTGATCTCTGTCCCTTGTCAACGTTGCTCTCAATTCCACCTATAGTCACTGTACCAGGGATGGTACAACAGCTGTCAATATGTGGGTGGTAGCTCTGATCTCTGTCCCTTGTCAACGTCACTTACACCTATAGTCACTGTACCAGGGATGGCAGAAATTCTGTAGATATAACCTACTGTTGGTATCTTGTTGCCTCGATCCCAAACTTTACTATATTTGACATGAGTCTCATGAACTGACACCTGAGGCTCTCAGCTCGGCTGATTGGAGATAGCTGAAATGTCACGTGGGTTTATATATATAACCTTTGGTGTGTATATCCAACATTGGGACACCATGTGTGAGGTCTGAGAGAAATTTATATCGTGGAGTCTGGACCCGGGTCTCTCAGCTGCCACGGGTCAACACACACGAGGAGAGAAATTTTATCTCTGTATTGAACACACATCGTGTACATACACACACCGTGTATTGAACACACATAAAGAAACACATCGTGTACATACACACACCGTGTATTGAACACACATAAAAAACACACATCGTGTACATACACACACCGTGTATTGAACACACATTAAAAAAAAACACACATCCTTCCCCTTCAAATATTTTTCTTTTAACCTAAATTACTGATTGATTTTTAATTATCCTAAAACTTAAATCGAGCTCCGCCGTTTTCGCCTCAGGCGAGCGGTGAAATGTCGCTGGAAGCGACGAATTTGGTATGGGCTGGAAGCCCTCATCGAGCTGAACACGAGCCTGGAAGGCTCGGCTTTGAAAGTCAAGCCGTTGCGGAGATATCCGCGGACAACCAATCTCAAGATGAAAAATCTAGAATAGCCAATGCTAGCGGCGACTATGCTAATCTACCTTTCGACAGACAGCATGTAAATTTTGCCGCGGCGTGTATCGCTGACGTCACGCCATCAACGAGCGGCGCCTTGGCCGCTGCGACAAACTGGGCCGAGCAAATGGAGGCTGCAGAATCAGCTGAAGATGGCTTCACCGTGGTCAAACACAAGCGAAGACGCAGGGAGTCACCGAGCCGCCCTGTCGAACAACGTTCCAGCGGTGTCGCGGCCTCCAGAAGGACCGGCCCAACCCCGCGAAGACGGCCACCTGCGGGTGGAGTTACGGAGGTCCAGGTCATCAGGGCTACCCAGGCCGACATCGCTGACGCCAGAGCACGCCAGCGTTCTTCAACAGAAGACAATTGTGTCTTCGTGGAGCACTGCCCGGACTTCGGGTTTCCCCACTACCTACAGGCGGTGGAAGAGCTAGTCCTCCAGGTGATGAAAATGGACGGCCATATGCTGGTCGGCCTGTCCACCAAGGCCCTGGCGGAACGACTCATAAGGGACGGTCTTGATGTTGGGCACACCCACCTCAGGGCCTTCCCCTTCAAAAAGAGGGCGGAAAGAATCACCGTCGGAAATTTGCCGTTCTTCGTGGACGACGCCGCCGTCATCGAGGCTCTCAAGCCCTACGGTGACGTGACCTCCATCGTCCCCATCCGGTTGAGAGCCGGAAGGTACACCTTCACGGATGGTCGACGCGAGGCCTTTATCCTCCTTAAGGAGGGTATTGCTTTGGAAAAAATCCCAACCCGCGTCGTCATCCGAAATAAAGGCAACGTCCTATCGGCGTTTATCTCATATGGAGTCAAGTGCTCCAGATGCGGCCGTCAAGGTCACCGTAGGGCCAACTGCCCCATCATTCCTGGGAGAGCCTCCAACAACGGCCAGCCACAACCGGCACCCCTTCCACCTGGTGCTTCGTCCACCGAGTCCCGGCAGCCGAACCGCCCAACACCAGCGGCTCCAGCTCCGTCACCAAAGCGCCCTGCGCCACAGACATCAGCTCCCGGCACTTCTGCCTCCCTGCCTACCAGAACATCCTCAGACGCCGTGGCTCCTCCTTCTAAAGCCCATGGAGATTACAGCCGAAGTGCTGGCGTCGCCCACCTCCAACAGAGCCCTACAGGCAATGAAGCCAACAGAGGCACCAAAGGCACCCGCGGACCCTCGCCCTCCGGCCTCTCAGCCCCCCGGAGAAGTGCTTCAAGCCCTGCCAGCCTCCGTCGCCCCTCCTGGTCCTCTGCATGCAGAGGGGACCCTTGTGCCGCCCTCCCCGTCATCATTAGGGCGTAAGACGAGACCCGACCTTGAGGCCTTCCTCAAGAGAAACCCCGGAGTTTCGTTTGCTGGAACGGGCGCCCTTGGTCTTGGGCGGGAGGAGGTCCTGGACCTCCTCTCCTCGAAGACCAAGGCGCGAAAGCGCGGTCAGCATCTAACCCCTCCGCAGAGCAATGCTCTTGCCGGCCTAATAAACCAAGTCCTCGACCTAAGGCCCGGAGTAAATAGCAACATTTATAAGGTCTTGCGACAGGTCTTGTCAGAGCTGAGGACCGGTCCAGCCGCAGTGCCCCCTACATCCACACTGCCTGCGCCTCGACCATCTCATCCAACGCCGCTCACTTCCAACAAGCTGACACCTGCTTTGATTACACCCCCGCCGCCCGCCCCGACGGAGATGGAGGAGGACGTTCCGATGACGGAAGAAGAGCGCTGTGTACCCCCACTGCCTGCGCCTCGGCTCGCTGAGCCAACACCGCCCACTCCCCAGGGGCAAAAGACGACACCGGCCACGACTACACCTCCGCTTCCACCGCCTGACCCGATGGAGGACGACGACGACCTGATGCCGGAGTTAGATACAACCTTCAATGAAATGATCGCTGAACCCGGCTTTGGGCCCCTGCTGGAGCCAGGGATTTCCCTGGATACCGTCATGTTTGCGATCTTATACCGCGAGGATAGATTGGATCTACTCAAGGATCTCTCACCTGAGCAGGGGAGTACCCTCGCGGGCTTCCTTGACGCTGCTCTCGAGCGAACTCGGAACAGCCATCCCACCATTCGCAGGGGTATTCACAAGCTAAGGATAGCCTTGCCCTCCTGATCAATGTACATAGTTTGCCCTTTTGACTCCTCGTGAGTAATTGTTGACCAGCGGTCAATAAAAATTATTTAATTGTCACACATCGTGTACATACACACACCGTGTATTGAACACATACCGTGTATTGAACACATACCGTGTATTGAACACACACCGTGTATTTAACACATACCGTGTAGTGAACACATACCGTGTAGTGAACACACACCGTGTATTGAACACATACCGTGTATTGAACACACACCGTGTATTGAACACATACCGTGTATTGAACACATACCGTGTAGTGAACACACACCGTGTATTGAACACATACCGTGTATTGAACACACACCGTGTATTGAACACATACCGTGTATTGAACACATACCGTGTATTGAACACATACCGTGTATTGAACACATACCGTGTATTGAACACACACCGTGTATTGAACACATACCGTGTATTGAACACATACCGTGTAGTGAACACATACCGTGTATTGAACACACACCGTGTATTTAACACATACCGTGTATTGAACACATACCGTGTATTGAACACACACCGTGTATTTAACACATACCGTGTAGTGAACACATACCGTGTAGTGAACACACACCGTGTATTTAACACATACCGTGTATTGAACACATACCGTGTATTTAACACATACCGTGTAGTGAACACATACCGTGTATTTAACACATACCGTGTAGTGAACACATACCGTGTAGTGAACACACACCGTGTATTTAACACATACCGTGTAGTGAACACATACCGTGTAGTGAACACACACCGTGTATTTAACACACACCGTGTATTTAACACATACCGTGTATTGAACACATACCGTGTATTGAACACACACCGTGTATTTAACACATACCGTGTAGTGAACACATACCGTGTAGTGAACACATACCGTGTAGTGAACACACACCGTGTATTGAACACATACCGTGTATTGAACACACACCGTGTAGTGAACCGTGTACAAGGCCTGACACACGTGTGACAAGTAAACACGCCGTCAGCCCAACTGCCCCACCATTCCCCTGAGACTCCTGTTGCCATGGCGACACATCTTTCCAATCATCTCCGAGGTGCTGAAAAACTCCGCCGTTATTAATTTCTCTGTATTCCGTTCTAAAAACTCGCCATTGTTTTGTTTTATACAAGTTCGCCTTATCTTCGCCCGCCGTCATTGGGCTAATTAAATATCCTTTAATTGGTTTCACTAAAACACAGTTGACACTGTTGCAGCGTCTTTTGGGGTCGATCTGCTCTGTCGATACATTCTACAAAGCCTCTGACATTGGACTGTCGATACATTCTACAAAGCCTCTGACATTGGACTGTCGATACATTCTACAAAGCCTCTGACATTGGACTGTCGATACATTCTACAAAGCCTCTGACATTGGACTGTCGATACATTCTACAAAGCCTCTGACATTGGACTGTCGATACATTCTACCAAGCCTCTGACATTGGACTGTCGATACATTCTACAAAGCCTCTGACATTGGACTGTCGATACATTCTACAAAGCCTCTGACATTGGACTGTCGATACATTCTACAAAGCCTCTGAGATTGGACTGTCGATACATTCTACAAAGCCTCTGACATTGGACTGTCGATACATTCTACAAAGCCTCTGACATTGGACTGTCGATACATTCTACAAAGCCTCTGACATTGGACTGTCGATACATTCTACAAAGCCTCTGAGATTGGACTGTCGATACATTCTACAAAGCCTCTGACATTGGACTGTCGATACATTCTACAAAGCCTCTGACATTGGACTGTCGATACATTCTACAAAGCCTCTGACATTGGACTGTCGATATTTTCAACAAAGCCTCTGACATTGGACTGTCGATACATTTTACAAAGCCTCTGACATTGGACTGTCGATACATTCTACAAAGCCTCTGACATTGGACTGTCGATACATTCTACCAAGCCTCTGACATTGGACTGTCGATACATTCTACAAAGCCTCTGACATTGGACTGTCGATACATTCTACAAAGCCTCTGACATTGGACTGTCGATACATTCTACAAAGCCTCTGACATTGGACTGTCGATATTTTCAACAAAGCCTCTGACATTGGACTGTCGATACATTTTACAAAGCCTCTGACATTGGACTGTCGATACATTCTACAAAGCCTCTGACATTGGACTGTCGATACATTCTACAAAGCCTCTGAGATTGGACTGTCGATACATTCTACAAAGCCTCTGACATTGGACTGTCGATACATTCTACAAAGCCTCTGACATTGGACTGTCGATACATTCTACAAAGCCTCTGACATTGGACTGTCGATATTTTCAACAAAGCCTCTGACATTGGACTGTCGATACATTTTACAAAGCCTCTGACATTGGACTGTCGATACATTCTACAAAGCCTCTGACATTGGACTGTCGATACATTCTACCAAGCCTCTGACATTGGACTGTCGATACATTCTACAAAGCCTCTGACATTGGACTGTCGATACATTCTACAAAGCCTCTGACATTGGACTGTCGATACATTCTACAAAGCCTCTGACATTGGACTGTCGATATTTTCAACAAAGCCTCTGACATTGGACTGTCGATACATTTTACAAAGCCTCTGACATTGGACTGTCGATACATTCTACAAAGCCTCTGACATTGGACTGTCGATACATTCTACAAAGCCTCTGACATTGGACTGTCGATACATTCTACAAAGCCTCTGACATTGGACTGTCGATACATTTTACAAAGCCTCTGACATTGGACTGTCGATACATTTTACAAAGCCTCTGACATTGGACTGTCGATACATTCTACAAAGCCTCTGACATTGGACTGTCGATACATTCTACCAAGCCTCTGACATTGGACTGTCGATACATTCTACAAAGCCTCTGACATTGGACTGTCGATACATTCTACAAAGCCTCTGACATTGGACTGTCGATACATTCTACAAAGCCTCTGACATTGGACTGTCGATATTTTCAACAAAGCCTCTGACATTGGACTGTCGATACATTTTACAAAGCCTCTGACATTGGACTGTCGATACATTCTACAAAGCCTCTGACATTGGACTGTCGATACATTCTACAAAGCCTCTGACATTGGACTGTCGATACATTCTACAAAGCCTCTGACATTGGACTGTCTATACATTCTACAAAGCCTCTGACATTGGACTGTCGATACATTCTACAAAGCCTCTGACATTGGACTGTCGATACATTCTACAAAGCCTCTGACATTGGACTGTCGATACATTCTACAAAGCCTCTGACATTGGACTGTCGATACATTCTACAAAGCCTCTGACATTGGACTGTCGATACATTCTACAAAGCCTCTGACATTGGACTGTCGATACATTCTACAAAGCCTCTGACATTGGACTGTCGATACATTCTACAAAGCCTCTGACATTGGACTGTCGATACATTCTACAAAGCCTCTGTCGACGGGATAGAACATTATGGGATGGTTTAAGGAAAAGACGGCTCCTGATCGTATAACTAAAAGTTGTTGATGGCTTGCACCATCTGTCGGAATAAATATCAACTATACTCACGGACAAAACTTAAGGAAGTTGTACCTTTCAGCATGTATATCGGGATTGAAACAATAACTCTGAAAGATATTACAGTGAACTTTATTGAAGACACACGAGATAACCAATATACACTCACGGACAAAACTTAAGGAAGTTGTATCTTTCAGCATGTATATCGGGATTGAAACAATAACTCTGAAAGATATTACAGTGAACTTTATTGAAGACACACGAGATAACCAATATACACTCATGGACATAACTTAAGGAAGTTGTATCTTTCAGCATGTATATCGAGATTGAGACAATAACTCTGAAAGATATTACAGTGACCTTTATTGAAGACACACGAGATAACCAATATACACTCATGGACATAACTTAAGGAAGTTGTATCTTTCAGCATGTATATCGGGATTGAGACAATATCTCTGAAAGATATTACAGTGACCTTTATTGAAGACACACGAGATAACCAATATACACTCATGGACATAACTTAAGGAAGTTGTATCTTTCAGCATGTATATCGGGATTGAGACAATATCTCTGAAAGATATTACAGTGACCTTTATTGAAGACACACGAGATAACCAATATACACTCATGGACATAACTTAAGGAAGTTGTATCTTTCAGCATGTATATCGGGATTGAGACAATATCTCTGAAAGATATTACAGTGACCTTTATTGAAGACACACGAGATAACCAATATACACTCATGGACATAACTTAAGGAAGTTGTATCTTTCAGCATGTATATCGGGATTGAGACAATAACTCTGAAAGATATTACAGTGACCTTTATTGAAGACACACGAGATAACCAATATACACTCATGGACATAACTTAAGGAAGTTGTATCTTTCAGCATGTATATCGGGATTGAGACAATAACTCTGAAAGATATTACAGTGACCTTTATTGAAGACACACGAGATAACCAATATACACTCATGGACATAACTTAAGGAAGTTGTATCTTTCAGCATGTATATCGGGATTGAGACAATAACTCTGAAAGATATTACAGTGACCTTTATTGAAGACACACGAGATAACCAATATACACTCATGGACATAACTTAAGGAAGTTGTATCTTTCAGCATGTATATCGGGATTGAGACAATATCTCTGAAAGATACTACAGTGACCTTTATTGAAGACACACGAGATAACCAATATACACTCATGGACATAACTTAAGGAAGTTGTACCTTTCAGCATGTATATCGGGATTGAGACATTATCTCTGAAAGATATTACAGTGACCTTTATTGAAGACACGCGAGATAACCAATATACACTCATGGACAAAACTTAAGGAAGTTGTACCTTTCAGCATGTATATCGGGATTGATACATTATCTCTGAAAGATACTACAGTGACCTTTATTGAAGACACACGAGATAACCAAGTGTGAACAAAATTTCCACTGTCTCCTTAACAAATAGACGACCGGCGACATCAAAGAGATTCCTTTTCTTAAGTTTTGTCCATGAGTGTAATCATTGATTTTTAATTATTCCATAAATTACCAAATACGCGTAGGTGGTTATATTTTCTTAATCAATCAAGAGAGGGTATTTGTGGCCAATTCAAGAATAATTTCTTAAAAATAAACGATTAGTTGATATTTATTCCGATAGATGGCATCAATAATTATCAGTTTCATAGTCAATAGATGTCTATCCACCTGATCCCAGTACAATTTCGCACTTTTACACTTTTTTTTTTACATTACGAGATGTGTTTATCCCTAGGATTCCTACGGTGCGAAATCCCAATGTACCGAGAACCCACCAGTCGAGTATTCCTTACAAAGAAATATCTTGGTTCCTAGAGAGAAAAATTTCCACTTTCTGCTCTTAGATTGAAATGTTGCATATTATTTGGAAGTACTTTGAAATTCTGTAATAATGATATCTCCCCAGTGACAGTCCTCCGTCACGGATGGACGCACGTCGCCTGGCTTGCATATTTTATTGGAATAGAATTCCCCGATATCCGGGCCGGGATTATTGAATTGACTTGGTCGGAAAATGGGACTCGCGCGGAACTGGGAGCCAGTTTAAAACTGGGCTTGTGCCAACAGTCTCTGGAGATTCTCTGGGTCAGGAAATAGATTTCGGTTAATAACAAAAGACCAACAAAGTGTATTCTCAATCTAACGCCGTCAATATAAAGTGAGACTTCCCAGTTTGGCGCCAACAATCGCCGGGAAGGCTGGAGAGGCGGACAGCGACCAAGGAGGTTCTCGTCTCACTCGCCGCAGGAGCCGCCGCGGGGGCGCTAGCCAAGACGGCCATTGCCCCGCTGGACTGCACCAAGATCAACTTCCAGGTCCGACGTCAAAACTTCACTTTCCAGAGTGCCATGGCGTTCATGGCCGAGACCTCGCGGAAGTCCGGCGCTGCCAGTTTGTGGAGAGGCAATTCGGCCACACTCGTGCGCATCGTGCCATACGCAGCGCTCAAGTTCGCGGCGTTCGAGCGGCTCAAGACGTTGCTTGGAGTGGAGACGGAGCATCGCGACAGCGTGACGCGGCGCTACGTGGCCGGCGCCCTGTCCGGCGTGGTGTCCAGCTCGCTCACCTACCCGCTGGACCTCGCCCGGGCCAGGATGGCGGTCGCCTCACGGGTGACATCTATGCGGACCATGTTCCGGAACATCTGGCGGCAGGAGGGCGCGCGGGGCCTGTACCGGGGCTACTTCGCCACCATGCTGGGCGTCATCCCCTACTCCGGGACGTCCTTCTTCACCTTCGAGACGCTCAAACTTAAGACGGAGAGTAGGTACGGGCGCGGGGCCACGCCGCTGGAGTTCATGGCGTTCGGAGCCATCGCTGGTGTCCTGGGCCAGGTGAGCTCCTACCCCCTCGACGTCGCCAGGCGGCGCATCCAGACGGCCCCAGAGACCGGCGAGACCCACGACTCCATCGCGAAGACGGTCGCCTCGGTGTGGAAGAAAGAAGGCCTCTCTCACGGCCTCTACAAAGGCCTCAGCCTCAACTGGGTCAAAGGCCCCATCGCCGTCGGTCTCAGCTTCAGCATCTTCGAGATCGGCACCCGAATTCTCTACAGCGTCTTCGGGTAGCCGGGGAATAAAGCGCCAAGCGAACTTGTTCCGTCAATATGGCGCTGACCCGAGTGGAACTAGGTTAGACTTGGAACACTCCCGATGGCACTGCTATCTCAGAATGACCAAATAAGAGTTTGATTCCTTAATTATCGTCTGGTAGATCAAACTGGCGAAACCGCTGGGAGAGTTCACCACTAATTATTTTATTTTAAAAATAATCATTCCCGTCAAAAATAGTTTCAATTTCTCATAACAGATGGCGCCGGGCTAGTGCCTCATTTTATTTAATTCTGTCGCGGGCTCTGTAGTTGTAAACCTTCATTTAATTCTGTCGCGGGCTCTGTAGTTGTAAACCTTCATTTAATTCTGTCGCGGGCTCTGTAGTTGTAAACCTTCATTTAATTCTGTCGCGGGCTCTGTAGTTGTAAACCTTCATTTAATTCTGTCGCGGGCTCTGTAGTTGTAAACCTTCATTTAATTCTGTCGCGGGCTCTGTAGTTGTAAACCTTCATTTAATTCTGTCGCGGGCTCTGTAGTTGTAAACCTTCATTTAATTCTGTCGCGGGCTCTGTAGTTGTAAACCTTCATTTAATAAAGTTCCATCGGCTGCCATCTGTCGGAATAAATATCAACTAAGCTTCCAGAATATATTGGCTCACCCTTTCTTGGTTAGTCGATTCTGGAATCATTAAACACATTATTTGATATTACAAACAACAAATCCTTATTAAAACCTTTTGGTCTTATACAGATTCTCTCCAAGTGCATGGTATATACAGGAATAACTGTAACAATAATCAGCAATGCTATTTACCATGTATCAAATAGGGGGGAAATAAAGAAAGAACTTGGGGAATAAACTTATATAAATTAAAAGCAATCGAGAACAAGCAGTTCCTTAAAGAACAATAATTAGTAGAATTAACAGAAAAGTTTAGATCAGTACAAGTGAGAAAGGAATATGCAACAATGTCATAATTACGAGACATCTATACAGCAGTTTTATACATCAGACATCTATACAGCAGTGTTATACATGGATGGATCAAATGGTTGTCTAAAGTCGGAATATAAAGTCTTAGGAGTTGTTAATTAAGTTGTCCATTCCCCCAGTTGTTCAGTGAAAGTCACCGGATTCATTAAAGTTATTTTGAATTTCATTCTCGCAGATTTATAAAATTTAAAATATTTAAACGTGATTAGTGGATTCACGTGACGTAAGTCATTAGCAATTCTCAGAAGAACGATCAGGAAATATCTTTTTTTCTTAATTTATCCTCCTGACTTCAGTACAATTTCGCTGTTTTTCCATCTAGTGTGACTCCGGCAAACTTAAAAAACAAGAATTGTATTCGGAGTAAAAACGAACTTTCCCCAAGTTACGAGGTGATGCAAATTGGGCGAAGTGCTGCATCAAACAATGGCCGAGTTGATTGCCTCGGCGTGTTTGCCCAGCGACGTTCGAATTAAAATGTTGACAACGCCTCGCACAATGGACGCAGAGAATTGACTTCTTGCACGGTGGCATCTCCTTTACACGGTCACAGTTGACGGGAGATACATTCCACCTCGGCGTGGAAGTGAAAGTTACTGATGGCTTGCGCCATCTATCGGAATAACATATTGTAGCGAAGAAAACAAGTTTGTAACGATTGTATTTACTGGCTATGTGTTTCTTTTAATGATATTTTCAGGCAGAAATTTAGGAAAGACAAACTCAGGATGACACGGCAATATATATTTAAGGCACAAATTGAAATTGATAAAACACAAGATGAGGGAAGTTTGCACAGAGTAATAAAATATATAAACGTCAAAGTTAAAAACTAATCTGTTAATAAAATAATAACTACTTTGCTAGAGTATCTACTTATATAATTGCCTTATTCTGTCTGTCTGAAGTTCACGGATAGAATGCGCGCCCATTGGCTGCCGGCGAACACGTGGCCTCCCTGCCCCCCTCTAGACAACCCTGTTATCAGCTGTGTGATACATACACCTGTCTATAGCGGCCATTCTAGACAACCCTGTTATCAGCAGTGTGTTACATCCACCTGTCTATACAGACCGCCCTGTCTATAGCGGTCACTTTAGGCAACCCTGTTATCATCAGTGTGTTACATTCACCTGTCTATACAGGCCACCCTGTCTATAGCGGTCACTTTAGGCAACCCTGTTATCAGCAGTGTGATACATACACCTGTCTATACAGACCACCCTGTCTATAGCGACCACTCTAGACAACCCTGTTATCAGCTGTGTGATACATCCACCTGTCTATACAGACCACCCTGTCTATAGCGGCCACTCTAGACAACCCTGTTATCAGCTGTGTGATGCATCCACCTGTCTATACAGACCACCCTGTCTATAGCGACCACTCTAGACAACCCTGTTATCAGCTGTGTGATACATCCACCTGTCTATACAGACCACCCTGTCTATAGCGGCCACTCTAGGCAACCCTGTTATCAGCTGTGTGATACATACACCTGTCTATAGCGGCCATTCTAGACAACCCTGTTATCAGCAGTGTGTTACATCCACCTGTCTATACAGACCACCCTGTCTATAGCGGCCACTCTAGACAACCCTGTTATCAGCTGTGTGATACATCCACCTGTCTATACAGACCACCCTGTCTATAGCGGTCACTTTAGGCAACCCTGTTATCATCAGTGTGTTACATTCACCTGTCTATACAGACCACCCTGTCTATAGCGGTCACTTTAGGCAACCCTGTTATCAGCAGTGTGATACATACACCTGTCTATACAGACCACCCTGTCTATAGCGACCACTCTAGACAACCCTGTTATCAGCTGTGTGATACATCCACCTGTCTATACAGACCACCCTGTCTATAGCGGCCACTCTAGACAACCCTGTTATCAGCTGTGTGATACATCCACCTGTCTATAGCGACCACTCTAGACAACCCTGTTATCAGCTGTGTGATACATCCACCTGTCTATACAGACCACCCTGTCTATAGCGGTCACTTTAGGCAACCCTGTTATCAGCAGTGTGATACATACACCTGTCTATACAGACCACCCTGTCTATAGCGGCCACTCTAGGCAACCCTAGGAAGCAAGATGTATACAAGGTCAAGGGATGGGAATCGAACCCACGAACTTCCGCTTACCGGGCAGATGCCATGACCACTAGGCTATAGGCTCATTATTTCTTTATACCGTTATTATACCGTTATATTATATATAGTTAAAACATTTTAAAAACACACAGTTTGGAACGGGACGTTTCACAAGAGTGACATCCATGGCGCCAATTTATAATTGTAACGAATAGTATTTGAATTAAAACGTTTTAAAATATATTCGCACTCGGGTAAAACCCGGGCGTTGCCCGGGCCATTCGTCTAGTCATCAAATATTATCTCTACAGACGACCTTACTGCAATGATAAAAGTTATTGAATGAGAGGGCTTTTTAAAGAATAACTTATATCATTGCAGTAAGGTCTGTAGAGATAATATTTGATGATATTATAAAAAGAAACACATTGCCAGTAAATTTTTTTGTTACAAATTTTTATCGAGATGAAGGACAATTTATTGGCACCGAGAGGTGTCACGTGGTATATATATATTGGTTTTAAATACCCATTTCCTTATTTCTCTGGAAGCCTCAAGGGCCAGCTTTTGGTCGTAGAGGTACAGCCACGCTGACGAGGGCCAACAGTCTGAATCGTGTACGTGGTTAGCTTTTCTTTATTTATAAAGAAAATGGGTTAGCCAAATATTATTAAACAAACCTAAATAAACGTTTAGTTTATTTTTGTTCCTCTAGATGGCGCTCTTAAATCTAGAAATGCTCATGTGAGCGGTCAGGAAATTCCAATTTTGTTTAAGGTGCGTTCATTAATTTCCAGGACTGCTTTGTATCTTTGAAAAAATAAAACAAATAAAAAAACTAATTTAATATTTTTCAAAATATGCCCCTCCTGCCTCAATACACCTGTTCCATCTTTTTTTCCAATTGTCGAAGCAGGAGATAAAATCACTTTTTGAGAGGTTCCTCAAGGTTGCCTTCGATTCAGCTTGTATCATATCAACGTTGTCAAATTTCCTTCCTTTTAACTTCATTTTCAATTTAGGATAGAGGAAAAAGTCATTGGGGGCTAAGTCGGGGGAATAGGGTGGATGAGAGAGAGAGGGATCTGTATGGTTGAATGCTTGGCCAAGAACTGCAAAACAACATGGGCTGCGTGCGGCCGCGCATTATTGACGTGAAGTATCCAGTCATTGTTTTGCCATCTTTCAGGTCTTTTAAGGCGCACTGCCTCCCTTAAGCACCTTATTATCCCCAAATAAACCTCTTGATTAATTGTACGTCCGAAAGGAATAAATTCATGGTGAACCAAACCATTAATATAAAAAAATGTAACAAGCAATGTCTTGACTTTGGATTTTGTAAATCTTGCCTTTTTGGGTTTCGGTTCCCCTCTTTCAATCCATTGGCTGGATTGACGTTTGGTTTCCGGGTCATACTGATACACCCATGTCTCATCCCTGGTAATGATTTTTTGCATCCATTCTGGATCGGTCCGAGTCATTTCAACCATGTTTTTGCAGACATCCATTCTAACCTCCTTTTGTTCCTCTGTTAGAATCCGGGGAACAAATTTTGAAGACGTCCGGATCATGTCCAAATCTTTTGTTACTATTTGATGACACAGTCCTACAGATAGTCCAGTCTCTGAAGATTAGTCTTTAATAGAAATTCTTCTGTTAGATTTAATTAATTCATTTATTTTGAGCTTGTTTTCCTCGCAACGTAATGATCTTGGACGCCCAGTATGCTGAAAATTGTTTACCTTTTCCCGACCGTTTAGGAAGCGTGAAAACCATTCAAAAGTTCTTGAACGGGATAAAGCTGCATCGCCAAAAGCTTCTTTAATCATTTCATACGTCTCAGTAGCACTTTTTTTTCAATTAAAACAAAACTTAATGCAGATTCTCTGCTCTTCGAAAATGGCCATTTTAAAATTCGAAATGCGAACCTTACAAGGAAGTTGTTTTGTTCTATGTTTAGATCGGCGCGTGCGCCACGAGACTCGTGCTTTCAGTCAGGTGTGGTCGAATGTCCAATATTTAACTCTGTATAAAAATTTTGACTTTAGCTTTTTATTTATTTAATTTTTTAACCAGTCCTGGAAATTAATGAAAGCACCTTGTATATATATACAGGTGCCACTCTTGGCACTTCTCCATTTTAAAAAATCCCAATCCTTAACAAGAAAGAAACCAACTCAGGCGGCAAACAAACTTTATTGTTTTACTCACTCCCCTCCTACTTCCATATGCAAATCAGACGTTTACCAACGTTGGACCAGACAATTATGCATTTACATAATTAATATAAACTACATATATTCACTATAGCACATGTCATAAATATTTTTATTTAGAATTGTGTGAAATTCCACGAAATAATTCCCATCAAACATTCTAAAATAATTCCGTTAAAAAAACCAAACGAACAACTTTATATCTCTCAATATTCTCAATTTATTTTTAATTAAACAAAACTTAAGTTTTATTTTTTAAATGACGAGGACTCCGATATTAATACAAAAATAATAGTTTTAATATATGAAAATTTTACAAGATTTTTGTTTTTTTTCAGTTTTTACTTTTTATTGCAATGGATTTAATAAACTCATATTGTTTGAAAACGGAGTTTTTTCAAAAGAACCAAATTTAAACTGATGGATAACGTTTTTATTGTCATTAAAATTGACAAAAGTGAAGAATTTTATTAAATATCCAAACTTCCTCATTTGACCATGGACGCCCTGTGAGGCGTGAGCCATTAGACCCACGTCTTCTCAATAAAAAATAGAATTTGAACATTATGCTCTGAATATAATTTTTATATTCTGCACACCTCGAGTTATAATGGAGTTTTAATCCCCTCAATATATACCTTGTTGAAAGTTGTGTTTAAAAATGGATAATTAAATAAAGGATCTTAAAGCAAAGAAAATAATTAAGCCGTTAATTGAATGTCTTTTTACAAAATTCGATTACATTTTTTAATGTATTAATCCTTTTATAGAATACCCAGGTTTTGTTAGCGCTGTCAGAGTTATTTACAGTAATGTTGTTGTTGCCTCAGGTGTGGGACCAACTATTATATATTTCTACTCATAGATAAAACATAAGTAAGAGGATAGTCTTTGTTGTTGCCGGTCGTCTGTTTGTTTGAAGGAGATAGAAGCAATTTTGTTCACACTTGATTATCTCGTGTGTATTCAATAAAGGTCACTGTAATATCTTTCAGAGTTATTGTCTCAATCCCGATATACATGCTGAAACTTCCTTAAGTTTTGTCCATGAGTATATATTGGTTATCTCGTGTGTCTTCAATAAAGGTCACTGTAATATCTTTCAGAGTTATTGTCTCAATCCCGATATACATGCTGAAACTTCCTTAAGTTTTGTCCATTAGTATATATTGGTTATCTCGTGTGTCTTCAATAAAGGTCACTGTAATATCTTTCAGAGTTATTGTCTCAATCCCGATATACATGCTGAAGCTTCCTTAAGTTTTGTTCATGAGTGTATATTAACTTTAATAAAAAATACTTTGATTCCAAGATATATATTATTACAAAGTCTTTATTCAGCAACTTTCAGAATTGAAGGATCAGAAGATGTCCATTGTCAACTTCAGACTTATGGAAGATTAAATTTAGCAAAACTGCTGGGAGGGTTCACCTCTGATGAGCCAGGCCTCCCCAATATTTTATCATTGCAGAAAGGAGAGTAGGAAGTTGTTTTGTAAACACAACCACGAGTAAGTACAAGTAACCAAACGGGACTCTGTCACACTTGTAAGTGCAAAAGTCGAATTGCTTTCTATATGTGTAGACATGTGTACAGTTAAAAGCAATCGCTAACTACCCACCATGCTTATCATGACTTGTACCACATTTACTTGGGATTTGTACTAGATTTATTTGGAGAGCAGCGCTTAATTCAAATAACAAAAGCAAATCGACATGGAACACTGACATATGAAAATACAGAATAAATTACAATGAAACAAAAGTTATTTTTAGCAACTTGCCGCCAGCCGGGCGTCGCCAATTGTGGACCAGACACGAGGAGCCCATGAATGACAAAGCTGTCAACGGAATCAAACGTTCAACTATAAAACAAATGTTTATTAATTAATAGTAAACAAACAATCTCAACTGTAAACAGATGATAATCATTAATAAACAAAACAGTTTGGTAGGTTTGAAAAAAACGTTTTTCAAACAAAAATTAAAATGTAAGAAAAAAAAAGAAAATGTGTTTTTTTTTTTCGCTTGCTTCCGGCGGCTAACAATAAGTGCATTTTTTTTTTTTTTTTTGAATATAAAAAATAGATTTTTTATCCAAAATAAATATTTTTTTCTTAATATATTTATAAATAAAAACAATTTTACGAAATAAATATTTATTCCTAAACAGAAGCACAACAAATATCTCAAATAAAACCCTTTATCTATATTTACTCAGTTACATATCCATTAAAATATTGCCAATATGTAAATAAATAATTCCCCTCCAGAAGTATAAATTGTTTCGGCGGTATAAGTTATATTTATCAAATCGCCAATAAAAAGACAATTTTGTGCAGCGGTGTCAGACCAGCCCCGCGGAAAGAGCCGCGGTCGACAGCTCCGTTCTATATGTAAATGGCGGATTAGGCTTAGGGATAATTACGCGGCAGCCGATGGTATAGGCTGGTAATAAATTTACCTCTTCTTTCACCGCCGTGTTTCACACCGGACATATGCGAACATGGCGCCTCACAGGACAGCCGAACATTGAAATTTTGAACTGAAACTAAATCTTCGCTGTAAAAAAAACCGAAGGAATGCGGTAAACGTTCAAATAATTCACTATTACATTCAAGGTCGGTAGTTCAAGAATGTTTCACCATTTTATTCTCGAACCTCTCTTTAAAGTGCCATAAAATGTAGTTTTGGTGATATAAATCCCAACTACAGTAGCCATGATGAGTAGTTAGCGACTGCGTTTACTCTAGCACATGTCAACACATGTAGAAAACAAGTGTACTTTTTGCATTTAAAATGTGCCAGAGCCCTGTTTGGTTACTTGCACTCACTGGTGGGGTTGGACTTTTACAAGAACCGGAGTCCATTGAAGCTATGTTTTCTTCAAGAAAAAAAAAAAGTGCCCAATGCGATCCCGGGTCATGGCTGTATACAGACCTACGCTCTGATAGACTATATTTACACTCATTAACAAAACATAGTGGTTGGTCTTCTTTGATGTCGCCGGTCGTATATATTTTTGGAGGACACATAGGCTGTTGACACTTGGTTATCTCGTGTGTCTGTAAAGGTCACTATAATATCTTTCAAGTTATTGTCTGAATCCCGATATACATGCTGAAAGTTCCTTAAGTTTTGTCCATGAGTGTAGTTCCTCTCCCCGGATGACACTTCATCCAGCCGTCCAAAGTTTAAATGAGAGCAAAGATCTACATGGCTCGAAGGAAGACATTCCGACATCTACAAGCTGTTCTTGGCTGTGACGTAAATGTAAATATTCGTATAAATATGTAAATTAGGGTTTTGCATATAGACAGCTCGAGTTAGGATATATATAGAGATAATTGGAAGTTGTTAGTGACAATGGCCCCCAGTTCGGATCACTATTTAAAAAATCTGCCCACGATTACGGATTTACTCATGTCACCTCCAGTCCAAGATACCCGCAGAGTAACGGCTTCATAGAATCTTTCGTAAAAATTGTTAAAGAAAGAATTAGCAAGTCAAAGGATCCATATCTGGCTTTGCTGGCATATCGAGCTACACCACTTGCGAATGGCTTCAGCCCAGCAGAACTTAGCATGGGACGGCGGATTCGCACCACCATTCCAACACCAACGAAACAACACCAACCACCCAATTTAAAGAATTTGAAAAATCAAGAAGCTATTCAAAGGGAAAAACAAAAATACTACTTTGATCGAGCAAAAGGAGTACGAGAACTGCCTCCATTGGATGTAAATGATCGAGTTTGGCTGACGGACCTTAAAACTCCCGGAGTCATCATTTCCAAAGCAGATACTCCTAGATCTTATATGGTTGATACACCGAGAGGAAGGGTTAGAAGAAATCGCTTCCATCTACTTCCTACTGGTCAGAGGTCTCCAGGGCCTCCATACTTCGAGCCAGACGAAGAGCCATATATAAATTACCCAGAAGCCAACACACACACCTCAGATGCTCCTACGGATGTGACCGATTCATCAACATCTCCTAAAGAGGCACTTTATAGGACTCGCTCTGGAAGAACAGTTCGTCCGCCCAGACATTTTGGAGATGACTAGAGCTAATCTCTAAGAGGGGAGATGTGACGTAAATGTAAATATTCGTATAAATATGTAAATTAGGGTTTTGCATATAGACAGCTCGAGTTAGGATATATATAGAGATAATTGGAAGTTGTTAGTTTAGTTTAGAAAGTTCCGTTCTTAAATAAAGAATTGTTCATCATCGTATCCCGATTCCTTGAAGGAACTAAACATTGACCACTAGTGACCTCGATGTCGACTTCAATCATTAGTGCTTTAGCCTCCATAGAACCGATCCAAATATTGCAACATCATGGCATCAATATGACATTTGCCAGCAAGACCCAAACATCAAAAAATAATTTCAAAACGCCTCTAATAATTTTATTTCAAATTTAACGTTCCTTACCTGGCCTTCGTTGTAAATAAACTCTACACAGAAGTATGTTTATCTACACATGTGTTATTTACATGGAACGTCACCGTGTGGCTGCAGACGTGCGCGAGGAACCTATCTGTCAGACACCCCACTCCAGTCAACATAGATAGTGGCGTCGTCTGATAAGGCCGCGCAGTAAAACTTCCATCCTGGCAGGTAAGACCATATCTACACAAAACTCCCATCCTGGCAGGTAAGACCATATCTACACAAAACTTCCATTCTGGCAGGTAAAACCATATCTACACAAAACTTCCATTCTGGCAGGTAAGACCATATCTACACAAAACTTCCATTCTGGCAGGTAAGACCATATCTACACAAAACTTCCATTCTGGCAGGTAAGACCATATCTACACAAAACTCCCATCCTGGCAGGTAAGACCATATCTACACAAAACTTCCATTCTGGCAGGTAAAACCATATCTACACAAAACTTCCATTCTGGCAGGTAAGACCATATCTACACAAAACTTCCATTCTGGCAGGTAAGATCATATCTACACAAAACTTCCATTCTGGCAGGTAAGACCATATCTACACAAAACTTCCATTCTGGCAGGTAAGATCATATCTACACAAAACTTCCATTCTGGCAGGTAAGACCATATCTACACAAAACTTCCATTCTGGCAGGTAAGATCATATCTACACAAAACTTCCATCCTGGCAGGTAAGACCCTATCTACACAAAACTTCCATTCTGGCAGGTAAGACCATATCTACACAAAACTTCCATTCTGGCAGGTAAGACCCTATCTACACAAAACTTCCATTCTGGCAGGTAAGATCATATCTACACAAAACTTCCATCCTGGCAGGTAAGACCATATCTACACAAAACTTCCATTCTGGCAGGTAAGACCATATCTACACAAAACTTCCATCCTGGCAGGTATGATCATATCTACACAAAACTTCCATCCTGGCAGGTAAGACCATATCTACACAAAACTTCCATTCTGGCAGGTAAGACCATATCTACACAAAACTTCCATTCTGGCAGATAAGACCCTATCTACACAAAACTTCCATCCTGGCAGGTAAGATCATATCTACACAAAACTTCCATACTGGCAGATAAGACCATATCTACACAAAACTTCCATTCTGGCAGGTAAGACCATATCTACCCAAAACGCCGAATTTTGCTGAAACATAGGACAGAATAACCGCCATTGTTTCCCAATAGATGTGAGACGGACTGACAAAGAGAGATATCAGGGGAGAGACAGGCTGTGTGGCTTGAGCAGATTGTGTCAGAGTTCTGGGGAAGTCAGCATTACAGTACTGAACACCGAGACGTAATGACAGCTCACGGTGCAGCGAGACCATCAGCCAGGTTGTACCATCACCAGCTGGATGTAGGAAGAGAATCTACCCCGGGCGTTATCTTGTTGACCCTGACGTCATGAGTCAATGCGATAAAATGCAGAAAGTTGAAGATCTTACATATCCATTAGATAACATTTCTGTTCAAACTGCCCCGTGTGTGGCCGTGAATGTATCCAGCACACAGAATCTGTCGGTTCACCGCGACTTCTGGGTCCTGAGAACCTCATTACGGATCTGAACAATTTTCCATCCTAGTTTCAAATTTTTAGAAACTATTTTCGATCTGTGTGTGTGTGTGTGTGCTGAAATTTGGTCATTTGGGGAAATATTGAAGCTTGTGGAATTTGATTTGAAGTCGCAGATGGGCTGAAAGTGTCTCTGCCGACGTGAGTTATCTGACATTTTATGTTTACCGCGAACAACTTGACAGCAGAAGACACCAAATATTTGTTACACACGAGGCAGGGGATTGTTTGACACCAGCAGCTACACGCCACGTTGTACATAACACTGTACGTTTACAGTGGATGATACAATTGCTGTAATTCCATATTCCAAAAGATTTCAAGATGCCCCAAAGACCACCTTCTGTGGTCGTTGAGGTACAGCTTGCACCACGCTGATGAGGGCCAACAGCCCGAAACGTGTACGTGGTTAGCTTTTCTTGATTAATCAAGAAACGGTATTTGGCCAATTCTGGAATAATTAAAAATCAACGATTAGTTGATATTTATTCCGATAGATGGCGCAGGCCATCAGCAACTTTTAGTTGCACGATCAGGAAATACCCTCAGATATATATAAAATATATGTATGTATGATTTCATTGATTATGTGTATTATAATTCTATATACAGAGTATTATGTATGTACATACACTGTAACGTCGTTGAAGGTGACCGCCGGGGGGAGGAGCTGCGGACTGAAGTTCTCCAACTACGAGGAAGTCAACAAATAAACTTTGTAGAAATTAAACTCTTAAAATCACGATCATTAAAAACAATAATAAGCATTAAGAGGAGCGTCTTGTGTAAATTTCTTTAATACCGCAAGCTTTCGAACAGAACGTTCTTCAACGGGCGTGGATAGTAAAACCGTACTAACATGTTATTAGAGGAGAAAAACTAATGTATACACCAATAAATTTACATACTAAAGAGATAATAGCGTAAAAAGAAAAGAAAACAACATAAATATTTAAAATTGAAATTTGCATATTACAAACGTGACGACGAAAAAATATGCAATAAACTTGAATGAGACTAAAAACTAAGGTAAAAAATATTAAAACGGCGACATCCTTACTCTAAAAGAACATAGAATAAAACGGTATTTTGGAGTTAAAAATCCACTAGGCCAAGGCACGAGAAGGGAGGGTCCCACCCAGTGCTACCACAATCTTTGAGATATAAGAGGGTGGGGGGGTGAAAGACAGGTTATTTATAGAGTATCTGGTAAATGTCTGGGAGGTCTATTCTACGGTTACAGCTATTGTTTTGTGTGGAAATGATAGATTCTAGGCAGAGTCTGTGATGTTTGTTATGTATGTGTCGGTATTTAACTTGAGGATGGTCGAGATCAAAACTATGGCCTGTTTGCGCTATATGTGTGAAAATTAAGGATTTAGGATCTTTATTGCGGATGTTGCGTCTGTGTTCTGAAATTCGGATGCCAGTGGTTCTGCCTGTTTCCCCAACATAAGAAGTTAGGCAATTCAGGCACTGTACGGAATAAACTGCACCGGTAGAGTTTATGGGTAGGGTGGGTTTATCAGATTTGGTGATGTGATGTCTAAGGATGGTGGCCAAGTTGGGGGGACAATTGTAGAGCACTTTTATGCCGTATGGGCGTAGGACTCTGGATATAGACACTGCGGCAGGGGAGAACGGGAGCCAACATGTGGCCCTATGAATTGTAGTGGTTCTGTGGACACATGGATCAAAAGTATGTTTTTCTATAAAATCTATGGGATAACCAGCGGTTGTTAATAAGGAATGGATTCTAGAATCTATTGTTTTAAAAATGGGTAAGGAACAATGAGTAAAAATTCTTTTTGTTAAGGTCCTGACTGTATTAATTTTAAAGGCGATGGGACTATTGGAGGAGAAATGCGTATATTGGGGAGGGATGTGCTTCTTATGGAAAACAGAGGTGTGAAAAGACTGAGGGGTGCGAATAATAAGGATGTCTAGGAAAGGTAAAACAAAGTCTATTTCTGTTTCATATGTGAACTTAATGTGGGGGTTGAAATTGTGCAAGGTACTGTATGTGAGTTGAAGGCTGTCTGTTTTAATAATGCAAAAGATATCGTCTACATATCTCCTCCAATAGTATATATCGGAAGGGAGGGCTTGATTGATCCATGTGTCCAAAGAACCCATGACTATTTCAGAGATGATTGACGATAGGGGACTACCCATAGGGGTTCCTCTGGTCTGTTTATAAAACTGCTTGTTGAAGGTGAAAGTGCAAATCGAGAGGCAGAGAGAAGCCAGTTGCAGGATATGGGAGGCCGTTTGTGTGTCAATGTTATTGGTAATAAGGAACGATTGCAGCTTGTCAGCAATGAGAGAGTGTGGAAGTGAGAGGTATAACGACGTGACATCAAAAGACACCATATTGTGTTGGGGTGGTGGTTGTAAATCAAGAAGGTCTTCTATGAAACTGGGGGGATGCGTGATGCTATATGTGTTAGGATTGTCTTTCATGAGAGGGGGCAAAAAACTTACCAAAAACTTGGCTACAGAGTAGGCTGGAGAAAGATGATAAGCTATTATGTGCCTGAGTGGGACCCCCGGCTTGTGTACCTTGGGCAAGCCATAAATATAAGCATCCCTATCCAGGCAAGATGTAAATTGAGCAAATTGATCAGGTGTGATGATGCTGGATTTCTTCATTTCGCAGAGCGCCTTTCTGAACGATTTGGTCAAAGCAAGATTTTCCTGGGGTGGAATGGAAGAAAACGTGGTGTTGTCCTGGAGAATGTCCGTCATCTTAGATAGATAATCTGAGCGATCAAGTACAACAGTGTGGCTTCCTTTGTCTGCTTTAATGAAAATAAGAGACTTGTAACTTTTCAACTTCTTGCTGATCGAGCGTTGTCTATTGCTGGAAGGTGGTATCTGTGAAGGTCTGCGGAGAATTTGAACTACGGCGTTTCGTACTTTAAGAGTTTCAAGGTGATTAAGTGAGCTTGTGACGCCTTCGATTCCGGCAATTATTCTAGGGATGTCCGGTTTAGCAGGGGGGACGAATTGAAGACCTAACGCTAAGATCCTCTCCTCTCTATCAGACAGCTTGGTTGAAGACAGATTTAGGACGTTGGGAGGAGCAGATCCCGTGGACTCGGCGACATCAGGGAAATGAAACTTTCTTTTCCAATATGCCAATTTTGATAGATGCCTCTTCTTAAGCGCAATTTCTTGTTGATGAACCTTAAGGGTGATGGATCTTACTAGGTTAGCGATGTCGTCCGCAGACATTAACTGGTGGAGAAGAAAGATGAGGCCTTTAATAGATCTGGAGAGGAATCTAATATTGGAATGGGAACCTTATATTCTGGCCTCGAGTAAGTCCAAATGAAACTTCCTGGTGAGCTTTGGGGAGAATGGATTCTTTACAGGATCTTTTATTCTGAGGGACGGCGGGATGAAACCGAATTTCTTGCAATGCAGGTTAAAGGTAAGATGATGCCTCCATTTAGACAGTTGTAGGGATTTCTTTTCCAATTGGTGTATATAAAAACGAAGATCAGGATTCGGATGACTCATTGTAAAAGGGCTAAGATTGTATAAATTAAACTCTTAAAATCACGATCATTAAAAACAATAATAAGCATTAAGAGGAGCGTCTTGTGTAAATTTCTTTAATACCGCAAGCTTTCGAACAGAACGTTCTTCAACGGGCGTGGATAGTAAAACCGTACTAACATGCTATTAGAGGAGAAAAACTAATGTATACACCAATAAATTTACATACTAAAGAGATAATAGCGTAAAAAGAAAAGAAAACAACATAAATATTTAAAATTGAAATTTGCATATTACAAACGTGACGACGAAAAAATATGCAATAAACTTGAATGAGACTAAAAACTAAGGTAAAAAATATTAAAACGGCGACATCCTTACTCTAAAAGAACATAGAATAAAACGGTATTTTGGAGTTAAAAATCCACTAGGCCAAGGCACGAGAAGGGAGGGTCCCACCCAGTGCTACCACAATCTTTGAGATATAAGAGGGTGGGGGGGTGAAAGACAGGTTATTTATAGAGTATCTGGTAAATGTCTGGGAGGTCTATTCTACGGTTACAGCTATTGTTTTGTGTGGAAATGATAGATTCTAGGCAGAGTCTGTGATGTTTGTTATGTATGTGTCGGTATTTAACTTGAGGATGGTCGAGATCAAAACTATGGCCTGTTTGCGCTATATGTGTGAAAATTAAGGATTTAGGATCTTTATTGCGGATGTTGCGTCTGTGTTCTGAAATACGGATGCCAGTGGTTCTGCCTGTTTCCCCAACATAAGAAGTTGGGCAATTCAGGCACTGTACGGAATAAACTGCACCGGTAGAGTTTATGGGTTGGGTGGGTTTATCAGATTTGGTGATGTGATGTCTAAGGATGGTGGCCAAGTTGGGGGGACAATTGTAGAGCACTTTTATGCCGTATGGGCGTAGGACTCTGGATATAGACACTGCGGCAGGGGAGAACGGGAGCCAACATGTGGCGCTATGAATTGTAGTGGTTCTGTGGACACATGGATCAAAAGTATGTTTTTCTATAAAATCTATGGGATAACCAGCGGTTGTTAATAAGGAATGGATTCTAGATCTTTCTATTGTTTTAAAAATGGGTAAGGAACAATGAGTAAAAATTCTTTTAGTTAAGGTCCTGACTGTATTAATTTTAAAGGCGATGGGACTATTGGAGGAGAAATGCGTATATTGGGGAGGGATGTGCTTCTTATGGAAAACAGAGGTGTGAAAAGACTGAGGGGTACGAATTGAAAGGTAATTTATATATTTTTTACCTTTTTACTCTGATTATATGATATGAGGTATTAAAGAACGAATGTTTCTTTCACATGTTAAACAAACTTTTACTGTCTTTACTGCGATTTAAAAATATTGGGAGGGCTTGGCTCATCAGTGGTGAACCCTCCCAGCAGTTCCGCCAATTTAATCTACCAGACCGCTTCTCAGAGCTCTAATACTGTATTGTACCATTCTGCTTGTATATGCTACACTAAATGTGGAATGTCAGAAATGGTATTTAAGCAAACTATGGACATAAGCTTTTAGGACAGTAGAATTACATATAAACATTTACATCGAGGCCAGTTTTTCATCTCAGCAAAGACAGTAGAAGTTTGTTTTATGTGTGAAATTCGTGTTTTAATGTTTCCATTTCTCACATACAGATGGCATGTTATATTACTTTGGTTGTGGAACAAACCAAGGGCGACAACCCGGGCTGTGACAATAGAGATGGCATGTTATATTACTTTGGTTGTGGAACAAACCAAGGGCGACAACCCGGGCTGTGACAATAGAGATGGCATGTTATATTACTTTGGTTGTGGAACAAACCAAGGGCGACAACCCGGGCTGTGACAATAGAGATGGCATGTTATATTACTTTGGTTGTGGAACAAACCAAGGGCGACAACCCGGGCTGTGACAATAGAGATGGCATGTTATATTACTTTGGTTGTGGAACAAACCAAGGGCGAAAACCCGGGCTGTGACAATAGAGATGGCATGTTATATTACTTTGGTTGTGGAACAAACCAAGGGCGACAACCCGGGCTGTGACAATAGAGATGGCATGTTATATTACTTTGGTTGTGGAACAAACCAAGGGCGACAACCCGGGCTGTGACAATAGAGATGGCGCGTTATATTACTTTGGTTGTGGAACAAACCAAGGGCGACAACCCGGGCTGTGACAATAGAGATGGCATGTTATATTACTTTGGTTGTGGAACAAACCAAGGGCGACAACCCGGGCTGTGACAATAGAGATGGCGCGTTATATTACTTTGGTTGTGGAACAAACCAAGGGCGACAACCCGGGCTGTGACAATAGAGATGGCGCGTTATATTACTTTGGTTGTGGAACAAACCAAGGGCGACAACCCGGGCTGTGACAATAGAGATGGCGCGTTATATTACTTTGGTTGTGGAACAAACCAAGGGCGACAACCCGGGCTGTGACAATAGAGATGGCATGTTATATTACTTTGGTTGTGGAACAAACCAAGGGCGACAACCCGGGCTGTGACAATAGAGATGGCATGTTATATTACTTTGGTTGTGGAACAAACCAAGGGCGACAACCCGGGCTGTGACAATAGAGATGGCGCGTTATATTACTTTGGTTGTGGAACAAACCAAGGGCGACAACCCGGGCTGTGACAATAGAGATGGCGCGTTATATTACTTTGGTTGTGGAACAAACCAAGGGCGACAACCCGGGCTGTGACAATAGAGATGGCATGTTATATTACTTTGGTTGTGGAACAAACCAAGGGCGACAACCCGGGCTGTGACAATAGAGATGGCATGTTATATTACTTTGGTTGTGGAACAAACCAAGGGCGACAACCCGGGCTGTGACAATAGAGATGGCGCGTTATATTACTTTGGTTGTGGAACAAACCAAGGGCGACAACCCGGGCTGTGACAATAGAGATGGCATGTTATATTACTTTGGTTGTGGAACAAACCAAGGGCGACAACCCGGGCTGTGACAATAGAGATGGCATGTTATATTACTTTGGTTGTGGAACAAACCAAGGGCGACAACCCGGGCTGTGACAATAGAGATGGCATGTTATATTACTTTGGTTGTGGAACAAACCAAGGGCGACAACCCGGGCTGTGACAATAGAGATGGCATGTTATATTACTTTGGTTGTGGAACAAACCAAGGGCGACAACCCGGGCTGTGACAATAGAGATGGCATGTTATATTACTTTGGTTGTGGAACCCCGCAACAACACAAGGGCGACAAAACTGCAACCCGGGCTGTGACAATAGAGATGGCATGTCATATTGCTTATAATTAGTTTATACCTAACTGGTCTTATTGTTTGTGGTGGAGCATTGCTCGATGTAAATATTTCTATGTAATTCTACTGTCCTGAAACCTTATGAGAATTCGAAACTATTATAGACGCGTATGGTTCTTTTAAAAATTAAACAATTTCTACTGCCCTTACTGCATTGAAAAATTAATGGGAGGGCCTGGCTCATCAGTGGTGAACCTTCCCAGAGGTTTCGCCAGTTTAATATACCATACCGCTGTTATATTGCATTTTCGGTTTCTTTTATACCGATAACTTGTACCTAAAAGCTTATGTCCAAAGTTCGCTTTAATGTCATTTCTAAGATTCCATCCTTCAGTGTAGCATATAGAAGCAGAATCGTCCAATACAGACATTATTAGAGCTCTAAGATCAAAACCCAACCAGCAATTATGGCATTCCT
This sequence comes from Cordylochernes scorpioides, assembly GCA_030710605.1. Taxonomy (NCBI): domain Eukaryota; kingdom Metazoa; phylum Arthropoda; class Arachnida; order Pseudoscorpiones; family Chernetidae; genus Cordylochernes; species Cordylochernes scorpioides. Next base: position 156,639,678 of record CP092864.1, read on the forward strand.
GTTGTGTTTGTTTAACCCTCAGGTTTTGTACTTGTGACACTTAGATTCTGTTCCTATTTGTCGCCCAGTTTTTGTGTTTGTTTTTCACCGTTGTTTTGTGCTTGTCAATTAGTTTTGTTATTTCAACTGTCCACATCTGCACCCTACATCTGTCTGTCTATTTGTAATTGAATTCCTTAATCTATAGATCAATACTAAGCTCTATCTAGTATTTATTTGATCTCCCAAGATATTTTATTAAAGGCCACTTTGGCTTTTCAAATACACTCGTGGACAAAACTTAAGGAAGTTGTACCTTTTAGCATGTATATCGGGATTTAGACAATAACTCTGAAAGATATTACAGTGACCTTTATTGAAGACATACGAGATAACCAAGTATGAACAAAATTGCCTCTTTCTCCTTCAAAACATATAGACGACCGACGATATCAAAATATGAAACTTCCTCAAGTTTTGTCGCCGGCAGTAGAACAGATCAATGAGGCGCTATCCATTTCCTCCATTATCTCCATGCTATCGTCTGGCAAAAATATCGCGGTGTGAATAAGTCACCTGCTGACGTCATAGCGTGGTACAAAGATGAGATAACTTTATAATTAAGAAAAGGCTTCGAGGTTTGTTAGAACCTGCAGATAAAATCCAGTATCCGTCGGAAAGTTCTATCGCCACCACGGAACCACCGTCACTGGGCCGTTAGCAACAACTCCAGCTCAATACTGGTGTGGCTTTCTTAATCTGAGTGTGAGAGAGGTGATACAGAGGTCATTTGGATAGGTGATGTACTGAGATGATTTGCATAAGTGATGTGCAGAGGGAGCGATGCCGGGAGGATGATCAACGGAAATCTGCTCGCGCTGAGACTCTTCCTCGTCCTGTGGTTCGCTGGTGAGTTGTCTCGGCATTTCTTGGCTCCGGAGACATTCTTGAAGTGCTAAATGCCTCAGAATTTTTTTAACACAAAATCTTTCTACACTTCAGCTTGCTGACACTTCTTTTGTCGCATCGAATGTCCTGCTGTCAGCTGGTCAGCTCTAGGTGCTGCGTTCAGGCAACTCCAGCCTCCTGCCGTTCCTGTCCCCTCATGCGAGGGTGCTGGGCCTCACAGCGGCCGAGCTGGGCCTGGTGTCAGCCGCCGCTCCCCTGGTGTCGCTGGCAGGGCTGTGGGCCAAGGGCAGGCTGGAGAACGGCCGCTACAGACTCCTGCAGGCCGGGGTGGCTGGGCTAGCTCTGGTCACCTTCGCGCTCTCCTTCGTGCCGCCCGCGGGAGCGCTCAAGTGGATCGCGCCCGGACCCCCCGAGCTGACCTGCGGCCCCGATGTCTCCCCCCGCGTCGACTTCCATCCGTGCGGCCCGGAGTGCGCGCCCACCGAGCGCCTGGCTCAGGCCGCCTTCTCATCGTGCCGCGTGACCTGTCCCCGGGCCGCAGCCACGGCTGACGTAGCCGAACTCTGCTTCGACGACATTGACCACGTGTGCCACGTCATGGAGATCAACGGAACCTTGTCAGAGAACTTCACTTTCTCCTTAGACCTAGGGCCGCGCCAGGATTCGTGCAGTTTCCCCGTGGCCGGCGTGGCGTGGAGAGAGCAGAGCTTCAGACATATCTTCTGCACCATCCTGCTAGAAGAGGGCGCCAGCACGGCGGGCTGCGCGCTGCACTGTGGGCTCATCTCCCCGGCCGCGCCGGAGCTCTGCAGCGTCAGGTCGGGGCTGCCGCTCACCCTCGGCCTCTACGTCTCCCTGCGGCTGGCGCTCCACCTGCTGCAAGGCCTGGCGAGCTCGGCCGTCGACGGCAGCTCGACCTTCATGCTGAAGAGAGAGCGCGCAGACTTCGTGGTGCAGCGGCAGCTGAACGTGCTGACAGCTGTGGTCGCCGCTCCACTCGCTGGCCTAGCGCTGGATTCCTGGGGCATGCCTCGCTTGCTGACCTTTTGCGCCGTCTTGCTGCTGGTGACCGCCATCTTCAGCTCCCCCCTGGAGTCAGAGCCGGGGTCCCCGACTGTCTGCGTCTCCTGGCCCGGCGCCGTGTGGGGGGTAGCCGCCCTGGTGCTGGGGGCGGGACAAGGCTACCTGGAGGTCTTCCTGCCCTGGCGCATCGCCGACATGGGAGCTCCCTGGGTGGTGGTGGGGCTGGTCGTGGCCATGGGCTCCCTGCCTGGCTTGTTCGCCGCTCCTGTGGCCGTCTGTCTTCCGGCCCACTTGGTCCCTCTGCTGAGCCTCCTGGCGCTCGCCACCCGCCTGGCTGTTTACTCCTTCCTTCAGCATCCCTGGATTTTCCCGGTTCTCGAGCTGACGGAACTGTTCTCCTTCCATCTGTTCTGGGAGGTGTCTCTCCGGTCTGGCAGACAACACAACCTGATGCCCATATCCAGCCTGGGTGAGTCACTGATTCACTGAACGCCACACACTGAACCCTACACACAATGCTCAGGTCGCGCCCTGGGGCCGCTCCTGGCGCTGCAGCTTGACTTCGTGACCTCCGCCCGCGCCCTGGCCGGACTGTGCTCCGTCGCTGCCGTCGGGGCGGCCGTCAGCGCGGCGCCCTGCGGTCGGAAGCGAGCCCACAACCGCAGGCAGCCAGAACTCCCCTCGGAGGCCTTGCTGTAACCTCCCTGTACATAGTTCCCATTATATCTCTTCATCCTGGACTTGTAATAAACTGAGAACACCCAGGTATCCTCAATGGACGCCATCTACTCAAGAGACCACCTAGCCACGTAATCAAGCTGAGCGACCTGACTCATGGAATGTACCGAACCCGTCAATTGCGCTCACACCAAAGAGTCCATCCGGGGAGCGTTCCATCGAGTAGGATCACCAGAGAGGCCATCTTTATGTCAAACCAATATACCCGACATTATGGGCCGCCTTGTCCTGTGCGACACAAGCGCCTTAAGTTTCCTTCACCAGACACTGAACATCTTACGTTCCCTAATGTGACGTGGACACACTGACAATGGCGACATCTAGTGCATGTAGATATAATGGCTGTTTATCAATAACTACACTACACAGGCTGTTTTAGAATAGTTTAATGATTCTGTGAGGACAAATTTTCAAAAACTTTAAATTTTAACAGATGTGTGGGAATACATTACATGGACATAGTATGCCCATTGTCCGGGTCAGTGACTTTGTGAGGTATATAGGCAAGGAAATTCTAACACTGCGGCGAGGCTGGAGATGACAGCGCGGGGTCAGCGGCCGGTGAAGCCGCTCAGCAGGTTGGTCAGGATGGACAGGCCTTGTCCCAGGATTGGAATCCCCGCCAGACCTGCGACATCCCCACTGATGGGTGTACAGTTGTTCAGATGTTCTGTAGCTTTACTGCCCTCTCACCTGGATGTACCTCTGTACACTTGTACGTACATGCACTCTCTACCTCTAGTCATGCCATTAAAACGAACACCCTGTGTGCCACTGCATGGAGACTTCCACCCAAATAAACGTGTTCCATAGGTCTATAGAGGACGGTATAAGATGTTGGCTCTGGTATTGCAGAATTGAAATTCCGATAGAGCAGAGAGCATTCAATTCTTCTAATATTGATAGAGGAGTCAATGTGGCACAAAGTTATGGGTATCCCTATATAACAAAACTGACACTTTTTTATTTAAAAAAAGTGCATCAAAACAATGTACACAGGCTGTTTTGTCGTAATTATCAAAAACTGGTCTGTATGCGGTTCATGCTTTATCACCACCGTTTTGTACCGGGGCGATATACAAATTGTATTGTTTTAACCGCAACACAATATATGCCATATATATATATTATTCAATATATGGTGGTGTACTTACAGTAAAAGCAGTCACTAACCATGCTTATATTTTAAAATTATATATAGTATTTATAATTCTCAATATTTCCCCTAAGAATATATCCAATCCTTTAAGCTATTACCCACCCACACACAAGGAGGGATTTAATTCCCCGATATACGATTGAATCTAGCGCGGCCAAACCTTGGTGAACGGACTCACCTCCACCACCGCCCCCTCCTCCCAGACCGCCCAGCAGCCCGAACAGCGCCGTGGGAATCCGGAACAACGCCGCAGGGATCTGCATCACGGCGTTCAGCAGTCCGGCGACCCCGTCCATGATGTTGGACGACCGAGGACGGTTCTCTTCTTCCCCGTCGTCGGTTTCAACATCTTCCTCGCCGGCATCTGCTCCTCCAGCATCGTCCTCACCGGCATCTGATCCACCAGCATCTGTTCCTCCAGAATCTGCTCCTCCAGCCTCCTCTCTTCCAGAATCAGCTTCGCCATCATCTGCTCCGCCATCTTCAGACTCCGCTCCGCCATCCATGTCTTCCTCCGTGTCCTGGGCGGCCACCAGGACGAGGGTGACCAGCGCGGCCAACATCCACGACATCTCGCGTGTCACACAATGGGACTGTCCAAGGTCGCTCGATGCTCGATCTTGCTCCAATTCAATTTCTAGTTCCTCTTCCCTGTCTGTGCTCACACCGCTCCTTTGTTTCTGTCGTTAAACTCTTTCCTAACCCATAGGCTTCCCTCCATAGGCCAACGTGGCACACTTCCTTCAGCCAAATCACATTCTCCTTTATGTAAACCATTTTGATTATTTCCACGACCTTTGATATTAATGGCCTTCTCTCTTAAATGACAGTCTTGCCGTAAATAAGTAGAATTGTGTTATTTTATACCATTGTCACTAAGAAGAGATAAAAAAAACTGACGGCAAAGTTTCTTTAATGAAAAGGTAAAAGCTTAGCGAGTTTTCGGACAATAACTTCCTTTAGCAGGTTTGATAGAAATACCTTTAAGACAACGGTAATCTCTACACTTGCTATAGAAGAAACACAAGTCGGGGAGAAGAGCTTCTTTTATAAAACGATGATCGTACAAGCTTTCGGGCAAGACGTCTGTAGTATCCGCGTACCCGTAGTACCCGTAGTACCCGTAGAAGGACGTCTTGCCTGAAAGCTTGTACGTTCGTCAACTTATATAAATAAGCTCTTCTCCCCGACCTGTGTTTGTTCTTCTATAGCAAGTGTAGAGATTACCGTTGTCTTAAAGGTATTTCTATCAAACCTGCTAAAGGACGTTATTGTCCGAAAACTCGCCAAGCTTTTACCTTTTCATTAAAGAAATTATTAGAAGTCAGCTTTTTATCTTTTCTAAGTTTTCATTCTTGGTGATCTCGCTGTAACCAGTTTCGTTGTAAATTTGGTCCATTTTATTGCCATTCCAAGCAGTGTCAAAGAGATTGTCGGCTTCAGTGTCCTCAAGGTCAGTTTCCAGTTTATTGACACCCCTCTGGCCTACACTTCGCTCAGTGTCGTCAGCAGCTTTGCCGCCGCTCACATCGTCGCAGTCGGCTCCGTCCAGCAGGTCCTCATCCCATCCTGCCTCACGGTCGGTGCTGAGGTCGCTAGCCACTCTCGCTCCATGCTCGGTACTTTCGTCAATATGTTCCTGATGGCCGGGGATGATTTGATCATTTTGGGCGACGCTTCTCACCAGTTCGGGCTCGTCCTCTCCATCGCTGCGGTCGCCGCTGCCGTCCACCCGGTCGTCCTCCAGGCTCTCGGTCAGCCACACTAAGTCGCCTGAGTCGAAGTCAGGAACGTTGCCTTCGTCCTCTTCGCTTTCCGCGATGTCGGATGAGGCGACAAGGCCGTGAATGGCCATCTTCAAGGCGCCATCTTCGAATCCTGGAATCCTGAATATTATCAAAGTTCGCTGTCTTCTGCCATAATCGGTTGTATGGCCTGTCAGGACAATCTTAGCGATGCTAAGAAACTCGGTATAGTTGGCAATAAATCGATCAACAATCGACGAATCAAAATGCTTCAAACATTCGATAAAAAAATGAAAATCTACCAAACGAATGTTTGGAGACTAAATTTTCAAGTCAATTAAGTTAAATCTATGAAATTGTGTATATAACAAAGAATATTCATTATTCAATCAACGGATTAAATGTTTCAATATTCTGTTACTCTGCAAATTTATCGTTTGGTCTTTTTGTTCTTTTGTGTAAAAATGGATCTCCAGGAACATGGGTAAATCAAATAAACAAAGCTAAATTGGATCAAAATAGCTTTTCGTTGCTATCCTGGAATTTGTTTTTTCGAATTTTCCCCATTTTTTATAAGATAATGAAATGGAATTTTCTGATCGTGCAACTGAAATTTGCTATTGGTTCCAAATGATTCTCTACTTTAAACTATTACTTTTAATTACCATTACTTTAGGTTTTCCCACTATCTACTATATAAGTGCAATTCTCAACCTGTAACAACCCCAAACCACATCATTGACTGTATTGGCTCATCCATTGATGAACTCTACTCATCTCCAGCAGACATCATCAACAAGCTTTACAGACTTGATACCTTGATATGATTGAAGAAAGAAGATAATTATTACTTTTTTACTATTACTTTAACTACAACTTTTTAAACTACTATAAACCAAATCTATTGTTGAAAGTGTGATATTACCAAGTCCAACTACTCTCTGATAATTTTACTCCAGGCATCATTCAGATATTCTTTAACAGTTTTACCATATTTAAACAAAAAATGATTTTTCACTTCTCGTTATATAAGAGAGAGAAGTTTGTACTGGACGTCACCAGCATTGGACGCTCCGCTGTTGTACTTCAAGTAATGTGTTCTTGACAGGAACCAACTGCAGGTTAATTTTCACAAGAGGTGCACACGACCCGAGCATTCCTTTAGACGTATTGGTCTTCAAGCTCTTCCATGGCTGTCTTGATGATGGATATACACTCATTGTGTCAAAACTTAAGGAAGTTGTACCTTTTATCATTTATATCGGGATTCAGACAATAACTCTGAAAGATATTACAGTGACCTTTATTGAAGACACACGAGATAACCAATATACAATCATGGACAAAACTTGAGGAAGTTGTACCTTTTAGCATGTATATCGGGATTGAGACAATAACTCTGAAAGATATTACAGTGACCTTTATTGAAGACATACGAGATAACCAATATACACTCATGAACAAAACTTAAGGAAGTTGTACCTTTCAGCATGTATTTCGGGATTGAAACCATAACTCTGAAAGATATTACAGTGACCTTTATTGAAGACATACGAGATAACCAATATACACTCATGGAGACAAAACTTAAGGAAGTTGTACCTTTTAGCATGTATATCGGGATTGAGACAATAACTCTGAAAGATATTACAGTGACCTTTATTGAAGACACACGAGATAACCTGGTGTGAACAGCCTCTGTCTCCTTCATAGAATATATAAACGACAGGCGACATTAAAGAATTTCCACTTCTTCAAGTTTTCTCTATGTGTGTGTGCCTATGTTTATTGAAAGACACGCGAGATAACCAAGTGTGAACAGCCTCTGTCTCACCTTCCACTTCTATACGTTTTGTCCATGAGTGTAGATCGACTTGATAACTCCCGTCAGTCTATCTCTAGACTACAATAAATGACAAGAGTGTCAGATGGTAAAGTTCGTTTTTCATACAAGTCGAACGTCAAACACGTGACTTGCAAATATCTCACACACAGCGCATGCGCGTTGACCTCACACATCTGTAATAAATATCGTACCAGACGAACATAGCAAGCAAGAAGGTAGCAGACGAAATGTGCCAACGTTCTAATCAATTCATCTAACTAATTACTATTGGATTTATTTATTTATTACTGGGGGGAGATAAAATATTCTTTTATTTTTATTTTTTTATAAATCAAAAGTCTTCAGTTAGGGGGATTAGCGGATTAGAATTTTAACGGGATGAAAAGTCAATAAATGAATTATTGTCTATTCAGCCAACTGAGGGAACTAATCTAATGATAAATTATGTCTGCTGATTAATGTTCACAATTTTATTTCGTCTGTTTGAACATTTTTTTAGGAAGTAGCTGAATTTTTCGACTTTTTTCCGCGTTATAAAAATCATTTTGAAGCGGTGATAATATTTAATTTTATTTTTATTATTTTTATTTTTTTTTTTGCTAATTCGCTAAAATACATTATTTTAACCTTCTAATAACTTTGTGCCTGTACTGTTTCTTTTTATTATTTTTTATACGAAACGTTCAAAACATACCCTCATGGACAAAACTTAAGTAAGTTGTACCTTTTTCATGTATATCGGAGATTCAGACAATAACTCTGAAAGATATTTGATACAAAATGACCTTTATTGAAGACACACGAGATAACCAGGTGTAAACAAAATTGACTCTGTCTCCTTAAAAAATATAGACAACCGGCGATATTAAATATTATCCACATCCTTAAGTTTTGTCCATGATGTATAAAAAGAGTTCTACCCGCAGACTAACCATATGGTTTGAAAACTTATTGTGTTTTATCTCGTCATAATAAAAAAAAATGCACACAGCTTTATTTAAGACCACCGGTCTTATACAGATTCATCGCAGAAAGGAAGCATAGATGGAGCTCCTATACTCCAGGCAGCACAGAACCCAACAACAGCCTCCAGGTCCGACACATGTCCAGTGGACACACCGTGCATAAGTTAACGTATCACTGAAAAGACGAGTGTGTAATCAGCCGTGTCTTCGCTTTCCTCATCCAAATAAACCACGACATTCGGCGAATCCATTAATCTCCTCCGAACTCTGACTGCGGCCTTGTAGAATATAATTTAAAAAATACATTTCTCCTTCCTTCTCAAGACTTTATTACCAGCTCTTCCACTTGTTCTATAGGTGCTTGTGTGTAGAGTTCTTACAACACAGTGTATTCAGGGAGACAAATATTTCCAACATTATCTCGTATCGATTCACTTCCCAGATCAATAGACGTACGTCCTGATTTTAAAATGCTTCCTCTCGTCAATTATTCCACATGTATGGGACGTGTGCACCCGAGGGACGTCGACAAAACAAAGTTTAAATATAATGGGACATTTCTCTTATCAATATTCTCGTCTGGTTCCATGTTAAGATGTTTAGAATGCTTTCATTCGAAGTTATGATTCTCATGCTAGCTGAAATTCTGGCTCCCTATTATAGAAATGAAAGACTGCCCCTCACCTATTGTATATTTTTGTTGAAGAAGAATGAGAATTTATCTGGAGAATTTTTCAATCTATATTATTTAAGGCATCTCCTGATCGTGTAACTGCTTGCGCCATCTGTCGGATTAAATATCAACTAATCGTTGTTTTCAATTATTACATAAATACAGCCTGCATCACGCTGATGAGGGCCAACAGCCCGAAACGTGAACATGATTAATCAAGAAAGGCAAATTCTGCAATAATTGAAAATCAACGATTGGTTGATATTTATTCCGACGCATCTATATTTGCACGCACCCATATCATTGCGCTTGTTCTCTATAAGCTATGGTTTGAAGAAAATCTAACAGCTCATGTACAGGGTCTACACTCATGAACAAAACTTATGAAAGTTGTACCTTTTAGCATGTATATCGGGATTCAGACAATAACTCTGAAAATATTTTATACAGTGACCTTTATTGAAGACACGAGAAAACAAAGTGTGAATAAAATTGACTGTCTCCTTAAAAAAACAGACGACCCGGCGACATAAAAAGGGTAACTTTCTTATGTTTTGTCCATGAATGTATTTCTGGATGGCAACACTCATTCGATCAGCTCATTCTGCAACTGGAAACTTGGGTGGCAGCATTCTTGTGCTGAGAACTGCTACCATTCTGTCTGGGACGGAATGTCTCCCTTCTAGCCTTCTTCTTCTATCATACTATCTTCTGGCCTCCATATTTTCCTGTTCAACATCTCTTCCCGATTACCATTTTCGCTATGCTAATAGAAAACATCTCAAAATAAATTTCTTTTCTCGCCATTTTGTTCAGACTAAGGATCTACTGAGACGTTATTTAGATTTATTGTAATACTAGACGGGTGACCCGGGCTTCGCCCCGGGATTGACCCGTGTGCATATCTACCCGAGTGATATATATTTAGATAAGTTTTTTTTAGAATTGTTTGTTATTAGCATTATCTATTTGTTTGCATCAGCATAATTTAATCTAAACAGATAGAGGGCGCTGTTCGTGAGCTAAGTAGAATAATTTGAATATATAGTTTTAATAATTGATTTATATATTTTTAAAATGGCCTATCGTCTTCCCGTATTTTTTTACCTATGTATGGAAATTTTGGTTTGAATTAGTGAACTACTGCGAATTTGTATACCGAACATACAAACAAACATACAAACATTGATTTATATATATATATATATATATATATATCTAAAGAGACAAAGGTCGCCTCTCCCGTCAAAATAGACGTCTAAAACAGACGCCATCTATTGACCGTCGCCGCAACTGTTGTGGCTTTGTCACCGACCCGAGGCCGCTAGTTGCGGCGACGGTCAATAGATGGCGTCTGTTTTAGACGTCTATTTTGACGGGAGAGGCGACCTTTGTCTCTTTAGATCATTTTCCTCCCGGCAAAATTTCCATCTATATATATATATATATATATATATATATATATATATATATATAATATAATAATAAATAGTTATTTAATTTTATAGTCCAGTTTTGTATTAAGATTATCTTCACTATTATGATCATTTAAATACAAATTATAAAATTTGTAAAATGTTATTAATTTGTAGATAGAGAGAGAAAAAAAAAATCCTTTACTTCTATTACATCCTCAAGTTAATTATATATTTATAATTAATAACAATAAAAAAAATTAACAAAGTAACGTCTATTACATCGGCTTTTACACGTCATTCAGACATACTCTAATCCTATATATAGAATAATCGAAGAGATAATATATATAATAGTTAGAAAAAAGAGAGAAAGACAGAACCATGCACTTTTAATCAAACTAATAATAAGGAAAAAAAAAAAAAAAGAGTTTTATAAAGAAGGTAGATAAGATTGTTAGTATATATATATATATTTTTTTATGATTTTATATTTTATCCTTTTTTTTTTTTTTAAAGATTTTTAAAGGTTTTTTTATTTTATAATATGATTATAAATAGTTGTATTTAGTAATATATCTATAGTATGAATTAACATTTGTTATAAGTTTGGATATTATGTTTTGAAACCCTAATGGTAGACCAGACATACACAAAAAACTTTAAATTGAAATAAATTGGAAAAAGAGATCTGCTGGAACGGGGATCATCAGATAAAATTCCAGCGACATTTCAACCCCTTCTTTATTATGTCATAGATCTCTTTTAAACCGGATTTTATGTGTTAATATTAAGTTGTTTCAGTGAAATATTTAAATGAACATATATAACAGATACAAGTGTTAACAAATTCAAACTGTAAACCTACCTCTGCCGTGGAGTCCTCCATTGTGAATATCTATTTCTGGCTAACACATGTCGCGGGAGGGGAATGTCCCCCCACATTTCAAATTTAGACCATTTATTCAGAATTTTTTTGAACAACAAGAAACTTAAAGAAGAAAGGAAAAATAGTTAAGGGAAGAAAGCTAAATTTCATAATCTTTACAGCTAGTTATATCAAAATAACTGATTTAACACTTATTCATCTTTTAATATTCCTTTAAAAAGGCAAATTATAATAGTTTAATAAAGCTATTAATTGTGTAAATTCAACTTTATTTAACTTCCATTTTCCTCCCCAGAAATTGGAGATTAAACAAAAATGAACTATATACTTTAACACTTTAAAAATCTTGTGAAAAAATATTTTAATCAGTTATTTAATCAAAGTTTAATTAACTGTTAAAGATTATAAATTTGTATTAGTTAATATTAATAGAAATTATAGAAAGTTGAATTCATAAATGGATATTTCCATTTATTTTTTTTTAAATATTTTATAATTGATATACTGTTGAAATATTTTACTTGTTTGATACTAAATTTGTTTTTAATAAATTCCATGTTTAAATTTTTAACATCTTCTATGAAATTATCTAATATATTATTTATTCTATAAAATCTTAGAAACTGACCATAATATATACCTTTACAGCAATTTAATGATATATTAGAATTCATATTACAGTATTTTATAATATTGAAATTATAATTACTCTTTTTGTTATAAACTCTAACAGCACTATTTGTAAGGTCTATATTCAAGTCTAAAAAGTTAACTTTTTTGTTTCTATAAATTTTTTCATTGTTCTTAAGTTTCAAGTATTTAGGATATATTTCAGGTATTAATTTTTTAAACAGTGGATTATTAAATATTATTATGTCATCTACATATCGGAATATTTGCCAATTAATATTATTTTGTAGAAAGTATTCTCTTTCGTACCAGAACAATATTAAATTTGCTAATAACGGACTAGAAGAAGTACCCATGGGAACGCCTTCTGATTGAATATATATTTTATTTTTAAATTCTATATAGTTAAAATTTAAAAATGTTTCCAGTAGAGTTTTTGCTGTTTTAAGATCTAATTTAAATGTTTTATATCTGTTATGAATAATTTTAATGTAGAAAGTTTTGTCATTAATGAATTCATTAAATAAATTGGTTATTTTATTATTTAGATCTCTTAAATTTATTTTAGAATATAGGTCCTCAAAGTCAAATGTGTGTACTGTTTCAATGTTTGTCCAATTGTTCATTAAATAATTAATGATTTTTTTATTTGAGTCGATAAATTTATAATTATATTTATTAGTTAATTTATTTATAATAAATTGTAGTGTTGAGGCTAATTGTATATCAATATTTTTTATGACTGAATTTATACCAGATGTGATTGTTCTGAAAGAAATAGGTTTTTTGTGTAGTTTAGGAATTATATAGAACTTTGGTATGTTTGGATTTTTGTGGTTATTATAAATTTTTAGTGAATTTTCAACATTTTTGATGTCTTTTTTGATTTTTGTGCCTGTAGTTCTAGCAAAAGTGTATTTATGATTATTATCAATTTCCTTTTTTAGTATATCGTGGTATAGATTTTTACAAATTAAAGATAAATTATTGGAACATTTATCTATAGGAGTGATAATATAGTCCTTCTGTAAATTAATTATATTTTCTTTAAAAGAAGGAATGTCTGAATTGGGTTTTGTGTATTTAAGTGTATTATTATAATAATTTATAATTTCCTTTTTAATATTATGTTTCCATTCCAGAAAAGTAAATTCTGGAATACTGTATCTTATACTAGTTTTATTTATGAAAATATCTATATCTTTTAATATAGATTTAATTGTATTATTATAATTGTGTTTAATTTGAGGTATATATTTATACCCTTTATTTAAAATTTCTTGATATTCTGGATTTAAAAAAGAAAAGTTGCTAGTTAATATATGACCTGAGAACTTATATTTATCAATATAGTTGTTGCAATTACATTTAATTTTTTTAAAATTTGCCAAATTATTAATAAATTGGTTATAATTGCAAACTAAATTACCTATATTTTTATTGTATCTCAAGATTGTTTTAAAATTTAAATTTTTTATAGGGAAAAGATTATTGATGATTTGGTTATTAAAAATATCATTAAATTTAATATGATTAAATAAATTGTTATTAAATTTAATGATAATATTAATGTTATTAGTATTTTGTTTAATTTTTCTGTATTTAAAGATGTCGTGTGTGATATCTATTAATCTGTTAGTCAGATTATGAATTTTAATATATTCTATGAGTTTGATAAATTTATTATTATTTAGTTTAAATAATGTTTTAATAAATTTATCGACGAAGTTGTTAGTGTACATTTGTTTTGGGTCCAGTAATTCTTCAAATTCAATGTAACCTAATTTATTTGTAGTTTTACCTCTAGTTTTATTAGGTTTAGTTTTAAATTCATTTTTATATTTGCAACTGATTTCATAAGTTGAAATTTCTTCTGTTTGTGGTTTGTATGTGTAGTTTAATTCGTCGTTAAGTCCATAAGGGAATAATGTGTTGTGTTTATAAATGTAGTTGTTTTCTAATAATAGTCGTTGTTTTTTGTTTTGACATATGTCTAGTATTTCTATCTTAAAGTTGTTAAAAGTATGTAATTGATTGTGTTCTTTCATATATATATTACCAATTGATTTTTTAGCGTGGTTTCTATGTAGGTTTATTCGTATATTTAATGGATTACAAGTTTGTCCTATATATGATAGTTGACAAATTTGGCATGTTAATTTATAAATAGTATTCACTAATTTACAACTAGTTGTTTGAAAAGTGTCATGGTTCTTAAGAGAGGGACAAGTTTGACAATTTTTTCTTAGGCAATTCTTAGCGAGTTTAAATTAACATAAAAGAGGTGCTAACACTAATATGTTTGTAGTTTTTTTTAGTTTTTTTAGTTTGTTATTCTTATGAATTTTTTAAATATATTTTACTTAATTGTTTTTGTGGTGATAAAATTTGTAATAAATTGAATAATTAATCTATAAATATATAGATATTACTGTTTGTTATCTGTTATATTTTTAAGAATAACTAATAAAAAAAACATCTTTAAACTAACAAAAACACTGAAAAAAACAAAAGTTCTGAAATTATTTTTTTTTCTAGAATTACTTTTATAATTTAATTTTTAATAATCAAACAATGAAAGATAATTAAAATTTGTATGAAGATTTATTTATATTAGAATATCTAATATAATTTAATTTGTATATTATGTTATATATAAAAAAAATATATCATAGAGCAAGCTCATATGAATTAATATAGTGTAGAAACTATATAACAAAATTATAACAGTGATTCTAATTTTAAAAACTTAAGGAGCAAACTGATAATAATGATAACTTATATCAGTTAGATTTGATTAGATTAGCAAGCTAAATCTAAATTAATTATAATAATAAATAGTTATTTAATTTTATAGTCCAGTTTTGTATTAAGATTATCTTCACTATTATGATCATTTAAATACAAATTATAAAATTTGTAAAATGTTATTAATTTGTAGATAGAGAGAGAAAAAAAAATCCTTTACTTCTATTACATCCTCAAGTTAATTATATATTTATAATTAATAACAATAAAAAAAATTAACAAAGTAACGTCTATTACATCGGCTTTTACACGTCATTCAGACATACTCTAATCCTATATATAGAATAATCGAAGAGATAATATATATAATAGTTAGAAAAAAGAGAGAAAGACAGAACCATGCACTTTTAATCAAACTAATAATAAGGAAAAAAAAAAAGAGTTTTATAAAGAAGGTAGATAAGATTGTTAGTATATATATATTTTTTTTTTATGATTTTATATTTTATCCTTTTTTTTTTTTTTAAAAAAGATTTTTAAAGGTTTTTTTATTTTATAATATGATTATAAATAGTTGTATTTAGTAATATATCTATAGTATGAATTAACATTTGTTATAAGTTTGGATATTATGTTTTGAAACCCTAATGGTAGACCAGACATACACAAAAAACTTTAAATTGAAATAAATTGGAAAAAGAGATCTGCTGGAACGGGGATCATCAGATAAAATTCCAGCGACATTTCAACCCCTTCTTTATTATGTCATAGATCTCTTTTAAACCGGATTTTATGTGTTAATATTAAGTTGTTTCAGTGAAATATTTAAATGAACATATATAACAGATACAAGTGTTAACAAATTCAAACTGTAAACCTACCTCTGCCGTGGAGTCCTCCATTGTGAATATCTATTTCTGGCTAACACATGTCGCGGGAGGGGAATGTCCCCCCACATTTCAAATTTAGACCATTTATTCAGAATTTTTTTGAACAACAAGAAACTTAAAGAAGAAAGGAAAAATAGTTAAGGGAAGAAAGCTAAATTTCATAATCTTTACAGCTAGTTATATCAAAATAACTGATTTAACACTTATTCATCTTTTAATATTCCTTTAAAAAGGCAAATTATAATAGTTTAATAAAGCTATTAATTGTGTAAATTCAACTTTATTTAACTTCCATTTTCCTCCCCAGAAATTGGAGATTAAACAAAAATGAACTATATACTTTAACACTTTAAAAATCTTGTGAAAAAATCTTTTAATCAGTTTTTTAATCAAAGTTTAATTAACTGTTAAAGATTATAAATTTGTATTAGTTAATATTAATAGAAATTATAGAAAGTTGAATTCATAAATGGATATTTCCATTTATTTTTTTTTAAATATTTTATAATTGATATACTGTTGAAATATTTTACTTGTTTGATACTAAATTTGTTTTTAATAAATTCCATGTTTAAACTTTTAACATCTTCTATGAAATTATCTAATATATTATTTATTCTATAAAATCTTAGAAACTGACCATAATATATACCTTTACAGCAATTTAATGATATATTAGAATTCATATTACAGTATTTTATAATATTGAAATTATAATTACTCTTTTTGTTATAAACTCTAACAGCACTATTTGTAAGGTCTATATTCAAGTCTAAAAAGTTAACTTTTTTGTTTCTATAAATTTTTTCATTGTTCTTAAGTTTCAAGTATTTAGGATATATTTCAGGTATTAATTTTTTAAACAGTGGATTATTAAATATTATTATGTCATCTACATATCGGAATATTTGCCAATTAATATTATTTTGTAGAAAGTATTCTCTTTCGTACCAGAACAATATTAAATTTGCTAATAACGGACTAGAAGAAGTACCCATGGGAACGCCTTCTGATTGAATATATATTTTATTTTTAAATTCTATATAGTTAAAATTTAAAAATGTTTCCAGTAGAGTTTTTGCTGTTTTAAGATCTAATTTAAATGTTTTATATCTGTTATGAATAATTTTAATGTAGAAAGTTTTGTCATTAATGAATTCATTAAATAAATTGGTTATTTTATTATTTAGATCTCTTAAATTTATTTTAGAATATAGGTCCTCAAAGTCAAATGTGTGTACTGTTTCAATGTTTGTCCAATTGTTCATTAAATAATTAATGATTTTTTTATTTGAGTCGATAAATTTATAATTATATTTATTAGTTAATTTATTTATAATAAATTGTAGTGTTGAGGCTAATTGTATATCAATATTTTTTATGACTGAATTTATACCAGATGTGATTGTTCTGAAAGAAATAGGTTTTTTGTGTAGTTTAGGAATTATATAGAACTTTGGTATGTTTGGATTTTTGTGGTTATTATAAATTTTTAGTGAATTTTCAACATTTTTGATGTCTTTTTTGATTTTTGTGCCTGTAGTTCTAGCAAAAGTGTATTTATGATTATTATCAATTTCCTTTTTTAGTATATCGTGGTATAGATTTTTACAAATTAAAGATAAATTATTGGAACATTTATCTATAGGAGTGATAATATAGTCCTTCTGTAAATTAATTATATTTTCTTTAAAAGAAGGAATGTCTGAATTGGGTTTTGTGTATTTAAGTGTATTATTATAATAATTTATAATTTCCTTTTTAATATTATGTTTCCATTCCAGAAAAGTAAATTCTGGAATACTGTATCTTATACTAGTTTTATTTATGAAAATATCTATATCTTTTAATATAGATTTAATTGTATTATTATAATTGTGTTTAATTTGAGGTATATATTTATACCCTTTATTTAAAATTTCTTGATATTCTGGATTTAAAAAAGAAAAGTTGCTAGTTAATATATGACCTGAGAACTTATATTTATCAATATAGTTGTTGCAATTACATTTAATTTTTTTAAAATTTGCCAAATTATTAATAAATTGGTTATAATTGCAAACTAAATTACCTATATTTTTATTGTATCTCCAGATTGTTTTAAAATTTAAATTTTTTATAGGGAAAAGATTATTGATGATTTGGTTATTAAAAATATCATTAAATTTAATATGATTAAATAAATTGTTATTAAATTTAATGATAATATTAATGTTATTAGTATTTTGTTTAATTTTTCTGTATTTAAAGATGTCGTGTGTGATATCTATTAATCTGTTAGTCAGATTATGAATTTTAATATATTCTATGAGTTTGATAAATTTATTATTATTTAGTTTAAATAATGTTTTAATAAATTTATCGACGAAGTTGTTAGTGTACATTTGTTTTGGGTCCAGTAATTCTTCAAATTCAATGTAACCTAATTTATTTGTAGTTTTACCTCTAGTTTTATTAGGTTTAGTTTTAAATTCATTTTTATATTTGCAACTGATTTCATAAGTTGAAATTTCTTCTGTTTGTGGTTTGTATGTGTAGTTTAATTCGTCGTTAAGTCCATAAGGGAATAATGTGTTGTGTTTATAAATGTAGTTGTTTTCTAATAATAGTCGTTGTTTTTTGTTTTGACATATGTCTAGTATTTCTATCTTAAAGTTGTTAAAAGTATGTAATTGATTGTGTTCTTTCATATATATATTACCAATTGATTTTTTAGCGTGGTTTCTATGTAGGTTTATTCGTATATTTAATGGATTACAAGTTTGTCCTATATATGATAGTTGACAAATTTGGCATGTTAATTTATAAATAGTATTCACTAATTTACAACTAGTTGTTTGAAAAGTGTCATGGTTCTTAAGAGAGGGACAAGTTTGACAATTTTTTCTTAGGCAATTCTTAGCGAGTTTAAATTAACATAAAAGAGGTGCTAACACTAATATGTTTGTAGTTTTTTTTAGTTTTTTTAGTTTGTTATTCTTATGAATTTTTTAAATATATTTTACTTAATTGTTTTTGTGGTGATAAAATTTGTAATAAATTGAATAATTAATCTATAAATATATAGATATTACTGTTTGTTATCTGTTATATTTTTAAGAATAACTAATAAAAAAAACATCTTTAAACTAACAAAAACACTGAAAAAAACAAAAGTTCTGAAATTATTTTTTTTTCTAAGATTTTATAGAATAAATAATATATTAGATAATTTCATAGAAGATGTTAAAAATTTAAACATGGAATTTATTAAAAACAAATTTAGTATCAAACAAGTAAAATATTTCAACAGTATATCAATTATAAAATATTTAAAAAAAAAATAAATGGAAATATCCATTTATGAATTCAACTTTCTATAATTTCTATTAATATTAACTAATACAAATTTATAATCTTTAACAGTTAATTAAACTTTGATTAAATAACTGATTAAAAGATTTTTTCACAAGATTTTTAAAGTGTTAAAGTATATAGTTCATTTTTGTTTAATCTCCAATTTCTGGGGAGGAAAATGGAAGTTAAATAAAGTTGAATTTACACAATTAATAGCTTTATTAAACTATTATAATTTGCCTTTTTAAAGGAATATTAAAAGATGAATAAGTGTTAAATCAGTTATTTTGATATAACTAGCTGTAAAGATTATGAAATTTAGCTTTCTTCCCTTAACTATTTTTCCTTTCTTCTTTAAGTTTCTTGTTGTTCAAAAAAATTCTGAATAAATGGTCTAAATTTGAAATGTGGGGGGACATTCCCCTCCCGCGACATGTGTTAGCCAGAAATAGATATTCACAATGGAGGACTCCACGGCAGAGGTAGGTTTACAGTTTGAATTTGTTAACACTTGTATCTGTTATATATGTTCATTTAAATATTTCACTGAAACAACTTAATATTAACACATAAAATCCGGTTTAAAAGAGATCTATGACATAATAAAGAAGGGGTTGAAATGTCGCTGGAATTTTATCTGATGATCCCCGTTCCAGCAGATCTCTTTTTCCAATTTATTTCAATTTAAAGTTTTTTGTGTATGTCTGGTCTACCATTAGGGTTTCAAAACATAATATCCAAACTTATAACAAATGTTAATTCATACTATAGATATATTACTAAATACAACTATTTATAATCATATTATAAAATAAAAAAACCTTTAAAAATCTTTTTAAAAAAAAAAAAAAAAGGATAAAATATAAAATCATAAAAAAAAATATATATATATACTAACAATCTTATCTACCTTCTTTATAAAACTCTTTTTTTTTTTTCCTTATTATTAGTTTGATTAAAAGTGCATGGTTCTGTCTTTCTCTCTTTTTTCTAACTATTATATATATTATCTCTTCGATTATTCTATATATAGGATTAGAGTATGTCTGAATGACGTGTAAAAGCCGATGTAATAGACGTTACTTTGTTAATTTTTTTTTATTGTTATTAATTATAAATATATAATTAACTTGAGGATGTAATAGAAGTAAAGGATTTTTTTTTTCTCTCTCTATCTACAAATTAATAACATTTTACAAATTTTATAATTTGTATTTAAATGATCATAATAGTGAAGATAATCTTAATACAAAACTGGACTATAAAATTAAATAACTATTTATTATTATAATTAATTTAGATTTAGCTTGCTAATCTAATCAAATCTAACTGATATAAGTTATCATTATTATCAGTTTGCTCCTTAAGTTTTTAAAATTAGAATCACTGTTATAATTTTGTTATATAGTTTCTACACTATATATATATATATATATATATATATATATATATATATATATATATATATATATATAACAATAAATAGTTGTATAGTTTTATAGTTAAGTTTTCTATTAAAATTATCTTCATTATTTTGATTATTTAAATTCAAATTATAAAATTTGTAAATTGTTATTATTTAGTATAGATAGAGAGAAAAAAAAGTCCTTTACTTCTAAAACATCATCTAGTTAATTATATATTTATAATTAATAACAATAAAATTTAACAACGTAACGTCTTTTGCATCGGCTTTTACACGTCATTTAGACATACTCTATCCTATATATAGAATAATAGAAGTGAGAATATATATAATATTATAAATTTTAGTAGTTAGAGAAAAGAGAGAAAGACAGAACCATGCACTTTTAATCAAACTAATAATAAGAAAACAAAAAGTTTTGTAAAGAAGGTAGATAAGATTGTTAGTATATATATATATATATATATATATATTTATAATTTTATATTTTATCCTTTTTTTTTTTTTATGATTTTTTAAAATTTTTTTATTTTAAAATATGAATATAAATAGTTGTATTTAGTAATATATCTATACTATGAATTAACTTTTGTTATAAGTTTGGTTATTATGTTTTGAAACCCTAATGGTAGACCAGACATATACAAAAAAAATTAAATTGGAGTAATTATTGGAAAAAGAGATCTGCTGAACCGGGAATTCTCAAATAGAAGTTCAGCGACATTTCATCCCTTCTCTATTATGTCATAGATCTCTTTTCAACCGGATTTTATGTGTTAATATAAAGTTACTTCAGTGAAACATTTATATGAACAGATATAACAAATATAAGTGTTAACAAATTACAACTGTGAACCTACCTCGTCCGCGACGCCTTCAACTGTAAACATCTAGTTCTGGATGACACATGTTGTGGGGGGGGACAAAATTAGACCGCTTATTCTGAAGTTTTAGAACAACAAGACATCCAAAGAAGAAAGAAAAGATAGTTAAGGGAAGAAATCCAAACTTTATAATCTTTACAGCCAGTTATATTAATATAACTGATTCAACACTTATTCATCTTTCAATATTCCTTTTAAAAGGCAAATTATTAGAGTTTAATAAAGCTATTAATTGTGAAAAATAATTTTATTTAATCTCCATTTTCCTCCCCAGAAATTGGAGATTAAACAAAATGAACTCTATACAATATTACTTTAAAAATCTTGTGAAAAAATCTTTAAATCAGCTATTTAATTTAAGTTTAACTAATTCTTAAAGATTATAAATTTGTATTAGTTATTATTGAGAGAAATTATGGAAAGTTGATTTAATAAATGGATACTTCCATTTATTTTTTTTAAGTATTTTATAATTGATATACTGTTGAAATATTTTACTTGTCTGATACTAAATTTGTTTTAAATAAATTCCATGTTTAAATTTTTAACATCTTCTATGAAATTTTCTAATATATTATTTATTCTATAAAATCTTAGAAACTGACCAAAATATATACCTTTACAGCAATTTAATGATATATTAGAATTCATATTACAGTATTTTATAATATTGAAATTATAATTACTTTTTTATTATAAATTTATAATAGCATTATCTGTAAGGTCTATATTTAGGTCTAAAAAGTTAACTTTTTTGTTTCTATAAATTTTTCATTGTTCTTAAGTTTCAAGTATTTAGGATATATTTTAGGTATTAAGTTTTTGAACTGTGGATTATTAAATATTATGATGTCATCTACATAACGGAACATTTGCCAATTAACATTATTTTGTAGAAAGTATTCTCTTTCGTACCAGAATAATATTAGGTTTGCTAATAAAGGACTTGAAGAAGTTCCCATGGGAACGCCTTCTGATTGAATATATATTTTATTTTAAAATTCTATATAGTTAAAATTTAAAAATGTTTCCAGTAGAGTTTTTGCTGTTTCAAGATCTAATTTAATTGTTTTATATCTGTTATGAATAATTTTAATGTGGAAAGTTTTGTCATTAATGATTTCGTTAAATAAATTGGTTATTTTATTATTTAGATCTCTTAAATTTATTTTAGAGTATAGGTCCTCAAAGTCAAATGTGTGTACTGTTTCAATGTTTGTCCAATTGTTCATTAAATAGTTAATGATTTTTTTATTTGAGTCGATAAATTTATAATTATATTTATTAGTTAATTTATTTATAATAAATTGTAGTGTTGAAGCTAATTGTATATCAATGTTTTTTATAACTGAATTTATACCAGATGTGATTGTTCTGAAAGAAATAGGTTTTTTTGTGTAGTTTAGGAATTATATAGAACTTTGGTATGTTTGGATTTTTGTAGTGATTATAAATTTTTGGTGAATTTTCAACGTTTTTGATGTCTTTTTTTATTTTTGTGGCTGTAGTTCTAGCAAAAGTGTATTTATGATTATTATCAATTTCCTTTTTTAGTATATCGTGGTATAGATTTTTACAAATTATAGATAGGTTATTGGAACATTTATCTATAGGAGTGATAATAAAGTCCTTCTGTAAATTAACAAACTAAAAAACTAAAAAAAACTACAAATATATTAGGGTTAGCACCTCTTTTATGTTAATTTAAACTCGCTAAGAATTGCCTAAGAAAGAATTGTCAAACTTGTCCCTCTCTTAAGAACCATGACACATTTCAAACGACTAGTTGTAAATTAGTAAATACTATTTATAAATTAACATGCCAAATTTGTCAACTATCATATATAGGACAAACGTGTAATCCATTAAATATACGAATAAACCTACATAGAAACCACGCTAAAAAAAATCAATTGGTAATATATATATGAAAGAACACAATCAATTACATACTTTTAACAACTTTAAGATAGAAATACTAGACATATGTCAAAACAAAAAACAACGACTATTATTAGAAAACAACTACATTTATAAACACAACACATTATTCCCTTATGGACTTAATGACGAATTAAACTACACATACAAACCACAAACAGAAGAAATTTCAACTTATGAAATCAGCTGCAAATACAAAAAAAAAATGAATTTAAAACTAAACCTAATAAAACTAGAGGTAAAACTACCAATAAATTAGGTTACATTGAATTTGAAGAACTACTGGACCCAAAACAAATGTATACTAACAACTTCGTCGATAAATTTATTAAAACATTATTTAAACTAAATAATAATAAATTTATCAAACTTATAGAATATATTTAAATTCATAATCTGATTAACAGATTAATAGATATCACACACGACATCTTTAAATACAGAAAAATTAAACAATCTACTAATAACATTATATTATCATTAAATTTAATAACAATTTATTTAATCATATTAAATTTAATGATATTTTTAATAACCAAAACATCAATAATCTTTTCCCTATAAAAAATTTAAATTTCAAAACAATCTGGAGATACAACAAAAATATAGGTAGTTTAGTTTGCAATTATAACCAATTTATTAATAATTTGGCAAATTTAAAAAAAATTAAATGTAATTGCAACAACTATATTGATAGATATAAGTTCTCAGGTCATATATTAACTAGCAATTTTTCTTTTTTAAATCCAGAATATCAGGATATTTTAAATAAAGGGTATAAATATATACCTCAAATTAAACACAATTATAATAATACAATTAAATCTATATTAAAAGATATAGATATTTTCATAAATAAAACTAGTATAAAATACAGTATTCCAGAATTTACTTTTCTGGAATGGAAACATAATATTAAAAAGGAAATTATAAATTATTATAATAATACACTTAAATACACAAAACCTAATTCAGATATTCCTTCTTTTAAAGAAAATATAATTAATTTACAGAAGGACTTTATTATCACTCCTATAGATAAATGTTCCAATAACTTATCTATAATTTGTAAAAATCTATACCACGATATACTAAAAAAGGAAATTGATAATAATCATAAATACACTTTTGCTAGAACTACAGCCACAAAAATCAAAAAAGACATCAAAAACGTTGAAAATTCACTAAAAATTTATAATCACTACAAAAATCCAAACATACCAAAGTTCTATATAATTCCTAAACTACACAAAAAACCTATTTCTTTCAGAACAATCACATCTGGTATAAATTCAGTTATAAAAAACATTGATATACAATTAGCTTCAACACTACAATTTATTATAAATAAATTAACTAATAAATATAATTATAAATTTATCGACTCAAATAAAAAAATCATTAACTATTTAATGAACAATTGGACAAACATTGAAACAGTACACACATTTGACTTTGAGGACCTATATTCTAAAATAAATTTAAGAGATCTAAATAATAAAATAACCAATTTATTTAACGAAATCATTAATGACAAAACTTTCCACATTAAAATTATTCATAACAGATATAAAACAATTAAATTAGATCTTAAAACAGCAAAAACTCTACTGGAAACATTTTTAAATTTTAACTATATAGAATTTAAAAATAAAATATATATTCAATCAGAAGGCGTTCCCATGGGAACTTCTTCAAGTCCTTTATTAGCAAACCTAATATTATTCTGGTACGAGAAAGAGAATACTTTCTACAAAATAATGTTAATTGGCAAATGTTCCGTTATGTAGATGACATCATAATATTTAATAATCCACAGTTCAAAAACTTAATACCTAAAATATATCCTAAATACTTGAAACTTAAGAACAATGAAAAAATTTATAGAAACAAAAAAGTTAACTTTTTAGACCTAAATATAGACCTTACAAATAATGCTATTAAAATTTATAATAAAAAAGTAATTATATTTTCAATATTATAAAATACTGTAATATGAATTCTAATATATCATTAAATTGCTGTAAAGGTATATATTTTGGTCAGTTTCTAAGATTTTATAGAATAAATAATATATTAGAAAATTTCATAGAAGATGTTAAAAATTTAAACATGGAATTTATTAAAAACAAATTTAGTATCAGACAAGTAAAATATTTCAACAGTATATCAATTATAAAATACTTTAAAAAAATAAATGGAAGTATTCATTTATTAAATCAACTTTCTATAATTTCTCTCAATAATAAGTAATACAAATTTATAATCTTTAACAATTAGTTAAACTTAAATTAAATAGCTGATTTAAAGATTTTTTCACAAGATTTTTAAAGTAATATTGTATAGAGTTCATTTTGTTTAATCTCCAATTTCTGGGGAGGAAAATGGAGATTAAATAAAAATGAATTTTCACAATTAATAGCTTTATTAAACTCTAATAATTTGCCTTTTTAAAGGAATATTGAAAGATGAATATGTGTTGAATCAGTTATATTAATATAACTGGCTGTAAAGATTATAAAGTTTGGATTTCTTCCCTTAACTATCTTTTCTTTCTTCTTTGGATGTCTTGTTGTTCTAAAACTTCAGAATAAGCGGTCTAATTTTGTCCCCCCCCCCCCACAACATGTGTCATCCAGAACTAGATGTTTACAGTTGAAGGCGTCGCGGACGAGGTAGGTTCACAGTTGTAATTTGTTAACACTTATATTTGTTATATCTGTTCATATAAATGTTTCACTGAAGTAAATTTATATTAACACATAAAATCCGGTTGAAAAGAGATCTATGACATTATAGAGAAGGGATGAAATGTCGCTGAACTTCTATTTGAGAATTCCCGGTTCAGCAGATCTCTTTTTCCAATAATTACTCCAATTTAATTTTTTTTTGTATATGTCTGGTCTACCATTAGGGTTTCAAAACATAATAACCAAACTTATAACAAAAGTTAATTCATAGTATAGATATATTACTAAATACAACTATTTATATTCATATTTTAAAATAAAAAATTTTAAAAAAATCATTTAAAAAAAAAGGATAAAATATAAAATTATAAAAATATATATATATACTAACAATCTTATCTACCTTCTTTACAAAACCTTTTGTTTTATTATTATTATTTTGATTAAAAGTGCATGGTTCTGTCTTTCTCTCTTTTCTCTAACTACTAAAATTTATAATATTATATATATTCTCACTTCTATTATTCTATATATAGGATAGAGTATGTCTAAATGACGTGTAAAAGCCGATGCAAAAGACGTTACGTTGTTAAATTTTATTGTTATTAATTATAAATATATAATTAACTAGAAGTAAGTCCTTAGAAGTAAAGGACTTTTTTTTTCTCTCTATCTATACTAAATAATAACAATTTACAAATTTTATAATTTGAATTTAAATAATCAAAATAATGAAGATAATTTTAATAGAAAACTTAACTATAAAACTATACAACTATTTATTGTTATAATTAATTTAGATTTAGCTTGCTAATCTAACCAAATCTACTTGATATGATTTATCATTCTTATCAGTTTGCTCCTTGAGTTTTAAATGTGGAATCACTGTTATATTTTTGTTATATAGTTTTTACACTATATATATATATATATATAGGACTAGCCGAATTACCCGGGCAACGCCCAGGTTTTACCAGATTAAATGTTTTTATTCAAATGCTATTCGTTACAATTATAAATTGGCACCGTGGATGTCACTTTTGTGAAACGTCCCGCTCCAAACTTTGTGTGTTTTTAAAATATAAAAATAAATATGTAAATTTTCACAACGATATTTGAAAATTATATTATTTTGATTTTCAAATACTATTCGTTACAATTATAAATTGGCGCCGTGGATGTCACTCTTGTGAAACGTCCCGCTCCAAACTTTGTGTCTGAGAAGCGATATTTTTATAGAAAGATGATCTGGCTTTTGTTTTCTGCTCGAATGAATGTTTTTCTGTTAGAATTTTGTTCCTGCGTACAAAATAATGAACTGGTTTCACCCGTGGTCTCTGCTTTTTGGAATTTTTCCCGATATAATTTTATATCTGATAATCAAACATGATACAGCAATATTGCCATCATCATTTTCTGACTAAAAAAAAACTATTTTTGCCCAGAACCTGTCAATTTTATTTTTTATTGGCTAAAAATCCGATAAATATATTTTCCAGATTTTTCTCTATGTCCTGTCAAAACACGTTTTACATGTACATAACGTCCGCTCATATTGCCTCCCATCTTCACTGCTAGAGGCGCTGCTTGCGAGCGAAAAAGCAAATTTGCAACGCAATTTGCAAATAACTCTAAGAATATTCGGGATAGAGACCTGAAATTTTCACTATAAGTTTTTCCAGATTCTACTCTATATACTGTTAAAATTTCAGTCAGATTAGTTACGTATTGTGGACGTGTATAGCCGACATAGATACTCACATACATACATACATACATACACTGACTTTTATATATATAGGGATTCATTGTAAAGACTTATGTCAGATATGACAGAAATATCCATACACACAGGATATATGACTAGAACAATCAATTTATTTTTAATTCCAGACGTTTCAGTCACTCACTCTCCTCTCCTCAGGGAAATGATTCCCAAGAGGACAGCGAGTCTCTGAAACTTCAGGAGCTAAATAAAAATTTGGTTGATGTAGCCATATATTTTTACAAACAGACTTCCAACCAACAAATGATCTTCAAAAAAAAAATCATATAGGATAATTTCAAAACACTAACATAAGTGAGGTTATTGAATGATAGCCATATCGATCTATTGCTATGCTCCAGGAGCTTGGAATAACAATTAGTTAGGCTATGTTATATAATGTGTTCTATGAATTGTTGGGAATCTTTTATGTGGTTCAGACAATGAAACAACAAATAATAAGTTTACTTACAGCTGAAGTGGTTTTAAAGAATTAGGCGATTTTACCTTTTATGAAAGTATTTTAAATTTATTATTTTCAAAGAGAGATAGAAAAGAACATTTAACAATTTACATTACAATTACTAATTTTGTAAACAAAACCAACACTCCTTTGTTCTAGTTTTTTTATTACAGTGTTGTCAGTCTAAAAGTATTTCAAGGTCATTGATTTACTATTCTTTTTTTTTTTCAAACATTCCCTCTTAAATCAGTGATCTTATCACATTCAACAGTTTCTTCACTTGACTTATGTTTTAAATGGTTGTCATAAGAAGGGATTTGAATTTGTCAAACTTTGGTCTGGCTAGAGGTTTTGTTAGGATGTCTGCAATTTGGTGTTCTGTTGGACAATATATCAGGTTAAACTTTTGAGCTTGATCTTTCACAAAATGATATTTGACATCAATATGTTTAGTTTTAGTGGTGAATTGGCCTGATTTTATAATTTTTATAGTGCTTTGGTTATCAACATAGAGATTTATTTCAAAATTATCTGGAATTAATTCTTCTAATAGGGATCTTATATATGACACTTCTTTGCATGTATCTGCTGCAGCAATGAACTCTGCTTCAGTGCTGGAAAGGGCAATTACAGGTTGCTTTCTGGAGCACCAACTTATGGGACCTCCACATAAATAAACTACATATCCTGTGGTACTTTTTCTAGTTTTAATATCTCCAGCAAAGTCAGAATCACAATACACATTTAATTCAAATGGCATCTCTCCATCATATGATATGCCTAAATTGGTGGTGTGATTTAAATATCTTAGGGTTCTTTTGATGTTTATAATATCTTGAGTTGTAGGATCATGCATTGACCTGCTTTCAAAATTTGTGGAAAAGGTCATGTCTGGTCTAGTTTTGTTTGTCAAATATAAAAGGCTTCCAATTGCTTGTCTGTAGGGAAATTTGTTATCATTTGATATTTCTAAGTTTTTGTCTAATTCTTTTACTACATCTGTAATGGGAGTGGGTACTGGTTTTGAGTTTTGCATATTATATCTTTCAAGAACTGATTTTGCATAATTTTCTTGTGAAAGTAAAATTTTATTTTTTCCTCAAAACACAAATCTATTCCCAAAAAAGTTATTGGATCATTGTTTATTTTAACTTCAAACTCTTGGGATAGTTTTTCTAAAATATTATTTAATTCTTCTTCATTAACTCCCATTAAGATACCATCATCTACATATATTGCAAGGTACATATTTTTTCCTTTGTTGGTTTTAAAAAGACATGGCTCTGATTTTAGTTGTATGAAATCTTGGGATTTGAGAAAGGTTTTTAATCTTTCATTCCATTTTAATGGGGCTTGCATTAAACCATACAATGCCTTTCTTAACCTGCATATGTTCCCTTTATAACCTTCTGGCAATTGAACGTATATTTCTTCATCCAAAAACCCATATAGAAAAGCTGTTTTTATGTCAAATGTTTTAAAAACAAACCTTCTCTTAGCCATTAGAGCAAAGTATATCCTTAAAGAGACAATGCTTATAACTGGACTGAATGTCTCATCATAATCAATGCCTGCTTCTTGTTCAAAGCCTCTTACAACTAGTCTTGCTTTGTAGCGGCCATCTTCTTTCACTTTAAAGAGCCATTTAGAGGTCAGAATCTTCTTGTTTGACGCTTCATTTTCTTTTACTATTTCCCAAACTTCATTTTTGGCAAGAGACTCTTTTTCTTCTTTTATTGCCTTTTTCCATTTTTCTTGATTTGGACCAGATATAGCTTCAGAGTAAGTTAGAAGAGCTGATTCTGTTGTTCCATCCTGCTCTAAATAGAAGTCTTCATATCTTGATGGTGTTTGTAAACTACTTCTTGGTCTAAGATTATATTTTGAAGTACTTGGTTTTGTAGGGATATCTTCTTTGTCTTCAGAGACTTCTGGTAGACTTGGTTCTTCATTTAATTCTAGTTGATCTTCAGATTCTTCTTCTGGTTCGACAATAGGTATTTTTTCTTCTTTATTTATACATCCTTTATCTAAAAAAATTACATCTCTAGCTGTAAAGATTCGTTTGCTTTGTTCATCCCAAAGGCGATAACCATTTGGTGCATAACCTATAAAGGTATATTTTTTACTTCTGTCTTCCAATTTCTTTATGTGTTTTAGGGTTTTGACATAAGCTTCACAACCAAAAAGTTGTAAGTTTGACAAATTTGGTCTTTTGTTGAACCAAAGTTCTGCAGGGGTTTTCTCTAATTCTTGAGTAGGGCTTCGGTTCAGCAAATAGGCTGAAACCCTTACAGCTTCTCCCCACATGTATTTTTCTACACCAGAATCAATCAAAAGAGCTCTAGTTTTCTCCATCAGGGTTCTATTTAATCTTTCGGCTTTGCCGTTTAGCTGAGGTGAGTGAGGTATGGTGAGATCCATAATGATTCCTTTAGCTTTGCACCAGGATTTTATATCTTCATTTACATATTCTCCGCCATTGTCACATCTTATTTTTGAAACTTTTAAATTCATTTGGTTTTCTGCTTCTGTAATAAATTCTTTTAGATATCCTTTTACTTCATATTTATTTTGTAACAAATACACATGACAAAAATGTGTGTAGTCATCAAGAAATGTTAGAAAATAGTTTTTGTTGTCATGGGTAGTGGGATCTAAAGGTCCACATACATCTGTATGGATTATTTCTAAAGGCCTTTTTGATTTTGTTCTAATGGAATTGAATGGCTTTCTTACCTGTTTAGCTTTAATGCATGTTTCACAAATTTCATCTTGACTTATTTTTTCTATGTTTATTCCATTAACCATAGATTTTAATTGTTTTAAGCTTGAAAAACTTATGTGACCCATTTTTCTGTGCCATTTTAGCATTTCTTCATTTTGGGTAGCTGTTAGGTGAGATTCTTCAATTTCGGGGTTTTCTGTTTCTATATTTATTGTATAGAGTCCATTTTCCTGTTTTTCTCCTTCTAAAACTTTTTTCCATTTTTTACGACAAATACCTTTTCATCTTCAAAGACGACTTTGCCTTTATTTCTGGTAATGGCACTTACCGATAGTAAATTATTTGTCAAGTTTGGTACAAACATCACCTCCTTGAGATCACATTTCTTCCCTTGAATTTTTCCGACTGATTTTGCTATTAGAGTTTCATCCTTTTTTGCTATTGATATTTTTGAGTTGCAATCTACTTCATCTAGTAAAAACTTTTTACTATTTATCATATGGCTTGTCGAGCCACTGTCTACAATGAATTCTAGCAATTCCTCATTTTTACATTTTAAAGTCTCTCCTGCAAAAAAGGACAATTTTTCTTCATTTTTGTTTCTGAAAAAACAATCCTTTTCTTTATTATTTGTCTTTTTACAAATTCGGCAAGGAATATTTTCCTGGAATTTATTTTGAGATTTCTTAAAGAAGCATTGGTCTTGAGTATGATTTGTCTTTTTACAGATGGTACACCATTTTTTATTTAGTCTACAATATTTTGCTAAGTGCCCGCTCTTTTTGCAGTTAAAGCACTGCTTTACTTTAGTAGCACTCATGGCTATTCCCTCTTCAGGCTTTACTTTTTGTTTAGTTTCTTCAAGTGATAGTCTTGATATTGAGTTTGTTAACGTTTTCTCACTTTTTGGTGTCGAGTCCCATGCTGTGCTGAAGTAATTAAAGTAGTCTGGCAAAATGCTCAATATTTTAGAAATTACAAAGTGTTCCTCAATTTCTTGTTTTACATTATTTAGTTTGAATACTAAATTTTGCATTCTGCTTATATTTGTTGCCATATCTGTATTTTTGTCAAATTTGAATCCATGAAATTCTTGTAGTAATTTGCATTTTAATTGCTCATCTTCTCTTTGATAAATGGCTACTAGTTTTTCATACATTTCTTTTGAAGTTTTGCAATTTAGAATGTGTGTTAAAACATTCTTTTCAATGGTTAACATTATGTATTTTTGTGCTTTGGCGTCTTTTAGGCTCCATTTATCTTTTCCAGTTTCATCTTTCAAGTCTTCAAACAACGATTTTCCATTTACAATATCTAGAAGGCCATTTGCTTTGAAAATAATTGTTATCTGAAAATTCCATAAATCAAAATTTTCAGGATTTTTAAGTCTCACAATATTTGAGATATCTTCGCTGACAGCCATTTTTGTTTTTATTTATATTTTATATATATTTTACCGCGATTCAAAAAGAACCACGCTCTGCTACCATGTTGGGAATCTTTTATGGTTCAGACAATAAAACAACAAATAACAAGTTTACTTACAGCTGAAGTGGTTTTAAAGAATTAGGCGATTTTACCTTTTATGAAAGTATTTTAAATTTATTATTTTCAAAGAGAGATAGTGTTGGATTGTTTTTATGTTTAATGGTTGTATCCAATGTTGAATATTATACAATATCCTAAACTCATAAAAAGAAATTTTCCTTTATAAAATTTCGCCACGGCTACTGTTTAAACACTAATCCAAACAAGTTTCAACCTCATTATTACATAGTACCAAAGGGGCAAGCCTCAAATAGACTAACCAAGAAAATCTTGCCAACAAGAGAGTGATACGATTTTTTTTACTGTTTGTATTGGTGAAATAAATAAAAAGATGCAAATGTTAAGATTAAAATACATAGGAAATTTATTAAGATTAAAATACTGCATGTAACAAAATTTGAAGATAGATATTATATGCAAGATGGGTTTCCCTTTTTGTTATTAAAGACATTTCTCCAATATCCTATATTGTCGGAATAAAAAAATTGAAGATTTCTATTCACTATATGTATCATATAGTGATCTTTTACCATAAAATTTTTTTCTACCTATTAAGAACTACGCATATGTCTTCTGACATATAAACGAGCCCATTTTGGGACCATACATAAAGAATTTAAAAAATTTCACCTACCATTGTCTCTCTATACGCACCGTCTCTCCAGCTCCCGTCTGTACGCCTGTCTTTTCGTCACTCTCCCAATTCGTTTTTTTTAAACAAGTCACGCCCTCCCAAAAAATTTATCATCATCTTACAGAGTAAGAAGAAAGTTCATTTAATTTCGCAGATATATTCGAAGAATAAAAAGTAAAATATTATTCCTTTCCCTTTTTTAGTAAAAGAAAATTTGAATTAATAATAAAACAATAAAATTTAATAGGTTTATTCCTTGAAAATTTTCTTTAGTAAATTCTTCTTTAAAAAAAAATATTTTTTTTATGTTGTTATAAAAAAATATATACCTAATTTATCTGAATTATATATATATATAATTAATTTTATTCTTTTTGAATAAAAATAAAATTTAGAATTTTTCGAACTGGTATTATTATAATGCTATCAAAATATATACCTAATTTATCTAAACTATATATATATAATTAATTTTATTCTTTTTGAATAAAATTAAATTTAGAAATTTTCGAACTGGTAATAAGACTTTAGACCCCTCTTCTTGCATATAAAGGAAGGAACAATTTATATACATTTGTACATGTGCTCTTTGTACATTCTTTGTCTCGGCCCTTCTGCAGCGGGCTTTGGGATACACGCCCAAAGTTAATCCAATTTCTTCATCTCTTAATCGACCTCGTCGTTGTCCTTCTGTGGAGGGTTGGTCGGTATGGACAGGGCCAATGTCATCTCCGAATGGGTATCTTCCTACAGCAGATCTTGGGATACGCGTCCAGGGCTGTGTCCTCCCCTGGCAGATCTTGGGATACACGTCCAGGGCTGTGTCCTCCCCTGCCTTGGCCTTTGAACCACCGTCGGCCATTGCTGGGGGACTTCCATCTGGACACCAAACACTTTCGGCGAGACACTGCGTGTATATATATATATGATGTAAAATGTTTACATCTTTGTTGGGTCTTGTTTGGTGGAAAATCTGACCCAACAATTCCTCCCCTGCCAGAGTGAAAGAATGTGTTTATTCTAATTCATATCTGTTCATACTCTATGAGAAATATGAAATTGGGATAAATGCATCCTTTTACGATACCAGTATGCAATCACTGACACTCGGGCAAAGGAGGAACACACGGGCCATGGAACCTGGGATAGGTTAATTCATCGTAATTACAGAAGGAAATTCTATCCTACCATTTAATGGGCAAAGTACTAAGCCCATCCTTTCGCTGTCTGTATTCCAGGGAGTCTTGGCCCAGATGTGAGACGAATCCACACATTCCCGGCCGCAGTCCCTGTGGGTGGAGATGGGGTGGTCTATACATAGATTCTGTGCAAACAGATTCTTAGGCCATTCAGGATAAACATAATAATTACGGGCGCCAAGGAATTGTGCGTGTTAACATAGATATGTACAATTCCTAAAACATATCTTTAAAAATTCTTTATTTAGCTATAGATAATGGGGTGCATGTGGTAATTTTATAATACAAAAGCAAAAGAATGATTATATAAGGTTATATAGGGCAAAAGAAATTAAAAGTGATATATAGGATTAAATAATAACAACAATATGGTAAATAACGAGGGGAAAGGCATATACCAAAAAAAATGTATGAACATGATATATATACATAGAAGAGAAATAGCGTTGATATATAAGATATAAATGATAAACAAAAACATATATGTTGTGGTTAAATTTCTCATTCAGTATATTTGGCTGAAGATGGTAACAACGCTGCTACCGAAATGTCACACGCCACCTGCTTATTAGGACTTGGTCCCGTTATCTCGTGCCTATAATCCATAATCCAAATTGATTGTGCCTTATATATATATATAGATATACATGAATATAATAAGGAATGGTATATGATAATAACGAGTATATACAGTAACAACAATATAGTAAATAACGAGGGGCATGACATATACCAAAAAAAATTGAATGAATATGATATAAATACATAGAGAAGAAATGGCGTTGATATAGAGGATATAAATAATAAACAAAATATATATGCTGTGGTGAGATTTCTCACTCAGTATAATTGATTGAAGATGGTAACAACGCTGCTACCGAAATGTCACACGCCACCTGCTTATTAGGACTTGGTCCCGTTATCTCGTGTCTATAATCTATAATCCAAATTGATTGTGCTTTACATATATATATATATAGATATACATGAATATAATAGGGAATGATATATGATATATGATAATATTGAATATATAATAATAATAAAACGAATAGATATGCACTGAGGGTCTAGGTCATTTCACTAGCATTTCGAAATCTATATGTAATATCTCAAAACTTTGTTCTCACCAACTCGTCACTGGGAGTGTTTGTCTGGCGTGTTCTCCGTCCCTCTCAATCCAAGGGAAGATTTATAGGAAAGGATATCTTGGTAGTCAATTACTTCCCTAAACCAGGTTATTTCTAAATTACCTTATCGTGATGACAATCTCACCTATCTTTGTTCTTTAGCTGAACATGTAGTTAACCTCTACTATACATTGTTTAGATTATCTATAGAATGTGTACTCATATTTTTGACCAACAAATCTACTAAAAAAAATTAACCCTGAAAATAAATTATGATGACTAACAACCTAGGTCTAACTCATACTTTGTGATACATCTTCCCACTCGAGTTCTTAATATCTCTCTGAAAATTTTTTAATTCTATGTCTAAAATAAAATAAAATTAACTCATTGCTCTAGGCCATTTCACGGCCGAATCGATCTTCCTTTAAAAAAAAATTCTTCCCTTTTTAAATCTGAAACGCTATATTGGCTTGTTCTGGCAATCTGCTTCAAAAGTTCATTTAGGTGTCCTACTAATTTAAAAATTTATCTTATCTTATAATGAGTTACTCTCGTTAAAAAAAAAAATCTACATACTAACTGATGTTTAGACTTAAATTCGTTCTAACTAAACGTATGGTAGACTAATAGTCTTTAATTAGGTGATTAACTTTTGCTAGCCTGGGGTGATATAAAACGCAAAGAATCTGGACAGTCCATCTGTCACTTTGCTAATTGGTACCTAAAATCTGTAGACGGAATCGCCTCGTCTAATCGTAACTTGTTTCTTACATGCTCAATTGTTAACCCTCATTAGAAAACCCCTTTAGACTTTAACTAAGAGACAAGGAGTTACAGGGAATTCGATCTCTTTACCCACCACATGTTTCTAAGCTCGTCCATCGGGGATTGGTTCCAGGCTGCGCAATATATAGAAGAGCATCCAACGTGCCGATCCTTTCCAACCTCCCGACTGAATCACCCTCATCTCAGCCACGCTTAAAGCGTCGTAAACTACGATGTCAGATCGGTTATCCGAGGTTTGTCGCTGTACACTTAGCTTGCGACATCGGCAACTTAATCCCCCCACCTAGCACAAAGTTCACCTGATACCTCTTCGCTCCCCCTAAAGAGGAGGGGACTTGCAGGCTTTTGGCCTGACCGTGACCTCCCACAATCCCCCAGTCTGAGAATCGAGACATGGTCATTATCTACGACTCTTAGAATTCAAGTTGGTATAATGAAATAGAGTAATTGATTACCCTAATAAAAGAAATCATACTTATGCTCCTTTAGAAGGAGACCTAACAAAATGAAGCGAATACCTTCCTATTAATAGAGTTGTATAGTCCTGTGAGGCTATCGATCCTAACAAATAAAGAAATCAAAATTGAACCTATTAGATCCCTAACCCTAATCTAAAGTACCTTTGGTCTAACAGTATAATTGTTTTTAACCTTCATCTACATTCATTGCACCAATTCATTCATACACCCTCCCCCCTATCATTCGCGGTACGCATACAAACTAAAGTTAGAAGCTGCTATACAGGCCAAAGTACTGCTATTATCTCTATCAAAAAAACCCTAACAATAATAAAGTCTTTTAGGACCAGATGAGAAATCAAATAAAGTTGCTAAATTAAAACAAAGTGGGAACTAAAGCCCTATTTACTTAAAAGAATTGCCTCATACTAACTCTATTTATCAATTATCTATACGTAGATAAACATTATTTATACTTAAACAAACTAATAAAATTGATTGTTAACAATCAAATGCTGAAATCTAACCTAACACTTTAACTGTGTGTCTAACAGTTTGAAAATCACCTTATCTTGACACTTGGTGTCTAAACAAACGAATCATCAAAACTAGCACTTAAATGGAGCGAACTGAACTTCAAGCATTTACCTCATTGCCAAATATGATAGGTCTACAAGTGTTTTGCCAACTCTACTTCCTATATAGGTTATTGGCATTCTTCTTTCTCTGCTATTCAGTTAAACTCTTTCTTTGGAATTAAAGGGCTTTCATTACCCAACCCGTCCTGGAGATTAACAACAGAGATCACTTGTTATCTTGTCTATCAACTCTTAGACCACAACTTGCTATTAATGCAGAATAGCCTCTTCAATAGAAAAAAACTGAAAACTCCTTAAAATCATCATAACCTTAGGACAAAATTGTAGCATGAAAAATAAAAGTAAGCTGAAAATTCTTTAAAATTCATCATAATACTAAGACAAACTGTAGCTTAAAATGAAAAATTGAAAACTCTTTAAAGTTCATCATCACACTAGTATCTAAAAAAAATAAAAAAAACTGAAACTTTAAGATTCATTACAACGCTAAAACAAACTCGTAGCTAGAAAAAAATAAAAGAAAGCTGAAACTCTTTAAATCACAGCCTATCACTAAGAACAAAGCGTTGATAACAAAAAAAAACTGAGTAACTCTTAAAAATCATATACCAACATTAAAACCAAATTGCAGTCAATAAAAAATATTGCTTCTTAAAAAAGGAGAATACATATTTGTTATTTAATATAGCCTAATATTATAACTAATATAAACCTATGTAAATAAATTAGTGTATACAGTTGCTGAAATTTAGGTAAATCAGCTTACACAAACTCTCAGTGCATAATATGTACTATTTACAGATATTGGTCTCTAGTCTAAAACAAATTATCCATCAACCACTTGATGAAGAGTTAAAAAAAATCGTTCCATCGTTCTATCAGCCAACAGCTACTCTCTAAACGTTGCGCACACCTTCTCCTATCAACCTTTATCTTCTATTTACAAACTCCTTATCAATCCTCAATTCTTTCTCCTTCAACATCTTTCTGCATCTTTCTATCTCTTTCTCATCACCATTCAACGCTTTTTCACTCTTTCATCATCTTTCATCATCCTCAACACCTTTCAATTTACTTCCATCGCACCTCTCTTCAACGCTTCCAACACATTTCAACTCTTCTTCATCGCCTTTTAACACACTTCAACGCCTTTTTCATCACTCTTTCATCGTCCTTTCAACACTTTCTCACTCTTTTTATCTCTTTCAACACCTCTTTCATCTTACTTCCATCGCATCTCTCTTCAACGCTTTCAACACATTTCATCTCTTATTCATCACCTCTCCCGCATCTCTCTTCCATCGCTTCTAACACATTTCGCTGCCTTTTCATCCCTCTGGTGTTTCCCTGAAACCCGTCATCGGGGATTGGATCCCGATCTATTATCATTCTTTATTTTGAACTACTCTAGTATACTATCCCTCCCCTGCCAGCTCTATACTAAAGTCTGACATTCGTTCAGGGCGAGAGCTACCGAAAAAAAATCACGATGAGAATTCCTGAAAACCCGTTTCCACCCCTTTAATCTCCCCTTCGAGGAGATAAGCTCTTTCTGGGTGTATTGAAACTAACTAGCTATGATAGCCTACTGGTAGAGGCGCTGTTCTCACTGCCTTTACTGTATATCAGAATGAACTATTAATTATTACTAGTGTAATATTATTCCGACAGCCTATGACCTTTAAGCCTTTATACCTCCATATACACTCGGCGAGGTAGTCACCCTGTTAAAAAGAAAATCTATAACGCCATAAATCAGTTAGAGAGAGAACATAACAAAATTGTGCGAATAGTTTGCTTCAACTACTACTTGTAAGCCTATTAAACTCGTTCTCTTTGGGTTGGCTCGCTCATTAGTCTTCGATTTTCGTTCAATATTCATATTGAGTTCACATAGATGCTAGACGTAAACTGTATCAAAATAGTGTAGTTTTCTAGTTTTTCGAATTATATGACAGTTATAAAGAAAAAAAAATCTGGAAATATCTCGCACCGGCTACTATTAAAAAAAAATTGAATGGGGTACAGCTCCGATTTTACAGGATACCTCATGGCTCATAGAATTGAATCGCACATTTCTCTCTAAAATATTCACACAGGGTATGGAGGTTTCCAGCGGTTCCATAGCTATTGGTCTTGTGCTGTTTTGCCATGCGTCTTTATGTCATCTGCAAAGGGAAGTGTCGCCTCAAAGGACTTAACCCTAGGACCAACACCCGCTGCACTTTTCAGGAAGAAGTGGCTGTCCATACAATAGCAAGATATCATTTTGCTGCCAATGTACTATGTTGAGCATTTCTCATGTCGTCATTTTGTCGATCCCCAATCCTCTAGGGTGTTTCTTTAATCATTTCTTGATGTCATTTAATGCTTCATGCGATCCCGCCCGGCATTCAATAAGTAATATTTGATCGTACCACCTCCAGGAGACCATCCCATTGCGGCCGAATCATTTTCACCCAACTTATAACGCCGTCCATATCGCGTAATTGAAATTAGTGTAAAACTCAAAGAATAAGATCTTAATTTCTTAATTCTTTAATAATTTCAGTTGGCTCAACGTAAACCTTCTCAAATATATCTTGGTACACTGGTGTGACATGTCACACTTCTCCTAGTTCTTTGCAAGCTCGTTTAATCCTAATGAAAGCCAGTTCAGGCGTCAATCCCGTGCTAAACTCGTCATGCATGACTTCAAATTTGAAAATTATTAGACTGAATATTTGCAGTGGCATCTGCTTCCACTGAAAGTACTTAAAACATAAGACTGCCTCTTATCTTGTTTAAATAGCT
The DNA here is from genome assembly GCA_030710605.1 of Cordylochernes scorpioides. NCBI lineage: Eukaryota > Metazoa > Arthropoda > Arachnida > Pseudoscorpiones > Chernetidae > Cordylochernes > Cordylochernes scorpioides. Next base: position 156,679,670 of record CP092864.1, read on the forward strand.
GCTTTTACCCCCATATGCCTGTGTAAACATTAACCATGACCTTATCAATTCTTGAAATTCTGCCTATCGAATATCCTGAGAATCAAAGTTCTTCTTGTCTACAGCGAACTAACACAATAATTGTTCCCAAGAGTTTTCTACGTCGAGTGGTCAGTCTGTACTACTAATCGTCCACTCTAACTCCAGGATTTTTTTATCTACTCAAGTAGTTCAAAAATTGTCCAAATCCCCAAAGATAATTTGCTAAATTTCGATAATTATTGGAATTCTCATTAAACAGAATAACTACACCTTTCTGACACAGAAAATATCCAGCATCAAGATAGCGTACTGTCCATTTTCTTTATTTTATGACGGTGTCAAATTATAACTAGAGAAACAGACTAAACATATGACTGGTTTAAATCTCATGTAATCTCATCATGCCTTCTGCTGGCAAATATTTACTGTAATTTAATACTATCGAGATGTTTTTATTCGTCCTCGTCCAAGGGAAATGTTTCAGAAGAGAAGAATCTTTGAAATTTTTACCTAAGTTATTTTTGTGAAATGAAAAAAATTGCACGCTTATAACACTTCAAGGTGACCTCATGCCAGTGTGTATACAGGATATTTAGGATCATATATAGTTGGAGGCAGCATGGAATGAAAGTCGGTTGCCTGGCGCGTCACTTGACCGCCATCTTGGAATTTCGCTGTGATTGTATTTCGACATGTAAGCATCTATAGTAAATTATGTCATATCAAAAAAATATGATCCTATTCAACGTTTCGAAGAAGCAAGCTAAACTATACGCTTGCCTAAGATATCGGGGTTAAATTTCAAAAAGAAATGCACATTCATATAAAGTTACCAAAAAAATAAAAGAATATCAAATACTGTTTTATCTCGTGTACTCTATCAGGAATGCAATAATCCAAAATATATATAATTACAGATTATGCTGATTACAAATGTTGAATACAAAAAAAAACAGTAAATAGATATAAATCAAATTAATACTTCTAAATACCAAAGAGAAAGTAGAGTTGATAATCGGGATTATCTCTTGAACCCATGATACGCAAATATTTGTGAGATCTAGATAGATAAGTAAACAAAAAGATAAATTGCGAGATGGATAGCTGAAATATAAAATTAAAAATATATAAAGTAGTAAGTGAATAATACACACAATATTTAATTGTTTAGTAAAATCAAACTACTAAAGTCATAAAGGCGTTTCGCCTTCCCATAATCAAGAGATTGAAATAAAATATGGAGATTGTCTCTGGATACATCATATTTATCCAATACCTGCTTTTGAAGAGAGGAAAAAAAAATCGGTAAGTATGCATATCTAAGTGCGGAAGAAAATTAAAATAAATAATGCAGACTCACCAAAATTGCTAAATATGATCATATACATGGTACCAATAAATATTGCTGTATCACTTAACAATTAAAAATGAGCATGACTGAGGGGAATTATTATTTGGCTAAATATAATGTATTCCAAAAAAAAAATTAAAAAATCAGACCCATTCTAGAAGGCGAGACCTACAAGATATATTATAAAATACATGGATTATAAGAAAATGAAATAAATAAAATCCTGTGGATAGGTGGACGTTAAATGAATCTAATTGTCAATCCAAAATGCATGATATGCTAAAATTTTGTAATAAAACTTAATGTTGCAATAATCTGAAATATATAGTTGAGTATCATGCGGATTTTACACATAAATGTTAAAAAATAAAATCCCAGTAAATAAATATTAATTCAGTCGTCCTATCTCATGGGCACTACCCGAAAATTTATATTAACTGTCCCATATAAAGTGATCATTATCGAATAAAAATAATTGAAAACACTTATAAATTAAATAAACCGCATGACATATGCACTTTAGATAAGAAAATAGATGCTTTGGATTATCATATTGATAATTGTTAAACACTATAAGGATAAGAGGTAACTGGAGAACAATTTGACAAATTCAAAGGAAATATCTTCAGACTTATCGAGCGGAAAATTTTGTTGAAAAAAAAATGATTGAAAAATAAAGTTATTAAACCTTAAAAATAAATTAAAAATTAAAATATTAAACCTTGATAATAAATCGCATTTGATTTAACAAGTTTAAAGGATAATGGTCAGAAAAATTAAAAGAAGATGGAATATTCAAGAGAGGAATCCCTTCCGCAGGAGCGGAGAGAGAAAAAAAAACTGACCTTTCTAGCTCGGGAGCTGGCAGTGAACTGAACTCCTAGTTGTCTTTCTACCTCCCACCTTGGAACGCCCACATGTGTTTTTCACATGTCCACCCAAAAATACCTCCATTCTCCATAGCTTACCTCCCCCCTCGAAAACATCTTGCATGCACATCTGTTGTTTTTCACGTCCATCATTCCACCCCTCTACAGATGTGGTCCCTGCCCCAGCGTGTCAATCAAAGATGTCCCTAGAGGTTCTAAATTTGGAGCTTGTGGGAAATTCTCAGGTTTCGAGAAAGGCATTGTTTTTAAGCCTAAGTTAGGGTCCCAAATTTTCAGAATCTATACAAAGGAAGAAATTATTTCTCCAACATTCGAAACTTAGAATTAAAATGTGGTACACACCAACCATAAAAATGTTTCTATTAACTCGAAAAATTGAAAGGTTAGAATAATGTATACGCTAAGCTCAGGAAAACAACAATCATTTCCTTTGTTGTGTGAACCAAGAAATAAAAAAAATATATTAATGTGTACCCTAGACACAAAGTTAAAAGAATATCAATAAAACGGTTAAATTATCATCTTACTTACAATATACATCTTACAAATTACTATCTTACTATGTATTTCTAGACATTCAAACAAAGCTTTTATCAAAACCATGAAAATATACAAAAAAAATGTAAAAGGCGTCGTGATATGTAAAAAGGCGTCGTGAATAGATAAAGAAATTTTTGATTCAAAACGGTTATTCATCACTACAATATATTTTAAAAGTGAACAAAAATGAAAATTTTGTCCCATAAAACAATTATGCATTCTTACTATGTATTTCTATACATTCAAACAAAGCTTTTATCAAAACCATGAAAATATACAAAAAGATGTAAAAGGCGTCGTGATATGTAAAAAGGTGTCGTGAATAGATAAAGAAATTTTCGATTCAAAACTGTTATTCATCACTACAATATATTTTAAAAGTGAAAAAAATGAAAAATTTGTCCCATAAAACAATTGTGCATTCTTACTATGTATTTCTATACATTCAAACAAAGCTTTTATCAAAACCATGAAAATATACAAAAAAATGTAAAAGGCGTCGTGATATGTAAAAAGGCGTCGTGAATAGATAAAGAAATTTTTGACTTAAAAACATGAAATGTTCAACTCGTGGGATTCTATTTAAGCCTAACGTATTTCTTTTATATGCTAACAATTATCCAGCAAAATTTATAAAGAAGTGCATAAATATGGCATGCATTTTCATATTTTAAACTTGAGCAAATAAATATAAGATTATACGTGTGTAAAATATGTAAAATGGCGTCGTGAACAACGTATTTTTAAAGTGGGTGGAAGACAATCCCGAAAAAAAATATATAAGATCACATGTGTGTAAAAAATATGTAAAATAGCGTCGTGAACAGATAAAGAAAATTTCGACTTAAAAACATGAAATGTTCAACTCGTGGGATTTTATTTAAGCCTAACGTATTTCTTTTATATGCTAACAATTATCCAGCAAAATTCATAAAGAGGTGCATAAATATGGCATGCATTTTCATATTTTAAACTTGAGCAAATAAATATAAGATTATACGTGTGTAAAATATGTAAAATGGCGTCGTGAACAACGTATTTTTAAAGTGGGTGGAAGACAATCCCAAAAAAATATATAAGATCACATGTGTGTAAAAAAATATGTAAAATGGCGTCGTGAACAGATAAAGAAAATTTCGACTTAAAAACATGAAATGTTCAACTCGTGGGATTTTATTTAAGCCTAACGTATTTCTTTTATATGCTAACAATTATCCAGCAAAATTCATAAAGAGGTGCATAAATATGGCATGCATTTTCATATTTTAAACTTGAGCAAATAAATATAAGATTATACGTGTGTAAAATATGTAAAATGGCGTCGTGAACAACGTATTTTTAAAGTGGGTGGAAGACAATCCCGAAAAAATATATAAGATCACATGTGTGTAAAAAAATATGTAAAATGGCGTCGTGAACAACGTATTTTTAAAGTGGGTGGAAGACAATCTCGAAAAAATATATATAATTACACGTGTGTAATTATATGTAAAATGGCGTCGTGAACAACGTATTTTTAAAGTGGGTGGAAGACAATCTCGAAAAATATATATATAATTACACTGTGTAAAAATATGTAAAATGGCGTCGTGAACAGATAAAGAAAATTTCGACTTACAAACATGAAATGTTCAACTCGTGGGATTCTATTTAAGCCTAACGTATTTTTTTTTAAATATATAGGTAGATACATGAGTTTCTTATCTCAGGGGTGTTTTACTTTGCCCTAATGGCGTTTCACTATGTATATAATTTAGAATATAATAGAAGAAATATTATATACATAATTTGGGCCCCGCGCATTTGGGCGCCAAATGTTGGATTGTTTTTGTTGACTTTGCTTAGAATTATTAATGAAACTGATTCCAATAATTATTAATTAAACATTATATTTATTGATTAACAAGAGAGATAACAAATATAAAAAGGAAACTTATATTGAAACAAAGGAACTCTTTTTCTTGTTTTTTAGCGCCTATTTACCCGTGAGCTTACACACACTCTGTGGTAACAAATAATTAAAATATGTACAACACACGCTCCCCTGTGTGTAAGCCCTAATCAGCAAGTCCAAGGCTATCTGCACATTTCCGTAGTTTGTCCTTAGGTAGACTCTTCGTTAGTATATCCGCCTCCATGTCTTCACTTTTAGTGTATTCCAGCTTGATTCCATTTTGAATTTCCTCTTTCACAAAATAATACTTTCGGTTTATGTGCTTTGTTCGTGAAGTAATCTTGTCAGATTGTATCCAGTTTATTGCAGCCTGGCTGTCACTTTTCAAGGTAATTGGGAAAGTTAAATTTTCACAAAGTTCTTCTAGTAATCCCTTTAACCATAATACTTCTGAAATGCCTTCACATATTGAAATAAGTTCTGCTTCACATGTAGACAAGGCTACTAAATTTTGCTCTCTACTTCTCCAGTTTATTAAGTTGTTGCCAAGTTTGACTGTATAGCCTGAATAGGATTTTGCGTCTCGGGTTGTGCACCAGCTCGCATCAGTACTTATTGTGATATTGTTGTCTTTTGACTTATATGCCAACATGTTATTTCTTGTTCCCTTCAGATATCTATAAATCCTTTTAACTCCAGTTAAGTGTATTTCTCTTGGATCATTACTATACTGTGATAAATTGCTGACGTTGAAGGATATGTCCGGTCGAGTACCCGTAGAAAGGTACATTAGTGATCCAATCATTTCCTGGTATACAGTTTTATCTACTGGCTTAGAGTCCAAATATTCATCCAAATTTTGATTTTGATCTCCAGGTGTCTGCACACTGTTGCATTCTTCCAGTCCAAATCTGTGAAGAATTGTATCAATATAATGAGTCTGAGATAGATAAAATCCATCTTCTTCCCTTTTTATTTCAATTCCAATAAATGGTTCGCTATCTTTCTTTTCTGTTAGAGTAACATATTTTTCTATTTCTGAGGCTAGGTTGTCATTAATTTCCTTACTAGTTGCAGCAATGATGAGATCATCTACATATAGACCCAGTATTGCATACTCTTCTCCTCTCTGGAGTTTATAGACACATGGATCACATTTCGTTCTAATCATTCCCAACTGGTATAAAATTTCATTGATCTTTTTGTTCCAACATTTTCCTGATTGTGGTAGACCATACAGGCTTTTTTCCAATTTACACACTTTGTTTTCTTCTCCTTTTTGTATAAAACCATCTGGTTGTCTCATGTATACTGTCTCTTTTAACTCACCATAGAGATAAGCTGTCTTCACATCATAAGTCTTTATGGTTAAATTCTGTTGTGTTGCAAGAGCTACTATTGTTCGCAAGCTTTCCTTTTTGAGTACAGGTGAAAAAGATTCCTTATAGTCCACACCATATCTTTGATTGCATCCAACAGCAACCAGTCTGGCCTTTCGTTTATATATGCCGTCACTTGGTGTTTTCTTCGTACTGTAGACCCATTTACTATTGATGACTTTCATACCATTTTCCCTTGGTACTAGTGTCCATACTTTATGTTTCTCTATCTCACTGAGCTCTTCTTCCATTGCTTTGTGCCATTCATTTCTTTCTCCACTATCCATTGCTTCTTTAAAGTTCTCCGGAATATAATGATCAATTTCCATAATTAAGTTTGCATTATTCCTATCCTTTATTCTTTGCGAGCGTCGAACTCCTTCTTCAATCAATTTCCTTTCTTGTTCTTCAAGTCTTGCTTTGTGCCGTTCTTCTAAGATGCTCTTTGTTTCTCCTTTCTTTCTTCCTCCTTTTACACATCTTTCCTGTATCGGTTCAGTTTGTGATGAGTCATTTTCACAGTCACCACCTAGTTTTACTGAAGTATCCTCCTGAGACTTCATTTTACTCTCTGTGACAGGATTGTCTTCTTTCAAGATAAGAAAGTCTTCAGCAACTATTTCTTCACAATTTCCTTTATAGGTCAAATTATCACAATTAGTATCTTCCTGAATATCATTTGCATAATCAATTCCTCTCTTATCTTCACTAAATTTTACTGATCTGACTTCATGGATTCTTTTTGTCATTATATCATATATTCTGTAGGCTTTTCTTTTAATGGAATAACCAATAAATATTCCCTTTCTACCCTTTGGTGAAAACTTGTTTCTTCTTGGTTTGCTCTCAAGCCAATGTGTCAAACATCCAAATATTCGAATGTGTTTGACCGATGGTTTCCTGCCATTCCATCTCTGCATAGGTGTATTTTGCTTGATAGACCTGTGGGGTGTACAATTCTTAATGTATGTAGCTGTAGCAATTGCCTCTGCCCAAAACATCATGGGTAATTTTGAGTCAATTAGTAAGGTTCTCGCTGTATCTATAAGAGTCCTATTCACTCTCTCTGCGACTCCATTACTTTGTGGTGAGTATGTTGTGGTGAGTTGGTGATGGATCCCACTTCTCTTGAAAAGTCCTTCAAATCTAGAGTTACAAAATTCAGTTCCATTGTCCGTTCTTACATCTTTTATTCTAAGACTTAATTCGTTTTCGGCTCTTGCTTTAAATTCTTCAAATCTTTCAAAGGTCTCATCTTTTGATCTCAGGAAATATACAAAGATTCTTCTACTGTAATCATCTACTATAACAAGGAAATACTTAGATCCTCCTAAAGATTGACATGGCATTGGTCCACATAAATCCATATGAATCAACTGCAGGGGCTTAACTGTATAATTATCTGTAATATTATATGGCTTCTGCACCAGTTTTCCCATTATGCATGCTTCGCACTCTGGTAACCTTTCGAATTTTAGATCCAATCCTCTTACAATATGTCCTTGAATCATTTTTTTCATGTATTCTTCATTTATATGGTTTAATCTCTTATGCCATAAACTTATATTGCTATTTTTATTTGATAAATGTGTATTTATAACCATGACATTTTCATTTTTTGCTATTGGTACATTTCTTTGTTTTGTTTCCATCATAAACATTCTATCTTTAATATATGCTTCAGCAACTAAATCATTCCCTTCATTATAAATTTTTGCTCCATCCTTATTGAAAATAACTGAATTTCCTTTGTTGACTAATTCGTATACTGACAAGAAATTATTCCTTAAACTTGGTACATGTAAGATATCTTTGATGCGAATATTTTCTTGGCCTTCACTTGTGCATGTAGTAAGTCTCATATCTCCTTTGGCTATGGCTTGGGTAGTTTTGCCCTTTTCAGCTAGGTTGATTTCACTTTCATAATCTACCACATTTTCCATCAAAGTTAGGTTTGGGGTTAAATGTGCGGTGCATCCTGAATCTATACACCATATTTGTCTATCATTTCTCTCATCTGGTGAATCTTCAAATTCTTTTACATATGTTTCAAATGCTTGCTCATTAATTCCACTTTTCATAGTATCCACTAGGTTATTTGAATGTTCCCTACTGTATTTGTGATTTCTATAACCAGGATTCCATTTCTTTTGGTATCCTTGTTTCTGTTTATCTCGAAACCAGCAATCATTAGCTAGATGTCCCTTTTTATTACAAACAAAACATCTTTTTGGCTGAAATTGTTGGACTTTTCTATTTTTAATTCTGTATGCTTGTTCATGCCCATTCTCAACCGATTGATTTAATCTCATATTTCTTCTTGACTCCTCTTCTCTTAGAGTTTGTTGAATCTCTTCAATTGTTGCCTCTCTCTTTGATCGTAAGACAATAGCAATATTTTCATACCTTGGATGTATGCCTCTGACAATATGAAATGAAAGTTCTCTTGAGGGAAATTGATGCCCTAATGATGAACTTCTCGCAGCAATATTTTTTGCCCTTGTTATATATTCATCTACAGTTTCATTATCTTTCATTCTAATGTTCTTTAATTCTAAGCCTATATCAATAATTTTATCTTCCAAATTGCCTGTGTATGTTTTTCTCAGTGAGTCCCATACTTTCTTAGCATTTGTTTCTCCTATGAACATTCCAGCTTGTTCATTTGTCAACGTAGTGATGATTATCCCAAAAGCTTCATCATTTTTATCACTCCAAATCTCCCAAGAACTTTTGTCTTCCATATCAGGTTCTGGATCTGAAATTACACATTTAAATAATTTTCTTCCTCTCAGAACTGCGCCGATTTTCAACGCCCATATTTGATAATTATTTCCTGTTAATGGTTCAATTTTTGTTTGGGATAAAACATTATATTCAGCCATTTTCGTCTTTTGAGCTAATATAAACAAACCAATATATAATTTAAAACAAATATATATTTTAAATTTATTTAAATATTGGGTAGCTTTTAAACATGCAATATATAGATATAATTTAACTTAATCTATATAAATACCTTTAATCTTCTTATAAGTGCTTCAGTTTACCGATCAGAATAAACTTCTTGCTTAATCTTCAAATTGAATATTTTCGTTTTTGAGCTTTATATCAATAAACCACCATCTGCTACCAATTGTTGACTTTGCTTAGAATTATTAATGAAACTGATTCCAATAATTATTAATTAAACATTATATTTATTGATTAACAAGAGAGATAACAAATATAAAAAGGAAACTTATATTGAAACAAAGGAACTCTTTTTTCTTGTTTTTAGCGCCTATTTACCCGTGAGCTTACACACACTCTGTGGTAACAAATAATTAAAATATGTACAACAGTTTTTATGTTTAATGGTTGTATCCAATGTTGAATATTATACAATATCCTAAACTCATAAAAAGAAATTTTCCTTTATAAAATTTCGCCACGGCTACTGCTTAAACACTAATCCAAACAAGTTTCAACCTCCTTATTACATAGTACCAAAGGGGCAAGCCTCAAATAGACTAACCAAGAAAATCTTGCCAACAAGAGAGTGATACGATTTTTTTTACTGTTTGTATTGGTGAAATAAATAAAAAGATGCAAATGTTAAGATTAAAATACATAGGAAATTTATTACGATTAAAATACTGCATGTAACAAAATTTGAAGATAGATATTATATGCAAGATGGGTTTCCCTTTTTGTTATTAAAGACATTTCTCCAATATCCTATATTGTCGGAATAAAAAAATTGAAGATTTCTATTCACTATATGTATCATATAGTGATCTTTTACCACAAAAAAAAAATTTTCTACCTATTAAGAACTACGCATATGTCTTCTGACATATAAACGAGCCCATTTTGGGACCATACATAAAGAATTTAAAAAATTTCACCTACCATTGTCTCTCTATACGCACCGTCTCTCCAGCTCCCGTCTGTACGCCTGTCTTTTCGTCACTCTCACAATTCGTTTTTTTTTTTTAAACAAGTCACGCCCTCCCAAAAAATTTATCATCATCTTACAGAGTAAGAAGAAAGTTCATTTAATTTCGCAGATATATTCAAAGAATAAAAAGTAAAATATTATTCCTTTCCCTGTTTTAGTAAAAGAAAATTTGTATTAATAATAAAACAATAAAATTTAATAGGTTTATTCCTTGAAATTTTTCTTTAGTAAATTCTTCTTTAAAAAAAAATATTTTTTTATGTTGTTATCAAAAAAATATACCTTCTTGCATATAAAGGAAGGAACAATTTATATACATTTGTACATGTGCTCTTTGTACATTCTTTGTCCCGGCCCTTCTGCAGCGGGCTTTGGGATACACGCCCAAAGTTAATCCCATTTCTTCATCTCTTAATCGACCTCGTCGTTGTCCTTCTGTGGAGGGTTGGTCGGTATGGACAGGGCCAATGTCATCTCCGAATGGGTATCTTCCTACAGCAGATCTTGGGATACGCGTCCAGGGCTGTGTCCTCCCCTGGCAGATCTTGGGATACACGTCCAGGGCTGTGTCCTCCCCTGCCTTGGCCTTTGAACCACCGTCGGCCATTGCTGTGGGACTTCCATCTGGACACCAAACACTTTCGGCGAGACACTGCGTGTATATATATATATATGATGTAAAATGTTTACATCTTTGTTGGGTCTTGTTTGGTGGAAAATCTGACCCAACAATAGAAAAGAACATTTAACAATTTACATTACAATTACTAATTTTGTAAACAAAACCAACACTCCTTTATTCTAGTTTTTTTTATTACAGTGTTGTCAGGCTAAAAGTATTTCAAGATCATTGATTTACTATTCTTCTTTTTTTCCAACATGAATAAGTATTAAGAAATACTCTGTGAGTGGATCATCATCAATTGGTATGTGATGGTGTGCTTTGTTGTAAAAAGTAAACTCTGTGATGTGCCCTGTAAAAGTTAATAAATAAAACTAATAATTATATTTGGCTCATTGTTATGTATTAATATTCATTGATATTTATTTATCATCATCATTTATTGTATAAAGACTTTGTTTTTTAATTAAAAGATTAGTATGCAAAAATGACTAGCGTTGCGTCATAATTCTTTAAACTAAATACATAATAAATTGGCGACGAAGGTAAATCTTTTTTTTTTTTAGTTAAAGCTAAAGAAAATCTTTAAATTTGTACTAAAGTTAAAGCTTAGGTAAGTGAATTTTATTTTTAAAATGGCAAATTTTGGAAACATAGAAGCTTTTGATCCTAAAAATCCAGAGAAATGGATAACATACTTGGAAAGAATGCATTTTTTCTTCCTGGCTAACGATATTGTAAAACCTGAAAAACGAAAGGCTATTTTTCTTACGCTAATAGGCGCTGAAACTTATGCGTTAGCAAGATCGTTGGCCTCGCCAAAAGAATTATCTTTCGTAGAATATGATAACTTAATTAAATTAGTGACGGATCATTTCTGCCCTAAGCCAAACGTAATAGTACAAAGATACCATTTCAATAAAAGAAATCAAGGCACAGAATCGGTATCCGCCTATGTGGCTGAACTAAGAAAATTAAGCGAGAACTGTGAATTTGTTGATTTAGATGATCGCTTGAGAGATAGGTTAGTATGTGGCCTGAGAAATGAATCTCTTGTTAAAAGACTATTGTCTGAAAAGGACTTGACCTTTGAAAAAGCCATAAATATAGCAATATGTGATGAATCGGCTAGTGCAGACGCCAGTGTTTTGCAAGAAAGGATCACAGAAGTAAATGTGATGAAAAAAGCTAGCAAAGCTGAACCGCCTAATTTTAAATCGGGCAAAGTTCATTTTAAAGATTTCAAGAAAATGAATAATAAAAGAATTATTTGCATACGTTGTAAAGGAAATCATATGCCAAATGTATGTAAATTTATAAATGCAAAATGTTTTAAATGTGGCAAAATTGGTCATGTACAAAAAGCTTGCTTAACAAATGTTGGTAAATCAGGAAACCTATATAGGGCTAATAGTAATCCAACTTTATGTTGCCTGAGAAGGGAAGAGATAAACAATCCTTATTATATAACAGCAAATTTAGATAACCATGATGTACACATGTTAATTGATTCGGGAAGTGAATACTCATTATTAAATAAAGAAACCTTTCTTGAATATTGGAAATTGACGCAACTTAAAAGATCGGAGATACTTCTAAATACTTGGTCATCCAGTCAAGTAAAAATTCTTGGGAAACTCTATGTTAAAGCAAGACTATCCTATGGTAGTAAAAGTTTGCCAATTTTAGTCGCTGATGGTTTAGGTCCCAACATTCTGGGAAGGCAATGGTTTTCTGCTTTTCGCCTGAAGTTAAACTTTTTAAACTCATTGGAAACTAATCCTATTTCACCTGATTTCGAGGAATTGTTTAAGGAGGAAATTGATGCCTATAATGGACCTTTGATCCATATTGATATTCCTGATAATGCTGAGCCCAAATTTGTGAAGGCCAGAACCGTGCCGTTTGCTCTACGAAATTTAGTAGATGAAAAATTGAAAGCATTAGAGGAACAAGGAATTATTGAACCAATAAAATTTTCTAAATGGGCATCACCAATTGTTACGGTTCTAAAAAATGATGGAACAATAAGGATTTGTCATGATTACAAGACAACAGTTAACTTATATACCAACCCAGATAAATATCCACTGCCCACAATTCCACAACTTTTGGACAGGTTAAGAGGTGGTAAGGTATTTACTAAATTAGATATGGCCCAAGCCTATCAACAATTAAAGGTGGATGATGAATCTTCTGAAATTCTTACCATTAATACGCCCAGAGGATTGTATAGAGTTAAACGGCTTCCTTTTGGATTGAATTCCGCAGTCGGAACCTTCCAAAGATTTATGGACACTCTTCTAATGGGGATTGATGGAGTAGCAGTTTATTTGGACGATGTCCTTATATCAGGAATAAATTGCGGTGACCTTATGAAAAAAACGGAAAAAGTTCTTTTGCGTTTCAAGGAAGCAGGACTCCGTCTTAAAAGAAACAAATCTAAATTTTATGTTTCAGAAATTGAATTTTTAGGAATGAAAATTGACAATCAAGGAATTCATCCATCCGAAGAAAAGCTTAGAGCAATTAAAGATGCCAGACCACCATCTAATAAAAAAGAATTGATGTCTTTTTTAGGACTTTTAAATTATTATGAGAGGTTTTTAAGAAATAAAGCCACAGTAGTTGAACCTCTTCATAGACTTTTAGACAGTAATAATCCTTGGAAATGGAACAGAGAGCATCAAAGAACCTTTAAAGAAGCTAAAAGCTTAATCAGTTCTGAGTCTGTTTTAGCTCATTTTGATGATAATCTGCCTATTCTGGTCAGCTGTGATGCTTCTGAGTATGGCATTGGAGCCATATTGTCCCAAGTAGATCATGAAGTTGAAAGACCAGTTGTATTCGCCTCTCGAACTTTAAATAAAACCGAAAGAAGATATGCAGTAATTGATAAAGAGGCATTAGCGGTTATTTTTGGTGTATCAAAATTTTCACAGTATCTTCTAGGGAGAAAATTTAAAATATTGACAGATCATAAGCCCCTAGTTGGAATATTCAACCCCAAAAAGCCGATACCTCAAGTGCTATCACCACGCATGTTGAGATGGTGTTTGACTCTGGCCGCGTATACTTATAGTATAGAGTATAAACCGGGAAAAGTGAATTGTAATGCCGATGCACTTAGTAGACTGCCTTTAAATGAATGTCCAAGTGTAGTTCCGAACCCTTCAGAGGTGTTCTTTATAGAATCGGAACATGCTGCAATTAATTCTTCGGAAGTGGCAAAATTAACCAATAAAGATCCAATCTTTTCTAAGGTTAAATTCTGGGCAATGAATGGGTGGCCTGAAAGGAGAGTTGATGATAAATTTAAAGATTTTGTCTCCAAATCTAATGAAATATCGGTTCATAAGGACTGTTTACTGTGGGGGAGCAGGGTGATAATACCTGAAAGATTAAGAAAAGATATTTTAAATCTTTTACATGATACACATATGGGCATAGTGGGGACAAAAGCGCTAGCTCGAGGATTATGCTGGTGGCCCAAGATGGATGGAGATATTGAACGGATGATATCCAGTTGTTCGGTTTGTTTGTCGTGTAGTCACGATCCGCCAAAAACTGACGTATATCCTTGGATTTGGCCATCAAGACCTTGGTCGAGACTGCATATTGATCATGCGGGTCCCTTTCAAGGAAAAATCTTTCTGGTTGTAGTAGATGCCTATTCTAAGTGGATTGAGGCTAAAATCGTATCTACAACATCTACTGAAACTACCATCAATTGCCTAAAGGAAATATTCGCGACCCACGGGTTGCCGGATGTGATAGTTTCAGATAATGGTACATCCTTCACATCGGAACTTTTCAGGACTTTCTTAAATAGGAATGGCGTGAGGCACATCTTGTGTGCGCCTTATCATGCAGCGTCAAATGGGCAGGTGGAAAGAGCTATTCAGACGCTTAAAAATCTGCTAAGAAAGAACAGCTCGGGAAATTGGACGACTAGGTTATCTAGATCGTTGTTATCCATGAGAATAGCTATAAACAGCACGACGCAGAAATCCCCAGCACAGTTGTTGATGAACAGAAACCTGAAGAGTCTCTTAAATAAATTTCATCCTGAAAGTGTGTCGGAGGGAAGGATGCGACAGGAAAACAAGTTCATAAGAAATTGGAAACCCCATAGAGTGGTAAATGAAGGACAGGCAGTTATAGCACGAGGGTACCATGGCCCCAGATGGCTACCAGGTGTAGTGCGGGAAAAACTGGTCCTGTTTCCATTAAGGTGGAGACAGATGAAGGTGCAATTTTAAACAGGCATTTGGATCAAGTCCGAGATTGTGGAGAAAGTGGAGCAACTCCGTCTACATCGTCAACTCCACAAGAGTCAACTAATATTGAAGACCCCCAAGCTGGTCAGGAAATAAATCCTACTGGTGAAGCGTCGAGTCCTATTTTGAGAAGGTCCTCAAGATTAAGAAGGCCTTCGAAGTTTTTTGAAATATAATTTTTTGTTGTGGGGAGAAGTTGTTATGTATTAATATTCATTGATATTTATTTATCATCATCATTTATTGTATAAAGACTTTGTTTTTTAATTAAAAGATTAGTATGCAAAAATGACTAGCGTTGCGTCGTAAATCTCTTAAACTAGAAGATACATAATACTCATTTACTAATAAAAGATTAATAACAAAAGGAAGACCAAAAATAATACAGGCTATGCTTATATATTTCATAAAATCTATGAGAGAGGGATTATAATATATATGGCCGTTTATTAAACATGTTTTTTGTAAAAATTGATAAAAGAAAAGTTAGGATCATGTTTGATGGGTTCCTCAAGGGGTGCAATGATATGAATAATGAAGAAGAAAAACTCCAATTATGATAATAATTTTAAGAATGAATTTTATTCATTAGAGCACATATCAATCAAGAATTTTAATTAATTTTATATTCGTTTTTCCTTCTTTAAATAAAGACCCCCTACTGTGATGAGATAAATATAATAGTGCTAGTAGAGTAACAAGTAGAAATGGTGAAATATGCTGGGATGGTTCACCACTGGGGAAGCTGACAATATTTTTCTTGTCTATTTTTTTTTATCAATATGAGATTAGTTTTTAATTTAAAAATAAAACTCTCTATTATTTTATTCTTCTTGATTATACAAATTGCGCGTTAATACCCTATATGGGTGGGCCAATATGTTGGTATATATATGATGATGTATTTCAAATTGTGAATATTATATTTATTATCAAAAAATTTGATGATAAAGTTTATAAACAAAATAAAATTAGAAATAAAATGGTTCATATATTTAAAATAGTTTCAATTAAATACGATTATCACTTTACCAATGTTCAGATGAGCTCTATGGCGGACATTTTCACATCTTTGTCAAGTGTACCTAGACTTGCAGAAGAAATATCAATCACAACAGACAGGCAAATACGATATCTCTAATATATTGTATTACACCTAGATAAGGTATGCTTTATTAAAGAAAGGTGAAATTTTGTTTTATTATAAGCTAAGTATCTTTGCACATTATTTTTTAACGAAATTCTTTCGCCTTTTAAATACTAAATATTCTGCTTCAGTGTTTCTTTTAAATTTGACCTCATCAGGAATTATTAGCTTAATAATTTTTAATTTCAATGTCCTTGAATAGTTGAAAACACGTTTTCATTTTTATTTTAAAAATAAGAAAAACGTATATATTTTTGTTTTTAATATTAACATCTGGCCTTTTTTCCCTATTTTTCTTAATTTTATATATTTTTGTATATATGTTTAATTAATTTTTGTGTGTATCATGATTTTTTTTCTAAATCTTTATCTTTGAATTTGTAAAACGGTATTTAAATATCTTTCTGCATTTGACCACAAACACTACTGTCAGTCAAAACATGGATTATGAAAAGGCCGAATCACAATGTTTAGACTATGATAATGAGTTATCCAGTTATGTAGGTTGTGCTCACGAATCGTTTAAAGAATATGACGAAGTTGTAGAACTTATAAAGAAGTTGCCTCATGTTTATGACGATGAAGTTAAATTTGAAACATTATATCAAAAGTTTGTTTACATTTTTGATCAATACCAGGAACAGCCGCACCTTTTGAATCCTTATACTCAATCATTTATTGATATTTTGTTGGAACTTTCGACAGAAGAACATCCAAATGCCTTAAGCCATAAAGCCTTCAAGTTTTTATACGTAATAACAAAAGTTCGTGGTTACAAATCTATTCTCCGGCACTTTCCACACGAGGTATGTTTTCGCTGTTTAATTTTATTATATTTTATTATAACGAGTTTTTTTAAAACTATGTCACCCTATCACACATCATTAGCCATTGTATTTATATATTTTTTTCATAACTAATCATAAAATAGCATTTTTCTTTATCGTATGCCATAATAAGGAAACTGAATATAACCTGCCAAATTATCGAATCAGATAACATATACACTCGTGGGCAAACTTGAGTGGAAAGTCTTTGATATTGCTACTTGTCTGTTTTTTCGAAGAACACAGAGACAACTTTGTTAACAATTGGTTATCTTGTATGTCTTCAATAAAGGTCATTGTGTATCAAATATCTTCAGTTATTGTCCTGATATACCTGCTAAAAGGTCCTTAAGTTTTGTCCATGAGTGTAAATAGATAGATTATATAATGGTATTGCAGATTGTCATAGAGAGACAAATGTTAGTGAATAGTTATCAGGTACACAGCACAGTATTGCTGATTGTCATTTTGCAGACTAACTAGATACTCCAAACATGAGTTGTTTTACCATGATGGCACCTGTTTGCCAATATCATGAGCTCTTCTTCTTTCATATCTCCACTCAACAACCAGGGTATCAATGAGGCTGTAGAGTTGACAGCCATCATGTCTGGGAGAATGTCATTAAGCACTACTCAGTGGCAGGCCACCAAAACTTGAGTTGAGAATCTACTGTAAATTGTTGAAGAAAATATAAAACAATTTTCACTGAATCCAATTTATTGATGGTCCTGTCAGGGGCAGACATTGTGGTCCACTTTGGAACTTTTTCAAATATTGGGAAGGTAGAGCTCATTAATAGATGAACCAATACAGCCAATGATGTGGAGCATAGCGGGGAGAGTTGACAACCACCATGACTGGAAGAATGTCATTAAGACTGGGAGCACTACTCAGCCACAGACTTAGCTCCAATAAGACATGAGGAACAGACACCATGTACATCCGCTCCTAACATGGAGTACATTCTGTATCCCTGGAGCCCTTACAAGGTACTATTATCTGAGCCCAGGTTTGTTAGCAAGCTTGTTACTGCTCCCCCTCCTCCTTTTTTATCTGAGCTTGGGAACGGCAAAGGTGGATTTTCATGAGCTCTTTATTAACAGCAATGAGTAAAATTATTATAAATGTCATTTATTTATTAACCAGTTAGAGACACAAAGTAATAAGACCAAATCCAAATAAAAATAGTCCGTGACCTTTCAGTAACAGCGTTGTTACCATCAAACAAAAGTACCAATTGAGAAAAATATCACAATGTTTTTAAATAGCTGGTACTGTAATCAGTTGTGTAAACAAGATGGCAGATAAGAAGAAAATTAATTTCAAAAACCCTAAAATATTATTCTTAGAATTGCGCTGCGATATATTTTGTCATTCAGTACTTTGGTGTGATGATGGCAACAACGCTGTTACCAAAATGTCACTCACTCTTTATTTATTAGGATTACCTTGTGTTTTTAATCTATAATCCAAATTGTAACATATCATATTAACCAGTTACTTTTTTAGAAAAAACTCAAATTGTAATAGAAAGTTTCAAATAGAAAGTTCCCCCCCAGACAACATGGAGATCTCTGTAGACTGTGGCGGTGAAAATATATCGGCAAGAGAAGATTGGATTATTCTGTGCTAGGCCTACTCACTGTAAACAAAAACTGTTTAATTATTAAAACAACCTAACCTACATTCTCGTAGACAAAACTGAAGGAAGTGGAAAGTCTTTGATGTCGCCGGTCATTTTTAAGGAGACAGAAGCAATTTTGTTCACACTTGGTTATCTTATGTGTCTTTAACAAAGGTCACTGTAATATATTTCAGAGTTATTGTCTCAATCCCGATATACATGCTGAAAGGTACAGCTTCCTTAAGTTTTGTCCAGGAATGTTTATTGGTTATCTCGTGTGTCTTCAATAAAGGTCACTGTAATATCTTTCAGAGTTATTGTCTCAATCCCGATATACATGCTGAAAGGTACAACTTCCTTAAGTTTTGTCCATGAGTGTATATTGGTTATCTCGTGTGTCTTCAATAAAGGTCACTGTAATATCTTTCAGAGTTATTGTCTCAATCCCGATATACATGCTGAAAGGTACAGCTTCCTTAAGTTTTGTCCATGAGTGTATATTGGTTATCTCGTGTGTCTTCAATAAAGGTCACTGTAATATCTTTCAGAGTTATTGTCTCAATCCCGATATACATGCTGAAAGGTACAGCTTCCTTAAGTTTTGTCCATGAGTGTATATTGGTTATCTCGTGTGTCTTCAATAAAGGTCACTGTAATATCTTTCAGAGTTATTGTCTCAATCCCGATATACATGCTGAAAGGTACAACTTCCTTAAGTTTTGTCCGTGAGTATATATTGGTTATCTCGTGTGTCTTCAATAAAGGTCACTGTAATATCTTTCAGAGTTATTGTCTCAATCCCGATATACATGCTGAAAGGTACAACTTCCTTAAGTTTTGTCCGTGAGTGTATTTTGGTTATCTCGTGTGTCTTCAATAAAGGTCACTGTAATATCTTTCAGAGATATTGTCTCAATCCCGATATACATGCTGAAAGGTACAGCTTCCTTAAGTTTTGTCCGTGAGTGTATTTTGGTTATCTCGTGTGTCTTCAATAAAGGTCACTGTAATATCTTTCAGAGATATTGTCTGAATCCCGATATACATGCTGAAAGGTACAGCTTCCTTAAGTTTTGTCCGTGAGTGTATATTGGTTATCTCGTGTGTCTTCAATAAAGGTCACTGTAATATCTTTCAGAAATATTGTCTCAATCCCGATATACATGCTGAAAGGAACAACTTCCTTAAGTTTTTCCGTGAGTGTATTTTGGTTATCTCGTGTGTCTTCAATAAAGGTCACTGTAGTATCTTTCAGAGATATTGTCTGAATCCCGATATACATGCTGAAAGGTACAGCTTCCTTAAGTTTTGTCCGTGAGTGTATATTGGTTATCTCGTGTGTCTTCAATAAAGGTCACTGTAATATCTTTCAGAGATATTGTCTCAATCCCGATATACATGCTGAAAGGAACAACTTCCTTAAGTTTTGTCCGTGAGTGTATTTTGGTTATTTCGTGTGTCTTCAATAAAGGTCACTGTAATATCTTTCAGAGATATTGTCTCAATCCCGATATACATGCTGAAAGGTACAACTTCCTTAAGTTATGTCCATGAGTGTATATTGGTTATCTCGTGTCTTCAATAAAGGTCACTGTAATATCTTTCAGAGATATTGTCTCAATCCCGATATACATGCTGAAAGGTACAACTTCCTTAAGTTTTGTCCATGAGTGTATATTGGTTATCTCGTGTCTTCAATAAAGGTCACTGTAATATCTTTCAGAGATATTGTCTCAATCCCGATATACATGCTGAAAGGTACAACTTCCTTAAGTTTTGTCCATGAGTGTATATTGGTTATCTCGTGTCTTCAATAAAGGTCACTGTAATATCTTTCAGAGTTATTGTCTCAATCCCGATATACATGCTGAAACTTCCTTAAGTTTCGTCCATGAGTGTATATTGATTATCTCATGTGTCTTCAATAAAGTTCACTGTAATATCTTTCAGAGTTATTGTCTCAATCCCGATATACATGCTGAAAGGTACAGCTTCCTTAAGTTTTGTCCGTGAGTGTATTTTGGTTATCTCGTGTGTCTTCAATAAAGGTCACTGTAATATATTTCAGAGATATTGTCTGAATCCCGATATACATGCTGAAAGGTACAGCTTCCTTAAGTTTTGTCCGTGAGTGTATATTGGTTATCTCGTGTGTCTTCAATAAAGGTCACTGTAATATCTTTCAGAGATATTGTCTCAATCCCGATATACATGCTGAAAGGAACAACTTCCTTAAGTTTTGTCCGTGAGTGTATTTTGGTTATCTCGTGTGTCTTCAATAAAGGTCACTGTAATATCTTTCAGAGATATTGTCTCAATCCCGATATACATGCTGAAAGGTACAACTTCCTTAAGTTTTGTCCATGAGTGTATATTGGTTATCTCGTGTGTCTTCAATAAAGGTCACTGTAATATCTTTCAGAGTTATTGTCTCAATCCCGATATACATGCTGAAAGGTACAACTTCCTTAAGTTTTGTCCGTGAGTGTATTTTGGTTATCTCGTGTGTCTTCAATAAAGGTCACTGTAATATCTTTCAGAGATATTGTCTCAATCCCGATATACATGCTGAAAGGTACAACTTCCTTAAGTTTTGTCCATGAGTGTATATTGGTTATCTCGTGTGTCTTCAATAAAGGTCACTGTAATATCTTTCAGAGTTATTGTCTCAATCCCGATATACATGCTGAAAGGTACAACTTCCTTAAGTTTCGTCCGTGAGTGTATTTTGGTTATCTCGTGTGTCTTCAATAAAGGTCACTGTAATATCTTTCAGAGATATTGTCTGAATCCCGATATACATGCTGAAAGGTACAGCTTCCTTAAGTTTTGTCCGTGAGTGTATATTGGTTATCTCGTGTGTCTTCAATAAAGGTCACTGTAATATCTTTCAGAGATATTGTCTCAATCCCGATATACATGCTGAAAGGTACAGCTTCCTTAAGTTTTGTCCGTGAGTGTATTTTGGTTATCTCGTGTGTCTTCAATAAAGGTCACTGTAATATTTTTCAGAGATATTGTCTGAATCCCGATATACATGCTGAAAGGTACAGCTTCCTTAAGTTTCGTCCATGAGTGTATATTGATTATCTCATGTGTCTTCAATAAAGGTCACTGTAATATCTCTCAGAGTTATTGTCCCGATATACATGCTGAAACTTCCTTCAGTTTTGTCCATGAGGGTGCATGGAATAAACACAAGGTTTAACACAATTCTAATGTGAGAAATTTAAACTATTTTTAACGTATATGCTTCTATTTAAAATAAAATAATTTTCTACTGTCCTTACTGCAATGATAAAAATAATGGGAGGGCCTGGCACATCAGTGGTGAATCCTCCCAGCAGTTTCGCCAGTTTAATCTACCATGCCGCTGTTATATTGTTTTGTGCGGGTATAAAAGCAAAACTGTGTCTAGCAGAGAAAGAAATTATATATATATACAGTAGAACCTCCCTGTAAAGGACGCCTAATTGCAGAGCCAAAGTGTCCTTTAGAGAGAGGTGTCTTTTTACTGGAGAGTTGCAAAAAGGTAAAAATGGTAATTTTGCAAATGAAAACTGTCCTTTGTAGAGAGGTGTCCTCTAGCATGAGTGTCCTCACATGGATATTATTCTACTGTATATGTAGTCATTTGCATAAGTAGAAATATTTTACAAGTCTCCTCTAGTTTCTTGTATTCATATTACAGCCCGTTGAAGGATCCAAAAGCTCTGCAAGCTTCAATATAGAAACTTTAGCTTTGATCTCTTCTCAGAGAAATACTCCCCAATACCTAGTAATACCAGGGAATCATTCTTATAGTGAAATACAATGGTGAACCAAAGTTTGACCCATTGGGGCTTGCTATAGCCAGGTTTTACTGCATAGCTTACAATCACCAATGGTCATTAAAACTTGTAAATATGCAAATATGTTTTGTTTTCTTTTTCCTAAATTAGCCCAAAGTTTCACTGGAAGCTATCCAGGGGTACAAAAGGTCATGCTTGACATAGCCATGAAAGTCTGAACAAAGGGCGGTGGTCATGGGAACTGGCGTTTGGCCAAATTATCACATGGCACTGTAATGACACAGAAGTATTAATTGGGGGAACAGATGTGTGGTGGTAGCGGCAATCAATATCCATGGTGGGGTAATTAGCCGTGGTCCTCCTGTGATTGTCTCCCCACTCCTGGAGACTTGTTGTACCTTTCAGCATGTATATTGGGACAATAACTCTGAAAGATATTACAGTGACCTTTATTGAAGACACACAAGATAACCAATATACACTCATGGACAAAACTTAAGGAAGTTGTACCTTTTAGCATGTATATCAGGATTGAGACAATAACTCTGAAAGATATTAGTTACCTTTATTGAAGACACATGAGATAACCAATATACACTCATGGACAAAACTTAAGGAAGTTGTACCTTTTAGCATGTATATCAGGATTGAGACAATAACTCTGAAAGGTAATAAGACCAAATCTAAACAAATAAAAAGTGTGTAACATTTCGGTAATAGCGTTTTGTTTAAATAATTAGACAAAAGAACTGATGATTCTTCAGTATTGTACATTCAGTACTTTTGTCTGAAGATGGTAACAACGATGTTACCGAAACGTCACACACTATTTATTTATTTGGATTTGGTCTTATTACCTTGTGTTTATAATCTTTAATCCAAAAATTGTGCCTTATAATAACTCTAAAAGATATTACAGTGATCTTGTTTTATACAATGCAATTTATACCCATTCCAAGAGTCTAACATCAGTAGCAGTATAAAAGGAAAAATGCAATATTACACCGGTATGGTAGATTAAACTGGTGAAATCACTGATGAGCCAGGCCCTCCCATTATTTTATCATTGCAGTAAAGGAAGTAGATGAAATTGATTTATTCTTAAAAGAATCATACGCCTCAAAAATAGTTGAAATTTCTTATACAGTGGTCTTTTTTGAATACACACGAGATCACCAAGTGTGAACAAAATTGATTCTGTTTCCTTAAAAAAACAGACGACCGGCAACCTCAAAGACTTTTCACTTCCTTAAGTTTTGTCCATGAGTGTATTTAATCCACACACACACAATAGATGGTGCAAGCTATCAGCAACTTTGAATCACACCATCAGGAGAAGCCTAATTTGATCACCTGGTCCCACTGTACCTTTATCCTTTTGTTCAGTTTTTTCATCCGAGTTATTGACAAATCTTTGTCACAGCTTCCTGGAGCTTATACATGCCACCATCCTGGTGACACAAAGAGCAAGTGTAATTTTTTGTCTTTTTATTTCATTTTGACCCAAATCTTGTGTTTCTATCACAGCCAACACTTTGATCAGCTATCATTGTTTGTTATCCCTAGTACACGTGGTGCAGCAGCCATGATAACCATGGTGGGTAGTTAGCGACTGCTTTTACTGTAAGTACACCACATGTCTACACATGTGAAAAGCAGTTCAACTTTTGCACTTACAAGTACAGTCGTACCTCGACATACGAGTTTAATTCGTTCCGCAACCTTGCTCGTATCTTGAATTACTCGTATCTCAAAGCAAATTTCCCCATTCAAAATTCCCATTTAAAATCACAGATTAATATCTTCAACACTACTGAACCGAACTCGTATCTCGAATTTCGCTCGTAACTCAAAGCAAAAAATCACTTGCTCGTCGGCTCGTATCTCGAAAAACTCGTATGTTGGGGCGCTCGTATGTCGAGGTACCACTGTATGTCAGAGCCCCACTTGGTTACTTGCACTTGTTGGTGGGGTTGGACTTTTGCAAGAATCTGGGGTGATTGGAACAATTTTTTTTAACTAGAAAAAGTGCCAAATGTGGGATTTGATCCTGGGTCGTAGCGGTCAAACAGACCACTGGTCCACATCTCATTGTATACATCTCACTGTGATGCAACCTCTCTGTTTTATTTCTTTCTTTTTTGTTTTTTATGTAATTATTTTTATTATCCCTAGTATGTGCATGGTACAGGCCTTTTAACCATGGTGGGCTGTTTTACTACAAGTGAACCACATATCTACATATATGCCTTTTTAATTAAAGATTTTTTTATGGATTGCTCTATTTTCAAAACAATATTTGCATATGTAGAGAGCAGGAAAAATGTTGCATTTCTGTTTTTGTTTTATTTGTATTAGACAACACCTAGCTACAGAGACAAAGTGTTCTTTCAAGAGAGGTGTCCTCTTACTGGAGAGTTGCTAATTGGTTAAAAATTATAATTACAATAAGACCAAATACAAATAAATAGTGAGTGAAGTTTTGGTAACATTGTTGTTACCATAACATCAAACACTATTCATTTCATTATTACAGTATTGAGGATTTCAACAAATTACAAAAAGAATCATAAAGAGAGTTGCAGGATCTTATCATTCTTTTTGTCACACTTTTTATTTATTTGGTCTTATTACCTTGTAGTTCTAATCTATAATCCAAATTGAAATGTATCAAAATGACATTATTTGAGAATAAAGCCATCCTCCATTGTGTAGAAAGCTGTCAAGGAGGTGAGAGTTGAGGTCTGCGGCAGGTTGACCACTTTGAGAGAGTGCTGAGGCTGGTAGAAGCGCAAGATGCCGCCGACCCATCGAGCTGGCAGACGCGGTACATCGCGCTGCTCTGGATGTCCACCCTGGTGCTCCAGCCGTTCAGCCTGGAGAGGCTGTGTTCAGGAGAGCCCACGGCCGCGCAGCGTGTCGTACTGCTGCTCAAGTCCTATCTCATGGTGCCAGACAAGGCGCAGGACGCCGCTGCGTTCCTCGCGGCCCGGTTTCTTTCGCGCCCCGATATGAAGGATGCAGTTTTGCCGGAGTTCCTGGACTGGGCGGTTGTGGTGAGTGTCACTTAGATTTCCAATTGATTAACTTGGTGTTGTACTTGAAATTAATAAAAATATCTCCTGATCGTGCTACTAAACATACTGATGGCTTGCACCATCTATCAGAATAAATATCACCTAATGGTTGGTTTATAATTATTCCAGAATTGGCCAAATATTGGCCTGATCTTTGCAGGATCAGGAGATGTCTTAATTTATCCACCTGATCCAATTTCACCTCGGTATTATTTTTCACATTGACTGGAGTTCTCTTCTGGCCTAGATACCTGTTTCATGACTTTTCAGGATGTCCAAGAGACCAGCTTTTTTTGGTCGTTGAGGTACAGCCACGACGCTGATGAGGGCCAACAGCCTCTAACGTGATTAGCTCTACTTGATAAATCAAGAAAGAGTATATTCTGGAATATTTCAAAATCAACTTTTAGTTGATAATTTTTCCGACAGATCGCGCGAGCTGGATTTTGAAATATTTATTCATCCAATATTTCAGGGGCTTCTCTTTATCAAGGATGTTTTCAACTCTCAAACATGTGAGCAGGTGGCCACTCTCACTTTGTAAGAACAACGTGGAAATTATGTACAGTGGAACAACCTCTCTGTAAAAGACAACACTTAGTTACAGAGCCAAAGTGTTCTTTAGGGAGAGGTGTCCTCTTACTGGAGATTTGATAAATACAGTAGAACTACCTCTTTGGAAAGGACAACACCTAGTTACAGAACAAAATTTTCCTTTAGGTAGAGGTGTCTTCTTAAAAAAAGTCGCTAATTAGTAAAAAAGTAATTTTAGCAATGAAAACTGCCTTTTGTAGAGAGGTGTCCTCTCACAGAGGTTTTACTGTGTATAACTACTGGGAGAGACTATGGAGAGCCAATGCAATTGACCCAACAGAAAACAAAAATTGAGGAAATTAATATAATGTAATACTGGTGGTGGTGGTGCTTATCTCCATGGGTAATCTAACATACCAACCCCTTAATTCAACCTTTTTTTTTTTTTCAAATCCCAATCAGCCTATTTTAAATTAATTTAACCGACTATAATTCACCTGCTGACACACTTTAATTCAACCACAATTTTGTTTACCTTGGGCTGTGTTGAATATAAAAACTGAATATATATCAGGGGTAATAACACCAAATAAACAAATGGTGTGGGACGGTAACAGCATTGTTATGTACTTGTTAAATACTTACTCTGTGTGTGTGTGTGTTATACAGTAACTATTTAAAGCACTTGATAACAGTAGGTATTTTAAACGTGCTGTGATATTTTTCCTCATTCAGTACTTTTGTCTGAGGATGGCAACAATACTGTTACTGAAACGTCACACATTATTTATTTGGATTTGGTATCTTATTACCTTGTGTTTCTATATAGGCCCCTACAGATAATATAAACTGTTATGTAGGATCATTGCTACATGCAGATCTGCCAATACGGGAAATGGTTTAAATTCTTGCGTTTGCGCAGCGCCTGGCCAACATCTCCGGAGCAGAGAGTCTCAGTGCCAACATTATGCAGAAGGGGCTTCTCCATGCGCTGGCGCAGATATTCAAGCATGCGCGGAGGGAGGACATCCAGCCGTACAGTTCAGCAGTGCTGACGCGACTCCTGGCGTGTAACCTCTCCGCCAGTCCCTACAGCCACGTCCAGCGCATGTTCTTCAAGGTGCTTCAGCGGATCGGTGAGCCACAGCCAATAGGATAACTCCTGAACAAACAATATGTGAATACAAACTAACTGAATAAAATACATGAAGTGATATGCAAATTCCAGCCAAATATACAGGTTTGAAATAGAGCAATCCATAAATAGATACAGTAGAACTACCTATCTGACAACACCTAGTTTCAGAGCTAAAGTGTCCTTTAGAGATAGATGTACCGGAGAGTTGCTAAATAGTCAAAATGGTATTTTTGCAGAAGAAAACTGTTTACCAAGTTTTCTCCTGTAGAAGGGCATCCGTGCCCGACAGCTAGAGAATAAAAATATTTTGAAAAGACACTTTTTCCCTGGAGGCCTGATTAATTTTACTCAAAACTGTCCTTTATAGAGAGGTGTTCTCTCATGGAGGTTGTTCTACTGTATTTATTTAAAAAGGTATATAAATGTACAGTTAAACCTGTCGCCCCCTCTTGGGACTCACCAAAATAGGGTGCTATAGACAGGTCACTTTTAATGTAAAATGTTTACATTTTATTGTTTAAAATCGGGCGCTATAGAGAGGAAGGCTCTATTTAGAGGGTGTGACAACTGTATATAATTAGCTCGTATCTAGCGCTTTTTACCATCAGGTTTATGTACTGAAGGGAAGGATTAAACTCTTCTCCAGAAACCTGTTATTTAACAAACTTTCCTGTGCCCAACTCTCCATCAAAAGTGCATTAAATCTATTCAGTTTGTAGAGTAAACATTCCAAGAACATATGTTTGTGTTATTATAACAAGGTGTGTGTTCACAGTTCTCCTACTCACAAGATAATAAGACCAAATAAAAGTGTGTGGCGGTAACAGAGTTGTTACCATCATCAGACAAAAGTACTGAATGACACGCTGTTACCGAAACATCACACATGATTCAGTACTTTTGTTTGGTGATGATCACAACACAGTTACTGAAATTTCACCCACTATTTAGATTTGGTCTTATTATCTGATTTTATAATCTTTAATCCAAATTGTACCTTACTTATCATACAGCTGGAGCTAAGTTACATTAAATTTGCATATGTATCAATGAGGTTTGAAAGTTTTATCTCTATAAGAGAAACATTTCTCAAGCACAAGTTAATAAGACCAAATAAATAAATAGGATTAGGTCTTATTACATTGTGTTTATAATCTATAATCCAAATTGTGTCTTATCAGAAACATGTCTCCTTCGTTCTCTTGGACTTTGTGCTAAACATCTAAGGAGCTGGTCATTTAGAAAAATCTTATCACTTTGGTAATCTCCCAGTAAAGAATATTATGTGCTGAAGAATGAGCATCAACACCAGTTTTGGAAGATCCAGACGAAACCAACAATCTCCCTACCAGTCCCTCATCAGTACAGGGGCAATGCTGTACTGGTGTTCCATAAAGACAATTTGCATTTTAGTTCATCTCTCCAGTACGGAATGTTATGCTGTGGATGAGCCGCAACACCAGTTTTGACAAATCCAGATTGGAGAGTTTCCTCTTTTGGTACAGAATACCATCCTTCTGTAACTTCAGTTTCTCTCTGTGACATCTAGTTTGTCTTCCCAGGGTTGACGTTCCTGCCTGCGCGAGTGGCCAGCTGGCGCTACCAGCGGGGCCTGCGCTCCCTGGAAGCCACCCTGGCTTCCCAGCAACATCAGCCGGTGGAGGACTCCCCTGGGGCGGGGGACAGCGAGGACAACTTCCCTGTGGCCCCCGAGGTGGAGGATGTACTGGCGGAGCTACTGAAGGGGCTCCAGGCTCAGCACAACATTGTCAGGTGATTGGCCGGAGCTGCTGAGGATTGGAGATGGAACGTGATTGGTGCAGGTGGAGTGCCGCCAAGGGTGTGGGCAGGGTTGCAGAGCGACTGCCGCGTTTGCTCGGCCAGGAGGTGGTGGGGGCTGTCCTTGAGCGGGGAGGAGACGGGGATGCTCAGCAGGGAGCTTGCCTTGCTCTGGCCGAGCTGGGCCGCAGAGGAGCCCTGCTGCCTGAACAACTGCCCGTCACGCTGGCAGCTGCACATCGGGCATTGCTGTATCACCCGCAGCGTGGCGGAATGTCTGTGCGCGACTCCGCGTGTTTCCTGCTGTGGTCCCTAGCGCGCACCTTCCCCCCCGCCGTGCTGCAGCCCCACATGCCGCAGATTGTGGCGGACCTTCTCACCACGGCACTCTTCGACCGCGAAGTCAACTGTCGGCGCGCAGCCTCAGCCGCCTTCCAGGAGCACGTGGGACGCCAGGGCAGCGTGGACCACGGCATCGACATCCTCACCTTGGTGGACTTCCAGGCTGTGGGCTCCCGCAGCCACTGCTACCTAGATCTCAGGTTGTCCCAGACTGGAACATGTTGTTTCTTGTGCAGAGATCACACTCGACCTGAATATGACAAAATTATAATAAAAACCATTCTCTAGAATTAAGACAACTCCTGGTCATGATGACTTGTGTCATCTGTTGGAATAACTATTTGTTGACGTTATTCCAGAATTGGACAAAATATCCTCTCTTGATTAATCAACAAACAATGGAATAATTAAAAATCAACGATGAAATTGTGTTGTGTTATTAGGTATGTGTAAATATTGATGTGACCATGGGGCCATATGTGATCATTTTAAAGGAAATATGTTAATTTGTTTTGTTTTTTTCTTATCCCTATTACACGTGGTACAGGCTATGATAATCATGGTGGGTAGAAGTAGGCGACTGCTTTTACTGTAAGTGCACCACATGTTTGAGCAGTTTGACTTTGCACTTACAAATGTGCCAGAGCCCTGTTTTGTTACTTGCACTCGCTGGTGGGGTTGGACTTTTGCAAGAATCAGGGGCCATTGGAGCATTTTTTTTTAAACATAAAAAAAAGTGCCTAATGCGGGAATCAAACCCGGGTCGTAGCGGTCGAAAACCAACGGTTTAGACCATCCTACCCCCAATTAAGAAGAGTTAATGAAATTTGAATGAATGTGAATAAATTGTTATAAGAAAGTTTTGCATATTTTATATATACAGTTAAACCTGTCTCTTGGGACTCACCAAAATAGGGTGCTATAGAGAGGGGGTGCTATAGACAGGTCACTTTTAATGTAAATCGCATCGTACTATGTATTTAAAATCAGGCGCTATAGAGAGGTTTAACTGTATTTAGTATTTTTAGTGAGTTGAATGTAGTCTGAAGATAGATATAAAGAGATGACGAGGCTCAAATTGTGTTTTCTTAAATATTTAATAAATTTATTGTGAAATAAAAGTTATATTCTTGCGATACAACAGAAGGAGACATTTTGTTCACACTTGGTTATCTCATCAGGGGAGTCGGTGTTCTAAATCATTAGTTTTCAACCGCTATGACCCAGGATCGAATCCAGCATCGGGCACTTTTTTCTGATTAAAAAAAATATTATGCTCCAATGGCCGCTGATTCTTGCAAAAGTCCAACCCCACCAGTGAGTGCAAGTAACCAAACAGGGCTCTGGCTCACTTGTAAGTGCAAATTTTGAACTGCTTTTCACATGTGTAGACATGTGGTGTACTTACAGTAAAAGCAGTCGCCAACTTCCATCCACCATGTTTATCATGGCTTGTACCACGTGTACTAGGGATAATATAAAAAATAAAAGTCACTGTAATAGCTTTCCAGAGTTATTGTCTGAATGTCGTTACACATGCGTACAACTTACTTAAGTGTTGTCCATGAGTGTACCTACACCAGCTTATCTCTAACTGCTGGTGTCTCCAGTGTTCAGGTTGCCAAGTTCCCAGGCTACGGACCTGCGCTGGTTGCGCACCTCATGGAGCACAAGCTGAACCACTGGGACTCCGCCATACGCAGCCTGGCCGCGCAGGCCCTGGGGAAACTGACTGTTGCTGCACCAGTAGAGACGGCCAAACTGATCCCCAGGCTGTTGGAGCTGGCGGGCAATCCCAGGACACCGCTGCACCTCAGGCACGGCGCCATCTTGGCACTGGGGGAACTCTGGGCCGCTCTGCCAGCCAATAGGAGGCCAGGTGAGTCACTACTGTGTCCAGCTCAATATCTCTACAACACTAAATCCTGACTGACCGACATTTCAACAAATCAAACTGCATTCATGGACTTAAGGAAGTGGAAAGTTATTGATGTTGTCCTTTACAGAGGTTGTTCTACTCTAGCAATACCTCCATTAATTGGTTCACCCATTGATGAGCTCTACTCAGCGGACATCAAGTCTACAGGCTCATTGATGCCATGATGTGAGTGGAGATAGGAAATAAGATTATATACCTACATACAGATTGTGCTGAGAGCAATGGTTGGGAAGGTGAAGGAGGAAAAAACCTAACAAATGGGGAATCTGTAAATATGGACCTACAACTTTTTTAAATAGAATATAAACACAAGGTAATAAGACCAAATAAATAAATAGTGTGTGACGTTTCGGTAACAGCATTGTTACCATCTATTCAGTACTTTTGTCTGAAGATGGTAACAACGCTGAAACGTCACACACTATTTATTTATTTGGATTTGGTCTTATTATCTTGTGTTTATAATCTATAATCCAAATTGTGCCTTATCATTAATAT
Organism: Cordylochernes scorpioides; assembly: GCA_030710605.1. Taxonomy (NCBI): domain Eukaryota; kingdom Metazoa; phylum Arthropoda; class Arachnida; order Pseudoscorpiones; family Chernetidae; genus Cordylochernes; species Cordylochernes scorpioides. Next base: position 156,711,289 of record CP092864.1, read on the forward strand.
ATTATTATTTAAGGCTATAGGTATTACCTCGCTAGCTTTTTTATTTACCTACTCTCGTAAGTTCCAATCCATTGATATAATGCAGACGTCTTATTATTTTCCTGACTGTATTTAGGAACGTCTGTCAAGTTGGGTCTTGTGTTTCTAATCTTAAATGAAATTAATCCTGGTAGATCCCTAGAATCCCAAATAGACAGACCTACTTTGGATACATGATGAGAGTAATTTTAAAATGGGGAAATCTGCTTATTCTGGAAACAGCTGTCAAATCAGCTTGTTCTTTTACTCAAGATAAAACTTTAAGCACGTGTAAAGTTATTTTAGACACAAGATTCTTTTTTAAATAAAACTGTTTTATACTGCAATGATAAATTAACGGGAGGACTCATCAATGTCCCAGGAACATATGCGTCAAAAATAGTGTCAATTTCTTACAACAGATGGCACCCTGATGCTATAACTGTGGAGTCAATTGTGATGCAGGTGAATCGGAGCATAAAAAGTTAGCAGGACTTATTCTGGAGCTAGATTCACGCAAGTTGCTCCGCGGCGTGGGGTCGGAACTGATGAAGACAGCAGCTTGCACCATGCTGGCTCAACTGTCCGCAGCGGGCCTTCCTCTTACTGCAGAATCTCAAGGTAGGTCTAGAGCTCTGTCGTCTGCTGTGGTTGGCTGACACCTGCGGTGCAGGAGCCTGGAGGAACCTACTGACCCAATGTCTGCAGCAAGTGGAGCCTGCCATCCGAGACACGGCAGTGGCCGCTGTGGGGCCTTTCTACAACCACTACTTCCCCCAGGCCGACAGCAGCATCGTCGCCCAGTTCATCTCCAAGCTGAAGACTGCAGTCCCTGAGGCACACTACGGCCTGCTCATCGCCCTGGGTGCTCTGCCCTTGAAGCATCTATGTGCTGGTCGCCAGGCCGCCCTGGACACTGTGGCAGAAGCTGTTCAAAGCGGCCATGTTGAAAGTCGTAGAGCTGCACTCCGCACCTTGGTAGCGCTGGCCAAGGTAAATGCACCATCCCCACCTCCAACTCTCTACCGCATCCTCCTCACCGGACTAAAGGACTACACCATGGACAGCCGCGGCGACATCGGGTCCACAGTGAGGGAGGCAGCCATGCAAGCTGCCTTAGAACTGGTGCGGATCAACCCGATACCTCCGGCTGTCGCGCAGCCGCTGGTAGACTCCCTGTTGCAACAATGCATGGAGCGGATCAACCGGACCAGAGGCCTAGCAGGCACCACTCTGTCAGCGCTACTGCGCCACAGACCACCGCTGGAGATCAAACATCACGAGAAGCTCGAGGAAAGCTGTCCGACTGAAGGCTTAGACTGGAGTTGTCCGAGACATGCTTTCCCAGCACTTGCACCCTTGCTCGCACTCCCTGCCTATTCCCGGCCGTTGCTGCTAGGCTTGTTGACCAGCGCCGGAGATCTCACGGAGAGTCTGGTGGTCCACGCCAGGGATGCCCTCTTCACATTCCTTGGCTCCATTCAGGACGATCCCAAGCAGACCCGACGGATCTACGGAGAGCTGCTCTCTGTGATCGAGGAGTTTCTGCAAGACGAAAGGGTAGGACTGCCTTACCTCCGTGCTTCTGCCCACATCCTGGGCTCCGGCCTGGTGCCTACAGATTCTGACTTTCCTCTGCAACTTGCGCAGCTGCTCAGCCAGAATGCCCTCCGTTCCAAGAACCCACAGAGGCTGCTAGCAGTCGTGGAGGTGCTGTGCGCTGTTGTTGGGTTTCCAGGCAGGGCGCAGCGCGTTGCCCTCTCAGCCCTGATGCTGCTCCTCTGTCACCGCTACCCTCGCGTCAGGCTTGCCACCGCGGAGAGGCTCTACGAGGCTCTCCTAGCCAGTCCTGAGCCTGCTGACCCAGCCTTGCTGCTCCTATCTGAGACAGCCTGGGACCAATCGATTGAGTTGCTCCGTCCCCTGCGCAATGACCTTGCGCGACTCCTGGACATTCCACCTCCTGTGCCTACACGTTCCTCTGCCAAGTGATAATTTATTGAACCATTTCAAACATATCTCCCTTTTGCAATAAATTTTTGGTCGCATTTAAATGCCTCACTATTTCATTTTTATTGTTGTTCAAAATTTTTTTCATATAAATAAATATTTTTGGCCTTTCCTGTGAGTATCCTTTCAATTTCAATCACGCGGTGAAACAACATAATGTGCTGATGAGAGATGTAAGGACAACCCTGGAGTGACTACATCTGCTGCAAGGACTCTATTAAGTACACTCTTGGGGAGATAAAACTAAAGGAAGTTGTACCTTTCAGCATGTATATCAGGATTGAGACAATAACACTGAAAAATATTACAGTGACCTTTATTGAAGAGACTCGAGATAACCAAGTGTGAACAAAATTGCTCCTTTATCCTTCAAAAAAATAGAGGAAAGACTTTCTACTTCTTTAAGTTTGTCCATTGTGCATAATCAATTGTATCTGTTAGAATATATCTCTGTGATTTTATTATTTTTGACCACTGACTAACTTTTAAAATTTGTGTATGTCTTAGCAGTCATGATATAACTTCCTTTTTTTTTTTGCTTTTTTTAACATAAAATATTTTGCCTAAAGTAAGGTGGTGGTGCTTATATCCATGGTTAAACCAGTTCCTGAAGTCCACTCCTCTCCAATTTTGCCATGGTAGTTATAGACCTGGGGTCCTCTATTCTAAAGTAAGGTAATTGTTTTCAATAAACCACATGTTTAAAAAAAGAAAACTGCTCATTCTAACAGTGTCTATAATTTATTTTACTTTCAGGGCCCTCAAACAATAAACTGCACAGTCTCAGTATAACTTAATTCTACTAGCTAATTGGTCTTGTAATTAGTTAATTGGCAAGGTAAAGAGCCTTGTCTCAAAAGCTAGCCTTTTGAAATAAATACAATATTGTAGTTGCAAATAATTTTTGTATTAAAAAGTAGAAAAGTTCTTACAAATCACAAGGGAGCAAGACCAAATACATTCATGGACTTGAGGAGTCTTTGATGTCGCCCTTCTATTTTTTTGAAGGAGACAGAGGCAATTTTGTACACACTTGTCTATCTTGTGAGCCTTTGTTAGGACACCTTGTGACCATAGTATGCCAAAATAACCCAGAACCTAACCTAACCATGTCCCACCTTTGTCCATCTAAGCTGCAAACCTCTCTAGTGATTTTGAGGTGTAGAGATGGAGCCTGAGGCCACCTTCAGCCTTGACAACAACAAGCCCGAGTCCAAGATAGACTCAGACACCCCTTCCTGTGGTCAAGCCACCTGACCTGTGGTGGATGACCTGGCCCTACCAAGCTGGTCTGAGATGGACTCAGACACCCCTTCCTGGTGGTCGAGCCACATGTCCCATGGTGGCTGACTTGCATCCAAGCCAGAGTCCAAGATGGACTCAGACGCCCCTTCCCTGTAGTCAAGCCACTGACCTATGGTGCTTGACTTGATTCCACCAGTACCAAGCCAGACTCCAGCATGCCTATGGGCAAGCCACAAGCCCATGGTGGGTGTTGAAGTGACCATCTTCAGCTAGAACACCAGCTCCACCACGAGCCCTGAACCTTTTCCAAGCTGACCACAAGATGCCCAGATCCTACAATATTAATTATATATTTTTTATTGAATATTTTCTAATCTTTATTCATTTTTTTTTTTTGTGAATTTTATTTTAATAATTTTTATATTTAATTTATTATTTTTTAAAGATACTTTTTTTTCACAGAAAGAAAGGTGATGATAGCCTTGGGGGGGGGGGGGGGGGGGGAGTGAGTCCAGCAACACTGGGGGCAAGGAAGGGATATTGACAACAGTCAGTTTGATTTTTTTTTCCTGGGAAGCGGAGGACTGGGAGTTGCTAAGGGCTCAGGCCGCTGGCTGGGGCCTTAGCCCCCCTTTTTCGAATCCTACTTGGGTGGCTGGATGTTGAGGTAGGGATAATAGGGGATTTTGGCATAATAGGCCTTTTGTATAAAGTTATTTATATATATTTATAAATACCTTTAAACTCCTCCCTTTTAAGTTTATGTTTTTTGTTTTATCTATTCTATAGTGTATGCAGAAAATGCAGGGTATATAACAAAACCAGTCCAATACAATAGTAGAGCGGTCTAGAGATTAATTTGGCGAAACCGCTGAGAGGGTTCACTACTGATGAGCCAAGCCCTCTCATTCAATAATTCATATCATTCATAATCATATTCATAATATTTGATGATATTTAAAAGAAACGCTTTGCCAGAAATTTAATTTGTGTAAAATTTTTAAATAAAAAATGTTTAGCCAAAAATGATTGGTTAATTTCCCCATTTATTGCTAGATGGCACAGCTTTAGGTCTCTACATGTGCCATAGATGAATAAATTTGTGGTCAGCTTTTCTGCAGCGACTGGCGCCCGAATATTTGGACATGTAGAGATCTGGAAATAGTTTTTTCAAGTTAACAGCAAAAGAAAAGCCTATAAAATATTAAGATTTTAACACCTTCAATAAGGTCACTGTGTATTAAATTTTTTTCAGTTATTGTCTGAATCCTGATTATACATGCTAAAAGGTACAACTTCCTTGGGTCTTGTAAGTGCGCAAGTAAATTTTATGTAAAGGTTTCTATAACAGCATTGTTACCATAATCAGATAAAAATACAGAAGAACGCACCTCTCTGTAAAAACACATCCAAAGTGTCCTTTTAGGAGAGGTGTCTTCATACTGGAGAGCTTCTAATTTAAAAAAAAGGTAATTTTGGTGATGGAACATACTCCACGAGGACGCTCTCTCATTAGATGACACCACTCTACAATGTTCTATTATACTGGATTTGATCCCTTGTAATATCTACTATAATCCATATTGAAACTTAGCTTTCTTGTTCATGAGCTAAACAGAATCTACTTTCTCACTTTGTGCTGGGAAATCCATTCGCCAGACCTAGAATATGTCTCTGGTTACAATTTTATATATAAGCGATAGAACTCTTCCTGTTTAGATAATCAAATAAAGTAAAACATGAAGGAAGATGAGTTTCTTTTTTAATAAACGCGAGCAAGCTTTCGGGCCACACGCCCTTCTACTGGCAAAAAGCTAAGAGAATCAAAGAGATACAAGCCTATTTACTATGGTAAGCAATATTTTAGCATATTTACATTTTTTTTATAGACGGAGAAACAAAATACAAATATGATTACAATTAAGATATGCAAATATAGGGAAAAAAGACAATGAGGTAAATTCTAAATCTGACACATTAGGGGAGACAAGAATATCACTGTGAAGGGAAGACAGAATAAACAGGTCAGGACAGGAATACTATATAAATATCTGGTATGTCTATTTTTCTATTAAAACTGTTCAGATTGACATACAAATTTATATATTTTTTGTCATTTTATTTAGTTGTTTATATTATAAAAGCGGAATTATTCCAACGTTTTGGCGGCATACTGAAACTCTTTGAGATCAGCAAAAGTCAAATTTCGTTTTAAGTTTTCAACCTTTAACAAAGTGACAGTGGGTTTCTTTTGGGAAATTCATTTGAATTGATACCCAAAAAAAGAACATTGTAGCTCATAGTGTTGGGGCACGTTTTTGTAACCATACCCCAACAGAAGATGTATGTATGATCAACATCAAATGGATACATGGCTTCCCTCCCACATAGACTTATAGACCACCTTTTTGCCCAGAAACCTAGACACTTGATGACACCAGACTTCCATGCCGAAAGCTGATGCCTGGTGGAGAAGAAGACACCAGTGACATCCAGAGACAACCGCGCTGGAAGCTGTTGTACCATAGGTACATATATGACCCTCATTTAAAATTTAGGTAGAGGTGACTAGAAGAGATGGAGAAGGAAGATTTCTAAAAGACGGGGGGCCTTATAAATATCTTTCCCGAGAAAGGGGAGTGTTGTATTACAGTTCAGGTGGAGGGGGCTTAGGTTGTCTGTGAAATTGTATACTGGAGCCGTTGGCCATTTTCATTGGTGTTTTCTTTCGATGAATGAAAATGCCGACCAATAGAAACTTTGGGCGCGAGCAGCGAATGAAAATGGAGAGAGGCAAGGATAAAAGGGGGTTTCTTTGCCAAAAGGCAGATTCAATCTGAGTCGCTCAGTGAGAAGGACAGCCGACAGTCGGACTCGAGACGCAGAAAGGAGGAGACCAGACCTTTGCCGGCGCTTTCGAGAAAAGGTAAGCCTCTTGCCATTATGGCTTAGCGCCCCCCTTTTGAGTAGAAACTAACTTAGATTTCGCATGGGCCCTAAAGGGCTTTAAGTAACTTAAAAAGAATGATAGGGTTCTTATATTTTGTCTCGCTAGAATAGATGGAGATCTAGGCTTTCCCCTTTATAAAGGCAAATTCGTAACTTCAGGTCACCTCTATCTAGATTACTATGTAAATAGCATATCTCGCCAGTATAGAAATGTTCCCAAATTTTAATTTATTTGAATAAATATCTAGTATATAACTTATATGGAGAATTCTTTTTTTTTTTCTCATACATATTTCATTCTTTTGTTTTATGGTGCTACCCCCACATCTTATTATTATTACAAATTGTATTGGAATATAGAACAACCGGCTCTAATGGAATGGAGTTGTGTATTGTACCTTATTGTGATACTTTAATACAGAAACAGCGGTAAATACGATTTTACCCGCCTTGAGGGTATCTCTTTGTCAGGTTTTAGTAATATTTGTATTTTCACATATGAGGAATTTGCCCTTCTTTCACTGTTTAAATGAAATATTTTATGATTCTTACCTATTTGGAGGGAATGTTACTAATAATCAAGTCTTCTAATAATTGCTGGCAAACATACATTGTCGAACGTGCCTGCCAAAGAAGCCAGCTCTCCTGTCTGTGATTCAGTATGTTTTTCCATCATATCTACCATTATACTATTCGTTGATTTATTTTAGTAAGATCCATGCTGCCTTATAGATTGTTCTCTTCGTGATATTTATTGAAACCCCTTTGTTTCAAATATATTAGAAATGTTAATGTCAATAGTATAGGTTTATAGCTTTTGCTTGTTCTCATTGCCTATTTTGTTAGGTTTTGGTACAATCTTTATAAATAGAGTCTTTCCATACATCCAGATAGCGACCTAATTCAACACATTTGTTGAATCTTTGCTATAAAATCGGGATTAAAGGTGTACCTACACGTTTGATCATATTATTACTGGTAAAATATGGACCTGGTACTTCCTTGATATTTAAATTTGAAATAATATTTTCAACACCTTATATTTCTATAAAAAATGTTAATTTGGTCTTATATTCATGTTCATAGCTTCTAATAATAACATGCTCCTCTTTATCTGAGATCCCTTATTGTTGCTGGATGATCTCAGGGAATTTGAAACTATATGGACTTGTCACTGACCCGAGTCCGTTAGTCTGTAGAGACGGCCAATTCCAGTGTCTATTTTGATAGGAGAGCCGACCGTTATTTTATAGATTATTTAATTTAATGTAGGAACGAGAATAATTCAACATTTCCCTCCCTTTTCCCAAGTACGCGTGAGCCTTAGTTTAATGAGGAATCTCTTTATATGTCTGTCCTAAACTTTCCTCACTATATCTTTTGTGTATGAATCTATCTACAATTGATCTGTAGAAATTATAGAGATCTATTGCTATAATTTCCCTCTCTGAAATAGTTCCCAGCGTCTTCAGTGGGTTGCTGAATCTCCAGAAGGAGTCTTTTAAAGATTGTCCAATTTAATAATGATTTCATGGGTTGTCTGATGAAATTGTACACTAGTGCCGTGGCTGTTTCCCTCTTTAGACTTTGTTGTTTTGGCAATACTATATGTATATATATGTATACTACATGTCGACACATGTCAATAGAGAGTAACGGGAACCCAACAATGTCGCCCGCCGCGGGGCTCGAATTTAGTATATATTTCATCTCATATACTTTAGAAATATATACCTAATGAAAAGCCATACTGTTTTTAGGTATAATCATTTTATTAATTAAATTGGTGAAGTAGTCCACGCATCCTGAGATTAACAGTCTATTATAAATCGTGAATTTTAATTTATGCTTTCCGTTTCACTGGCATTTTATCAGGCAATGAAAGTTAAGTTGAGGCGGTGTCTACCGCATCACTCGCCGCGGTCATTTACGATTCACATTGTTTGTGACAAAGCATTAATAATTTATTGATTACATTTTTTTTTTTTTAAATTATTTTATACAGTATGAGAAATGAGGTTGGATTACCATGGTTCAAATTTAGAACAGTGATCAGTGTTTTACAGTAGTCTACTGAAATGACTTAGCATTTTTTTTTTTCATCATAGCTCTGATATAATTTTCTCACAGCAGAGGTGAGTTCTGATAATTATTGCTGGCTACAAATTTCATAACTTTATTTTAATAGCGCTTTCTATCAAGTCATACTAGCCTGTGCATCCAGATTAGGGCTAACATGCTGAATGATAGTTAATCGATTTTATCTTTTTTTTAGCGCATAGTGGATTAGGAGAATGGCAAATACATGAGCCTTAAGGTGAAAGTAGAATTGAAGATCCAGTTAGCGTACCCGTGAAGAGAGAAGTTTGATCACCATAGAAAGACGCACCTTTTTGTTTTTTCTCTTCGTGAAACCTTTTTTTTATTTTTTGAAATCAATAATGGATAGAAATCTGGTTTTAACATTCCAATGGCAGAATCTCAAGGAATAGATCTGGTGACCAATTTGCGCGAGTACTTTTAACCACTGTTGAACTATTTATTAACTTATGACAACTACCTGGGATAATCTTCAAAAATATTCAAAGGAAAGGAGATGACTGGAGCTTGTGTCTGCAAGACAGCTGAGATATCCCGAGGTGTGCTTGGACAGCTTTAAGTTGATGACAAGGCAGCAAAAGCCACCTGTGTTAGAGACAGGATCTATCTAATAATGGGGGTATAGGAGACAAGAGAGTTTATCGAGGCTCGATTTGACACTTGTATATAATGAGGAAGTTAGTGGAATGCGAGTCTCCAGTGCGGAGTAATATCACCTAAAAAGGCTGTGAATAAGGATTGATAAAGTCGGGACACCCGAGCAAAGATATTACATTGAATGTAATCCGGAACCTGTAGGCGTGAGGCGGTATCGTGATTGGTTAGATGGCTAGATACGCGAGGAGGGCGGCCCCTTTGACGATGTTTTCTGCCAAGTATGATCACTGGATGCCGATAGACCGCTTAAAGGGTGTGTCCCCCCCCCCCCACATTGGAAATGTCATTGAAGATGTGCCAGCATGAAGAGAAGAAAGGTCTAGGACGAGATGACGTTTCCTAAAATTGACACTCAAGGTGATACGTCTGAACTATAGATGAGGCAGTGAAGTCCATCTAGAATATGGCGCTAAATTCCAGAACAAAAATGTGGATAGATCGAGCTGAGGTGACGACTCCATATTAGATATACTTCTGTAAATTTTTAAATGTCCACATATATCTCCACAGTGAATTATAGAAGTTGCACACCTATCTCATGAGCCAGGAATGTAATTATCAGACTGACAGTAATAAGGAATAATATAAAATTTCTAACCCAGGAACAAACAAAACCCCTGATATGCAACACAATCCTTCAAAATAACTTCCCTACCAAATTCACAGTGTATCATCATAACTCAACAGAAAACTCAGTCACAATTAGAATCTTAAAGAGCGAAATAACTTTGTCATTTCCCAGTCCAATATGCACCTGCTACCCCATAGACAGTGATCTTATAACCACATTTGATTTCGTTTCAGCATGTTGTAAGAGGGATGAACTCAGGGAAATGCAGCCTTTAACTACTATGTCCTCATACTGTATAAATACGAGAAGGAAATTTCTAATAACAGCCGCTAAGTGACAACCAGAGCGAACTCAGAAGTAATGAGACGAGGGGAAGTTGACGGAGTTAGTGTGAACAGTTTAACTTTACGCAGGTCTACAAGGGTGAAAAGGCCCACACAGTGTAAATTCTGCTTAGACTGTCGCCACTAACTAGGATTTTGGAGTGTGTACGAAGAATCAGCTCAATAGAATGAGAAGTTTAGAGATTTCAATCTTTTTTTTTTTTCTTTTAAACCTTTTTTTTTTTTCAAGGTAAAACTTCATTAGGATTTTTTTTTTCTATACAAACTATTTCTTGTTAAATCCCGAGTTTAAAAGACCAGTGAGAATAATGTATACCATTGTGAATTAATTATTTAGTGTAAATCTGAAATTTTAGTTATTATCGGGAGTAATAGGTGAAGGAAGGTGTAGGAAATCACAACTTAGAGGGGGGCTATGTCTAAAACAACAAACCTAATAGGCATCCTATGGCTTGTGTTGGGTAATTTAGAAAAGAAACCCTATAATCCCTGGCTTTCAGGTAGTAGCTTTGAAATAGGTTTCTAATGAGGACATGAAAGGTCAATCTCTCAGAGTTGTCGCGCTCTCCCTATTTTAGACCTACGAGAACGGAGCATGTAAGGAGTGACTTAATACATTTTCCTAATTAAAATATGCGAGTGTAACCTTCGACTACAATGTCACCACCATCCTTGGAATGTACGTTGTGACTTAATAAAATTTCTTTAATAAAAACTGCAGGTGTAACATTTTAGTAACAGGGTCTCTACCCCAATAGGCGAAGGGTTTGATATAGAGATAAACAATGTAGAACTTGAGCATAAGAACTATGATTGGAAGGATGGAATATCTGATAATATACTAGGTACAGAAGGATCTAGAGGAATGCAGTTCCAAGTAGAAGTGTGAGAGGGACCCCAAAAGGGGCCCAGCGTCAAAAGGGGGGGTCCCGTTGACAGATTCTTCTGGAATGTGGGGCCCTAACGTCCATCCTCCCTCCCTACTTCTTCTTCCATGAAGGAGAAAATGGCGGACCCTTCCTTATTGTCTCAACTTATCCTTTGAGAAATTCACCGTCTGTCGATACAGCAACCCACTGAAGACGCTGGGTGCCGTTTTATGGAGAAATTATAGCAATAGACCTCTATAATTTCTACAGATAAATTGAAAATAGATTTATACACAAGGGATATAGTGTGGGAAGTCTAGGACAGATGTGTAGAGACATTCCCCATTAAATTAGGGCTCACGAGTAATTAGGAAGGAAGGAGGGAAATATTGAATTATTCCTGTTCCTTCACTACGTTAAAATGATTTGTGAAATAATGGTCGGCTCTGTCATCAAGACATAGCAATAGCAATAGATTATAGCAATAGATCTCTATAATTTCTACAGGTCAATTGCGGATAGATTCATATTAAGGCATCCCCTTTCTTTTTATAACCCAAATGACACGGACAGTAGGCATACATATAGATCTATTTGCATCACACCTTACCCTCCTAACTGCTTAACAATAGCCCGAAGAATTAGGAAATATGGTATAGGGGTATATTATAGAAACATACCTGACATAAGCGCAATAGTCAGAAATCAGAATAAAAAGATACAATAGCCATAACTCTGCTCCATGGCTAATTCAAATTTCATAAGCTACATATTTTATTATATAATAACTTAACCTTAGTTTAGAAATATGTAAATAGCCTGTACTTAGCATATAACAAGTGGTTAAGATATTTGAATTATTTGCTATCTGGATATATGTAGAAGGAACCCTACTTGTGAAGATTATCTCTGAAGGCTAACAAATAAGATTTAAAGGCAAGCAAACTATACACTTAATAGTGGACGGCTCTCCCATCATAAAGATAGACGCTGGAATGGAACTGCCATCCATTTTACCGCCCCTACAGTCCAACGGACCATGACACACCCATCTCTTTGTGTCCCGTCCTTTGAGATCATCCAACGATTTTGGAAAGTCTCAGAAAGACGAACATGTTACTATTAGAGGACTAAAATCCTGAATATAGAAGACCAAATTAATATTTCTATTGAAGTACAGTAAGTTAAAATCAATATTTCAAAGAAGATATCATAAGTACCAGGTTCAGACTTCTAGTAGAAAATCTGATTAAACGTGCGGATATCATTTGATTCCCAATTTTATATTAAGGTTCAATAAAGTGCAACAAGTTACCATCTGGATACATGTGAAGGACCCCGTTTTATAGAGATTATTCCGGAATCTAACAGATAGGTTATAGAAGACAAACATACTATAGACTTATGCTATTGTCATTAATAATCGTAATATATCTAAAACCTGGGTCTTCAATAAAGCCGTAAAGAGAACAACCTAATGAGTTTTAAGACAACATGTATCTTATTAATTTTAGATCAATGAACAATATAAAGTAGACATGATGCAGCACACTGAAACACAGACACTTACAACGATGTATATGACCGGCAATTTATGGAGACCTAATTATTAGCAACATTCCCTTCAAATAGATAAGAAACATACAACATTTCCTTTATACAGTGGGAGTAACATCATAGGGCAAAAGAATGGAGTATGTATGAGAGAGGGCAGGAAATTACTCTTATACGATATGTATCGGATATTTATTTGACTATTCATATTTTTGGGGACATTTTTATGCTGGCGGGACATACTATTTACATAATAATGTAGGTAGGGTGACTTAAGGATACTATTTCCTCTCTATAGATTGGAGAACATAGATCTCCATCCCTTCTAACGGGACAAGACACGAAAATACAAACATTCTATCTTGTATTTAAAGCCCTTTTAGGGCTCATTCTAAATCTAAATAGAACTGTTTCTAATTGAAAACTATGAAAGGGAGTTGGGCCATAATGGCGTGCTTACCTTCTCTCGGAAAAGTGGCGGCACGGACTGGTCTCCTCTACGTCTCAGGGCGGGGTGGATAGATTCTCTACTGTCACTGAGCGGCTCTCTCTCTCTGATCTGATCCGATCCCTTTTTAGTCAAAAACGGGCCCTTTTATCCTAGCCTTTCTTCATTTCCATTCGTTGATCATGCCAAAGTTATTATTGGCTGGCATTTTGATTCGTCAGGAGCAAACACCCACGTGATCAATGGGCATCTCCATTCGTTGGAAGAAAACACGCACGTCCCCCCATGACCACGCCCCCAATTTCCCGTGTTGCCGCGCGAGAAAGAAATCGTATATTGGATAAAACAAATTAATCCCTAAAATTAATTCCTTTGGGAATTAATTAATATATATATATATTGATTATATTAAAATATATATATATATCCCGAGTATATAAAATTATTAATTTATATGTTTAAATGACACATTGTTTTCCTTAGGTCACCTACTACCAAAAAAAAAAAATGAGGGGAATATATGTACATATGGTACAGTAATATATGTACACATGGTACAGCAGTTCTCAGCACCGATGTCTCTGGATGTCTCCCGTCGTGTCTTCCCTCTGCCACCATGTATCTGCTTTTGGCATGGAAGTCTGGTGTCTTCAGGTGTCTGTTTTTTTTGTACATCCTTCCAAGGGAGGCCCTGCGTCAGGGAAGGGGGCCTTTAGAGCATCGTCGGCCATCGTTGGGAGTTTTCCACCTAGGCAACAAACACTTCGGCGAGACACTGCGTATATATATGTTTATATGATGTAAATGAATGTTTACATCTTTGTTGGGTTTTGTTTAATGGAAAAAAACTGACCCAACAATTCCTCCCCCACCAGAGTGAAAGAATGCGTTTATTCCAATTCATATCTGTTTATAGTCTATGAGAAATATGAAGCCGGGGGAAATGCATTCTTTTATGATATCAGCAAGCAATCACTGACACTCGGACAAAGGAGGAATATACGGGCCATGAACCTGGAACATGTTAGCTCAATGTAAGTACTGGAGGAAATTCTACTCTACCATTTAATGGGCAATGTACTAAGCCCACCCTTTCGCTGTCTGGAATCCGGGGAATCTTGGCCCAGATGTGAGTCAAGTCCACATGTTCTCAGTCATGGTCTTCATGGTGGAGGTGTGGGATGGTCTAAACATCAATTCTATACAAACAAACTATTAGTACCTCCTAGATAAACATAATTATTAAGGGCGCCAAGGAATTGTGTGTGTTAATATAGATATGTACAATTCCTAAAACATATCCAAAAAAAAAAAAAAACTTTATTGGTTCTATACGATACATATGGCAGCGAAGGAATGGCTATACATGTTCAAAATGGTAATGAAAAAAAAAATCCAAAGTTGCAACTCCTATCGATGACATTAAAATAATAGTGTAAAACAGAAACAAAAAAAAATATACATATTAGAGCTGCACGAATGCGATGCATGCAAAAAAATATTGGAACAATAAGGATATACGCGATGTTAGATAAAAATAAGAAATATTAAAATGGGTATTTACTATAAAAAAATGGTTTGATATATATATATATATATAATGAATACAAATGAATATATAGATTGTGATTAAAATCTTTATTCGGTACATTTGTCCGAAGATGGTAACAACGCTGCTACCAAAATGTCACACATACCCATGCTATGGATTGTGCTTCTACATATACGAATATACATGGATATAATAATGAGAACAAAATATATGATATATGATATATAAAATTAATAAAACGAATTTATATGCACTGAGGGGTCCAGGTTATCTCACTAGTATCTCAAAACTCGTGTAATATCTAACAAAGATAGAACTTGTCCTTACTAACTTGTCACTGGGAGTGTTTGTCTGGTGTGTTCCCTGCCTCTCTTAATACAAAAGGAAGCCTCTCACAACCAGATTACTTCCAAATTACATTACCTGTGGTTGAAATCTCTCCCACCTTTGTCCTTTATTTTAACATGTAGTTTACCCCTACTATACATTGTTTAGCTTATCCATAGAATGTGTACTCATAAATTTTGACCAACAAATCCCTTTAATGAAAATACTCAAACTAATTCTGTAATAAATTATGATGGATAGAAACTAGGTCTAACTCATATCTTGTGGTATATGTCCTCTCACCTGAGTTCTTAGTACCTCTCTGAAAAAAGCAAATCTTGTAAAACAAATAACCCATTGCTCTAGGCCATTTCACGGCCGAATCGATCTCTTCAAAAAAAAAAATTCTTCCTACCTAGATCTGAAAGCTACACTGGCTTGTTCTGGTGATCTGCCTCAGAAGTCCATTTAGAAGTCCTACTAATTTAAAGTTTACCTTATCTTATGATGAGTTACTCTCGTAACAAAAAGAAAATTTCTACTTATTAACTAATATTTAGACCTAAATTCGTTCTAACTAAACGTATGGTAGACTGATAATCTTTAATTAGGTGATTAACTTTTGCTAGCCTGGGGCGATATAAAACGCAAAGAATCTGGACAGTCCATCTGTCACTTTGCTAACTGGTACCTAAAATCTGTAGACGGAATCGCGTCGTCTAATCATAACTTGTCTCTTACACGCTCCCTCATTGTTAACTCTCATTAGAAACCCCCTTTAGACTATTGCTTAAAATCAAGGAGTTATAGGGACTGATTTACCCAGCACATGCTTCGAAGTTTCTGTCTATAGGGGATTGGTTCCAAGCTGCGCAATTTATAGAGGAGCTTCAACGCGCCGAACCTTCCCAACCTCCCGTCTGAAATCCTCATCTCAGTCACGCTCAAGCGTCGTAAATTACGATGTCAGATCGTTTACCCGAGGTTTTCGTCGCTTTACACTTAGTCTGCGACGTCGGCAACTGAACCCCCCCACCTAGCACAAAGTTCACCTGATACCTCCCCGTTCCCTCTAATGAGGAGGAGTTTTGCAGACTTCTGGCCTGACCGTGGCCTTCCACAAATCCCCCAGTCTGAGAATCGAGACATGGTCATTGCCTACGACTCTTAGAATTCAAGTTGATATGATGAAATAGGGTGATTGATTCCCTAATAATAGAAATCAAACTTATACTCCCATTGGAGGAGACCTAACAAAATGGAGCGAATTCCTTTCCTAATAGAAGAGTTGTACAGTCCTGTGAGGCCATTCGATCCTAACAAATAAAGAAATCAAAATTAAAATTGGACCTATTTGTTCCCTAGCCCTATTCTAAAGTAATTTTGGTCTAATAGTATAATTATTTTTAACTTTGACTCATTCACTAAGATTTCCCATTCATACATTTCATTCGCATCTTGCACATAAACTAAAGTCAAAAATTGTTATAAACGCCAAAACACTCAATTATCTCTATCAAATAAACCCTAACAATTGCTAAATTCCAGGACTAATGTGAAATCAAATTAAGTTTTCTAATTAAAACAAAGTGGGAACTAATGCCCTATTAACTTAAATTAATGCCTCATACAAACTCTACATAAAAGTCATCTATACGTGGATAAACATTATCTATATTTAAACAAATTAACAAAATTGATTGTTAACAATCAAATGCTGAAATCTAACCTAACACTTTAACTGTGTGTCTCACAATTTGAAAATCTTCTTATCTTGACACTTGGTGTCTAAACAAATGAATCATCAAACTAGCTCTTAAATGGAGCGAACTGAACTTCAAGCATTTACCTCATTGCCAAAATATATAATAGGTCTACAAGTGTTTTGCCAACGCTACTTCCCATATAGGATCAATAGCATTCTTCTCTCCCTGCTATTCAGCTAAACTCTTTCTTTGGACTTATAGGGCATTCAGTACCCAGCTCGTTCTGGAGTTTAACAACAGAGATGACTTGCTATCCTATTACATCAATTCTTAGACTGTAATTGCCTTACACACTCTCATTAGAAATTCTCTTTGGACTGTATAACTGGACCCAGGGATTTACAGGGAGTCAAGTTTTACCCAACGCAAGCTCCAAGTCATTCCATAGAGAATATGTTACAAGCACAGCAATTGTCTGGTGCGCCTAAGCCCCTTAATTGTCTTTAAAGTTGAACCACTGCTCAAAACCTGCAAAAAAAAAAAAAACTGAAATTTCTTTAAGACCACAAACTAGGGCCTTTAACTCACATCCTAACACTTCTTACTATGATCAAAATTTAACTAACTCTAGTACACATTCTATAGGTTCAAATCAATGGCAACCTGGGCATGATTTACAATCAGTGGGTCTCTTGACCCTGGTTGAACGACGTATTCCAGGGCCGTCAACATTGCCACCTATTGCCCTATTTACTACCTCAGGCGGGTTCCCTAAGGTTGCTGTCTCTCGTGGTTCCACTGGTTCTACAGTTCTACGGGAATATATGGGATACGTTGGATGTACCCAGTGATCCTCATCATCAGTGATACTATCTATTTGTTCTTGTGTGTTTCCGTCCCCCGTAGGGTAAGTCTTTACCGGGGCATGATAGGCCTTCATTCTGTCTATGTGAATCTTGTCTAAGTGCCCCGTCTCCAAATCCTTCAAAAGATAAACAGTGTCGCCTGTCCTTTGTAGTACCTCATAAGGTCCTCTATACCTTGGCTCAAATTTGTGACGTCCTTTCGTCTCATGCATTCTCTTTACCAAAGCCAGATCCCCAGTCTCAAAGGTCCTTAATTCCCTAGCTTCAAACTCAGCCCTGGCTTCTTGTTGCTCCTTCAAGTAAGTCTGCCTTACTACCTCTCTCGCCCTTTCAACCTCCTCCACCAATTCCCGCTCATAGAATGCCGCCATTTCGGTAATTGAATCCTCGCATACAGGATTAAGCTCCCCTTCTTGGAAAGGTTGTGGCAGCCTCAGCTCATGTCCGAAGACCAGTTTCGCTGGAGTAAATCCAGTACTAGAGTGTACAGTGGTCCTGATAGCTAAGGCTACCATTGGTAGGGTGGTATCCCAATTGTTCCCCGCTGTACACCTGCGTAGAGATTCTATTACCGTCCTATTGAGCCTTTCTACGGCGCCATTACTCTGAGGTCTCCAGGCCGTGGTATTTACTGCACCAACTCCCATAGCCTTGCAGACTCCCTTGAATACGCAACTCATGAATGCTGATCCTCGGTCAGAGAGTATCGTTTTTGGTACCCCAAAGGTAGTGATTATCCTTTCCAACAAGGCCCTAATCACCGTATTGGCACACTGGTCCTTAGTAGGAATCAGGATTGGGAACTTAGTGAAAAGATCCACAATGGTCAGAATGCTAGAATAACCCCGTGGGGTTATTTCTAAGGGTCCTATGAAGTCTAGAGCTAGGTGCTCAAAGGGTTTTTCGGGTCTAAAGTGGGGAGCACTAGCGGCTTTGGCTACGCCTTGATTCGATAGCTGGCAGCTCTCGCATCTGCGTATGTATTTCCGGACTTGTGTCCTCATGCCAGGCCAGTAATAGTCACCTTTCAGCCTTCTCATAACCTTTCTAACTCCGAAATGACCTCCAGTAGCGATGTCATGATGATAGCTGATCACTGTTTCCCTAAAACCTGTAGGAACCACCTTCACCCAGGTACCCCTTTCATTCTTTGTAACAAGGTATTTGTCTAGTAACCTATATTCCCGATTATTATACCTCTCCGTGCTATTTGGTTTTAATTTCGTTAACTTATCCATTACTGGGGCCCATCCTTTCTCTTGAAGTAAACCTTCCCATATCTGATTACTATTTAATAAAGGGGGTCGACGGTCCCTTACCACCGTGGCCACTACCCTCCTATCTTGTGGTAGGTTTGGATCATCCTCGCACGGGAACCTACTAAGGAAGTCGGCTATCGTGTTTTCCTTCCCCGGGACATAAATGAATGCAACGTTGAAGTCTTGGATGATCTCTGCCCACCTAGACAGTCGGGCGTTCTTATAATCAGACCCCTTATTATAAGTAATCGGTTTATGGTCAGTATGTACTTCTACTTTACTGCCCGCCAGGAGGTGTTTAAAGTGTTGTAGGGACAACACTACTGCATAAGCCTCCTTTTCTATTGTGGAATAGCGGATCTCAGGACCAGTCAGTCTCTTGCTATAATAAGCAATTGGCCTCACTGTCCCTTTGACCTCCTGTTGGAGGCAAGCGCCTACCGCTATTCCACTGGCGTCAGTGTTCAGGATGAAAGGAACCCCAATTGTTGGATGAATTAGTAGTGGCTCGCTGGTTAATATTCCCTTCACCGTCTCAAAGGCTGACTGCTCTATCACACCCCAAGCAAATCTATGCCCCTTCCTTAATAGGTTGCTCAGTGGAGCCAGGACCTCACCTGCGTTGGGAATAAAGCGTCGGTAGTAGTTGACTGTACCCAATAGACTTCTGACTGCCTTGATGTTATGAGGTCGTTTCAAATTCCTGAGAGCGGCGACATTATCCCACATGGGTTTGATCCCATTTTGGTCGATTACATGACCCAGGTACTCTACTGAGTCCCTGAAGAGATAGCTCTTCCCGTATTTGGCCTTCAAACCGAACTTACTCAGGCGTTCAAGTACAGCGGCGAGGTCCGCTACATGCTGCTCGTGAGAGTCGCTGTAGACAATGACGTCATCGATGTACAGGCGAACGCATTTGAACAACAAGTCACCCAGGACCAAGTTCATGGCCCACTGGAAGACCTGTGCTGAGTTTTTAGCTCCCTGTGGCAAACGTGTGAATCGATATCTCCCCCAGGGCAGAGAGAAGGTAAAATAATCTCTGTCACTCTCTGGGATGTGGATCTGGAAGAATCCAGAAGTCAGATCTAATGTGCTGAAGACCTTCGCACCTGCAAATGCGCGCAGATTGTCTTCGACACGGGGTATCGGGAACGGGAAGAATTCAGTTGCCTCATTGATCATACGTAGATCCATGGTGATGCGAACACTACCATCAGTTTTGGCAACCGGGAATAGAGGGGAATTCCACAGAGAGGTGCTCCCCTCTACAATCCCTACTTCCTCCAGCTCGTCCACTAGCGCTTTCACCTTTGAGACTAGTTTGTTCGGGATTGGATATTGCCTCCTATATACTGGTTTGCTAGTCAGCATCCTCAGTTTAGGGGCTGTGATGGTGGAGCCATTCCCCATATCTTTTATATCATTGCAGAAGCAATGACTGAAGGCCCTAAAAATATCGTGGCCCGTGTGGATCTCGTTTAGTGGTATCCTGGGTGGTTGGGGAGACATTTCTATGGTTTGTAGTGAGGAGAGGAAGGCCGACTTGGTCGGATCCTCCTTCCTTTCGTAGTCGGACCTAATACTACCGTCGTAGCTAAGGTGTAGTTTTAGAGCTCGGAAACCTGGTAATCCGAGTATGCCATCTATTCCTAATTCCCCCATGTGACAATACTCGAAGGTAGTTCTTATCTCCCTAATGGGTTTACCGTTCACCACTGCCCCTATTTCTAACACCTCACTCCCTAACGACCTTAGAGATTTTCCTGATATACCTTTAAGGTAAGTAGGCTTGTCCAGCCCCTCAGTGCATAAATTTAGATTGTCAATATTTACAATGTTGGCCTCTGAGCCTGAATCTAGGATAAATTTTAAACACTTCTCGTCCAGAGACCTCCCTTTATTCAAAATATATACATGTATGGCAGGTAAACTGGCCGCAAATCCCCCTCCTGCCTTGAGGCAAGCCGGACCTAGTTTTTTCTCTGCTTCTGCTGGCAGTCTCGGATGAGATGCCCTGGCTCGCCGCACCCGTAGCACTTGGGGGGCGGTCTCCCTGCACCCTGCTTCTTGTAGTCCACTCCAGGGTTCTCTTCCCTTTCACCGTTGGGTTCCCTCCTTTGCTGTCTAGGCGGGGATGGATTCCGTTGTTGTCTGGGTGGTTGTTGTGCTGGTCTTCTCTGCCAGTTCCTGAAGGGGGCTCCCCTCCTGTTATCCTGGGAGTCGTCTCCGTAATCCCTTCTCCCTGCGGGGTGTGATGGCCACTTCCTCCCCGCTATTTGTAATATTGGCACTCCCTCTTTGTCTTCTGAGGGCTGCGTTCTCTATTGCAAGTCCGCCATTTTCTCCTTCATGGAAGAAGAAGTAGGGAGGGAGGATGGACGTTAGGGCCCCACATTCCAGAAGAATCTGTCAACGGGACCCCCCCTTTTGACGCTGGGCCCCTTTTGGGGTCCCTCTCACACTTCTACTTGGAACTGCATTCCTCTAGATCCTTCTGTACCTAGTATATTATCAGATATTCCATCCTTCCAATCATAGTTCTTATGCTCAAGTTCTACATTGTTTATCTCTATATCAAACCCTTCGCCTATTGGGGTAGAGACCCTGTTACTAAAATGTTACACCTGCAGTTTTTATTAAAGAAATTTTATTAAGTCACAACGTACATTCCAAGGATGGTGGTGACATTGTAGTCGAAGGTTACACTCGCATATTTTAATTAGGAAAATGTATTAAGTCACTCCTTACATGCTCCGTTCTCGTAGGTCTAAAATAGGGAGAGCGCGACAGAGTGAAGTTGTGAAGTATAGGGACCCTAAGCCAGGGGTAGAATTTAAGTAGGCCCAGACTGTAGTTGATCCTTGGAAAGTGTTGTAAAGTTATTATTTAATTAAACATTACTCACCAGATGAAATTATTATTACTAATTGTTTATTACACTTTATATTTATATTTTTACATTAACACGTTGTTTACATTATACATCGTATTATTATTGTTTTTGATGATGATATATTCTATATTAAAAACACAGAATACTACATTCCCTCCTTCCTTTAGATGAAAGGAATCATGTCTTTATATCTTGATGATGGCTTGACGACTCTTCCACTCCTGGTGATCACGGGTTCCTTGGTAGTCGGCAAGGGTGGAGAAACCTCTGGTGGCAACTGGTGAAGAGCCTCGGCATTAAGTCTATCTGAAACAACTGGGTTAAATGTAGACCCTGTTCTACTTGAACTTGGTCGGTTTAAAGAAGTGTCCTTGTCTTGGTTTGAGGAATTATCATCTGGTATTTGTACATCAGAAGAGTTGAGGTGTTCAATTCTTGTTGAATCTGAACTAAGATTTTCCTGGCTCTCTTCTGGAATCAAGTCAGAAATGCCTTGATTGGTCTCTTGAGTAGGAAA
>CP092864.1:156733279-156752504 GCA_030710605.1 Cordylochernes scorpioides
CTGAGGAGCCAATTCTAGCACACTTCAACCCAGACGCTAGAATAGAAATACATACGGACGCATCAATCGTGGGATTAGGCGCGGTGCTAATGCAACCGGACAATGACGGGTTTTTGCACCCGATCCACTACTTGTCGAGAACGACATCGAAAAAACGAGAGTAAATATGGTATCTCAGAACTAGAGTGTTTAGCAATAGTCTGGGCTCTACAAAAGTTACGGCCGTACATCTTCGGGAGAGAATTCAAAGTCGTAACCGACCATAGCGCGTTAACGTGGCTAGCTAACGTACGTGACCCGTGCTCAAGACTTACTAGATTGGGGTTAAAACTCATGGAGCACGACTTTGAAATAGTCCACCGCGCAGGGAGGAAGAACGTTGCACCGGACGCACTCTCACGCAACCCGTTCCACAAAAACGATACGAACGTCGAAGACAACTTCAACGATTTAACGGCATGCACAGTACGGATCGACGAAAACGGACAAAAGGAAGACACGTTTTGCCGCGATATTACCGGG
Source organism: Cordylochernes scorpioides (assembly GCA_030710605.1). Lineage (NCBI taxonomy): Eukaryota > Metazoa > Arthropoda > Arachnida > Pseudoscorpiones > Chernetidae > Cordylochernes > Cordylochernes scorpioides. The sequence goes on from CP092864.1 coordinate 156,733,802, forward strand.
AAACTACCAGACGCTAAAACACGGGACGAATATAAAAAATAAACGGGATCCTTTATAAAAAGAACCATGCAACACAAGGTAACCAATGGTTGGTCGTAGCACCAAAGCAAAGCGTATCCGAAATAATGAAAACAGCGCACGATATACCCGAGGCAGGACACATGGGGGTAGCGAAGACGGTCCACCGTATTAAGCAACGGTTCTACTGGAAAGGTCTGGAAGAAGACGTGCGGAAATACGTTCGGTCGTGCAAAGTGTGCCAGGCCTTCAAACCACAGAGGTTCAAACCCGCGGCCCCGCTAGAACCGTTACCACCAGCAACAGACATCTGGGAACGAGTGGGAATAGACCACCAAGGTCCTTTCAAAAAATCGGTAGAAGGCTACGAACACATTCTAACGATCGTAGACCATTTTAGTAAATACGCACTCGCAATCCCGGTAAAAGATACAAAGGCGGAAACCACGTGCAACGCACTCTCAGACAATCTGCTCTACTACGTTTTTGGTACTCCGAAATGCATAATATCCGATCAAGGCAAATCTTTCGATTCGAGTACTTTTAGAGACTTTACACGGTTGTACGGGATTAAACATATTATGGCTTCCGCGGCACACCCGCAAACAAATGGCTTATGCGAAAAACTCAACGGCATCATAAAAAACGGCATCAGAGTTTATCTCGAGGACGATCACGCCGAATGGCCGAGATTCGTAAAAACGGCGACTTTTGCGTATAACTCGTCCATTCAGTCGTCGACACAGGTGACACCGCATAAGTTGATATTTGGCGTAGAACCGAGGACGTCCCTAGACGTAGGACTACCAACCGTCGACGAGCCAGTAAAAACTTACGACGAATATGTGACCAACCGCATTTTAGAAAACGAGAGATTAAAGAAAATTGCCGACGAAAACTACCGAGACCGGACAATGATGACGAAGTGTCAGTATGACCTTGCGAACCGTGACCGCTTCCGGAAGTTTGAAGTGGCGACCTGGTACTACTGGAGTCGTCCCGCAGGAAACCAGGGAAAACGGAGAAATTTCTACCGAAATACGTAGGACCGTACGTAATAACGGATAGAATCAAGGAAACGACATATAGGTTACGACCACAGGACGGACGCAACGAAAATAGTAGGCGCCAGAGCACGTTAGCACACGTGTCGAGACTTAAGGAATTTTTAGAGAGATAACGGCGACTCGAGGGACCGAGTCTAAGATAAGAGGGGGGGTGGTGTTGTGTTTCAACAAGCAACCGACCGGAAATACACGTGACCGTTAGAAAATTATCTTAAATTTTGTTTATTTTATTATTTATCAGAGAAACGGCACCACAGAGATAACAGGTACAAGTTGTATTTGACCACGGACCGCCGTTTTCGCGGAATGCTTACAAATTCAACGTGCCAGTTATCGTTGGACCTTCGTGCTATTTATTATTTTTTTTTTTCTTTTTATCCTTGCCCGGGCGAACGAAAGATGTCTTGTACCAGATCTAACCCTCCCAACGGCTATACCGCAGAGAATCGGACCTCAACAACCCTCCAGAACCGGACCACAAGCCCAGCCCTGGAACGGGCCATGGTGACCATAGCCCACCAGGACAATGTACTGCAACCTACCAATAAATTGAGTTTTATATCCCCACTTCAGCCTCATCAATATTTCAGAGTTATTGTCTCAATCCCGATATACATACTGAAAGGTACAACTTCCTTAAGTTTTGTCCATGAGTGTATATTGGTTATCTCATGTGTCTTCAATAAAGGTCACTGTAATATCTTTCAGAGTTATTGTCTCAATCCCGATATACATGCTGAAAGGTACAACTTCCTTAAGTTTTGTCTATGAGTGTATATTGGTTATCTCGTGTGTCTTCAATAAAGGTCACTGTAATATCTTTCAGAGTTATTGTCTCAATCCCGATATACATGCTAAAAGGTACAACTTCCTTAAGTTTTGTCCATGAGTGTATATTGGTTATCTCGTGTCTTCAATAAAGGTCACTGTAATATCTTTCAGAGTTATTGTCTCAATCCCGATATACATGCTGAAAGGTACAACTTCCTTAAGTTTTGTCCATGAATGTATATTGGTTATCTCGTGTGTCTTCAATAAAGGTCACTGTAATATCTTTCAGAGTTATTGTCTCAATCCCGATATACATGCTGAAACTTCCTTAAGTTTTGTCCATGAGTGTATATTGATTATCTCGTGTGTCTTCAATAAAGGTCACTGTAATATCTTTCAGAGTTATTGTCTCAATCCCGATATACATGCTGAAACTTCCTTAAGTTTTGTCCATGAGTGTATATTGATTATCTCGTGTGTCTTCAATAAAGGTCACTGTAATATCTCTCAGAGTTATTGTCCCGATATACATGCTGAAACTTCCTTCAGTTTTGTCCATGAGGGTGCATGGAATAAACACAGGGTTTAACACAATTCTAATGTGAGAAATTTAAACTATTTTTAACGTATATGCTTCTATTTAAAATAAAATAATTTTCTACTGCCCTTACTGCAATGATAAAAATAATGGGAGGGCCTGGCTCATCAGTGGTGAACCCTCCCAGCAGTTTCGCCAGTTTAATCTACCATGCCGCTGTAATATTGTTTTGTGCGGGTATAAAAGCAAAACTGTGTCTAGCAGAGAAAGAAATTATATATATATACAGTAGAACCTCCCTGTAAAGGACGCCTAATTGCAGAGCCAAAGTGTCCTTTAGAGAGAGGTGTCTTTTTACTGGAGAGTTGCAAAAAGGTAAAAATGGTAATTTTGCAAATGAAAACTGTCCTTTGTAGAGAGGTGTCCTCTAGCATGAGTGTCCTCACATGGATATTATTCTACTGTATATGTAGTCATTTGCATAAGTAGAAATATTTTACAAGTCTCCTCTAGTTTCTTGTATTCATATTACAGCCCGTTGAAGGATCCGAAAGCTCTGCAAGCTTCAATATAGAAACTTTAGCTTTGATCTCTTCTCAGAGAAATACTCCCCAATACCTAGTAATACCAGGGAATCATTCTTATAGTGAAATACAATGGTGAACCAAAGTTTGACCCATTGGGGCTTGCTATAGCCAGGTTTTACTGCATAGCTTACAATCACCAATGGTCATTAAAACTTGTAAATATGCAAATATGTTTTATTTTCTTTTTCCTAAATTAGCCCAAAGTTTCACTGGAAGCTATCCAGGGGTACAAAAGGTCATGCTTGACATAGCCATGAAAGTCTGAACAAAGGGCGGTGGTCATGGGAACTGGCTTTTGGCCAAATTATCACATGGCACTGTAATGACACAGAAGTATTAATTGGGGGAACAGATGTGTGGTGGCGGCGGCAATCAATATCCATGGTGGGGTAATTAGCCGTGGTCCTCCTGTGATTGTCTCCCCACTCCTGGAGACTTGTTGTACCTTTCAGCATGTATATTGGGACAATAACTCTGAAAGATATTACAGTTACCTTTATTGAAGACACACGAGATAACCAATATACACTCATGGACAAAACTTAAGGAAGTTGTACCTTTTAGCATGTATATCAGGATTGAGACAATAACTCTGAAAGGTAATAAGACCAAATCTAAACAAATAAAAAGTGTGTAACATTTCGGTAATAGCGTTTTGTTTAAATAATTAGACAAAAGAACTGATGATTCTTCAGTATTGTACATTCAGTACTTTTGTCTGAAGATGGTAACAACGATGTTACCGAAACGTCACACACTATTTATTTATTTGGATTTGGTCTTATTACCTTGTGTTTATAATCTTTAATCCAAAAATTGTGCCTTATAATAACTCTAAAAGATATTACAGTGATCTTGTTTTATACAATGCAATTTATACCCATTCCAAGAGTCTAACATCAGTAGCAGTATAAAAGGAAAATTGAAAAATGCAATATTACACCGGTATGGTAGATTAAACTGGTGGAATCACTGATGAGCCAGGCCCTCCCATTATTTTATCATTGCAGTAAAGGAAGTAGATGAAATTGATTTATTCTTAAAAGAATCATACGCCTCAAAAATAGTTGAAATTTCTTATACAGTGACCTTTTTTGAATACACAAGAGATAACCAAGTGTGAACAAAATTGATTCTGTTTCCTTAAAAAAACAGACGACCGGCAACCTCAAAGACTTTTCACTTCCTTAAGTTTTGTCCATGAGTGTATTTAATCCACACACACAATAGATGGTGCAAGCTATCAGCAACTTAAGTTTTGTCCATGAGTGTATTTAATCCACACACACACAATAGATGGTGCAAGCTATCAGCAACTTTGAATCACACCATCAGGAGAAGCCTAATTTGATCACCTGGTCCCACTGTACCTTTATCCTTTTGTTCAGTTTTTTCATCCGAGTTATTGACAAATCTTTGTCACAGCTTCCTGGAGCTTATACATGCCACCATCCTGGTGACACAAAGAGCAAGTGTAATTTTTTGTCTTTTTATTTCATTTTGACCCAAATCTTGTGTTTCTATCGCAGCCAACACTTTGATCAGCTATCATTGTTTGTTATCCCTAGTACACGTGGTGCAGCAGCCATGATAACCATGGTGGGTAGTTAGCGACTGCTTTTACTGTAAGTACACCACATGTCTACACATGTGAAAAGCAGTTCAGCTTTTGCACTTACAAGTACAGTCGTACCTCGACATACGAGTTTAATTCGTTCCGCAACCTTGCTCGTATCTTGAATTACTCGTATCTCAAAGCAAATTTCCCCATTCAAAATTCCCATTTAAAATCACAGATTAATATCTTCAACACTACTGAACCGAACTCGTATCTCGAATTTCGCTCGTAACTCAAAGCAAAAAATCACTTGCTCGTCGGCTCGTATCTCGAAAAACTCGTATGTTGGGGCGCTCGTATGTCGAGGTACCACTGTATGTCAGAGCCCCACTTGGTTACTTGCACTTGTTGGTGGGGTTGGACTTTTGCAAGAATCTGGGGTGATTGGAACAATTTTTTTTAACTAGAAAAAGTGCCAAATGTGGGATTTGATCCTGGGTCGTAGCGGTCAAACAGACCACTGGTCCACATCTCATTGTATACACCTCACTGTGATACAACCTCTCTGTTTTATTTCTTTCTTTTTTGTTTTTTATGTAATTATTTTTATTATCCCTAGTATGTGCATGGTACAGGCCTTTTAACCATGGTGGGCTGTTTTACTACAAGTGCACCACATATCTACATATATGCCTTTTTAATTAAAGATTTTTTTATGGATTGCTCTATTTTCAAAACAATATTTGCATATGTAGAGAGCAGGAAAAATGTTGCATTTCTGTTTTTGTTTTATTTGTATTAGACAACACCTAGCTACAGAGACAAAGTGTTCTTTCAAGAGAGGTGTCCTCTTACTGGAGAGTTGCTAATTGGTTAAAAATTATAATTACAATAAGACCAAATACAAATAAATAAATAGTGAGAGAAGTTTTGGTAACATTGTTGTTACCATAACATCAAACACTATTCATTTCATTATTACAGTATTGAGGATTTCAACAAATTACAAAAAGAATCATAAAGAGAGTTGCAGGATCTTATCATTCTTTTTGTCGCACTTTTTATTTATTTGGTCTTATTACCTTGTAGTTCTAATCTATAATCCAAATTGAAATGTATCAAAATGACATTATTTGAGAATAAAGCCATCCTCCATTGTGTAGAAAGCTGTCAAGGAGGTGAGAGTTGAGGTCTGCGGCAGGTTGACCACTTTGAGAGAGTGCTGAGGCTGGTAGAAGCCCAAGATGCCGCCGACCCATCGAGCTGGCAGACGCGGTACATCGCGCTGCTCTGGATGTCCACCCTGGTGCTCCAGCCGTTCAGCCTGGAGAGGCTGTGTTCAGGAGAGCCCACGGCTGCGCAGCGTGTCGTACTGCTGCTCAAGTCCTATCTCATGGTGCCAGACAAGGCGCAGGACGCCGCTGCGTTCCTCGCGGCCCGGTTTCTTTCGCGCCCCGATATGAAGGACGCAGTTTTGCCGGAGTTCCTGGACTGGGCGGTTGTGGTGAGTGTCGCTTAGATTTCCAATTGATTAACTTGGTGTTGTTGTACTGTACTTGAAATTAATAAAAATATCTCCTGATCGTGCTACTAAACATACTGATGGCTTGCACCATCTATCAGAATAAATATCACCTAATGGTTGGTTTATAATTATTCCAGAATTGGCCAAATATTGGCCTGATCTTTGCAGGATCAGGAGATGTCTTAATTTATCCACCTGATCCAATTTCACCTCGGTATTATTTTTCACATTGACTGGAGTTCTCTTCTGGCCTAGATACCTGTTTCATGACTTTTCAGGATGTCCAAGAGACCAGCTTTTTTTGGTCGTTTAGGTACAGCCACGACGCTGATGAGGGCCAACAGCCTCTAACGTGATTAGCTCTACTTGATAAATCAAGAAAGAGTATATTCTGGAATATTTCAAAATCAACTTTTAGTTGATAATTTTTCCGACAGATCGCGCGAGCTGGATTTTGAAATATTTATTCATCCAATATTTCAGGGGCTTCTCTTTATCAAGGATGTTTTCAACTCTCAAACATGTGAGCAGGTGGCCACTCTCACTTTGTAAGAACAACGTGGAAATTATGTACAGTGGAACAACCTCTCTGTAAAAGACAACACTTAGTTACAGAGCCAAAGTGTTCTTTAGGGAGAGGTGTCCTCTTACTGGAGATTTGATAAATACAGTAGAACTACCTCTTTGGAAAGGACAACACCTAGTTACAGAACAAAATTTTCCTTTAGGTAGAGGTGTCTTCTTAAAAAAAGTCGCTAATTAGTAAAAAAGTAATTTTAGCAATGAAAACTGCCTTTTGTAGAGAGGTGTCCTCTCACAGAGGTTTTACTGTGTATAACTACTGGGAGAGACTATGGAGAGCCAATGCAATTGACCCAACAGAAAACAAAAATTGAGGAAATTAATATAATGTAATACTGGTGGTGCTTATCTCCATGGGTAATCTAACATACCAACCCCTTAATTCAACCTTTTTTTTTTTTTTTTTTCAAATCCCAATCAGCCTGTTTTAAATTAATTTAACCGACTATAATTCACCTGCTGACACACTTTAATTCAACCACAATTTTGTTTACCTTGGGCTGTGTTGAATATAAAAACTGAATATATATCAGGGGTAATAACACCAAAGAAACAAATGGTGTGGGACGGTAACAGCATTGTTATATATCTTTTAAATACTTACTCTGTGTTATACAGTAACTATTTAAAGCACTTGATAACAGTAGGTATTTTAAACGTGCTGTGATATTTTTCCTCATTCAGTACTTTTGTCTGAGGATGGTAACAATACTGTTACTGAAACGTCACACATTATTTATTTGGATTTGGTATCTTATTACCTTGTGTTTCTATATAGGCCCCTACAGATAATATAAACTGTTATGTAGGATCATTGCTACATGCATATCTGCCAATACGGGAAATGGTTTAAATTCTTGCGTTTGCGCAGCGCCTGGCCAACATCTCCGGAGCAGAGAGTCTCAGTGCCAACATTATGCAGAAGGGGCTTCTCCATGCGCTGGCGCAGATATTCAAGCATGCGCGGAGGGAGGACATCCAGCCGTACAGTTCAGCAGTGCTGACGCGACTCCTGGCGTGTAACCTCTCCGCCAGTCCCTACAGCCACGTCCAGCGCATGTTCTTCAAGGTGCTTCAGCGGATCGGTGAGCCACAGCCAATAGGATAACTCCTGAACAAACAATATGTGAATACAAACTAACTGAATAAAATACATGAAGTGATATGCAAATTCCAGCCAAATATACAGGTTTGAAATAGAGCAATCCATAAATAGATACAGTAGAACTACCTCTCTGACAACACCTAGTTTCAGAGCTAAAGTGTCCTTTAGAGAGAGATGTACCGGAGAGTTGCTAAATAGTCAAAATGGTATTTTTGCAGAAGAAAACTGTTTACCAAGTTTTCTCCTGTAGAAGGGCATCCGTGCCCGACAGCTAGAGAATAAAAATATTTTGAAAAGACACTTTTTCCCTGGAGGCCTGATTAATTTTACTCAAAACTGTCCTTTATAGAGAGGTGTCCTCTAGCGTGAGTGTTCTCTCATGGAGGTTGTTCTACTGTATTTTTTTAAAAAGGTATATAAATGTACAGTTAAACCTGTCTATAGTGGGACTCACCAAAATAGGGTGCTATAGACAGGTCGCTTTTAATGTAAAATGTTTACATTTTATTGTTTAAAATCGGGCGCTATAGAGAGGAAGGCTCTATTTAGAGGGTGTGACAACTGTATATAATTAGCTCGTATCTAGTGCTGTTTACCATCAGGTACTGCTGTAAAGGGAAAGATTAAACTCTTCTCCAGAAACCTGTTATTTAACAAACTTTCCTGTGCCCAACTCTCCATCAAAAGTGCATTAAATCAGTTTGTAGAGTAAACATTCCAAGAACATATGTTTGTGTTATTATAACAAGGTGTGTGTTCAAGCCACACAGTTCTCACAAGATAATAAGACCAAATAAAAGTGTGTGGCGGTAACAGAGTTGTTACCATCATCAGACAAAAGTACTGAATGACACGCTGTTACCGAAACATCACACATGATTCAGTACTTTTGTTTGGTGATGATCACAACGCAGTTACTGAAATTTCACCCACTATTTAGATTTGGTCTTATTATCTGATTTTATAATCTTTAATCCAAATTGTACCTTACTTATCATACAGCTGGAGCTAAGTTACATTAAATTTGCATATGTATCAATGAGGTTTGAAAGTTTTATCTCTATAAGAGAAACATTTCTCAAGCACAAGTTAATAAGACCAAATAAATAAATAGGATTAGGTCTTATTACATTGTGTTTATAATCTAAAATCCAAATTGTGTCTTATCAGAAACATGTCTCCTTCGTTCTCTTGGACTTTGTGCTAAACATCTAAGGAGCTGGTCATTTAGAAAAATCTTATCACTTTGGTAATCTCCCAGTAAAGAATATTATGTGCTGAAGAATGAGCATCAACACCAGTTTTGGAAGATCCAGACGAAACCAACAATCTCCCTACCAGTCCCTCATCAGTACAGGGGCAGTGCTGTACTGGTGTTCCATAAAGACAATTTGCATTTTAGTTCATCTCTCCAGTACGGAATGTTATGCTGTGATAAAGGATGAGCCGCAACACCAGTTTTGACAAATCCAGATTGGAGAGTTTCCTCTTTTGGTACAGAATACCATCCTTCTGTAACTTCTATGTTTCAGTTTCTCTCTGTGACATCTAGTTTGTCTTCCCAGGGTTGACGTTCCTGCCTGCGCGAGTGGCCAGCTGGCGCTACCAGCGGGGCCTGCGCTCCCTGGAAGCCACCCTGGCTTCCCAGCAACATCAGCCGGTGGAGGACTCCCCTGGGGCGGGGGACAGCGAGGACAACTTCCCTGTGGCCCCCGAGGTGGAGGATGTACTGGCGGAGCTACTGAAGGGGCTCCAGGCTCAGCACAACATTGTCAGGTGATTGGCCAGAGCTGCTGAGGATTGGAGATGGAACGTGATTGGTGCAGGTGGAGTGCCGCCAAGGGTGTGGGCAGGGTTGCAGAGCGACTGCCGCGTTTGCTCGGCCAGGAGGTGGTGGGGGCTGTCCTTGAGCGGGGAGGAGACGGGGATGCTCAGCAGGGAGCTTGCCTTGCTCTGGCCGAGCTGGGCCGCAGAGGAGCCCTGCTGCCTGAACAACTGCCCGTCACGCTGGCAGCTGCACATCGGGCATTGCTGTATCACCCGCAGCGTGGCGGAATGTCTGTGCGCGACTCCGCGTGTTTCCTGCTGTGGTCCCTAGCGCGCACCTTCCCCCCCGCCGTGCTGCAGCCCCACATGCCGCAGATTGTGGCGGACCTTCTCACCACGGCACTCTTCGACCGCGAAGTCAACTGTCGGCGCGCAGCCTCAGCCGCCTTCCAGGAGCACGTGGGACGCCAGGGCAGCGTGGACCACGGCATCGACATCCTCACCTTGGTGGACTTCCAGGCTGTGGGCTCCCGCAGCCACTGCTACCTAGATCTCAGGTTGTCCCAGACTGGAACATGTTGTTTCTTGTGCAGAGATCACACCATGGCTTGACCTGAATATGACAAAATTATAATAAAAACCATTCTCTAGAATTAAGACAACTCCTGATCATGCAACTTTACTGATGTCATCTGTTGGAATAACTATTTGTTGACGTTATTCCAGAATTGGACAAAATATCCTCTCTTGATTAATCAACAAACAATGGAATAATTAAAAATCAACGATGAAATTGTGTTGTGTTATTAGGTATGTGTAAATATTGATGTGACCATGGGGCCGTATGTGATCATTTTAAGGGAAATATGTTAATTTGTTTTTTTTTTTTCTTATCCCTATTACACGTGGTACAGGCTATGATAATCATGGTGGGTAGAAGTAGGCGACTGCTTTTACTGTAAGTGCACCACATGTTTGAGCAGTTTGACTTTGCACTTACAAATGTGCCAGAGCCCTGTTTTGTTACTTGCACTCGCTGGTGGGGTTGGACTTTTGCAAGAATCAGGGGCCATTGGAGCATTTTTTTTTTTTTAAACATAAAAAAAAGTGCCTAATGCGGGAATCAAACCCGGGTCGTAGCGGTCGAAAACCAACGGTTTAGACCATCCTACCCCCAATTAAGAAGAGTTAATGAAATTTGAATGAATGTGAATAAATTGTTATAAGAAAGTTTTGCATATTTTATATATACAGTTAAACCTGTCTCTTGGGACTCACCAAAATAGGGTGCTATAGAGAGGGGGTGCTATAGACAGGTCACTTTTAATGTAAATCGCATCGTACTATGTATTTAAAATCAGGCGCTATAGAGAGGTTTACCTGTATTTAGTATTTTCAGTGAGTTGAAAAAAAAAATGTAGTCTGAAGATAGATATAAAGAGATGACGAGGCTCAAATTGTGTTTTCTTAAATATTTAATAAATTTATTGTGAAATAAAAGTTATATTCTTGCAATACAACAGAAGGAGACATTTTGTTCACACTTGGTTATCTCATCAGGGGAGTCGGTGTTCTAAATCATTAGTTTTCAACCGCTATGACCCAGGATCGAATCCAGCATCGGGCACTTTTTTCTGATTAAAAAAAATATTATGCTCCAATGGCCGCTGATTCTTGCAAAAGTCCAACCCCACCAGTGAGTGCAAGTAACCAAACAGGGCTCTGGCTCACTTGTAAGTGCAAAATTTGAACTGCTTTTCACATGTGTAGACATGTGGTGTACTTACAGTAAAAGCAGTCGCCAACTTCCATCCACCATGTTTATCATGGCTTGTACCACGTGTACTAGGGATAATATAAAAAATAAAAGTCACTGTAATATCTTTCCAGAGTTATTGTCTGAATGTCGTTACACATGCGTACAACTTAGTGTACCTACACCAGCTTATCTCTAACTGCTGGTGTCTCCAGTGTTCAGGTTGCCAAGTTCCCAGGCTACGGACCTGCGCTGGTTGCGCACCTCATGGAGCACAAGCTGAACCACTGGGACTCCGCCATACGCAGCCTGGCCGCGCAGGCCCTGGGGAAACTGACTGTTGCTGCACCAGTAGAGACGGCCAAACTGATCCCCAGGCTGTTGGAGCTGGCGGGCAATCCCAGGACACCGCTGCACCTCAGGCACGGCACCATCTTGGCTCTGGGGGAACTCTGGGCCGCTCTGCCAGCCAATAGGAGGCCAGGTGAGTCACTACTGTGTCCAGCTCAATATCTCTACAGCACTAAATCCTGACTGACCGACATTTCAACAAATCAAACTGCATTCATGGACTTAAGGAAGTGGAAAGTTATTGATGTTGTCTTTTACAGAGGTTGTTCTACTCTAGCAATACCTCCATTAATTGGTTCACCCATTGATGAGCTCTACTCAGCGGACATCAAGTCTACAGGCTCATTGATGCCATGATGTGAGTGGAGATAGGAAATAAGATTATATACCTACATACAGATTGTGCTGAGAGCAATGGTTGGGAAGGTGAAGGAGGAAAAAACCTAACAAATGGGGAATCTGTAAATATGGACCTACAACTTTTTTAAATAGAATATAAACACAAGGTAATAAGACCAACTAAATAAATAGTGTGTGACGTTTCGGTAACAGCATTGTTACCATCTATTCAGTACTTTTGTCTGAAGATGGTAACAACGCTGAAACGTCACACACTATTTATTTATTTGGATTTGGTCTTATTACCTTGTGTTTATAATCTATAATCCAAATTGTGCCTTATCATTAATATATTATTATTTAAGGCTATAGGTATTACCACGCTAGCTTTTTTATTTACCTACTCTCGTAAGTTCCAATCCATTGACATAATGCAGATGTCTTATTATTTTCCTGACTGTATTTAGGAACGTCTGTCAAGTTGGGTCTTGTGTTTCTAATCTTAAATGAAATTAATCCTGGTAGATCCCTAGAATCCCAAATAGACAGACCTACTTTGGATACATGATGAGAGTAATTTTAAAATGGGGAAATCTGCTTATTCTGGAAACAGCTGTCAAATCAGCTTGTTCTTTTACTCAAGATAAAACTTTAAGCACGTGTAAAGTTATTTTAGACACAAGATTCTTTTTTAAATAAAACTGTTTTATACTGCAATGATAAATTAACGGGAGGACTCATCAATGTCCCAGGAACATATGCGTCAAAAATAGTGTCAATTTCTTACAACAGATGGCATCCTGATGCTATAACTGTGGAGTTAATTGTGATGCAGGTGAATCGGAGCATAAAAGTTAGCAGGACTTATTCTGGAGCTAGATTCACGCAAGTTGCTCCGCGGCGTGGGGTCGGAACTGATGAAGACAGCAGCTTGCACCATGCTGGCTCAACTGTCCGCAGCGGGCCTTCCTCTTACTGCAGAATCTCAAGGTAGGTCTAGAGCTCTGTCGTCTGCTGTGGTTGGCTGACACCTGCGGTGCAGGAGCCTGGAGGAACCTACTGACCCAATGTCTGCAGCAAGTGGAGCCTGCCATCCGAGACACGGCAGTGGCCGCTGTGGGGCCTTTCTACAACCACTACTTCCCCCAGGCCGACAGCAGCATCGTCGCCCAGTTCATCTCCAAGCTGAAGACTGCAGTCCCTGAGGCACACTACGGCCTGCTCATCGCCCTGGGTGCTCTGCCCTTGAAGCATCTATGTGCTGGTCGCCAGGCCGCCCTGGACACTGTGGCAGAAGCTGTTCAAAGCGGCCATGTTGAAAGTCGTAGAGCTGCACTCCGCACCTTGGTAGCGCTGGCCAAGGTAAATGCACCATCCCCACCTCCAACTCTCTACCGCATCCTCCTCACCGGACTAAGGGACTACACCATGGACAGCCGCGGCGACATCGGGTCCACAGTGAGGGAGGCAGCCATGCAAGCTGCCTTAGAACTGGTGCGGATCAACCCGATACCTCCGGCTGTCGCGCAGCCGCTGGTAGACTCCCTGTTGCAACAATGCATGGAGCGGATCAACCGGACCAGAGGCCTAGCAGGCACCACTCTGTCAGCGCTACTGCGCCACAGACCACCGCTGGAGATCAAACATCACGAGAAGCTCGAGGAAAGCTGTCCGACTGAAGGCTTAGACTGGAGTTGTCCGAGACATGCTTTCCCAGCACTTGCACCCTTGCTCGCACTCCCTGCCTATTCCCGGCCGTTGCTGCTAGGCTTGTTGACCAGCGCCGGAGATCTCACGGAGAGTCTGGTGGTCCACGCCAGGGACGCCCTCTTCACATTCCTTGGCTCCATTCAGGACGATCCCAAGCAGACCCGACGGATCTACGGAGAGCTGCTCTCTGTGTTCGAGGAGTTTCTGCAAGACGAAAGGGTAGGACTGCCTTACCTCCGTGCTTCTGCCCACATCCTGGGCTCCGGCCTGGTGCCTACAGATTCCGACTTTCCTCTGCAACTTGCGCAGCTGCTCAGCCAGAATGCCCTCCGTTCCAAGAACCCACAGAGGCTGCTAGCAGTCGTGGAGGTGCTGTGCGCCGTTGTTGGGTTTCCAGGCAGGGCGCAGCGCGTTGCCCTCTCAGCCCTGATGCTGCTCCTCTGTCACCGCTACCCTCGCGTCAGGCTTGCCACCGCGGAGAGGCTCTACGAGGCTCTCCTAGCCAGTCCTGAGCCTGCTGACCCAGCCTTGCTGCTCCTATCTGAGACAGCCTGGGACCAATCGATTGAGTTGCTCCGTCCCCTGCGCAATGACCTTGCGCGACTCCTGGACATTCCACCTCCTGTGCCTACACGTTCCTCTGCCAAGTGATAATTTATTGAACCATTTCAAACATATCTCCCTTTTGCAATAAATTTTTGGTCGCATTTAAATGCCTCACTATTTCATTTTTATTGTTGTTCAAAATTTTTTTTCATATAAATAAATATTTTTGGCCTTTCCTGTGAGTATCCTTTCAATTTCAATCACGCGGTGAAACAACATAATGTGCTGATGAGAGATGTAAGGACAACCCTGGAGTGACTACATCTGCTGCAAGGACTCTATTAAGTACACTCTTGGGGAGATAAAACTAAAGGAAGTTGTACCTTTCAGCATGTATATCAGGATTGAGACAATAACACTGAAAAATATTACAGTGACCTTTATTGAAGAGACTCGAGATAACCAAGTGTGAACAAAATTGCTCCTTTATCCTTCAAAAAAATAGAGGAAAGACTTTCTACTTCTTTAAGTTTGTCCATTGTGCATAATCAATTGTATCTGTTAGAATATATCTCTGTGATTTTATTATTTTTGACCACTGACTAACTTTTAAAATTTGTGTATGTCTTAGCAGTCATGATATAACTTCCTTTTTTTTTTTGCTTTTTTTAACATAAAATATTTTGCCTAAAGTAAGGTGGTGGTGCTTATATCCATGGTTAAACCAGTTCCTGAAGTCCACTCCTCTCCAATTTTGCCATGGTAGTTATAGACCTGGAAAATAGGTCCTCTAAAGTAAGGTAATTGTTTTCAATAAACCACATGTTTAAAAAAGAAAACTGCTCATTCTAACAGTGTCTATAATTTATTTTACTTTCAGGGCCCTCAAACAATAAACTGCACAGTCTCAGTATAACTTAATTATACTAGCTAATTGGTCTTGTAATTAGTTAATTGGCAAGGTAAAGAGCCTTGTCTCAAAAGCTAGCCTTTTGAAATAAATACAATATTGTAGTTGCAAATAATTTTTGTATTAAAAAGTTGAAAAGTTCTTACAAATCACAAGGGAGCAAGACCAAATACATTCATGGACTTGAGGAGTCTTTGATGTCGCCCTTCTATTTTTTTGAAGGAGACAGAGGCAATTTTGTACACACTTGTCTATCTTGTGAGCCTTTGTTAGGACACCTTGTGACCATAGTATGCCAAAATAACCCAGAACCTAACCTAACCATGTCCCACCTTTGTCCATCTAAGCTGCAAACCTCTCTAGTGATTTTGAGGTGTAGAGATGGAGCCTGAGGCCACCTTCGGCCTTGACAACAACAAGCCAGAGTCCAAGATAGACTCAGACACCCTTCCTGTGGTCAAGCCCCCTGACCTGTGGTGGATGACCTGGCCCTACCAAGCTGGTCTGAGATGGACTCAGACACCCCTTCCTGGTGGTCGAGCCACATGTCCCATGGTGGCCGACTTGCATCCAAGCCAGAGTCCAAGATGGACTCAGACGCCCCTTCCCTGTAGTCAAGCCACTGACCTATGGTGCTTGACTTGACTCCACCAGTACCAAGCCAGACTCCAGCATGCCTATGGGCAAGCCACAAGCCCATGGTGGGTGTTGAAGTGACCATCTTCAGCTAGAACACCAGCTCCACCACGAGCCCTGAACCTTTTCCAAGCTGACCACAAGATGCCCAGATCCTACAATATTAATTATATATTTTTTATTGAATATTTTCTAATCTTTATTCATTTATTTATTTTTTGTGAATTTTATTTTAATAATTTTTATATTTAATTTATTATTTTTTAAAGATACTTTTTTTTCACAGAAAGAAAGGTGATGATAGCCTTGGGGGGGGGGGGGGGGGGGGGGGTGAGTCCAGCAACACTGGGGGCAAGGAAGGGATATTGACAACAGTCAGTTTGATTTTTTTTTTCCTGGGAAGCGGAGGACTGGGAGTTGCTAAGGGCTCAGGCCGCTGGCTGGGGCCTTAGCCCCCCTTTTTCGAATCCTGGACTTGGGTGGCTGGATGTTGAGGTAGGGATAATAGGGGATTTTGGCATAATAGGCCTTTTGTATAAAGTTATTTATAAATACCTTTAAACTCCTCCCTTTTAAGTTTATGTTTTTTGTTTTATCTATTCTATGGTGTATGCAGAAAATGCAGGGTATATAACAAAACCAGTCCAATACAATAGTAGAGCGGTCTAGAGATTAATTTGGCGAAACCGCTGAGAGGGTTCACTACTGATGAGCCAAGCCCTCTCATTCAATAATTCATATCATTGCAGTAAGGTCTGTAGAGATAATATTTGATGATATTTAAAAGAAACGCTTTGCCAGAAATTTAATTTGTGTAAAATTTTTAAATAAAAAATGTTTAGCCAAAAATGATTGGTTAATTTCCCCATCTATTGCTAGCCGGCACAGCTTTAGGTCTCTACATGTGCCATAGATGAATAAATTTGTGGTCAGCTTTTCTGCAGCGACTGGCGCCCGAATATTTGGACATGTAGAGTTCTGGAAATAGTTTTTTCAAGTTAACAGCAAAAGAAAAGCCTATAAAATATTAAGATTTTAACACCTTCAATAAGGTCACTGTGTATTAAATTTTTTTCAGTTATTGTCTGAATCCTGATTATACATGCTAAAAGGTACAACTTCCTTGGGTCTTGTAAGTGAGCACGTAAATTTTATGTAAAGGTTTCTATAACAGCATTGTTACCATAATCAGATAAAAATACAGAAGAACGCACCTCTCTGTAAAAACACATCCAAAGTGTCCTTTTAGGAGAGGTGTCTTCATACTGGAGAGCTTCTAATTAAAAAAAAAGGTAATTTTGGTGATGGAACATACTCAACGAGGACGCTCTCTCATTAGATGACAACACTCTACAATGTTCTATTATACTGGATTTGATCCCTTGTAATACCTACTATAATCCATATTGAAACTTATCTTTCTTGTTCATGAGCTAAACAGAATCTACTTTCTCACTTTGTGCTGGGAAATCCATTCGCCAGACCTAGAATATGTCTCTGGTTACAATTTTATATATAAGCGATAGAACTCTTCCTGTTTAGATAATCAAATAAAGTAAAGCACGAAGGAAGATGAGTTTCTTTTTTAATAAACGCGAGCAAGCTTTCGGGCCACACGCCCTTCTACTGGCAAAAAGCTAAGAGAATCAAAGAGATACAAGCCTATTTACTATGGTAAGCAATATTTTAGCATATTTACACTTTTCTTATAGACGGAGAAACAAAATACAACTATGATTACAATTAAGATATGCAAATATAGGAAAAAAGACAATGAGGTAAATTCTAAATCAGACACATTAAGGGAGACAAGAATATCACTGTGAAGGGAAGACAGAATAAACAGGTCAGGACAGGAATACTTTATAAATATCTGGTATGTCTATTTTTCTATTAAAACTGTTCGGATTGACATACAATTTTATATATTTTTTGTCATTTTATTTAGTTGTTGATATTATAAAAGCGGAATTATTCCAACATTTTGGCGGCATACTGAAACTCTTTGAGATCAGCAAAAGTCAAATTTCGTTTTAAGTTTTCAACCTTTAACAAAGTGACAGTGGGTTTCTTTTGGGAAATTCATTTCAATTGATACCCAAAAAAAGAACATTGTAGCTCATAGTGTTGGGTTCCCGGTTTGGATAGTTGAAAAGGGAGGATACACGATGTGGCTTATTAAAGTCTCCTTACTTAAGTATATATATATATATAGCAATTTAGGCCAACAATCCCATGTATATAACCCGCAGCAAGACCTTAATGTTGTATAATAGCAGCACAGCTGTCAGTGATGCACTATCGGCATATGTCTTTACATCATCACATGTAATGCAATTTGTGCAAACAGGATAAATAAAATAAATAAAAAAGAAAAGGGGGGAAAAACTCTGTAATTGATTAAGAGTTGAGCTAAAGCAAGGATTGAGCATATAATATTGTCAGAACAATGGTCTAAAGATGGAAACAGCCGCGACACTATTATACAATTTCATCAGACAACCCATGAAATCGTTATTAAATTGGGCAATCTATAAAACACTGAAACACAGACACTCGCGGCAATGTATGTGGCCGGTAATTTATGGGAGACTTGATTATTAGTTACATTCCCTTCAAATAGGTAATAAACATACAACATTTCATTTAAACAGTGGGAATAGCACCATAAGACAAATTATGTATGAAATAGGTAACAGAGGAAACAAGAAAATTTCTCTAGATATTTATTTAAATATCTTAAAATTTGGGAACATGTCTATACTGACGAGATATGCTATTTACATAGTAAAATTTAGATAGAGGTGACCTGAAGTTACTTTATAGCCCTTTAGGGCCCATGCGAAATCTAGGTTGGCTACTACACAAAAGGGGGGGGGGGGGGGAAGGCGCTAAGTCATAATGACAAATGGCTTACCTTTTCTCGAAAGTGCCGGC
>CP092864.1:156752604-156887241 GCA_030710605.1 Cordylochernes scorpioides
TTGCACTCTTTCCTCGATTCATTGATCTGTTTTACAGCTCATAAAATTCGAGAATATCGTTAAAAATGAAAAAGACAATGACGATAAAACATCAAGTGAGTGTTATGTCTCACTAAACACAAAGCGGGGAATAATTGTTTACCTATTTATTTATTGATACACTTACCGTTGCTTATTTTTGCTTCTCGAACTCCGAAACCAGTCTATAAAAAGAAAAGAGAGATGCATTTTTAAAAGGTTTTCTTGTTTTTATTTTCACGCGATTAAAATGTTTCAGAGAATAGGTAGAAGATCGTGAAAATTCTGAACAGCCAATTCTCAGGAGGACACCAGAAAGTAAGGAGGAAATATAGAAATTAGATAAAACAAAATTATAAAATAGGACTAGGATAAACATCGGGAAGAAACCGGGAAATCTAAATACTTAATTGGAAGGAGAGCCAAAGAAGGAAATGTTGTCCAATAATTACACCTCACTTCCTCATTCCCACACACAGCTCCCACCGACTTTTATCATCTTAAAACTCGAGAAGAATAAAAATTGACTCTAGAGAGAAAATAGCAGAAAATAAAAGGTCCTTAAAATATTCCAATTAATACATTATAAAAATGAAGAAGTAAATGAGACACAATAGCAACAATCACATACGTTGGAATATAAAAATTTACGATGTTGATGTTAATTGTTTTAGCTCCTATAAAGGTTACAGTGTGAAAAAAAATATATATATAGTAATTTAAACCAACAACCCTATATTGTATAATTACTTATAACAAGATTGTCATGTTGTATATAGACACACATCTATAAATAATTATGCGCATGATTAATCTGTGTCATTGCATCACCATATGTAATGTACTTTGTACAAATTGAAGACAAATAAATAAAACTATGTAATAGATTAAGAGCTAAGTTAAAGCAAGATTGAGAAGTTCAAAAACGTCTAAATTCGAGACAACCCTAAATAGGAATTTAGCGAGTCGTTGCCATCAAGGTCAAAGGGTGCAGACATTCAAAGTTCACATTTTCAGACATCTCCAACCCCCCTCCTCGGGAATGGTATATAAACACCTCGGTTTTAGCCGTCCGCAGTTAGTACGGAGTTAGTCAGCAGTCACCCATTTCACCGTCGGCGCGGTCCTCGTCGGTTGTACCCAGAGCGACCTCATCTTCATGTGAAACAGTAAGATCTCCGCTAACTCCATCTTGCTCTTAACTCGGCTCCTATCTGTTCATGGAACTTTCCTACTGATACGTTTCTATTAATTGTTAAATATTAATGGTGAAAATTATTTTGTAAGAAATCGCACTTTATATATATATAAAGATAAATAAAAGATACACTATTTTTAAGCTACTATAATTATTTTATTCTATTTACAATTCTTACACTCGTGCACATTCTATTGCACGTATCTCGTTGTTTACAAGATGATGATAAATAATACAGAGTAGAGTAATAATATATCACAGATCATTCCTCCTTCCTTATATTGTTCATAGTTGGAGAAAACCGGCAAGGAGGGCATCGAGGTCGGGTAGATCTGCTAGGTGGAGGTGACGTGGAAACTTGAGGGTCTTGTTCCAGTCGGTGAGGTCCTGCTCCAGCGTTGTCCAAGGTCCAATCAGAATCTTCAGCATATTTGGTATCTGAACCTGTCCTCATCTGATTGACATGCACTTTAAATGTGCCTTTTAGGTTCTTTACTAGATAAACATTGTAACCTAGTCGTCGTATCACCTGGGCCTTGAACCATTTGCGCCTATTTTGTATTACTCTTGTAAACAGGACTTTATCTCCAACTTGAAAATGTCGCCTTCCACACTCATTTCTCCCAAAAGTCTTCTGGATAAATTCAGAGTTCAAGCAATTTACAAATGTTCTAGGCACATAACTTAGGAGACGTTCTACAGGAGGCTTATCTAAAGAGGTAGGCGTATTTCTATAATTAAACAGAACATTTTGTAAAATACAGTCCATATTTGAGTTTGGAGATTCTTCTAACGACTTTTTCAGAGATTTTTTTATTATTCTTACCGAAACTTCAGCAATTCCGTTAGACGAGGGATTATATGCTGGCGAGGTTAAGTGGTATACATTATTTTTCCGTAAGAACTCCTTAAATTCAATCGAATTGAAGGGGGGGCCATTGTCAGACACTAAGCATTGCGGTAATCCATACCTGGCGAAACACTCCCGTAGAAGCTTAATATTTTCTTGCGAAGTAGTACCTCTAACTGGGAATACTTCAATCCAATTTGAATTTGCATCTACTACTAATAAATAACAATCACCTCTGAAATAGAAATGGTCAACATGAACTCGCTGCCACGGTTGGTTAGTCCTGGGCCAAGGTGTGTTCTCAGCAGGAGGAGCTGTCTGATGATGCATACAGGGAGAACATTCCTTCACAAACTCTTCAATTTGACTATCCATTTTTGGCCACCAAACCGAAGATCTGGCTAGAGATTTCATGCGATTGATTCCTATATGACTTTGATGAAGTAACTTCAACATTTGATCTTGACAGGTTCTTGGAATCACTGCCCTAGAATCAACAAAAATGCATCCCTGCAGTACAGAAAAATTTTCCAATTTTGAAAGGAATGGTTTCATTGTTTCATCCTTTTTTGCTAACTGAGGGTCTTCTAATAGATATTCCTTGAGCTTATTTAAAACCGGATCTTTATTGGTTTCTTCTTCAATAATGAGGTGGTCCAATGGAGTTACATTTAAAAATGATATATCATGTGTCACCAAATCAATGTTGTCTTCCCTTGAATTTATTTCCTCAAGTGGAAGTCTTGAAAATGCATCCGCACAGAGCATGGTATCTTTATTTGTATATCTAATATCGAAATCGAAATTTGTCAACTCTAAAGCCCACCTATGCAAGCGATTTGCAATTAAAGGCGGAAGAAGTCTTTTGTTTCCAAAAACAGTCGTTAAAGCTTTATGATCACTCTTTAACACAAATTTTCTCCCAAACAAGTATTGTCTCAGTTTGGAAGTTGCAAACACAATAGCAAGTGCTTCTTTCTCAGTCTGAGAGTATTTGACTTCTGCACTTGACAATGTTCTGGAAACAAAGGTGATTGGCTTCTCTTCTCCTTCCACAATATGACACAAGACCCCACTTATGCCATAGGCAGATGCGTCGCAGGTTAAAGTTAATGGAAGCTTCATTGAATAGTGAATAAGCGCCTGGGAATTTAATAGAGTTAACTTCAAATTCAGAAATGCCTTTTCGCATTGGCTAGACCATTTCCAACGATTGTCCTTCTTTAGGAGTTGATAAAGAGGACCAGCCAAGGTTGACATATTAGGTATGTATTTTGAATAGAAGCTCAACATCCCTAGAAAACTCTTCAATGATGTTTTGTCGAAAGGCTTTTTACACCTTTCTAATGCTTCCAATTTCTTTGAATCTGGTCTAACACCATCTTCATTTATAATATGACCTAGAAAACAAATGTCTTTTTTTAAAAATAAGCATTTTTCTTTATTAAGGGTGAAATTTAGCTCTTTCAATTTATCGAAGATCATTTTTAGAATTCTGTAATGTTCTTGTTCATCTTTAGAACCAATGAAAATATCATCTAAGTATATCACCGTGTTGGGAACATCATGAAAAAGGCTGTCCATACACCTCTGGAAAATGGCTGAAGCTGGACTGATGCCAAAAGGCAATCTATTATATCGGTAAAGTCCTCTATGGGTAGATACCACTAGCAGATTTATTTGATGCTTCATCCATTTCAATTTGATGATATGCGGAGGAGAGATCCAATTTGGTAAAAATCTTGTTTCCTCCTAGATTTCCCAACATAGTTTCTATAGTAGGTAATGGATATTTCTCATCTTCAATGTAATTATTCAAAGTATTTTTAAAATCACCACACAAACGTAGTTCTCCATTTGACTTTATTACCGTTACTAAAGGCGTAGACCAATCACTAGCATTAACTTTTTCAATTATTTGACTTTTTTCAAGTCTGTCTAGTTCTTTGTCTATCTTCTCTTTAATGGAAAAGGGTACTGGTCTAAATTTAAAAAATTTGGGCTTTGCATTTGGCCTCAATGATATTGAACCTTTAATGCCCTGAATTGGTAGATCTTTATTTTCAAATACTCTCTTATATACTTCTAAAAACAGTTCTAAATTTGAAATTACATTTATATTATTACAGATATCAAAAACGCAATTGGGCCAATCAGCTTTTAAAATTCTTATCCAATTTCTGCCCAGTAACGGCGTTTGGTTATTAAACTGGCCTGTCACAATTAGGGGTAGTTTTTCCTGATAGTTTTTGTAACTAACATTTACCAAGCATTTTCCAAAAACTGGAATCAAATTTCCTGAAAAACTTTTCAAATGTCCACTGTATTTCTCTAGAGTGACATTTTTGAGATTTGTAAGAAAAAATTTCTTTGAAACTACAGACACGTCTGCACCAGTGTCAACCTCCATTATAGTGTCTGCATCTTCAATTTTAACGTTTACCATTATTTTTGGTGCGTTTTCTAATGTGTTGCACTGAATAGTATTCAATTTATTCTGATTGGGTTTATTCATTCCAGAATTTTGGGCCGATTTTTTATTCCAACATACTGGAGCAATGTGCCCTTTCTTATTGCAAATATAACATTGAGCATTTTTAAATTTGCATAACTTCGTATCGTGGTTAGACTTTCCACAAATTTTGCAAGGATTATTGTATTTACATGGGAATTTAAAATTTTTAGATCTGGCTTTCAACTTATCAATATCATGACCAGGATTTTTCATCAAATTTACTTGTGACTTCGCTGCCTCTACAGAATTTGCAATATTTATTGCACTATCAAACGTTAAAAATGGTTCACTTAGCAGCCTTTTAAGCGTAGCTTCATCGAAGCAACCACTTACAAATTGATCACACAAATTTTCATTTATGTCAGTAAATTTGCACTTGTCTGCCTGAGATTTAAGCCTCAAAACAAATTTTCCCACAGGCTCATTTTCTTTTTGTACAATCTTGTGAAATAAATATCTTTCATAGTGCTTATTTTTTATTGGATATAAATGGTTGGTTAAAACCTCTACTAAATCTTTATATTTAAGGTCACTTGGCCTTCTGGGTACCAACAAATCGCGCAAAGTCTTATAAACATTAACATCAATAGACGTTAATAACACAGATACTTTGTCTGCTTCTAATGTTTTGTTCAATTTAAAACATTCTTCTAATTGTTCCAAATAACAATTTAGATCTTCACCTTCACAAAACCTTGGATAATTTAAATTAGTGGTGGCCATACTTACGTTAATTCTTCGTCGCCATTTGATACGTTTCTATTAATTGTTAAATATTAATGGTGAAAATTATTTTGTAAGAAATCGCACTTTATATATATATAAAGATAAATAAAAGATACACTATTTTTAAGCTACTATAATTATTTTATTCTATTTACAATTCTTACACTCGTGCACATTCTATTGCACGTATCTCGTTGTTTACAAGATGATGATAAATAATACAGAGTAGAGTAATAATATATCACAGATCACCTACTACAGCTGTGTCTCTTCGTTTTGTGTGTGTGGACATTCCCAAGCTTTCTACTCTGCCTCGACCACGACTGCCTGTACTCTGTGAAAACTGTTAAAGGTCTTCCAAAGTGCAGAGAGGTACTGGAAAACTCACCACGCCCTGACTGTCCCTCTCGGTTACTACAGGTTTGACCACCGGTTACCACAGCTTATAGCGAGAGTCGACAGGATGACCACAACGAAGTAAGACCACAACGAAGAAGGTAAGAAGCCTGTCCAGATAGAAGCGAGGAAGAGCAAAGATGGAGGAACAAACCCGCCGCCAGTCCAACGAAACGACCAATCAATCTTCCCCCCAACGACACAGCCGAAAATCCCGCAAAATAAGCCGGTGAGACTTTTCCCCTTCGGCCTTACAATGCAACCATCTTCCAGGCGACATGCCGCCGTCACCAAACAGAAGTCACAAGCTTCTACAAGCTCTACTTGGAGCGTCTTCCCCATCATCAGGACGACAACTAAAGACCAAGTATCCTGACTGAACAATCCTCAAAATTGTGAGTTTTTAAAATCTTTCTCCTCATGCTCACAATTTGATTTTCCATAAGTTTAATGTTTATTTTCACTGTAATCATTTTAAAATCAATTTTTTACCATTTTTATATATCATTTAAATTCAAAATTTAAATCTTTTACACCCTCATTTATCAATTTTTACCTCATTTTAAGCAACTTATAAATTTTAATTCATTACTTTCAATTTTACATTTTTAAAAAAAAATCATTATTTTTTTTCAATTACTCGAATCATAATTCTAAACTTATTTGTGTGTTTTTCTTAATATCTTATTTTTTTACCAAAACACCAATTTCTTAATCAAATGCTCAAAACTTTGCAAAAATCATTTGTATGTTCAATATTTTATATAAACGCCCCATTCAATTTATAAGTCACTATAACGCCATTACCCCTTTTACAAGGATAATATTTGCACTACCATAATCAACGATTTAAAAAATATATTCAAATTTTAATACACATAGGTGAAACGCATTTTTTTTAAATTGCAAAAATCGAAATATACAATATCTTCAAAATCACAACTAGAAAAGTAACTATCTTTCCCAAAACAAGTTAAAAATAAAAATCCCACCAACTACCACGTCAGAAGCTAAATTAAGTCACAGTCTTCCAAAACTATTACAATCGTTAAACCCCAACATAGCTACACTCCCCCGTCCTTTTCTTTTACATGCATAATTATTAATTATCCACACATCTCTCTCAACAAACTACAACACACTTCCCATCACTTTCTACAATTGGCCACCATCTATTAGCGCGCGACTTAGCAACAAATCGAATTCGAGCAACACAAGCTCCGGCGCCACTAAACGTGCCACATTCACTAACAACCAAGATATCTCGATGTGTTTTGTACAACCACCACTCAGGACTAGTAAATTTGTTGTTCATGGTGAAACAAGTTAGATGCTGTACCAAAAACAAAGACTTCACGTGACACCTTTCCATTCAATTCACTCACTCGTGTCACACAGCGCATCACAACAATTTTTCTCACTTAGAAGGCCACAAAGACGCCTTCATGCCTGTGACACTTCTCACCCCAAAGCGTGTCCACGTCGAAAGTCGCACTTTTACCCACATCTAAACCTGACATCATTGAATAACATTTTCACCGCAACAGCGTCGAACGACAACACTTACGAACACCGAGAAAACTACATTTTTCAAATTGACCATAAAATTGCCAACAAGCTTTCAC
Source organism: Cordylochernes scorpioides (assembly GCA_030710605.1). Lineage (NCBI taxonomy): Eukaryota > Metazoa > Arthropoda > Arachnida > Pseudoscorpiones > Chernetidae > Cordylochernes > Cordylochernes scorpioides. The sequence goes on from CP092864.1 coordinate 156,759,933, forward strand.
CACTCTCAAAGGAAGTTTAACCAGTAAACCAGTACCCTAACGTACATTCAAACTCTCAAAACTGTACTACAACAAGGGTTACCAAAATGTCTGTTATCTGACATAGCGCCCGCTTTTACCTCAGAAAAATTCCGTAAATTTCTAATAACACATGGTATACAACCCCTGCTCACCACAAGCAATAACCCACAAGCAAACGGTTTAATAGAACGCTTAAATGCCACCATTACAGGCAAACGAAGACTAGCTTATCTAGAAAATCCAAAAGCTTCCTGGACTCAACTTGTTAAACGCGTCACTCAGACGTATAATAACACACCCCATTCTGTCACAAGTTTTCCACCCACCTATTTAATGTTCAATGTTATACCCCAAATCTAATAACTCATCTTAATCCATACCCCGAAATAAATATAGCTAGAGAGATAGCACGCTCTCGTACCCAAAATAAGCATAAAAAAGATAAAGAAACATTTGATAAGCAACACAGAACACCACATTTAGAAGTGAATGATCTTGTTTTGGTCAAAAATTATAGACACCCCGACACAGGTAAATTAGCACCATATTTTACTGGACAATACACAGTAATTGAAATAATATCACCCAATGTCGTTCGAATAGGTCGCCCCAATCAACCTTTCAATAGAGACAGTGACACCATACATGTTAATAAATTAAAATATTACACAGAGAATGTTCTGTACATTACACCTCCTCATACCCGATATGTTCAAAAAGAACAGCGAATGTCCCCAGATGTATATCTCAGTGAATTCAAACATTTGACTCCAGATATCTTCGAAACGCAACTTTACCGAATTATACCGCCACAAACTTCCCAGCCATTCCTACATTTAAATCCAGATTTATTTAATAGCGATCGTTTTAAAACAAACCTCAAGTAACGACCAGAAAATTTCCCGTTAAATTCACAAACCTATTCTATCTACATACCCTACACCAACCCATTTGGATATGTATTACTTACTTACTTACTCTCTTTCACACAGATCCAAACTAGGAGAGAAAGAATTTCAAGCCAGTGAGCCGCAGACTTCCCCCATATCTCCCTCCCCCTTCAAAAACAATATCCATCAGTCCCATCGCCCCCCGTTTCATGTATACAACGTCCTCTCTCCCCGCTAACAAAGCTGTCAACTAAAAATCCGCTTTCGGAACGACCGCCATGTGTTTCCCAGCAGCCATTTATATTTCCTCCAGAATTTCACAAATTCCCAGACAGAGTCATAAAAATACCGGATTGATAGACTAAACAAATCGAAACACCATGCCAAGTCACCTAAATCTATCGCCACCCTCCCCTATCTCGTCCTCCAGTAAATGAAGGCTGAGTCCTACATTCCTTTTTTTCACACCTACATTAGCAGTCGATATCTTAACCTAACTTTTAAACATTTTAAATATTTAGATATTTGAATTTGAACAAGACCTACCTTAAATTGAACATTTTTAATATTTAGATTCCTTGTGAATCTCTAATTTTTCTACATATCAAACATTTTACATGTTAAATTGAGATCACAATCTTTAATTATATTCTGTTTTTTGTATAAAATATTTTATTTTTTATTTTTGCCTTTAAATTATATAATCACTAGCTTTTAATCCAACATTATTTATAAAAAATCAATTTTATTTTTTATAATATTATTTTAGTATTACAAAAGATATATTTGTTGTCAAAAATCACTTTAATTCTTCATTATTATCACTTTTATATATTGATTGTTTGATTTTATCCACTTAAACTTTATTCAACCACAATGATATTTCTATATTTTATTCATTTTATATTTGTTTTATACCTTTTTATAAAATGACTATGTTATCATTAACTTTCGGGCATACAACAATCTATTTCTCTAACCACTTCAGTGTACTTTACACTACTATCTTCTCAGTCATTGCTTCACATCAACGTAGAAAAACGATAGTACTGCTTGACAATTTTTTGATTTCATAATTTCAACAAACTATTTGATCAAAGTTCCCTAGAATTAAAAATCCCAACTTCTGGCCTGAGCACGTTTCAAAAGTTTACTACAATCATCCCTAGAGCATAATCACCCACGCAAACACAAAGCGTCCACAACTCTCACAACTCAATTTTTTAGCTCTAGCGGACCACAACCAACCTTTGATTTTAAGTCAAGTCAGATCACCTACTGTCGCTACAACAATTCTACTTAACGCATGACTCCATTTCACCCCTTTCAATCATATTAACAACTTGTTCTTCAACAACTTTTCAACTCAATAACCCTATAATTGTGACAAAGCACTGTAACCCTTATACAGGATCACAGGTGAAACATTGCCTCGGAAGACGCACAAGTCTATATCCTCGCTTTGCACCTGGACCTAAGTATTTGATTACCTGTGTAATCCTTACAATTGCATATTCTTTAACCAATAACCCTTTCCAACGCCCGCCAACAATCTCTTAAAACATCATCATTATTTTTTATCAAACAAAGGTTTTATCTTAATTTCTCTTTTATGTGAATATCATAACTTTTAAATTAAACATAAGTTGTATTTTTTAAAATTTGCAGATATATCCAAACAAAACATCTTGTTATAGCCCTTTTTAACGCTCACAGTTTAAATTAATTAAAAGAAATTTTAATTACTTACCTGTGTTAGAGAGGCTTTACCCGTTTAAACCCGGATAAACCCTTTCACTCCCGGGGCTCATCTATGGTAATTTAAACCAACAACCCTATATTGTATAATTACTTATAACAAGATTGTCATGTTGTATATAGACACACATCTATAAATAATTATGCGCATGATTAATCTGTGTCATTGCATCACCATATGTAATGTACTTTGTACAAATTGAAGACAAATAAATAAAACTATGTAATAGATTAAGAGCTAAGTTAAAGCAAGATTGAGAAGTTCAAAAACGTCTAAATTCGAGACAACCCTAAATAGGAATTTAGCGAGTCGTTGCCATCAAGGTCAAAGGGTGCAGACATTCAAAGTTCACATTTTCAGACATCTCCAACCCCCCTCCTCGGGAATGGTATATAAACACCTCGGTTTTAGCCGTCCGCAGTTAGTACGGAGTTAGTCAGCAGTCACCCATTTCACCGTCGGCGCGGTCCTCGTCGGTTGTACCCAGAACCACCTCATCTTCATGTGAAACAGTAAGATCTCCGCTAACTCCATCTTGCTCTTAACTCGGCTCCTATCTGTTCATGGAACTTTCCTACTACAGCTGTGTCTCTTTGTTTTGTGTGTGTGGACATTCCCAAGCTTTCTACTCTGCCTCGACCACGACTGCCTGTACTCTGTGAAAACTGTTAAAGGTCTTCCAAAGTGCAGAGAAGTACTGGAAAACTCACCACGCCCTGACTGTCCCTCTCGGTTACTACAGGTTTGACCACCGGTTACCACATATATGTGATAAGGTCCTGTCGACTTATCTGTGATGAGGTATCCTGTCGACTCCCGCTATAAGCTATGGTAACCGAGGGTCAAACCAGTAGTAACCGAGAGGGACAGTCAGGGCGTGGAGAGTTTTCCAGTACCTCTCTGCACCTTGGAAGACCATTAAAAGTTCTCACAGAGTACAAGCAGTCGTGGTCGAGGCAGAGTGGAAAGCTTGGAAATGTCCACACACACAAAACGAAGAGACACAGTTGTAGTGGGAAAGTTCCATGAACAGATAGGAGTCTAGCTAAGAGCAAGAAGGAGTTAGAAAAAGTTCTTACTGTTTTACATAGCGATGAGGTGGTACTGGCTACAAGCGACAAGGGCTCGCGCCGATGGTGAACTGACTGACTACGTTGGGCTAAAACCGAGGTTTTTTATATACCATTCCCGAGGAGGGGGTGGGGTTGGACTTTGAAAGTCTGCGGTATTCTGCACCCTTTGACCTCGATGGGAACGACTTGCCAGGGTTGTTGGATTTCTCTCTCGATTTTAGACGTTTTTGAACTTCTCAATCTCGCTTTAACTCAGCTCTTAATCTATTACATAGTTTTATTTATTCATCCTCAGTTTGTACAAAGTACATTACATATGGTGATGCAATGACACATGTCAATCATGCGTATAATTATTTATAGATGTGGTTCTATATACAACATGACAATCTTGTTATAAGTATTATACAATATAGGGTTGTTGGTTTAAATTACCATATATATATATATATATGATACATTTTGAACGATAGAATGTAAATTTTATTTTGTTTTTTTTTTCTAAAGATTTAACTAAATGGTGTATGTAAATTTTGTTTTGTTTAAAAAGATTTGAGGAAAATAAAGATGATTATTGAAGTGGAGACGGCCACAAACGACTGCTAATTCTTTTCACACATCTAGAAAAGAATTATATCAGCTAGTCGACAGGATCGCTGCCTACGGGAATAAATTCGAAATGACATCGAAGAAAGACTTGAAAACTTTACCGAAAGAAGAGGTTGTTACCGGAGCGAGAGTAGACAGTTCAATTAAAGAAATCTTGCCGATTTTCAAACCGGATACAGGCCTTACGTATCAAGAATGGCGAAATCTTTTTGAAAGAACAGTCAAACTTCAAAATATTTCAGAAAATGATGCTCTAACGATGATTCCAAGCATCTTTAAGGGAAAAGCGTTAGAGATATACGCCTCGATGTGCCAAGACGTGTTCACGTTGGATGAACTTCACCAAGCTATGAATACATTTTTCCCGGTATCGACAAGTGGATTGATGAGGCAGTTTTGGACTGAAAAGAAGCTACCATCGCAACCCCTTATGGACTACTACTTTAATAAACTGAAGTTGGCAAAAATATTGAATATAAGTTCGGAGCAGACCCTGGAAGCGCTTTCTTCGAATGTAAACGCAAAGCTGAGACCATTTTTGATCGCTGCCAATCCGGCTAATCTGGACCTGTGGATTAAGATTGCATCCTCCCTGGAAGAAGGATTTCGACAGGAAGAGACATCTTCACCCTTTAATGGCCCCAGATATCGACGGGACTTTCAAAATGTCGACTCAAGGAATGCAACGCCTTCACAGGATTCTCTTCCTTCAGGTGCCCGCCCCGGCAGAGAGGTTGGCGACCGACAAGAAACCCGGCGAAAGCAGTTTTACCAAGACTTTCGAGGTAATGTAGGGCAACATTGATGGTGCCCAGGAGTGATGAGTGACGTTGGGGTAGATTCATTGCTCTTGGGAACCTATTTAGTACTCTTTGATTCCGGCAGTGACATTAATATTATTTCAGTACACCTATTACCTGAATGCCTTTTAGATAAGATAAATAACTCTAGCCAACAACACACAAACACACCTAATATAATTAGCACTGTATCTAACCGTATTGGAATATTTGGACACATTTGTTTAACGATCAGAATTGGAGATATAACTAACAATATGTTATTCTATATTATTGATAATCCAAATTTGAATTTTCTGATAGTATCCACTAAGTACCTGAAATATTTTAACCTAAAGATTGATTTTGATGAGAATGTTATTATGCAAAATAATGTGTTTTTATCCAAATTTCAATATACATTTTCTAAAGATGAACTCAATGCTTTGCAATATTGTGATAACTCAAAAAAATATTTTGGTGTTTCTAATAATGTTAAATATTGTAAAAAACATAATTATTGTTTAAAACTTTCAGGAAAATGCAATCACATAAAAAAGTTACCTCTTTTAGATAAAACTATTGATCAATATAACATAAGTGTTCTCTCTTGTTTTAAATCTAAACTCGTTTACCAACCAAACTTTCGACCCTTACCCTTGCCAAATCTAGAAGACAGCTATCTAAATAATGATGACAAACATAAGAATAATTTCTACATTTTATTAAATCGCTATAATGATATTTTTGGTGAAAACAAGTATAATATTAGACCATTAAAAGTAGATCCCCCCAGGTTAAGACTCAAAGATAAAACTCCTGTTTGTCTCTGACCTTATCGACATAATCCCAGGGACACCGAAATAATTAAGGAACAAATTAGGCAATTATTAAAATATGGGATTATTAGGCATGCTTCTTCTCCATATAGTTCGCCAGTAACTTTAGCACATAAAAAGGGAGAAAATGATAAATCTAGACTATGTATCGACTTTAGGAAATTGAATTCAAAATTGATAGGAGATAGTTTCCCAATTCCTTTAGTTGAAAATATCATCCAAAAGGTGCAAGGCTCAAAAGTATTCTCGTGCCTTGATATTCTAAGTGCATACTGGACTATTGGTTTACATGAAAAAGATCAACCTATTACTTGCTTTACCACCACAGAAGGCTCTTACCAATGGTGCAGATTACCATTTGGATTGCGGACAGCTCCTGCTATTTTTAACAGGATCCTCACTTCCATATTGCAGAAATATGAACTTAAAAATATAATATCTTACTTTGACGATATATTGGTTTTCTCAAAAGATACCGAATCCCATTTAGAACACCTTGGGGAAATATTTGCAATCCTACAAGAGGAAGGTATCCAACTTAGGAAAGACAAATGTTTGTTTTTTATGCAAAAGATAAATTATTTGGGTTACGAAATTTTTGGAGATCAAATCTCTCCTTCAAGTACTAATGTTGGTATAATTAAATCTTTGCCCCCTCCTCGTGATGTTAGATGCTTAAGGTCATTTTTGGGCAGCGTTACGCATTATGCAAAATTTATAGATAATTTTAATAAGTTGAGAGCGCCTTTAAATGATCTATTGAAAAAAGATGTAAAATTCACGTGGAGTGAAGAGTGTCAGAGGAGTTTTGAAGCCCTTAAAGAAGCATTAGTTTCGAAACCAATACTCCAAATTTATAATCCATTGTTAGCTACACATATCTTTTGCGACGCTAGTATTGCAGGTTTAGGAGGCGTACTTAAACAGGAGTATCCTGATGGCACCTTAAGACCCATAGCGTTTTATAGTAGGGCTTTAAGGGGAGCAGAATCCAAGTATACAATAACAGAACTTGAATTATTGGCGATAATAGAAGCATGTAAAAAATATCATCCCTATATTTCAGGTCAACATGTGATAGTTCATACCGACCATAAGGCATTAATTTGGTTAAATAATTTCAAACATACTAACGGTAGATTATTCCGATGGGCGCTAAAATTATCAGAATATGATTTGGAATTTAAATATAATAAGGGATGTGAGAATCATGAAGCCGACATGTTGTCTCGACTGCCATATACCTGCTTCTTAACTGTTCAAAATATAGAACAAGAACAAAAATCATTACTTAAGCCTTCATCTAAACTATATTTCATTAAAAACGGTATTACTTATATTAGGCTAAAAAATAGAGATAGGATTATAGTACCACCCTCCTTACAACAACAATTGATAAGCAGGGCTCACGAAAGTTTAGGACACCCAGGCATAAGTTCAATGGCTAGAGTTATCTCAACTCAATATTATTTCAAAGGAATGATAGGACAAATAAAAAATTATATTTTGAAATGTAAAATATGTCAGTCTGTAAAGAAGCCAACTACACCTTCGTATGGACTCATGGGTAATTTACCACTAGCTGAGAAACCATTTGATGTAGTTGCCCTTGACAGTATTTTAGGATTAGGGGATTATAACAGTACAAAGAATTGTCTTCATGTGATAGTTGATCATCACTCAAGATACATCTGGGCTTATCCTTCTAAGAGTACGTCTATAGCAACGTACATCAATATAATAAATCAGTTATTAAATGTAGGTAAACCAAAAATTATCGTTACTGATAGGCACCCCTCATTTGTGTCCCAAAGGTTTAACAAATTTCTACAAGAAAAGGGCATAAAACACGTGATGACATCCCCTTCGCACCCACAGTGTAATGGGCTTGTAGAGAGGGCGAATGCGACAATTATCTCAAAGCTTAGACTTCACCATCAACAAAATCCCAGAATACCATGGCCCAAATTATTACAAAAGGCCTTAGAAGAATATCGGAGTATTCCTCATTCCATAACTAAAATGCCTCCCGTTTATTTACTTTTTGGCATAACGCAATCATATATCAATAAATTAACAATAGCATATCCACCCATAGAAGAGGCTAGGAAAATTGCAACTGAAAATACCGAAAAATTACATCTTAAATTGGTAAAAAGATATAATGAATCCCATAAAACGCCTAATCTAAAAATAGGGGATAAGGTCCTTTATAAGATCCCTTACCAATCAGGTCAAGGTAAGCTCATGCCAGCCTTTTATCCAGAACCATACACCATAATTTCCATACCCTCACCACAAACCATAGAAATAGATAAGCCTTGCCAACCCGAAAATAAGCATGCAACAATAGTTAATATTTCTAAAGTAAAGCTCTGGGATCCGGTAACTGAAGACAATACTGAACCACCATTCCCATTTCAGGAAGAAGAGGATTTGGAGGGATGCTTGGGTATCGAACCTAACAAGCAAGCTTCCACCGTAAGTCCTCAGGTTTTATTCTCCTCCATTAAAGAAAAAAAAAATCCAGATCACCCCACAGAGCCCCTGGAGAAACTACTGCCGGTTTCGGGAAAATAACAAAAAAAGTTGCCCTGGAATGGGATTCTACATGGAGAGTGTCTCCATAGACATGTAATGTCCATATCATTTTTTTCCTGCCTATTGTTAGTTAGGTTATGTATGGCCACCTTTTCCTGTAATTTTCCCCAACTAACAGGCTTTGGTCGCCTTTTTACCTCTAACAATATGGTTACTTGTGTAATATAATTTTTTGCAATGTATCTTATCCTTGCTGATATGCTGATATATATATATATATATATAGATGGAAAATTTGCCGAGAGGAAATTAATCCATGGAAGCAATGGTCGCCTCTCCCGTCAAAATAAACGTTAGAATCTGACGCCATCTATTGACCGTCGCCGCAACTAGCGGCATCGGGTCGGTGACAAAGCCACAACACCAACTTTGGCAAACTGATAAGCGTCCACCTAGAGACCATGGTTTCGGGCTAATGGCCCGCGTCAGTCTAGGGCGGACTTTATTCCATGAGATCCACACGGGATCTAATGGAATCCTCACAATCTACCAAAGAGGTGTTTTGCTGGCAATGTGGCTGGGCCAAATCTATTGGCAAAACATAGATGGAAAATTTGCCGGGAGGAAATTAATCCATGGAAGCAATGGTCGCCTCTCCCGTCAAAATAAACGTCAGAATCTGACGCCATCTATTGACCGTCGCCGCAACTAGCGCTAGTTGCGGCGACGGTCAATAGATGGCGTCAGATTCTGACGTTTATTTTGACGGGAGAGGCGACCATTGCTTCCATGGATTAATTTCCTCCCGGCAAATTTTCCATCTATGTTTTGCCAATAGATTTGGCCCAGCCACATTGCCAGCAAAACACCTCTTTGGTAGATTGTGAGGATTCCATTAGATCCCGTGTGGATCTCATGGAATAAAGTCCGCCCTAGACTGACGAGGGCCATTAGCCCGAAACCATGGTCTCTAGGTGGACGCTTATCAGTTTGCCAAAGTTGGTGTTGTGGCTTTGTCACCGACCCGATGCCGCTAGTTGCGGCGACGGTCAATAGATGGCGTCAGATTCTGACGTTTATTTTGACGAGAGAGGCGACCATTGCTTCCATATATATATATATATATATGTGACAATATCGTTGCGGGGTTTCTTGTTGTTCGATTTGAATGGTGAGGATTGGTTGAAGCGCAGTCGTTTGAGTGGAAGTTTAAGCATACAGTTAGGAATAATCAGGACACGTGATTGGGTTTGAAAATAAAAGGCAACTGGGTTGGAGGGAAGAAAGCTTGAGAAGAGCTGAGCGATTTGACTTATTAATTAGTTGATCACATGGCGATGATTGGATTTAGATGAAATGAGCGGAGAGAGAGAGATCTCTAGAGTAGATGTTACCTTGTTGGAAGCGAAGGAGCAACTGACCGAACTCGGCGAGAGCGAGTGAACAACTCTAGGTGTTGTTCCTATGAGAGCGAAAACGTTACTGACCAGTCTTGCTTTTCGATTTAACACCAAGACTCAGTTTCTCTCTGATTGGTTGAGAGATGTCACATGATCTTTTCCTATTGGTTGACCTACTTAAGGTGCTGTCTTCTGATTGGTCCGCGGTTCTCTTTGGTGAAAGATATGGCCTGCCTGATAGGAAGTGTCGGTTGCTATTTCGATTTTATTTATTTCCGCGTTATCAAAATACGTCCGGTCTTGGGTCGGAAGTATGGGGTGTCTCTATACTAATATAACTTCTGTGGATACCAGATACGTCCTGCTTTGTCAGGAAGTATTGAGTGCTTCGCGACTAATATAACTTCTCCGGTCTCTGCCCCTGCAATATTGACACAGGGGTGCCCAGAATAGTCGTGCCAGCTTTAGGCCTAGCCTATGTCTTTTGTTACTTTCTTTCCTCCAGTTACCTTATTCTTTTATTAAATCTTTGAAAATCATACATTTGTACATGAATAGTGGGTCGGGGTTGCATTTAATTATATACAAATTATGACAGATGCGCCCCCTACATGTGAAGAATTCAAGAAGGGGTTAGCCTGAGAGAATTCTGTAAAGTGAAAAATAATTTTGTGGGAAAATTAGTTGTGGGTGTGAAGGGGCTATATACAAACATTGCTGGTGATATAAAAGAAAAATAGAATGGTGTTGATGGTATAGGTTGAGTATAATTAATAGAAGTCAAAAAAAAAAAATTTAATTGTAAGAAATCAATGAATGCTATGGTACATAGTGGGCTAAAAAAAAAGGAAAATGCGCCTAAACGAATTCTACTCGAGATAAGAGATGAATTCGAGGGAGTTCTATTAAGACTTTTGAAATTAAAATAAAAATAATATAAAAATAGTTGAATGAAATCAAAATTGAGTGTGTTTGGTTGAAAAAAAAATTGTTTTGTTGCATGGTGACAAAGACAACTGCTTAGTTACTTTTTTGCTCGAATTTTGAGAAAAGAAATCGAGGAAATTTCATAAGGCGCTTTGAAATCAAAACAAAATAAAATAAGAATAGTTGAATGAAATCAAAATTGAATGTGTTTGGTTGAAAAGAAAAATTGTTTTGTTGTATGGTGATAAGGGAAAATGCCTAGTTACTTTTTTGCTCGAATTTTGGAAAAGAATTCGAGGAATTTCATAAGGTCTTTTGAAATCAAAATAAAATAAAATAAAAGGTTTTTGAGCGAAATCAAAGTTGAGTGCTTGGTTGAATGGTGAGAAAAAAAAAAAAGGAAAAATGCCTAACCATATTCTCGCTCGAAATTGGGAATGGAAAACGAGGGATTTTTATTAGGGCTTTTGAGAAATCAAAAAATAATTAAAAATAAAAAGTTGGAGGAAATCAAAAATAATATAAAAGTTGGGAGAAATCAAAGTAAATGCTTGGTTGCATGGTGGAAAAAGGATAGAAAAAAAAGAATGTTTTTGTAAATCAAAATGAAATATAATATCCAATTTTGAAAGAAAACCAATGAGTTTTTGTTGATTGGAAACTATGATAACATAACTAAGTGGTAAATATATGATAATTAATGATTAAAAGTGATGTTAAGTTGAATAAATTGGTAAATTGATTAAATATTTACATTTTTAATTGAGAGAAAATAATGAAAATGATTAATATGAAAAATAAGGTGTATTGGTTTGAACCCTTTGGTATCTACATGCTCTGATCTAAATGTATTGATTGCTCCATTTTGCCCTATAAATGTTTTAATTGCTCAATTATGCCCTATAAATTTTTTGTCTTTGTGTGTATTGTGAAAAATGTTAGTAGTTTTTGGTGTAAGAAATGTGTGTGTGAATTCTATGTGTTGTCGAGATCCTAAGGTCTGTGGTATTTATGTGTAGATGGAAGGTGTAGCGTTTTTTTTGAAAGTTTGTAAAGTATTTGATCAATTATGATGGGAGTATGAACTCATTTAAATGTGTGTGACGTCTTGTACCTTTTTTAGATTTCCTGCAAAGATGATTCCTAATGTTTGTCCAAAATTAAAAACTGCCTCTTGTAGTTCGAAGATTTTACGAGCGGGCATGGTATAGATAAACAAGTGATTAATGATAAAAATTGGGATACAGTTGTATGGTAGAACTAACAAACAGAGGATAAAAATCAGATGAAAGATAGGATATTGCCCCATATTCGTCCATATTTTTGTAACTGGGGACTCTGAAATATTTGCTTGAACCTTATTAATTGTAGAATTTGAATGATTGGTAGGTTCGCAGTTCTCCTGTTTGATATCTTTAGGGAGTGGTGTGAGATGATTGAGCTGGTTGTCAGGTTTGTAATTTTTAACATCGGGGAAGAATGATGCAAATCGTCTTGTTGTAAAAATGGCAGGGTCTAAATGCCTGAAAGGTTCGCTGCTGGTGGGTTTGAGCCTTAATGACTCTGTTTGGAATAATTCGGGTGTTAAATGTTTGAAAGGGAATGTGTAATTGGGGTTGTGCTTTATATGATATGTGCTAACGGCGGGTGGTAATATATAATGGATTTTTTCTGTATACAGTTTAAGTTTGTTGACGTGGATTGTGTCAGTGTTTCTTTGAAGTGGTTGATTTGGTCGATCTATGCGGACCACATTTGGTGAAATAATTTCTAATATTGTGTGAGGTCCTGTGAAATATGGCGCAAGTTTCCCTGTATTTGGGTGGTGATATAATTTTACTAACACTAGATCACCTACTTCGAAATGTGGTTGCTTGTGTCGTTGGTCATAAGTGTTTTTGTCTTGTAAATGTTTGTTTTGTGTGCGTGTGTGTGCAATTTTTCTAGCTTTGTCGATATCTGGGTACGGTGTGTTATGATTAGAGATTTCTGGGGGTAGGATACCAAACATTAAGTATATGGGTGGAAAACCTGTGGTAGAGTGGGGTGTCTTGTTATATATAAGTGTAACCTTCTTGACCAACTTGGTCCATGCGACCTTAGGATTTTCTAGGTGTAATAACCTAAGTTTTCCCGTGAGGGTGGCGTTCAGGCGTTCACATAGGCCGTTGTTGCTGGTTGTGATTAACGGGTGAATATTTCTATTAAGGAGAAAACTACGAAATTTGGGTGAAGTGAAGGCAGGGGCTCTATCCGTAAGAAGGCGTTTTGGAGAACCATCCTGGAATACTCGCTTAAGTACCTGTTGGTAGGTGGTGGTACTGGTGGATTTAGATGGAAAAGCCCACGCGTAGCGTGAAAAATGATCGACTACCACATGGAGGTATATCTTGGTGTTGCCATATTTGGCAAATCCTGCTATGGTGTCCAGAGATAAAAGGTCGAAGGGTTCTTTAGATTCCGGAGGTTGACTTAATTCTCCGTAAGTGGGTCCTACTGGACGTTTTGTTAATTGGCAGGTGGGACAGGTCTTAACTTTTTGTTTAATATCTTTTGACATACCTTGCCAGTAATATTGTGTGGAGATGATTCGTGACATTTGTGAAATACCGGGGTGATTGTATTGTGTGTGTACTGTTTGTAAGAGTTGTTGTATGAGTGGTTTTGGAAGTATAATCTTGGTTATACCTTTTCGGGAAACTGTATGTAATCCATTACGATCAATGGTCAAACTAGACTCTTTCGATGGAGGAGGTTGGTGGGTCTTGATAAGGGTGGCGTCCAAGAATCCACAAAACGGGTTACGGGACAAGAGATCTGCTTCATATTGTAGTTTTCCCTTTATGTAGCGGACCTCATATTCGTAACTCGATAGTCGTAAACTCCATCGAAACAGTCTGCCGGATGGGTTCTTGATGGTTTTCAACCACTGCAATGCGTGATGGTCAGAAAATATAGTAAATTTTCTGCCCATAAGATAGATGCGAAACTTCTCCACACTCTCAACGATTGCTAAGCACTCAAGTTCAGAGATGGAGTAGTTTTTCTCGTGTGGGCGTAATGTTCGGCTGAAATACTGAACTGGATATACGTTCCCGTCAGGGTGAACTTGTTTGAGAACGCCTGCTATACCGAGGGTGGATGCATCGCAATACACTTGGCATGGCAGACCTTCTTTGTAAAGGTGTAAAATGGGGTGTTGTGTGAGTTTTCCTTTCAGGTCAATGAACGCCTCTTGACAAGCTTCATTCCAGTTCCACACGACATCCTTTTTGAGGAGATTGTTGAGTGGTGCTCGCAAGCGAGCGTATTCCGGAATGAATTTGTTATAGACGTTCACAGCGCCTAAGAAGGATTGTAGTGTTTTTCGGTTGTGTGGTTGTTTAATGGCGTGGATGATGTCGGTATTGCGTGTAAGTGGTGTAATTGTACCAGCTGTGATGGTGTAACCTAGAAAATTTATGGATTGCTTAAAAAATTCGCATTTCGCGAAGTTAAGTTGTAACTTCTCCGCTTCGCAAAAGGCGAAAAATTGTCGCAGGTGGTTTTGATGTTCCTCCAATGTGTTGGAGTAAATGATGAAATCATCAAAGTAATGTGCCACACAGTCAAGTCCGTGTCTCTGTAGGACCTGACTTATGGCTCGTTCGTAAATCTGAGGACTGGTTTTTAACCCGAAAGGTAATCGAGTGGGTTGGTATAATCCTTCAAAGGTGGCAAATGCTAACAGTGGTCGAGAATCGGGGTGTATTGGGACTTGCCAATACGCAGAGGATATGTCTGCCGTGGAGAAATATTTGGCCTGCGCGAGGCGGTCTAGGATATCCTCGATTCTCGGGAGGGGATGGACATCAGAGCTGATTAGCTCATTCACCTTCCTATAATCGATACAAAACCGTTTGGTCTTGTCGCGCTTAGTGACGAGGGTGACAGGGCTCGAGAAAGGTGAAAAAGATTGCTCTATGATGCCGTTCTCCAGCATTTGTTGTATTTGGTTACGGATTTCTTGTTGGTCACATATCGGAACACGATATGGACGTATGGTGATTATTTTTTTGGAATTCGTGGGTATTTTTACTGGTGGAATCTGTAAGCATGGTACGTTGAATTTGTCCTGTGAAAAAATGTGAGTGTACCTTTGTAGAAGTGTTGTGAACTGTGGTGTATAGTGAGTGTTAGGTGTTGTGTTGTAGTATGCATGGGGCAAAGGGTTTTGTTGTGTATTAGTGTGAGTGTCGAGTTCGTTGTGTGGGTTGGTCATGTGAGAGTTGTGCAACGGTGTGTGATCACCTATGTTTTTGGTATGCGAGTTATCCCGCTGTGTGGGTGCGTTTTGGACAGGTTCATAAGTTGAAGTTGTTGTGGTTTGATTATTTGAGGGCATGTAAAAAGGGCAATTGGCTTTAGTGAAAAAGGGGCATGTAGATAAGTGGGTTTTCTCAATGAATGCACGCAATGGTTGTCATAGGCGGAAAGTTGGGATGCGGGGAAAATTTTTTGTGACATCGCCTGACACTGCCAGTACGTGCATACATTGGACACATGATTAAAATGGTAGGAGAGGGTAGACAATGGGGCGCCCAGCTGGAGTATAGTGCATTTATTAAAATCTATGGTTAATCTGAATTTATGGAGGCTATTGATACTAAGAATTCCGAATGGCAATGGTGCATTCACTACATGGAAATACTCCTTTCGTGATATTTGTCCTATTGTCAGTGGGATAGATAGTTTACCCATGGTTTTTGCAAATCCGTTTAGGGTTTGGAGGTGTAGTGAATGTCCCTCAAGGGTTAAATTAGGCAGGTGGGTTTTTAGCATATGATAAATATTATATGGCACTATACTCAGGCTGGCGCCCGTATCAATTAAAAAGGGGCATGATACATTAGGGGCTAGAGAAAGTTTGACAGTCAGTTGGTTTAGGGATCCTACCTCAGTCTCGAAAGGGCTGCTCGGCTGGGGTGTCCCTGGCTTGACTTGGTTGTTGTGGAATCGTGGCTGGTTGTTTTGGGACTGTTTGCACCGTCCGGACTTTTTCGTGGGTCGTCGGGACTGGTCGAAGTCGGCATTCGCTGTGCCAGTGTCTCGCGCCGCAGAACTTGCAGTTGGACGGCGGAAGAGGTGCATTCCATGCACCTGGGCGTCGGGGTGTGCTGTGGTACGGACCCGACATTGTGGGTGGTTGATCTTCTCTGGGTCGCGTTGTCGGTGCACTGGGCCCGTGGATCCGCTGTACCAGTCGGAACCATTCTCCTAGGTTCTCGGGAGGTACTACGCGGACTAGGCGCTGGTCGTTGAATGGCAGTCCTTCTGTCAGCGTCTCGAGGATCACCTCTTGTGGAAGTCCTAGTTGCAATCCCATGGCGGTTTTTTCCCGGTAGTAGGTCTCTAGGTTGGCTTGTCCAGTAAGTTTCATGGCGAAATATTTCGCAAAGGACGCTTCGCTTGACTCAGGGTAGAGATCTAGGAGGATTTGTCTCACCTGGAAATAACTCCGGTCGGCCAGTCGAAGTTTCCTGAAGAGCTCCAGGGGTTGTCGCACCAGGTAGTTTGGCAGGCGCAGTAATTTTTCTTGTTCTCCCATGGATGCGTCTTCCATTTTTCGGTCGAACGTCTGGAAAAACTGTGTCGCGCTGTATGCGCCGTCGAAAGGTGGGATCGCCGACTCCGCTCCATCAGAAATTTTTACCCGGGTCAGGAGCGTTGACAGCTGGTTGACGGCGTCCGCTAGGGGCGCAGTTGTCTCTCGGCCGGTCACCTCCTGTCTTTCTCCTGTCGGTTCGCTCTCTCTTACTTCTTGCCTTCTTTCCATTGTTTCCGTCGGACCGTCTGACTTTACGCCTATGGGATCCTGATTTAATTCCATCTCTTTATCCTGTCGACTTAACCGTTCTGTGACAATATCGTTGCGGGGTTTCTTGTTGTTCGATTTGAATGGTGAGGATTGGTTGAAGCGCAGTCGTTTGAGTGGAAGTTTAAGCATACAGTTAGGAATAATCAGGACACGTGATTGGGTTTGAAAATAAAAGGCAACTGGGTTGGAGGGAAGAAAGCTTGAGAAGAGCTGAGCGATTTGACTTATTAATTAGTTGATCACATGGCGATGATTGGATTTAGATGAAATGAGCGGAGAGAGAGAGATCTCTAGAGTAGATGTTACCTTGTTGGAAGCGAAGGAGCAACTGACCGAACTCGGCGAGAGCGAAGTGAACAACTCTAGGTGTTGTTCCTATGAGAGCGAAAACGTTACTGACCAGTCTTGCTTTTCGATTTAACACCAAGACTCAGTTTCTCTCTGATTGGTTGAGAGATGTCACATGATCTTTTCCTATTGGTTGACCTACTTAAGGTGCTGTCTTCTGATTGGTCCGCGGTTCTCTTTGGTGAAAGATATGGCCTGCCTGATAGGAAGTGTCGGTTGCTATTTCGATTTTATTTATTTCCGCGTTATCAAAATACGTCCGGTCTTGGGTCGGAAGTATGGGGTGTCTCTATACTAATATAACTTCTGTGGATACCAGATACGTCCTGCTTTGTCAGGAAGTATTGAGTGCTTCGCGACTAATATAACTTCTGCGGTCACTAGAGACGTCCGGTCTCTGCCCCTGCAATATTGACACAGGGGTGCCCAGAATAGTCGTGCCAGCTTTAGGCCTAGCCTATGTCTTTTGTTACTTTCTTTCCTCCAGTTACCTTATTCTTTTATTAAATCTTTGAAAATCATACATTTGTACAAGCATAGTGGGTCGGGGTTGCATTTAATTATATACAAATTATGACATATATATATATCCTTCCTTATATCTATAAAAATGAAATGCGAAATCGATGTTTGTTATCGCATCACGCAAAATCTACTGACTCAATCATTATGGAATTTCGCATGTAGGTAGCTGAAGATTTCCTTTAACATAGAGGCTATTCAAAAAACAACAAAGGTTAATGTACTTTTTTTTAAAATTATTTAACTGAAATGGATTAGTTCCCGCCTTTTGCCACTTGGCGCCGCACTGGTCGCGACGAACTTGATTGGTTAATAGCTTTACACTTATTTTGTTATGTTACACGCTGCATTTTTCGAAAGGTAAGATTATATATATTTATATTATTTAAACCTTTTGGAAATATTATTGTTTAGAATTATTTTTCTAATTTAATTGCTACTACGTTTTTTTAGATAAGGTATAATGTTTGATTCTAATAAGGAATATTCATTTTATATTATATATTCATATAATCATTTACGATTTAGATTATTGTTTAGAAATATTTTTCTAATTTCTAATTATGTTTTTTTCTGTATAGCTTGCTACATATATTTTACTATATATGTTTGTTCCATGCAATAGTTTTATACTTATTAGCATTTATATTGTAAGCAGCTTCTATGCATTTTTAATAACTGCTTTTTTTAGGGGTAGGCTCAATTTATTGGGCAGTTTTTTCAACCAAATTAGACTTTTTTTTTTAGGCCTTCTCTTTTTGTCTTTTTTTTTGTTTTGCTGTCATTTGTTTAGGTAGTATTTATATTTATCTGCTTCATAATATGTAGCTGCTCATATATATCTATATATGTTCTACTCATATTTATTGTGCATATTTTTTCAGCAAATTATACTTTTTTTTTTACGTCTTCTTCCATTTGATTTTTTTAATCAGTTGTTTTACGTTTTCACTGAGTTTTATGCATTTTCCCCCTCCTTTCAGATTAATTTATGCATTTTTTTTATTTTGGCCTTAGTCATGAGTCGAGCTTATTTTAATACACTATTTTTGAATTTTTTCTTCATTCTCAGCCCTTGATGTTTTACATTTTTCAGTTATCCTTATTTTTATTTTTACTAATGCTTTGTGTTTGTAGGTATGCCAAGCCATAGGAGAAGCAATCTTTCTCGGCGTTCCAATAGCTCTAGGGTTCAGCATGCTTACAGACTGCGCGAAACCAGAGGACAGAATATTCGAAGATTGCGTGCATAGTCCGCGCGTCAAGCCGCTGTGCGGTCGTTAGAGACACCTGATCCCATCCATTCTCGCTTACAGGCGCATTCAGAAATATATTCTTCTACTCAGAGGAATACTAGAACAAATAGTTTTTCAGCAGCGTTTGGTTTTCTATGGAAAATGCAGGTTTTAATTATTCTGTTGCTGTTGAATACTTTAAGCACCCTTTAATTTCCCTTGGGATGATGGACACTACATGCAGGTTTTGTGGGGCCTTAAGATGGAAAGATGAGTCTTCTGGAATGTGCTGTTCAAACGGGAAAGTACGTTTGCCATTAATTGACTTACCTCCCGAGCCACTTCGCAGCCTTTTATCTGGAGAGAATTCTGATTCAGTCCATTTTTTGCGTAATATTCGCAAATATAATTCCTGCTTTCAAATGACATCCTTTGGAGCTGAAAACCAAACCCACTCTGTTACTTTTCCAACCACATTTTCTATCCAAGGCCAGGTCTACCACAGAATTGGTTCACTTATGCCATCTGAGAACTAGCCAAGTAGATTTCTTCAGATCTATTTTATGGGCAATGATGATGATGATGACGATATTCAGACTGATCGAAGATGCCAGCAAATACAGGGAGTACGTCGTAATATTGTACAGGGTTTGCAGCGCATGTTGCACCAACACAATCTACTGGTTCAACAGTTTAAAACTGCACTTGAAAATCTCCCCAGTGATGCATACAGAGTTGTTGTAAATGCTGATCGGACACCTCCTGGTCAACATCCTAGACGGTATAATGCTCCTACAGCTAATGAGGTTGCGGTTGTCTTAGCTGGTAATCAGTTTGGCTCATGTGACATTGTTTTACATCAGCGAGATAATTTGCTGCAACATGTTAGCGACACACATCGCTTTTATGATGCCCTTCAATATCCTTTAATTTTCTGGAAAGGCCAAGAAGGATATTCTTTTCATATTCCTCAGATCGACCCAAACACTAGACAGCCATCGTCAAGTAAAGTGTCTTCTATGGATTTTTATGGCTATTTTATTATGGTTCGCCGAAATAGTCCAAATGTCATTGTTCAATTTGGCCAGCTCTTTCATCAATTCCTGGTCGATATGTATGCTAAGGTAGAAAGTGAACGTTTGCGCTATATTACGCTGCACCAGAGAAACTTGCGTGCAGAGAGTTATATTCATTTGCGCGATGCCCTGTCAACTGATGCAAATATTAACCCTAATAGCTTGGGTCAAAGGATCATTTTACCATCAAGTTTTGTCAATAGTCCCAGGTATTTGGCAGAATATACGCAGGATGCTTTTTGTTATGTTCGGAAATTTGGGCGTCCAGATCTTTTTATTACTTTTACAAGTAACCCCTCTTGGGAAGAGCTATCTGCAGCGCTGCTACCAGGACAAAAACAGCTGGATAGACATGATATCACAGCCCGGGTTTTTCGGCAAAAATTAGTTAAATTTATTGGGGCTCTAACAAAAGGCCAATTGTATGGAGCAACAGTTGCGTGGATGTATTCTGTTGAATGGCAGAAAAGGGGACTTCCTCATGCTCACATATTAGTTTGGCTAGCAAATAAGCTCCGTCCCACTCAGATAGACTCTGTTATATGTGCTGAGTTTCCAGATCCTATTCAAGACCCGCTATTGTATAACATTGTGGTTAAGAATATGATACATGGGCCTTGCGGTGAGTGCAACCCTGTGTCCCCCTGTATGAAGAATAGTAGCTGTTCTAAAAAATATCCGAAACAGTTTTTGCTGGAAACCCAGACTAATGTTCTCCAGGCTCGAATTTTAACTGGCTCTTTTCGAGGGGAAGAGGTCCTTATTCCTAGAATAGCTATTATTCCAAATGATCTGCCTTTTAAGTTTAGACGCTTCCAATTCCCAGTTATGGTTGCCTTTGCTATGACAATTAATAAATCTCAGGGTCAAACATTGCAAGTAGTTGGTGTGCATCTTGAGTCTCCCTGTTTCTCGCATGGGCAACTCTATGTAGCATGCTCCCGTGTTTCCAGCCCTAAAAATTTATTTGTCTTTAGTTCTACGTTTAGCAAGACACGCAATATTGTTTATCAGGGGGCTTTGATCTAGATTTTGACAATTTTGAAAGAGATTTCTTCGAATAATGATTTTGGGAAGCTTGACTTTTGTAAATACATAATTGGTGAATAATTTGTTATCATTATTGCTCTACTGTAGCTTCATCAATAAAGCTTTTTTTACTTTATTTTATTTTAATTTTTTCACATTTAATTAATTTACATAACTCTATTCTTGAATTTTTTTTTTTTTTTATGGTATCAACATTTCTGGTTCAATTAAGGTTTTTGTTAGCCTGCAACACACCTTATCATAGCTCATTGCATTTATCAGAATAACTTTGCTGTTTTGGTTTTTACACCATTAGTATTTTCATGCCTCTATAATATTATATTTGTTTGCAGAATTTTATAGACAATTTGGTTTGGGTTATGTACATTAAGAATTTGTAAAAATATAAAGGTCAAAGTTTTACAACAAAAAAAAAAAAAATCAAACACCATTTCTCTCCCATTTAATTTAATGATGCTTCATTTATGATGTTTAGAATTGCATTATTTTTATGCATATTATTTTTAAAAATTTGTGTTAGCAAGACATGGAATATTGTTAAGTTAATGTAATATTAACAGAAACTTTACCAACCCGTGAAGCGTTAGCTCCAGTCTTTTACCGCTGGGGGCAGCACTGTTAGAGCTAATAAATGCTTTCGATTGGTGCTTACTTTTACATGCTGTTTGTTTTTAGACTAAATTGATACACATCAAGTTAGCATTTTTTCATGCTTCAAAAGTTAAGATTATATTTTTAACGTTTCATAATACTTTTCAAATTAAAGCCGGAAATAATATTGCTTTTTCCCATCCTGCAGGTCTACATTACACTGCAACATGCTATCATAACTCTGGCTTTTGGCATTGATATTTATGTATTATGAAAGTACTGTTTGCTACCTTAAGCTCTGGAGAGATTATAATGTGTCTACAGATCCATCATGTGGAAATCACACCATAGTGAAAATGCATTTAGCTGGTAGCAATGTATCACATTTGTAGACATGTGGTGCGCTTACAGTAAAAGCAGTCGCTACCTACCCACCATGGTTATCATTGCCTGTACCACGCGTACTAGGGATAATTAAAAAAAAAGGAAGCAAGACCGAATACAAATAATTACATTATGTGTGGTTTCAGTCACATTTTGGCTATCTTCAGACAAAGGTACTGAATACATTCAGTAATTTTGTCTTTATATGGCAACAATATTTTGGTATTTTTAAAATTGCCCTTGACTATTAGAAAATTATGCAAATTTCCTTTTTATTTTATATACCATTTCAAAAATTATATTCTTTTGTTAAAATATCCAATTTCCCACACTTTTCTAAAACTGCAACAATAACTAATACAAAATTCTTCCAAGTCCAGGTATTTCAATATTGCAGAAATATATTACATTTATAAAAGTTGCTTAACTATTTAGATATGTAAATGCCGGATTAGGTGCCCTTTAAAATGTTTGCTCTGGCTGTTTCTTCTTGGACAGCCGAGAGTGAACTGGACAAAGTGAAATTTTCAGGTTGTGCCGACCATTTTCCTTTATTCACACTAATCATTAGATTTTTTTTCAATTTTTTAGAATAAAAGCCCAGTTTGGTTACTTGCACTCACTGGAGGGGTTGAACTTTTTCAAGAATCAGGAGCCATTGGGGCAATTTTTTTTTTCAGAACAAAGTGTCTGAATCTGCATTCGATGATCCCGGGTCATGGTTTTTAAAAATTAACAGTTTAGACCACTCCTCCAAACAGCACTATTCATTAGATGTGTTTGTGAAATGGATTCTATATTTCAGATTTTTTTACAAGCATTTTCGATATTGCTGTTTGCAGTTTATCTCCATTTTGCTGAAAGAAAATTCATTACATTGAGTTTACAAACAGTTGGGGCCTCTATTCATTCATGAGTAAACCTCGTTCGAACACTACCCAGGCGAAGCCGGGTCCAGTCAAGTGAAACCCGGGCGTTGCCAGGCCATTCGGCTAGTATATATATATATATATATATATATATGTGTGATAACCGAGGGTCAAACCTGTAGTAACCAAGAGGGACAGTCAGGACTTGAAGAGTTTTCCAGTACCTCTATGCACCTTGGAGGACCTTTAACAGTTCTCACAGAGTACAGGCAGTCGTGGTCGAGGCAGAGTGGAGCTTGGGAATGTCCACACACACAAAATAGCATTGTTGGTTGTATGTATGCAAAAAACTGTTTGCTTTGGAAAAAAAAACACACACACAAAATCGAAGAGACACAGTTGTAGTAGGAAAGTTCCGTGAACAGATAGGAGTCGAGCAAAGAGCAAGATGGAGATAGAAGAGTTCTTACTGTTTTACATGGTCGATGAGGTGGTCCTGGGTACAACCGACGAGGACTCACGCCGATGGTGAAGAGACTATAATTTTGCCTAAAACAGAGGTTTTATGTATCTTTGCCCAAGGAGGGAGACATGCGGGAATTTGGACTTTGAACGGATGCAAAGGACGTGGGGCGTCTGCGCTATTCTGCACCCTTTGACCTTGATGGCAACGACTTGCCAAATTCCTCTTTAGGGCTGTTGGATTTCTATCTCGATTTCTTTCTTAGCTCAGCTCTTAATATATTACATAGTTTTATTTATTCATCCTCAGTTTTTACAAAGTACATTACATATGGTGATGCAATGACACATGTCAATCATGCATATAATTATATATAGATGTGTTTCTATATACAACATGGCAATATTGTTATAAGTAGTATACAATATAGGATTGTTGGTTTAAATTACCATAGATGGGCCCCGGGAGTGAAAGGGTTTATCAGGATTCAAACGGGTAAAGCCTCTCTAACACAGGTAAGTAATTAAAATTTCTTTTAATTAATTTAAAATGTGAGGGTAAAAGGGCTATAACGAAATGTTTTGTTTGGATATATCTGAAAATCATAAAAAAAATAAAACTTATGTTTAATTTAAAAGTTATGATATTCATTATAAAAGAGAAATTAGAATAAAACCTTTGTTTGATAAAGAAAAATAATGATGAATAAAAATAAAATGATGTTCTAAGAGATTGTTGTCGGGCGTTGGAAAGGGTTAGAGGTTTAAATAATATGCAATTGTAAGTATTACACAGGCAACCAAATACTTAGATCCAGGTGCAAAGCGAGGATAATGACTTGAGCGTCTTCCTAGGCATTGTTTCACCTGTGATCCTGTATAAGGTTACAGTGCTTTGTCAGAATTGTAGGGTTATTGGGTTGAAAAGTTGTTGAAGAAAAGGTTGTTCATTAATATGGTTGAAAGGGGTGAAATGAAGCCATGCGATAAGTAGACTGTTGTATCGACAGTAGGTGATCTGTCTTGACTTCAAAATAAAAGGTTGATTGTGGTCCGCTAGAGCTAAAAAAATTGAGAGTTGTGAGCGCTTTGTGCATGCATTGTGCTCTGCGGATGATTGAAATAAACTTTAGAAACGTATTCAGGCCAGAAGTTGGGATTTGTGAATCTGGAGAACTGTGTTCAAAGAGTTTGTTGAAATTACGAAATAAAAAAAAATCGTCAAGCAGTACTGTCGTTTTTATACGTTGATGTTAAGCAATGGCTGAGAGAGAAATAGATAGTAGTAAAAATTACACTGAAGTGGTTAGAGAAACGATTTTTGTATTCCCGATAGTTAATGATAAACATGGTCATATTATATAAAGGTATAAAAACAAATATAAAATGAATAAAAATATAGAAATATCATTGTGGTTGAATAAAGTTTAAGTGAACAAAATCAAACATGTATTATATATGTGTAATATTAATGAAGATTTTAAAGTGATTTTTAACAACAAATAAATCTTTTGTAATACAAAAATAATATTATGAAAAATAAAAGTAAAATTGATTTTAAAAAAAATAATATTGGATTAAAAACTTGTGATTATATAATTGAAAGGTAAAAAATAAAAATAAAATATTTTATACAAAAATAGAATATAATTAAATATTGTGATCTCAATTTGACATGTAAAATGTTTGATATGTAGAAAAAATTAGAGATTTACACAGGATCAAAAAATATCAAAATGTTCAATTTTGGGTAGGTCTTGTTCAAATTCCAATATCTAAATGTTTTAAAAGTTAGGTTAAGATATCGACTGCTAATGTAGTAAAAGGTGCAGAATAAAAGGAAAACAGGACACGACCCTAATTTACTGGGGGCGAGTTAGGGGGAAGGGTGGCAATGGATTTAGTGAAGCGGGAATTTTGTCTCGAGATGTTTAGTCCATCTGGGGCCTTTGGTAAACATCGGTGTTTTTAAGACTCTCTGTCTGGGAATTTGTGAAATTCTTGAGGAAATATAAATGTTTGATGTGGAACACGTGTTACATATGGCGATCATTCCGATAGCGGATATTTAGATGACAGCTTTGTGAGCGGGGAGAGAGGACGTTGTATATACATGAAACGGGGTGCGAGGGGACTGATGTTTATATATTTTTTTAAGGGGGGATATGGGGCTCGTCTGCGGCGCACGTGCGTTTTCTAGTCTGGATCTGGTGGTTTCAAATATTCCTTTATATTGTGTGAAAGAGAGTAAGTAAGTAAGTGTTGTATTCCAATTGATTACACACAGCGCTCAACGTTAATTATTATTTAATTAACTACAAGGTAAAGGGATTATATAAAAATAAATAGTAAACATGGAGAAAGAGAATAAGTCGCGTGGCGACGCCGCTTGCAGGGTTACATCAACAGGAAGTGACGTCAGCTCCAGTGTTGCCGAGCCAACCGTCCGCTGTCACGGTCCAGCAATCTCCTCCCTCGAAGTGATCCCTTCTTTATGGATTACTTCGCCGTTTAAGAGTCTCGAACGATGAAGTTCGTGTAGGTTTCCCCCCAGTGGCTTGGTCAAAATGTCCGCTAGGTTTCTTCCACTTGTTTACTTCAGTACTGAGGAGTTCAATTGAGTTCTGAGCATTTCTCTGGTTCCTTAGGATCATTGGATGAGATCGAGTAGGAGAAGGCTTTATAGTATCTTCATTATGGCTGTCCTCTTCTGTAGGTGTCATGTCTTCTTGATCTAATAAAGGCACTGGATACTCTTCGATCTCCCGTTGAGTCCCATAGCTGTGGTGTTCAACTGATGGAAGCACCTCCCGGTTGCTGTCGTTCCTCGATACATCACTCTCTTTGAAGACAGTCCCGAGATTCCACCACTTTCTTCATCTCAGGAATCCACACTCTGTAGCCACGTCCTCTGAGTGCATATCCAACAAGGTTACCTTTGACAGCTCTCCTTTCGAGTTTGGATTTACGAACTTGTCTTGGAATATGGACAAATACTTGACAGCCAATAGCTCTTATGTGTTTAAGACTAGGCTTGTTCCCTGTCCACAGTTCATATGGCGTGCTTTCACCATTGTGATTGTTGAGAACTCTGTTTCTGAATTAGGCTGCGGTGTAAGTCAGCTCCGCCCAGGAAGCCTTTGGCAGACCACTTCCAGATATAGTGCTCCTGACAAGATCTAGGAGTGTCCTATTCATTCTTTCTGCCACACTATTCTGTTGGGGTGTATACGTCATAGTGTGTTCATGAACTATTCCAACGCTCGTGCAGAAAGTGTCCCATTCCTTGGAACAAAATTCCAAGCCATTATCCGTACGTATTCGTTTTAGTTTCCGGCTGGTTTGTTTCTCAGATTCTTGAATCCACTCTTTGACTTTTCCCAGGGTTCCGCCTTTGTTTTTCTGGAAAAATACACTTGTATATCTTTTAGATTCATCAATGACGGTAAGACTTGCCGATCAAGCAGTCTTCGCACTTTTCTGGCTTTGCCGGGCTGCAATCAAGTCCTCTTACGCTTTGGTTCTTGGCCATCTTTGCTATCGTATTTGCATTTACATGCATCAGCCTTTTGTGCCAAAGTTCCAGTGTAATCTCTTCCTTGCATTCAGATGCAAGAGAAACACGATCATTCTGATCTATCGGAGATGATGGAGTAGTCTGGACGTAGTAAAGTCTACCCAGCTTCTTTCCCTCTATCAAGAGTTTACCTTTCATGTCCATAATGTGGCAACCACTCTTATTGAAGACAACTTTTCTACCGTTTTCTATCATTTGGAGAACAGACAGAACACTGTGACGCATATCTGGAACGAACAAGGTGTTCTGAGCAGCCATATGGCTGGCATCTCCCTTGTGTCCAACAATATTGGCACTGACAGTACCGATACCACATGCTTCTATAGAAGAGCCATTCGCAATAGTGATGGAACTCATATTGCTTGTGCACTCTTTCAGACATGTGAAGTAATCTCTCTTGGGAGTCATATGGTGCGTCGCTCCAGAATCTATGATCCAGGTCTCGGCGGTAGCTCCAAACAAAGTGTTGCACATTGCCGACATATTTACGCCTTTGTTTTGGTCAAACCTCTTTGGTCTTTGTTCATTCTTTCCTTTCTTCCTGCATTCCCTTGCATAATGGCCTTTACCTCCACATTTGAAACAAACAACCTTTGCTTTAAATTGTTTTTCTGTTTCAATGGGCTTCGAAGAGGCATTAACGACCATGGCACCCACATCTTTTGGTAGATTTGACGAACGCCTTTCTGCTTCTGCCAACAGCCGTCTTTTAACTGTGGCGGTCGTGAAGTCTGAATCAGGCAAGTTACATATGGTTGAGACAACGGTGTCCCAATCCTCTGGTAATCCACCCAAAAGAACCATAGCCAAATCGCCATCATCAATTTTGTCGCCAATTTGGGCCAGTTCGTTTACAATGTAGTTTATCTTCCCCATATACCCTTCCATATTGCTGTGCTGAGTCAACCTTTCGCCATATAACTGCCTTCTTAGTTGTACGGCTCGATATCTACTCTCCTTTGGTGCGTATATTTTTCCAGTTCCTCCCAGACCTCTTTCGGAGTATTCAAATGTTGAACATGCAATTGTTGTTCATCATTAATCCCGAGGCAAATTTTTGCAAACGTCTTACCCTCCCGCGACAAAAAAAGTTTTGTTGCAACAAGGTCACTAGGGTCAGGCTTAGCCTCTCCTGGATTGATCAAACTCCACAAGTCGTTTTCGATTAGAACGAATTTCATCTGGAAGCTCCAGCTGGAGTAATTAGCACCATTTAATTTTGTAATCGTCGTGTTTGCCATTTTACAAAATATTTGGAAAGTAGAAAAAAAAGGATGGGCCAACTAATCAAAGGAAATTTGGTTACTCACGTTTTAGGCCTTGCGCTTCTTCAGTCTGACGTTTTAGGTCTTGCGCTTCTTCAGTCTCATAATCTTTGTTGTATTCCAATTGATTACACACAGCGCTCAACGTTAATTGTTATTTAATTAACTACAAGGTAAAGGGATTATATAAAGATTAAATAGTAAACATGGAGAAAGAGAATAAGTCGCGTGGCGACGCCGCTTGCAGGGTTACATCAACAGGAAGTGACGTCAGCTCCAGTGTTGCCGAGCCAACCGTCCGCTGTCACAGTCCAGCAGTAAGTAATACAGATCCAAATGGGTTGGTGTAGGGTATGTAGATAGAATAGGTTTGTGAATTTAACGGGCAATTTTCTGGTCGCTAATTGAGGTTTGTTTTAAAACGATCGATGTTAAATAAATCTGGATTAAATTGTAGGAAAGGCTGGGAGGTTGTAAGCGGTATAGTTCGGAATAGTTGCGTCTCGAAGATTTCTGGAGTCAAATGATTGAATTCACTGAGATATACATCTCGAGACAATCGCTGTGGGTTTTGAACAAATTTGGGTTGTGGAGGTGTGATGTACAGAACATTCTCTGTGTAATATTTTAATTTATTGACATGTATGGCGTCACTGTCTCTATTGAGATGTTGATTGGGGCGATCTATTTGAACGACATTGGGTGAGATTATTTCAATTACTGTATATGGTCCAGTAGAATATGGTGCTAATTTACCTGTGCCGGGATGTCTATAATTTTTGACTAGAACAAGATCATTCAACTTCGAAATGTGGTGTTCTGTGCTGCTTATCAAATGTTTCTTTATCTTTTTTATGCTTATTTTGGGTACGAGAGCCTGCTATCCCTCTAGCTCTAGTTATTTCGGGGTATGGATAAGATGAGTTATTAGATCTGGGGGGATAACCCTCGTAGTTGGGTGGAAAACTTGTGACAGAATGGGGTGTGTTATTATACGTTTGAGTGATGCGCTTAATTAGTTGAGTCCAGGAAGCTTTTACATTTTCTAGATAAGCTAGTCTGAGCTTGCCTGTAATAGTGGCATTTAAGCGTTCTATTAAACCGTTTGCTTGTGGGTTATTGATGGTGGTGAGTAGGGGTTGTATACCATGTGTTATTAGAAATTTACGGAATTTTTCTGAGGTAAAAGTGGGCGCTCTGTCAGATAACAGACGTTTTGGAAATCCTTGTTGTATTACAGTTTTGAGGGTTTCAATGTACGTTTGGGTACTGGTGGACTTCGATGGAAAGGTCAAAGCATATCGCGTTAAATGATTCACTATTACGTGCAGATATGTCTTGGAGTGTCCATATTCCGAAAATACAGCTATGGTATCTATAGAGATTAAGTCGAATGGTTGTTGAGGTGGTGGACTTTGTCTGTTTGGATGTACCTGTATGAGTATGCCGGGCGATACTTTGGGTGGATGCGTCGCAATAAAGGCGGCATGGCAAACTGACTTGATACAAGTGTAGTACTGGTTTACTGGTTAAACTCTCTTTGAGATTGGTGAATGCTTGTTGACAGTCTGGGTTCCAATTCCATTTCACATCTTTTTAAAGTAGTTTATTTAAAGGTGCTCGTAAACGTTGTGTTTCGACGTTGTTACGGACTTCGTAAAAATGTTATTTAGTGATTTCAGATTAGATGTGTGGTGAAAGTGCGACTTTTGACGTGGACACGCTTTGAGGTGAGATATTCACAGGCATGAAGGCGTCTTTGTCCTGAAAAGTGAGAAAATTTGTTGTGTTGCGCTGTGTGACACGAGTAAGTGAATTGAATGGAAAAGTGTCACGTGAAGTCTTTGTTTTTGGTACAGCATCTAACTTGTTTCACCATGAACAACAAATTTACTAGTAATGGGCGGTGGTTGTACAAAACACATCGAGATAATTTGGCTTTTAGTGGATATGGCACGTTTAGTGGCGACGATATGGAGCTTGTGTGGCTCGAGATTGATTTGTTGCTAAGTCGCGCGCTAAAAGCTGGTGGCCAATTGGAGAAAGTGATGGGGAAGTGTGTTGAAGTTTGTTGAGAGAGATGTGTGGATAATTAATAATTATGCATGTAAAAAGAAAGGACGAGGGAGTGAAACTATGTTGGATTTTAAACTTGTTTTTCGTAGGACAGTTACTTTTCTAGTTGTGATTTTGAAGATATTGTATCTTTCGATTTTTGCAATTTAAAAAAAAAATTGCGTTTCACCTATGTTTATTAAAATTTGAATATATCGTTGATTATAGTAGTGCGAAAATTATCCTTGTAAAAGGGCAATAACGTGGTAGTGACTTATAATTTGAATGGGGCGTTTACATAAAATAGTGAACATAACAATGATTTCTGCAAAGTTTTGAGTATATGATTGAGAAATTGGTGTTTTGTTATAAAAATAAGGTATTAAGAAAAACACACATATAAGTTTAGAATTATGATTCGAGTAATTAAAAAAAATAATGATTTTTTGAAAATGTAAAATCACAAGTAATGAATTAAAATTTATAATTTGCTTTAATAAAGTAAATATTGATGAATAAGGGTGTAAACGATTTAAAATTTGAATTGAAATGATATAAAAATGGTAAAAATTGATTTAAAATGATTACAGTGAAAATACACATTAAATTTATGGAGAATCAAGTTGTGAGCATGAGGAGAAAGTTACGTAGGTTTTTAAACTTACAGTTTTGAGGATTGTTCAGTCAGAAGACTTGGTATTTAGTTGTTGTCCTGCTGATGGCGAAGACGCTCCATGTAAGGCTTGTAGAAGCTTGTAACTTCTGTTTGGTGACGGCGGCATGTCAACTGGAAGGTTGCGTTGTAAGGCCGAAGGTGGGGAATTTCTCATCGGCTTAATTTGCGGGATTTTCGGCTGTGTCGTTGGGGGGAGATTGCTTGGTCGTTTCGTTGGAATGGCGGGTTGTTTTTCATCTTTGCTCTTTGTCGCTTCTATCTGGAGAGGCTTCTTACCTTCTTCGTTGTAGTCTCCTTCGTTTTAGTCGTCCTGTCGACTTTTCTGTGATAAGGTCCTGTCGACTTTTCTGTGATAAGGTCCTGTCGACTTATCTGTGATGAGGTATCTTGTCGACTCTCGCTATAAGCTGTGGTAACCGAAGGTCAAACCAGTAGTAACCGAGAGGGACAGTCAGGGCGTGGAGAGTTTTCCAGTACCTCTCTGCACCTTGGAAGACCTTTAAAAGTTCTCACAGAGTACAGGCAGTCGTGGTCGAGGCAGAGTGGAAAGCTGGGAATGTCCACACACACAAAACGAAGAGACACAGTTGTAGTGGGAAAGTTCCATGAACAGATAGGAGTCGAGCTAAGAGCAAGATGGAGTTAGAAAAATTTCTTACTGTTTTACATAGCGATGAGGTGGTCCTGGCTACAAGCGAAAAGGGCTCGCGCCGATGGTGAACTGACTGACTACGTTGGGCTAAAACCGAGGTTTTTTATATACCAATCCCGAGGAGGTGTTGGACTTTGAACGTCTGCGGCATTCTGCACCTTTTGACCTCGATGGCAACGACTTGCCAGGGTTGTTGGATTTCTCTCTCGATTTTAGACGTTTTTTAACTTCTCAATCTTGCTTTAACTCAGCTCTTAATCTATTAAATAGTTTTATTTATTCCTCCTCAGTTTGTACAAAGTACATTACATATGGTGATGCAATGACACATGTCAATCATGCGTATAATTATTTATAGATGTGGTTCTATATACAACATGACAATCTTGTTATAAGTATCTATATTAATAAAATGGAAATTTCATAAGTGGACATCACTAAAAACTTTCGTTACAATGCATCAATTTCAACCAAAATTTCAACATTTATGTAAAACGAGATGGAGCAGGTTTTGCTTAACATCAAAATATATTTCCTAACATTAAGATGCGTAACTTCGCTGTTATCGATTAAATACAAAAAAATCAACAGAGTTAATTTTATTTATATATAAATACAAAATTAAATTTCAACAGAGTTCATTTTTTTACATACTAGCTAATAATTTCAATCTAAAAAATATTCAAAACAAGCAATTTTAAGATAACACCATATGTAAAACAGTCGGCCAAGAAAACAACAACGATATTACATCTTTCTCACATATTCACACACAATCTTGATTAATAATTAAAACTAATCTTTAACATTGTTTATTATACTTCAACTTTTATTTCTACATTTGGTTTTAAATACCCAATTGTTTTATCATTTTTCTAATTTCGCCTATCAAATATACAAATTTATAGTGACCAACATATGCAAATTTTATCTTTGTTTTTATTTAACTTGATATCGTAAACATAACATCCATTGTAAGCATTTTTCTGTTCACCTTCCGTGGTTTCTCTTTTCTCTGATAGTTTTTAGGTGTAGTATATTTTCTTATTACTAGACTACAAACATTCCCTCGAGAAAAACCTGGGCGAAGCCGGGTACATCCGCTAGTTATACAATATAGGGTTTTTGGTTTAAATTACAATATATCAATGTGGCAATATAATAATAAGGTGGAGAAAGAGAAATAATCACCCCACAATTTGGTAGATGAACCCAGACAACCAGAGAGAGAAAGACGGCCCCGCCACCGCTAAGCAGCCGGCCGTTTGTATCGCACACAATCCTCAACTGTCTCCAAAGTCTCGAGGTGTTTAGTGACGGACCCCAGGAGCCCCTTGGAATGTCGCTGATGTCTAAGGTGACACCCTTTATCTGCCCATCTCTCTCTGGGTTGACTGTAGGTTTGTTTTATTATTCCAGGAAGAGTATATATTATGACATATGGCCCCCGTTGAAGAAGGCTGAACATGGTTTGAGTATACTTAAAGCTGGAGAAGCCAGGAATAGAGAAAATAATTTTACAGTTGAAATTAATTAAGGTTATGGTGACATAATTTTATGTAAATAAAATATTGTATAGAACACAAGTAAATATTATTTACAAGCAATTTTACAACACCGGAGAGTTTGATATTTAAGGGAATTTTTGATAATATCAAAGCTATAAAAGGCTATATACAATAACATCTAATGTATTATAAGGGAAATTATATTGAGGAGTGTGAACAACAAGAAGGGGAGTCACATACACATGGTGAAATTTTGAAGGTCATTAAGACTGGGGAACTCTACACTTTAAGATATTTTTCAGGCGGACATGGCAAGAGGAAACTTGGCATGGGCTTTCTATGCTATAGGTGTAGAGTACGAGAAATGAGATTGAGGTTGGAAATTGTGTGAGCTCAGGACTGAGGTAAATATAGAACTACATACAATGTTAGCATTTTGGCGAACAGAGCGAGGGGAAACTTGCTTTGGGCCATTCTACCTTATCTATGCAGTTACTCGTGTAGCGAGTCAGAGGGGAAAAGTCCCGTGTGTAGGTGAAGAAGTCGCATGGACTTATAGTTAATTTGAGAAGATAAAACAGTTCGAGTTACAAAGGTAGAATATAGGCGAACAGAGCGAGGGGAAACTTGCTTTGGACCTTTCCACCTTAATAATTTCGATACTATAAGACTCTAGTCGTTTTAGCTAATTGAAGGAAAGTGTGCGCGCACAGTGCCAAAAATTGGGACAAGGACGGCGTTGTCCTTTACAGGTGACAAGCTGCTCGGACACGAGGTGTTTGAACCGTCGTGGGAGCTTGTGCGAGGCGATGATTTCGCGGTGGGTTGAACGTAAAACCCATGTCTGCGCGAAATAATGACGGACCGGACAAAATCAGCGACGATGTTTAACGTACATCCAGGGGAAATATCGGAAATAGGTTATATCGTGCTGGTTTGGACAAGGGACAAACATAGATTTGAAGACAGGGTCCGTGTGGCGAACGTGTGGCGCGAGAAGAAGGAGCGAACTATGCCGCTCGATGCAGATTGTTCAAGTGCGAACAAAAAGGAGTTGATAAACATCTAGCAGTTAGTCAATCTGCATCCTGTGACGAACACACCAGTGGCTAGATGGTGTGGGTCGGTGGATATGCTAGAGAGAAACTACAAAATATATTATCATAAATCAAGGGTGAAGATTAGGATTTTGAAATGACAATATTGTTGGCAATAATTATCGATAATTGATTAATCAATAATTCTATAAAAGGTCCTGAGCTGGTATAAGGTTGACAAAGTTGTAAGAATGAGTGGGACATTAAGGGGAAGATAGATAAGTGTCACTAAGGGTTGGTTGTAAGCAAGGCTCACGTGGTGGTTGGAATTCTTCGACGCCTGAATTACAGAGTGAATTTTGAGTCGTTTAGGGAAAGAAATTATATTTCGTGAGCCGTGCTTACAAGTAGGAGAGAAGGTCATATACAAATAGGTATACAAATGTTCAGGTTAAATTGATTATGAAAAATCTATTGTTAATAGTAAAAATCATAAAGCATTAATAGGTAGAATTCCATTTTTTTAAAAGGGTTACATCAAAATGGAAATTATTTAATTAAAAAAAATGTCGATTATTATATTCTATTGGTAAGGTAACTAATTCAATAAGTTCGACATAGTTAGATGTATATGGTATGGATGATAAGAAATCACTGTTAATAGAGTGGAATAAATGTAGCTATTAAAATTTGTATATATTTACGAATTGAACTAAACTAATTATGGAAATATTAGGACCAGAGTCCACAAGTAGTGACTTCTTTAAAGCATGAATGGTAGAGGTAAAACAAATTAACTTACAGGTTATGTTGTTTTAGGGCGAAAGTAGATTCATTGAGTTCATTGAGGGAGGGTTCTGTCTGCTGTACGTGCCAGTGTTGTGGGCCACAGTAGCGGCAGGGGTATGGCCCAGTCCATGGTGGTGGAAGGTGTCCTGCTCTGGCGCGGCGATTGTTCTTGGGCAGATCTAGTGCTGAGAGAAGTGGGCGGCAGCTTCATCTCCGTCGTAGGTGATCACTTCTTCAGGGTAACGGTTCAAAGGTTGGCGAGAAAGGGGGTGAGAGCTCGAAGTAAAGTGGCTACAATTGAGTTGGGTTTGGCCGATCATCGTGGCTTGGCTTCTTGTTTTCTTCATAATCTGGTATATGAGGGACTTGCTTCCCGGCCAGGTCTTATCCTGTCGACTTTTAGTGTGGCAATATAATAATAATGTGGGGGAAGAGAAATAATCACACCACAAATTGGAAGGTGAACCCAGACAACCAGAGAGAAAGATGGGGGACAGCCGGCCTACCCGCCGCTGAGCGGCCGGCCGTTCGTATCGCACACAATCACCAACTGTCTCCAAAGTCCCGAGGTGTAAAGTGACGGACCCCAGGAGCCCCTTGGAATGTCGCTGATGTCTAAGGTGACGCCCATTAGCTGCCCATCTCTCTCTGGGTTGACTGTAGGTTTGTTTTATTATTCCAGGAAGAGTATATATTATGATATACAGGGTGATCCAAAAGTCCCGCACAACTTTAAAAATTAATAACTCCGCGAATATTTGCGCTAGAGCAATGCGGTAAACACCATTGTGTTCAGGATGCAATGAGATTTTTTATGGCAAATAATGAAAAATTCGAAATTGATTTTAGTTACAACTTTATTCGCTAGATGGCGCTCTACCAGAATCAGCGATTCAGCGGCCAAATTGTTTGATAAATTGAAAAATATAACTGAACGACACGTATTTTTCCTTTTTGAATACCAGGAAAGAACCCTTATAATATCAAATGATAAATTAATAAAACACCATTTCGGCAAAAGTTAGAAGAAATGGTTAACGATTTTAAAATACAATCTGAGATATGTAAAATAGGTATATGCAAATTAAAACATGTAGCAAAAAAAAAATATATTTTAGATGGAGTTTTGTGAAATAGATTGAATGTTTGAAAATAACTACTGATATCAATACACGATCTTTGAAATGTTAATATAGTACCAAAAATTATGATGGCACTACTAATAGGATTTCTTGCTATAAGGAATGTGTAGTTTCATGACTGATTGGCGACACTTGACTAACTGGATATTGGTCATGATCCAACAAATGAAATATAGAGGGGAGTGACAAAATATATTTTTCGTGCTTTATTCCAAATATCCTATGGGTTTGTCAAATGTTATCATTGTTTTTTATACTGTACATAATTTTGAAAATGTATCCCCTCAAAAAAATCATTTTTAAATCGGCCTTTTACGTTGAAAAACGTGATAGTAAAATCATTTTGTATTATTTTTGAGCAAAATTTCTAAAGTTTGGGGGGGGGGGGGGGGATACAGAGAATATCCCTTATGCTATTTCTTCTAATGAGCGAAAAGCGATAAACTAAACATAAGGGGTAAAATTGTGTATACCAGTGTTATTCGAGAAGTTATAACACTTTGGCCTGCACGACATAATATAAGATGTGGGCAAATGACAAACAAAAAAATTACTGTTCACAGAAAAAAAAGAGTCATGATGTGAGGACAGCATTTATTATTCCCATAACCCAAAACAAAGAACTGCAAAATATAACACATGAGGTAACTGCCTTCTCTCTTGTATTAGGTCACAATCCTTGTTCAATGTGGCGCCCTTCATTCTCAAACACCACCTGCAGACGATAGATGACAGAATGGTCACAATTAAATAGTTGAAATTTATAAAACGTGCCATCTGATAGAAGCCTTCAACATGGCCAATGTGGTAGGCCGGCATCGATAAAAACGCGACTTAATGTACCCCCATAACCGAAATTGTAAGGCGTCAAGTCTAGTGATATTGGAGGCCACTGGTATATAAAGTGGCGACTTATCCAACGATTTTTACCGAACGTAATCGTTCCGCAATTGTTTGGCACCGCGGGAGATATGAGGAGGTCCTCCATCTTGCATGAATGTTATTTCGCTTAGTGCTTGTCTGTCCTGCAATATGGGAATAACCTTTACTCTCAAAAGTTGAACATAACGACACCAGTTACAAAAACGGTTTTAAAAGTTCTTTCATTTATTTTTTCAAAGAAAAATGGCCCAATAATAAAAGTAGAAGTGAACCCACACAAAACTGTAACTCTGGGCTGATGAAGTGGTATTTCTATAAAATTCCTAGGGTTTTCTGTTGCCAAAATGAGGCAGTTTTGAATGTTAAATTCTCCCTTTAGATAAAAGTGAGCATCATCTGTTCTTAGAACATTTGTCAGCCAGTTTTCATCAATATCAATTTGCCGGAAAACCCATGCAGCGAATTCTTGACGCTTCTCAAAATCGCTGACTTTCAACTCGTGAAAACTTTAAATTTTTTTTAGGGTATTTTTATAGAAAAATTCTAAATGCGTGTTCTCTCTAAACTGTTCCATACGAAATCCCCGTTTGTCGAGACTCTTGTCAAGCACTTACTTCTCCATACGTGCTTAACGTTTCAATAGCTTCAGCATTCTGCAAAACCGTAACAGCCACTGACTTGCATGTCGATGGTCTTCCACTCCGAGGTTTTGCTTCCAGAGAGATCCAGTTTCCTCAAAACTTTTAATCAATCGCTTTAGAGAGTAGCAACTCATTGGTCCTTTACCGCTTCGAATATCTTCAAAGGAACGAAACGCTCGTAAAGCTTCAGTGACAGATTCTGAATCATAATTTAAAAATTTCATCAAGAGTGCTTTATCCTGTAGTGAC
This sequence comes from Cordylochernes scorpioides, assembly GCA_030710605.1. Classification (NCBI taxonomy): domain Eukaryota; kingdom Metazoa; phylum Arthropoda; class Arachnida; order Pseudoscorpiones; family Chernetidae; genus Cordylochernes; species Cordylochernes scorpioides. Next base: position 156,797,638 of record CP092864.1, read on the forward strand.
GGCATTCCAGGGGGAAGAGGAGAAGTCCGACCACACCTCCTTGCGGTCCCCCCTAGACCCTTGGAATATTTGACCAAATTCTGGTTCGTTTCCAAGATGACTAACGTTGCAACGGCACCCATTTTCAAATGAAGAGCAAAACTGATATCTCCAGTAATGCTACCGCGTCAGGGGTAACAGCCGCGTCAGGAGCTGCAGCTCGAGCTCATGATGAGAAATCTACTATGAGGACACAATTCAATCTACTACAACTCAATATAAATGGTACCCAGAGGAAAATAAAGAGCTGACTTGTCTTCTCTGTGACAACAATGTACATATTACATGTCCTCAGGAGACAAAATTGAATCAGAATCTAAGATTCAATATCAAAGATTATACAACACTACGAAAGGACAGACCGGGAAAATTCGGAGGAGGACTTGCCGTTTTGATTAAAACTCTAGAAATCAAATTTAAGGAAATCGCCTATAATCAGAGTAAGCCTAGAAAAAGCACGACAGAAGCTCAGGCAATAGAAATCTATCTTACAGATAAAACAATTCCAATCATAAATGTTTATTACCACGATAATACTAGCATCAATACAGGCCTGATAGAGACATTAAGTGAAGCTTCTTCGGATATCGCAATCATACTTGGTGATTTTAACGCCGAAAGACCAACTTGGGGATCACCTGTCCAGGATAACAAAGGTCAGCAGGTTGAGGACATGCTAACCGACCTCGACCTTACACCGTTAAATAACGAAAAGAACAACTATCTATCCAAGTCCACAGGCACAGAATCCGCAATAGACATCACAGCAATAAATTACAACATCGCACCCACAACACAATGGAAAATTCTGAAAAGTGCAATCAGTGACCACAGACCAATTTTAACAACCCTAAAATTCAAAATTGAGAATTTCCAACAGAATAAAAGAACACTGGAAAAAAAATTCACTGAAAAGCTTGAAGAACTGTGCAACGAAGAATTAAATCACAGAACGATTGACAAAAAAAAAAGGAAAAATTCTCTTCGAACATATTCAAAGCTAAAAGTATCGATACCTAGAGGTAGACGTAAAGACCTGTGAATACTTTACTGGAAGGACCACAATATCGAGGCAATGATTGCAGCGAGAGACAATATCAATGAACTTCTTAAAACAAATAAAACAGAAGAAATCATAAAGGAACTCATTGGAATTAGTCACAAAATAGAATAAGAAATTTGGATATTCAAACAAGAGGAAGAGAGAGAAAAATGGGCAGAATCCTGCGAAATAAATGGATCCAAAAAATGAAAGCCATCACTGGAATATAATTAGTGTTATAAAACCATCAAAACCAACACTAATCATCCAATACTCTAACCGATATGAATAGCGAGAACGAACAAACAGATGGCTGACATAATTGCTGAATATCTTTCAAGCACTTCCAGACTCAGCTATACGAATGAATGCAGGACTCTGAAAAATAATGTAAACAGGTTAGTTAAACAAGCAAGAAATTACCATCAACAAGATATTTACTCGAGAGACTTCACACTGAATGAGCTAAACTCATCAATAGGAAAGTTAAAACCAAGATGTCACCTGGAGATGCTCTAATCTTTGGTCAAATGATTAAACACTTTGGAGACGAAGCTAAAAATCAACTCCAAAGAATACTGAAGATTTCATGGCAAACTGGTAAACTACCAAAGAATTGTAAGATAACAATTATAGTGCCAACACTGAAACCAAACAAAGATGCCAAGGAATACAAGAACTATCGGCCAATTGCTCTTACCAGCATACTTTGTAAAATAACAGAATGAATTATCCACTCTAGGCTCATAGTCTGGCTCACTAACAATAATAAAATAAACTTCTACCAAACTGCCTAAAGATCCAGACACTGTACAACTGATAAACTGTTCTACTTCTGTCAATCAATAATAGATTTCTAGGAAAAACCGCCAAAGAAGACAACGGCAGTATTCCTGGATATGACCTCAGCTTTTGATCGAGTGTAGAAATTATTTGAAAGGCTGCACAACATCGGAGTTAGAGGAAAAACCTTAATCTGGATTGCAGACTTCTTAAGGGGAAGAAGGATAAAGGTTCGGGTCAATGGAACATTTTCCAAAGACCTAAAAACATGGGCTGGTGTACCTCAGGGATCTGTGCTCAGTCCTCTACTCTTCTCGCTATATATTAACTGTTGTTTATGTAAATAAATTAATATTATTTGTATTATTTAAAGCCTCATTATGTAAAGATATATGTGTATATAAATTAGACATTTTTTGTTGGCCATGGTCAAGTTTGAGCTCTTGTACGTCTAATTACGACACAACAAAAGTGGCGACGAGGATGCGCGATCTACAGAGCCAGTAAAAAGCTGAGGAAAACGGCGTCTATGCAAGTATAACAACTACATCTTTTAAACTATCTGGTTCAAGAAAACAAAGGAGTAGAAAAGATCAGCATGACAAGTTCAAAGTTAATAGTACTTTTAGATGCTATAGCCCAGTGGAGGACACTTCGATCTTTTTGTACAAATATTTGAGGCTTTCTTTTTGGCATCTGAAGGAGGAGATTAAAGTACTGATTTTTACCTCGCTACCAGATTCTGAAACTTTGAAGCAGGGAAACGACATTTTCTTCCTGGTCCAATGAAAGATCAACCCTATAATACTATCATTTAAAGAATTAAGCTGCATTTGGATCCAAAGAAGAAAGTGATACCACAGCGATGCAGATTTTTAAAGAGAGTTTAACAGGAAGAAGAATCAATTTCGAAATATCTTAGAGAATTGAAAAATTTAGCAATAAATTGTAATTTCGGCGATATGCTGGGAACCATGATGCGAGACCGTTTGGTGGCTGGAATCAAGTTGGAAAGCCTGCAAAAGAAACTACTACAAGAAAACGACGATGTCACCCTGGATAACGTTTTGCAGTGGCGATCTCGTTCGAACTGGCGGAGATAAAAAGGGCGAGTACAATAATAGTATGGTGCAGCATAGGCCTTTCAGGCAAAGGGGAGAAATAATGTGTTATAGATGTGGTGAAAGACATTCACACGTGGCCTCTGTTTGCCCTCATAGAACAAAGACTTGTTTTAAAATGTAAAAAACTGGGTCATTTATGTAGGGTCTGCAAAGCTAGTAAAAAATATGGGGATGCAAATATGTACAAGAGGACTCTATATATTCTGTATAGGGCGAAACTGATGCCACAATAAATTTAACAGTAGATGATTATTATTTGTGCTTTACAATAGATACCGGAAGTCCAGTTACGTTGATATTTATAAGATTTATTGGCAAGGTAAAAAATTATTTCCAACAAATTTAAGATTAAAATCCTTTTGTGGTAAATCAATAGAGATTATAGGGCAAAGAAATGTTTTTGTAAAAGAAGCCAACCAATATTTACGATTAATAGTTGTAAATGAAAAATCCAGGTGATTTTGTTAGAAAGAGAATGGCTTAAACAGTTAAAACTTTATTATCCTAGATTGTTTAGCATTAAAAATTTAAATAATGAATATAATAGAAATAGTTTGATTGATAGATATGCAGATTTGTTTAACAAAGATTTGAGCTGTCAAAGGATGTTAAAATAATTTTAAATTTAAAAAAGGATGTGACTCCTGGGTTTTGTAAGGCCAGAAGTTTACCTTTCTCTCTAAAAAACAAAGTAGAGAATGAAATTGATCATTTAGTGAATTCTTGCATTTCATAACCTATAGTTCATGCATATTGGACCGCTCCAATAGTACCGGCATCAAAAAAGGAAGGTAGTGTAAGTATATGTGGTGATTTTAGATGTTCAGCTAATAAAGCAATATAATGAGATAGGTATCCCATTCCATCGATCGATGAGATATTTTCAAAATTATCTAAAAGCACCGTACTTTCGACTCTAGACCTATCACAGGCTCACTTACAAGTAATGTTAGCGGGAGAAGCCAATGCTGTTGTTGATATAAACACAACAAAGAGGTTATTTTCTTATGAAAGACTACCATATGACGTAGCGGTAGCACCAAATAAATTACAGAGGATTATGGAAGGTCTATTTGCTGATTTGCCAGGTGTGGCCTGCTACATAGATGATATTTTGGTTGCAGGAAAAGACTTTGAAGATCATGAACAAAAGTTGGATCTAGTGTTTAGATGATTGCTAGAAAAAGGTTTAAAGTTAAACAGATATAAATGTAAATTTAAAAATAAATCGGTGGAATATTTAGGGTTTAAAATGGATAAATATGGACTGCATCCCTTAGAAAATAAAATTAAAGCAGTGATAGAGGCGCCTGAACCTAAAGAATGTTTCGCAATTAATATCTTTCATAGGACTCTTGATTTATTATTATAGATTCATAAAGAATGTAACAAACATTTTAGCGCTATTCTATCAACTTTTTTGAATAAAAATTGTAGATGGAATTGGACGAAAGAATATCGAATGTTATTTTTAAAATGTAAATCATTATTAATGGACTATGGACTAGGCGTAATTCTGAGTCATAGAAATGATTGAAAGGAAGAATGCCCTATAACTTTTGCTTCTAGAACATTAATTGAAGCGGAAAAACGTTTCTCTCAACTAGAAAAGAAAGCGTTGAGCATAACTTTTGGCGTTGAGAAATTCAGACAATACTTACTGGGACGAAAATTTGTATTGGTCACAGAAAACCGACCTTTAATTCATATATTTTCACCTCATAAACCAATTCCCATATGTGCATCATCCAGAATTAAAAGATGGTCCTTGAATTTAGCTGCATTTAATTATACTGTGGAATTCCGAAAAACTAGTGATAATTCCAATATTGACGCATTGTCACGTCTTCCTTTAGAATCGAGTGTCAGGGAGTCTCTTGATGAAGACCAGGTACTTCTTCTCAGGAAGTTGAATGAGGTACCGTTCTCTTTTATGGAGGTGACATATGAGACGCCCCAAGATAAAATATTGTCTATAGTATTAAGGAATGTTAGAGAAGGCATCTGTGTGTGGAATTTTACAAGGGTACTGAGGGAAAACCCACTAGCTCCTCATTATGAGATCAATGAGGAATTAAGTTTGGAGTTTGGTTGTCTTCAGTGGCATGAAAGAGCGGTAAATTCCCAAAAATTAATATCTTTAATTTCAAATGACTTGCATGAAATACACATGGGGATTGTTAAAATGAAGATGATTGCCAGACGGTATTTTCTGGTGGCCATGCATAGACAGTAACATCGAGAAGTTAACTAGAGAATGTAGAGTATGCCAAGAATCGGCAAGCATGCCCCCGGCTACCATCTCGGAATGGACTTGGCCCGAAAAACCGTGGCATCGACTTCATCTTGATCTAGCAGGTCCGTTCACGGGAAGAATGTTTTTGGTTCTCGTGGACGCATGCTCAAAGTGGATAGAAATTTTTATCATCAAAGATATTACCAGCAAAACGATTATAAATCATCTTAGAGAAATTTTTGCCAGATTTGGATTGCCCTAATTTTTGGTTACAGATAACGGAAGACAGTTTGTCTCCGGTGAATTCTAGCAATTTACCAAAATGAATGGTATACGGCACACTAAGACCAGTCCGTATAATCCTAGTACAAATGGTTTAGCTGAGAGATATGTAAGAGATTTTAAAAACCTTTTGAGAAAGAATAATGGGAAGGATGATTCAGAGACGAATCTACAAAGATTCCTTTTTGCTCATAGAGCATTCCCCCAAACTCTAATAAAGGAATTCTCCAGCGGAACTGCTAATGAAGAGAAGTTTAAGATCAAGATTCTCGAATTTAATACCAAGATGGGAAATCCGCGAGAGGTATTTCATGAGGCCGTAAGAAGGCAGGAGCAGTTTACTACAGGTTGCGAGGTTTATTTCCGCAACTATGCAACTGGACCTAAACGGTAAAAAGGTACCATTTTGAAATTATTGAGCTACCGTCACTACCTTATAAGTTGCGAGGGCGTCGTGTATAATAAGCATATCAATCAATTGCGACTTGTGAGAAAGAAACAAGTGGAGACAAGAAATTTGATACTTCCTCGAACATCAGGAGAGAAGCCTGTAGGTGGAAGTCAGAAATAAAGTGAAGAGGAGGTTCCAGAGGTTACATCAGGAAACAAGGAGGAGACTGCTTCTGTGCACGTACCCTCTTGCACTCCTAGACCAGGGCCTGCTGCTGTGCACGTGCCCTCTTGCACTCCTAAACCGGAGCCTGCCGCTGTGCAAATGCCCGTCCGCAGTCCTAGACCTCAGAGAGCCAGGAAACCCCCAGACCGGCTGGAGTATTATTAAGGGGGGAGATATGTTGTGTATGTAAATAGATGAAGATTATTTGCATTCTTTAAAGTCTCATTATGTTAGAATATATGTGTATATAAATTGGACATTTTTTGTTGGCCAAACGAAAAGATTAAGAGCTAAAAAAAGAGTCATGGCTCAGTTTGATTTGTTGTACATCTAATTACGACACAACCTTAACAACATCCATCCTCACTGAAGACGCAAAGGTTGCCTGTTATGCAGATTATATAGCCATATGGCACACAAGTAGCAGTATAGAAATATCAGAAAAATACTGAACACATCAATGAGAGGACTGGAGAAGTGGGCATTGAAACTCAAAATGACAATAAACCCAATTAACACAAACCTATAGGTCTCCTTCACTGACAGGAAAAAAGGCATGAATTTAACTCCAAAATAAGCATAAACAACGATATAATTGATAAATTTAGATCTCCAAATTACCTAGGTGTGATACTTGATGAGGAATTGCGATTTACAGAACACATAATTAGCACCTCAAATAGAGCTACCAGAAACCTAAACATTCTGAGAAGGCTATGTGGAACAAATTGGGGAGCAAAACCCAAAATTCTCAGAACAACATATATCACCTTAATAAGGCCAATAATGGAATATGCAACACCTGTTTGGGCTCCCTCAAGTTCATCAATAAAAAGAAGACTAGACAGTGTTCAAGCAAAAGCGGCCAAATTAATCACTGGTTCTGTTTCAAATACCAACAATTAGAAAATTCAGAGAGAATGTGGTCTAGACCTACTTGAAAGCAGAAGACAATTAAAAACAATAAAATTCACCAATAGCTTAAAAACTAAAGAAACCGAACACATATCCCATAGAACCTTTTAAACTGGACACAAAAAGAAAGGCTCAAAAGATCTTTAACACTTCAGTACGACAACAATATTAGAAAGAGCATAAATATGAAACATAATGAATTTCAAATTCGAGAATAACCAATATTTCCTACCCCATTGCCATCAAATGTAATCATCAATCTTAACCTGAATAAACCCTGCAATAAAAAAAAAAGAGAACAAAAACATACTTAAAAAGAAAGGACTTGACACAATTGATTTATGCGATCAGATAAATTATTTAACAGCATATACAGATGGATCATCAGACCTTACCATAAGTAATGGAGGGTCTGGAATTAACATAATACTGCAAGATGGAACATACATCAAAATCAAAGAAGGAGCAAGAAAGATTTCGTCAAACTTCACTTGTGAACTGACAGCTATCTGGAAAGCTCTTGATGTATGCCTTAACCAACCATCCCTGCATCGAGCAGAAGGAATTATAATATACCGTACAACGACTTCATATCCGATCTAGAAGCAATTCAGAAGGGTAATACTATAATCACACAGAAAATACATTCGTTATTTACTCAACTGATATCATTGGAGAATAACTTCATTCTACAATGGATTCCTGCCAGTGTTTGGATCGGGGGTAATGAAATGGCAGTTGAATTTGCAAAGAAAGCCAAAAAGTTGAGCCAAAGGAAAGAACAAATGTCATTATTTGACGCTAATGCTTTTGCAAAATACAAGATAATTAAACAAAAAATAAGAAAAGATCAAAATGTGAAATAAATTCCGAGAGAAAAATGACAAAACTATAACAAGATTTAGAACAAAACATTATAAAGGATGACAATACATCCAGATGGCACAAGAACCTATAGAACATGCAACAACTGTCCTGGTGTGGAACTAACACCTACCCACATATTCTCATGCCCGCAGCCTTGCAAAAAAGGACATAGACCCAGAGCAGCTGCTTTACACACCCAAGATAGTGGACAATGCTGCTGCTGCTGTGATAGAGATGCATGGAGACATCTGAGGCTCTTTATTGGACACGACAAAAACAACAACGGCATTCCAGAGTAAAATAAATCATCAGAGATAGATAAATATTTTTCAAATGAATTAAAATAAATATAAAGGTCAAAGACTCTTCCAGTAAGATAAGTCAAATAAGAAGTTCCAGAAGATGAGTTTCTTTTAATTGTAAAAGCAACTACAAGCTTTCGGGCAATGCCCTTCTACGGGTAAAATAAAATAAAACAAAATTAAAGGTTTTATAGAGTTTGTATAGATATCTTATTTTTGTTTTTGCTTACTATAGTTAACTGATATATATTTGTTTAATTCTAAGTTACTTAATTGTCTTAATTTACCTTTAATTTTGTTTTATTTTATTTTACCCGTAGAAGGGCATTGCCCGAAAGCTTGTAATTGCTTTTACAATTAAAAGAAACTCATCTTCTGGAACTTCTTATTTGACTTAAAATAAATATAATCGATACTGAGAGAGAGAGTTGAATTGAAAAAAATAGAAAATTATTATTTTCGAAATTTAAATAGCTGAGAGGATTCCAGCAAAACGCATCTAAAATATCAGTTTTTTTTGCTACATGTTTTAATTTGCATATACCTATTTTACATATCTCAGATTGTATTTAAAAATCGTTAACGATTTCTTCTAACTTTTGGCGAAATGGTGTTTTATTAATTTATCATTTGATATTATTAGGGTTCTTTCCTGGTATTCAAAAAGGAAAAATACGTGTCGTTCAGTTATATTTTTTCAACTTATCAAACAATTTGGCCGCTAAATCGCTGATTCTGGTAGAGCGCCATCTAGCGAATAAAGTTGTAACTAAAATCAATTTCGAATTTTTCATTATTTGCCATAAAAATCCCATTGCATCCTGAACACAATGGTGTTTACCGCATTGCTCTAGCGCAAATAATCGCGGAGTTATTAATTTTTAAAGTTGTGCGGGACTTTTGGATCACCCTGTATATATATATATATACTAGACGAATGGCCCGGGCAACGCCCGGGTTTTACCCGAGTGCGTATATATTTTAAAAATGTTTTAATTAAAATACTATTCGTTACAATTATAAATTGGCTCCGTGGATGTCTCTCTTGTGAAACGTCCCGCCCCAAACTGTGTGTGTCTTGAAAATATAAAAATAAAAATGTGAACGGAAAAATATGTCCAGGGTAGCCTAGTGGTCATGGCATCTGCCCGGTAAGCGGAAGGTCGAGCAATATGGAGATAGAAGAGTTCTTACTGTTTTACATTGTCGATGAGGCGGTCCTGGGTACAACCGACGAGGACTCACGCCGATGGTGAAGAGACTGTAATTTCTCCTAAAACAGGTTTTATATATCTTTGCCGAGGAGGGAGACATGCGGGAATTTGGACTTTGAACGGATGCAAAGGACGTGGGGCGTCTGCGCTATTCTGCGCCCTTTGACCTTGATGGCAACGACTTGCCAAATTCCTCTTTAGGGTTGTTGGATTTCTATCTCGATCTCTTTCTTAGCTCAGCTATTAATCTATTACATAGATTTATTTATTCATCCTCAGTTTGTACAAAGTACATTACATATGGTGATGCAATGACACATGTCAATCATGCATATAATTATATATAGATGTGTTTCTATATACAACATGGCAATCTTGTTATAAGTAGTATACAATATAGGGTTGTTGGTGTAAATTACCATAGATGGGCCCCGGGAGTGAAAGGGTTTATCCGGGTTCAAACGGGTAAAGCCTCTCTAACACATGTAAGTAATTAAAATTTATTTTAATTAATTTAAACTGTGGGGGTAAAAGGGTTATAACGAAATGTTTTGTTTGGATATATTTGAATATCATAAAAATAAAACTTATGTTTAATATTTAAAAGTTATGATATTCATTATAGAAGAGAAATTGGAATAAAACTTTTGTTTGATAAAGAAAAATAATGATAAAAAAAATAAAATGATGTTCTAAGAGATTGTTGAAGGGCGTTGGAAAGGGTTAGAGGGTAAAGAATATGCAATTGTAAGTATTACACAGACAATCAAATACTTAGATCCAGGTGCAAAGCGAAGATATAGACTTGAGCGTCTTCCTAGGCAATGTTTCACCTGTGATCCTGTATAAGGTTACAGTGCTTTGTCACAATTGTAGGGTTATTGGGTTGAAAAGTTGTTGAAGAAAAAGTTGTTCATTAATATGGTTGAAAGGGATGAAATGAAGCCATGTGATAAGTAGACTGTTGTATCGACAGTAGGTGATCTGTCTTGACTTCAAAATAAAAGGTTGATTGTGGTCCGCTAGAGCTAAAAAAATTGAGAGTTGCGAGCGCTTTGTGCATGCATTGTGCTCTGCGGATGATTGAAATAAACTTTTGAAACGTATTCAGGCCAGAAGTTGGGATTTGTGAATCTGGGGAACTGTGTTCAAAGAGTTTGTTGAAATTACGAAATAAAAAAAAATCATCAAGCAGTACTGTCGTTTTTATACGTTGATGTTAAGCAATGGCTGAGAGAGAAATAGATAGTAGTAAAAAGTACACTGAAGTGGTTAGAGAAACGATTGTTGTATTCGCGATAGTTAATGATAAACATGGTCATATTATATAAAGGTATAAAAACAAATATAAAATGAATAAAAATATAGAAATATCATTGTGGTTGAATAAAGTTTAAGTGAACAAAATCAAACATGTATTATATATGTGTAATAATAATGAAGATTTAAAGTGATTTTTAACAACGAATAAATCTTTTGTAATACTAAAATAATATTATGAAAAATAAAAGTAAAATTGATTATTTTTTAAAATAATGTTGGATTAAAAACTTGTGATTATATAATTGAAAGGAAAAAAATAAAAATAAAATATTTTATACAAAAATAAAATATAATTAAATATTGTGATCTCAATTTAACATGTGAAATGTTTGATATGTAGAAAAAATTAGAGATTTACACAGGATCAAAAAATATCAAAATGTTCAATTTTGGGTAGGTCTTGTTCAAATTCCAATATCTAAATGTTTTAAAAGTTAGGTTATGATATCGACTGCTAATGTAGTAAAAGGTGTAGAATAAAAGGAAAACAGGACACGGCCCTAATTTACTGGGGGTGAGTTAGGGGGAGGGTGGCAATGGATTTAGTGAAGCGGGAATTTTGTCTCGAGATGTTTAGTCCATCTGGGGCCTTTGGTTAACATCGGTGTTTTTATGACTCTCTGTCTGGGAATTTGTGAAATTCTTGAGGAAATATAAATGGTTGATGTGGAACACGTGTTGCATATGGCGATCATTCCGATAGCGGATATTTAGATGACAGCTTTGTGAGCGGGGAGAGAGGACATTGTATATACATGAAACGGGGTGCGAGGGGACTGATGTGTATTGTTCATTTTTAAGAGGGGATATGGGGCTTGTCAGCGGCGCATGTGCGTTCTCTAGTCTGGATCTGGTTGTTTCAAAGATTCCTTTATATTGTGTGAAAGAGAGTAAGTAAGTAATACAGATCCAAATGGGTTGGTGTAGAGTATGTAGATAGAATAGGTTTGTGAATTTAACGGGCAATTTTCTGGTCGCTACTTGAGGTTTGTTTTGAAACGATCGATGTTAAATATATCTGGATTTAAATGTAGGAATGGCTGGGAGGTTGTAAGCGGTATAGTTCGGAATAGTTGTTTCTCGAAGATATCTGGAGTCAAATGATTGAATTCACTGAGATATACATCTTGAGACAATCGCTGTGGGTTTTGAACAAATCGGGGTTGTGGAGGTGTGATGTACAGAACATTCTCTGTGTAATATTTTAATTTATTGGCATGTATAGTGCCACTGTCTCTATTGAGATGTTGATTGGGGCGATCTATTTGAACGACATTGGGTTTGATTATTTCAATTACTGTATATGGTCCAGTAAAATATGGTGCTAATTTACCTGTGTCGGGATGTCTATAATTTTTGACCAAAACAAGATCATTCACTTCGAAATATGGTGTTCAGTGCTGCTTATCAAATGTTTCTTTATCTTTTTAATGCTTATTTTGGGTACAAGAGCGTGCTATTTCTCTAGCTCTAGTTATTTCGGGGTATGGATTAAGATGAGTTATTAGATCTGGGGGGATAACCCTCGTAGTTGGGTGGAAAACTTGTGACAGAATGGGGTGTGTTATTATACGTTTGAGTGATGTGCTTAATTAGTTGAGTCCAGGAAGCTTTTAAATTTTCTAGATAAGCTAGTCTGAGCTTGCCTGTAATAGTGGCATTTAAGCATTCTATTAAACCGTTTGCTTGTGGGTTATTGATGGTGGTGAGTAGGGGTTGTATACCATGTGTTATTAGAAATTTACGGAATTTTTCTGAGGTAAAAGCGGGCTCTCTGTCAGATAACAGACGTTTTGGAGATCCTTGCTGTAGTACAGTTTTGAGGGTTTCAATGTACGTTTGGGTACTAGTGGACTTCGATGGAAAGGTCCAAGCATATCGCGTTAAATGATCCACTATTACGTGCAGATATGTCTTGGAGTGTCCATATTTCGAAAATCCAGCTATTATATCTATAGAGATTAAGTCGAATGGTTGTTGAGGTGGTGGACTTTGTCTGTTTGGATGTACCTGTATGAGTATGCCGGGCGATCCCTTGGGTGGATGCGTCGCAATAAAGGCGGCATGGCAAACCGACTTGATACAAGTGTAGTACTGGTTTACTGGTTAAACTCTCTTTGAGAGTGGTGAATGCTTGTTGACAGTATGGGTTCCAATTCCATTTCACATATTTTTAAGTAGTTTATTTAAAGGTGCTCGTAAACCTTGTGTTTCGACGTTGTTGCGGACTTCGTAAAAATGTTATTCAGTGAATTCAGATTAGATGTGTGGTGAAAGTGCGACTTTTGACGTGTACACGCTTTGAGGTGAGATGTGTCACAGGCATGAAGGCGTCTTTGGCCTGAAAAGTGAGAAAAATTGTGTGAGGGTGTAATAGATTTAAAATTTGAATTGATATGATATAAAAATAGTAAAAAATGATTTAAAATGATTACAGTGAAAATAAACATTGAATTTTGTAGAATCAAGTTGTGAGCATTAGAAGAAAGTTACGTAGATTTTTAAAACTTACAGTTTTGATTATTGTTCAGTCAGGAGACTTGGTCTTTAGTTGTCGTCCTGATGACGTGGAAGACGCTCTATGTAGAGATTGTAGAAGCTTGTAACTTCTGTTCGCCTGGAAGATGGTTGCGTTGTAAGGCCGAAGGTGGGGAACTTCTCACCGGCTTAATTTGCGGGATTTTCGGCTGTGTCGTTGGGGGGAGATTGCTTGGTCGTTTCGTTGGAATGACGGGCTTGTTCCTCCATCTTTGCTCTTCCTCGCTTCTATCTGGACAGACTTCCTACCTTCTTCGTTGTGGTCATCCTTCGTTTTGGTCATCCTGTCGACTCTCGCTATTGCTGTGGTAACCGAGGGTCAAACCAGTAGTAACCGAGAGGGACAGTCAGGACGTGGAGAGTTTTCCAGTACCTCTCTGCACCTTGGACGACCTTTAACAGTTCTCACAGAGTACAGGCAGTCGTGGTCGAGGCAGAGTGGAAAGCTTGGGAATGTCCACACACACAAAAGCGAAGAGAGACAGTTGTAGTAGGAAAGTTCCGTGAACAGATAGGAATCGAGCTAAGAGCAAGATGGAGATAGAAGAGTTCTTACTGTTTTACATGGTCGATGAGGTGGACCTGGTTACAACCGACGAGGACTCACGCCGATGGTGAAGAGACTGTAATTTCGTCTAAAACAGAGGTTTTATATATCTTTGCCGAGGGGGGAGACATGCGGGAATTTGGACTTTGAGCGGGTGCAAAGGGCGTGGGACGTCTGCACTATTCAGCACCCTTTGACCTTGATGGCAACGACTTGCCAAATTCCTCTTTAGGGTTGTTGGATTTCTATCTCGATCTCTTACTTTGCTCAGCTCTTAATCTATTACATAGTTTTATTTATTAATCATCAGTTTTTACAAAGTACATTACAAATAAAGAAGGCATCTCCTGACCACAAGCACATGTGCTTTTTAGATGGCAGAGCGCCATCTAGTGGAGTAAAAATAAACTAAACGTTTATTTAGCTTACTCCGAGATATTTGGCCAACCCAATTTCTTGATAAATCAAGAAAAGCCTTCCAGGAACGCGTTTCGCGCTGTTGGCGCTCGTCAGCGTGGAGAAGGCTGTAACCATTGCGACCAAAAATATTTTTGGACCCAATGGCTTCACGAGAAATCAAGACATATTAGATATGGTGATCAATGACACATGTCAATCATGCATATAATCAACATATATAGTCCGACCGTCTTTCCTCCTCAATCAATTCCTCAATTCCTCATGTCACGGATGCGCGCGCATCATCATTATGATCATTATCATTATCTAATGATAATAATAATAATAATTATTATTATACTATTATTATCAACATATATAGTCACGACCGTCTTTCCTCCTCAATTCCTCATCGCTGTCACGGATGCGCGCGCATCATCATTATGATCATTATCATTATCTAATGATAATAATAATAATTATTATTATTATTATTATTATATTATCAACATATATAGTCACGACCGTCTTTCCTCCTCAATTCCTCATCGCTGTCACGGATGCGCGCGCACAGGGAGGTCATGTGCTCGCCGGCAGCCAACGGGCGCGCGCCGCCGGCATCACGTCATAGATTATAAACACAAGGTAATAAGGCCAAATAAAAAAATAGTGTGTGATAAGGCACAATTTGGATTATCTACTTATATAATTGCCTTATTCTCTCTGTGTGAAGTTCACTGTGTAAAGTTCACGGATAGATTTTGGTCAGAATGGATAAAATAAAAAAAGTGTCAAGGGATGGGAATCGAACCCACGACCTTCCGCTTACCGGGCAGATGCCATGACCACTAGGCTACCCTGGACATATTTTTCCGTTCACATTTTTATTTTTATATTTTCAAGACACACACAGTTTGGGGCGGGACGTTTCACAAGAGAGACATCCACGGCGCCAATTTATAATTGTAACGAATAGTATTTTAATTAAAACATTTTTAAAATATATACTCACTCGGGTAAAACCCGGGCGTTGCCCGGGCCATTCGTCTAGTTAATATATATAGTCAAGACCGTCTTTCCTCAATTCCTCATCGCTGTCACGGATGCGCGCGCACAGGGAGGTCACGTGCTCGCCGGCAGCCAACGGGCGCGCGCCGCCGGCATTACGTCATAGATTATAAACACAAGGTAATAAGGCCAAATAAAAAAATAGCGTGTGATAAGGCACAATTTGGATTATATACTTATATAATTGCCTTATTCTGTCTGTGTGAAGTTCACTGTGTGAAGTTCACGGATAGATTTTGGTCAGAATGGATAAAATAAAAAAAGTGTCAAAGGATGGGAATCGAACCCACGACCTTCCGCTTACCGGGCAGATGCCATGACCACTAGGCTACCCTGGACAATTTTTTTCCGTTCACATTTTTATTTTTATATTTTCAAGACACACACAGTTTGGGGCGGAACGTTTCATAAGAGAGACATCCACGGCGCCAATTTATAATTGTAACGAATAGTATTTACCCGACCCCCTTCATTCTTAAACACATGCATGACCCTCACCACAACAGTGCTCCAGCTATACACAGAAATATTTGCTCCCTTCCTTTTTGCCCCCAGTCCATCACCATAGCCAGGTTTTTAAGGCAACATGGCATTACAACATACTTCCAGAACCCACCTAACATCGCCACACTAATCCAACACCCCATTACCAGATCTTCCCTTCATGCGAGTTCTCTCCGTTCTGGTGGTGCTGTCTATTCCGTCTCTTGCGACCAATGCAATGCCACTTATGTCGGGGAGACGGGTAGATCCGTCGCCATCAGAATGGTTGAGCATTCCAGAAACATCTCTAATAAAAACCTAAATTCCCCTATTTACAGTCATTCTATGCAAACCGGTCATACATTCAATCTAACAAAGCCATCCATTCTATACAACAATATCAATAATAAGTACCAAAGACTTTTACTAGAGGCATTTGTGTCAATAAAAACAAACAGCATCAACAGGCATATAGATATACCAGAACAATACCATATGTTATGTGAATAGCCATAGGTTGCATTTACCTGCCCTTGATTAACACCATTCATAGTGCATATGTACTTAGTCCAGATTTATTAGCATTTAATCCCTATAATCTTTTTAGCATATTTGGTTCTTATTTTTATCTTTAAATACTTTTATCTTTTGCAGTTATGTAAATTTTCTTTTCAGCTTTGTGTATATATGGATCTTCAGCGCGTTTATTACTCTTACCTGATGAAGGACGATATGTCCGAAAGCTTGTGTGCATGCTAATAAAAAGAAGCTCCTCTTCCCACTTTGTAAACTCGTTATTAACCTTCAGTGAAGAGCAGTTCTACTTGAATAGTATTTTAATTAAAACATTTTTAAAATATATACGCACTCGGGTAAAACCCGGGCGTTGCCCGGGTCATTCGTCTAGTCAACATATATTGTCACGACTGTCTTTCCACCGTCATGTCACGGATGCGCGCGCATCATCATTATGATCATTATTATTATCTAATGATAATAATAATAATTATTATTATTATATTATTATTTTTTATTATAGTAATCAAAATATATAGTCACGACCGTCTTTCCTCAATTCCTTCTGGTCTTCTGTAAGTCCCATTAGTAGTCTTGACTTCTACCACTCTGATTCTAGCGTCATCTCCTGGAAACACCTTTGAAATTCTTCCAATCGTCCATGCTAGTGGAGGTTGTTGTTCATTCTTTATCAACCCCAGGGATCCTTCCTTAATGTTGGGTTGGGGCTTACACCATTTGGATATTTGTTGAAGTTGTGACACATATTCTTGGGACCATCTTGTCCAAAAATGATTCATTTATTTTTGAATTAATTGCCATCTATTTGGCAAACTCATTGCTATGATGTCATCTTCATCGGGAAGCGCTGTTAAAGAACCACCTATTAAGAAGTGACCAGGAGTCAATGCCTGTAGATCTTCAGGGTCCTCAGAAAGAGGACAAAGAGGTCGCGAATTCAGGCAAGCTTCAAATTGTGCTAACAATGTTGTTAGTTCTTCAAAATTTAGCAAAGCACTGCCCATTGTTCTTCTAAGATGATATTTCATGGACTTAACTCCGGCTTCCCAAAGTCCACCAAAATGTGGAGCTGATGGTGGAATAAATTTCCACTGAATTCCCTCTGAATTCGTAAGAACTTTACTGGCATTGTGACATACGAGGTGTGTTCAAAAAGAATCGCGACTTTTGTGTTTTTTCAAAAATTATTTATTTATTCATGAATACCTATTTTTTTTCCTTCGGGGTAATCCCCATGAGATATTATACACTTGTGCCAACGGTTTTTCCAATCTTCGAAGCACTTCAAAAAATCATTTTTTAAAATCTTTTTCAGCTCCTCCTTCGATGCCGTCTTTATCTCGTCAAGCGTAGCGTAACGTCGTCCTTTCATGGGCCTCTTCAGTTTAGGGAACAAGAAAAGGTCACAAGGGGACAGATCTGGGGAATACGGTGGCTGCGGCATCATTAGTGTGTTGTTTTTGGCCAAAAAGTCGCGCAGTGGCCAATATCATTTTCTCCACTTCATTAATTTTTTCGTCTGTTGTTGAAGTGCTCGGGCGTCCGGCACGCTCTTCGTCGTTCACATCTTCTCGGCCTTCTGAGAACATTTTGTACCACCGATAAACGTTGCTTCGGTCCAAGGTAGCTTCTCCGTATGCCACAGTCAACATTCGGAATGCATCCGCGCACTTAATTTCGTTTTTCACACAAAATTTGATACAGGTTCTTTGATCCATTTTTTTAAATAGGTAAAAATCGAAGACGATCCAAAACACCTGCAAGCAAAGCTGCTGTCAACAATTAAGTGAACATTCAAAATGGCCGAGCTTGTCGGCATAAGTGAGAGACATGAGTACCAACATAAAGCCACAAAAAGATCGAAATTCGAATATACGTAACCCGCGAAAATTCAAAAGTCGCGATACATTTTGAACACATCTCGTAGTTTCCCAATAATCTTATGCGCACCAACCAAATTAGTGGCGTTGTCACTATGAATTGTTGCTAGTTTACCTCTTCGAGCAATGAACCTTCTTATTGTGGATATGAGAGCATCTGTGGTCAGACTACTGATTAATTCTAGATGAATGGCCCGAGTGCTGAAACATATGAACAAGGCAACGTAAGCATTCATGGTTGAAGTTGTACGTCCTATGTTCCGTTTAATCAGAAAAGGTCCTGCAAAATCTATTCCAGTTACCAAAAACGGCCTTGATCTGTTGATCCTTGTAAAAGGTAGATTTCCCATTAATTGAAAAGGAGCTTCTTTTTTTTTATGAAATCTAGCGCATTTCATGCATGTTCTTAAAATTTTCCAAGCAACATTTCTTCCAGAAGGTATCCAGAATATATTTCTTATTGCTGCAAGCGTGGCTTGAGTTGATGAGTGAAGATTATGGACATGGACATTGTTTACAATAAGAGTAGTAAGATGATGTGATCTTGGAAGTAAAACTTGATTAATCCGATCACCATAAACATTTATATTTTTTTAATCGTCCGCCAACTCTAATGATTCCCCTTGAATCCAAAAAGGGACATAGATTGTATATTCTACTCTTATTCGGGATTGGCGTGTTGCTTAACAGGCAATGCTTTTCTTTGGAAAATTCAATAGATTGAACACACTTAACAACTGTCAACAGGGCATCATTCAACTCTCTTAATGTAAAGGGCTCCCTGTTCCTTGAATGTGAAGGCATTTGACTGTTGTTGACAAATCTTAAGCATCAAAGCTATGATACATTTCAGTTTGGTTAAAGATGAGCAGTTTATCACAATGGATGGAATTTCACACTCAATTGTACCAAAATATGTCTTGATTTTTTCTTCTTCTTTAAATTCTTCCTTGGAGCTATTAATGAATCTCTTAATTTAAAGAGCAGGTTCAATTAGCCATGGTGGCCCATTCCACCATAGTGGATGTTCTACTAAGTTGGATGGAAATATTCCTCGTGATGCACAGTCTGCTGGATTCTGCCTTCCATCAGCATGGCACCAAACCCCGGAGACAAGCCGGTGTATCTCAGCAACTCGATTTGCCACAAATGTCTTCCATCGGCACGGCTCGGAATTGATCCAGCATAAGGCTATATTAGAATCAGGCCATAAATATATTTCATTGATGGTAAGAGGAAGGTTATCATATACAGTTTTCACTAATCTTGCCAAAAGTAGAGCAGAACATAATTCTAACTTTGGAAGTGAAACCACCTTCATAGGTGCGACTCTTGTTTTTGCCACTAAGAGAAATGTCTTAGCGCTTGTGCTTGAGAGGATCACCTTTAGATACAGAGATGCAGCATATATGCCTTATTTGGTGCATCACAAAATCCATGAAATTCTACCTTCATAAAATTACCTGGTACCACGCATCTTGGGATCTGAATGTACTCTAGCGATGGAAGATCCTGGTTTATCAAAGTCAGCTTTCTTCTTAGTTCCTCTGGAATTGTGTCATCCCATTCCAAACCAGTCTTCCAAAGTTCTTGCAAAATCAGTTTAATAGTGGTCGTAAATGGTGAGATCCAACCCAGTGGATCAAATATTTTAGCAACCAGTGGTAGTATTCCTTGTTTTGTCATAGAGTTCAGTGGCAGAGCTATTCCATTAAATGTGAAACCATCATTTCTTGGTTGCCATTGAAGGTCTAAAACGTTGAAAAATTCATTGGATTCCTTAAAACAAATATTTGTGTTTGTGGATTTTAAATGATTTGGTAAAAGTGACAGAACATCAGGAACATTGGAGGTCCACTTACGAAGTTCGAAGCCTCCTGCACCTAGTAAACCATAGAGTTCTTGCACCAAATTCTTGCTTTCATCTACTGAAAAGGTTCCAGTTACTAGATCATCAACATAAAAATCTGTCAATGCTATTTTTCTAGCTTTTGGAAACTTACTCTGCTCATCCAAAGCCAACTGTTTAATGATACGAGTGGCCAAAATGGTGCACAACTAGTCCCATAAGTGACAGTTTCTAGCCGATAGTCCTTTATTTTATCATGAGGATCATTCCGCCATACAATTCTTTGGAATTCCGAGTCTCCGTGTGATATTCTAATTTGCCTATACATCTTGGCGATATCAGCATTTATAGCAACAGGATGAATTCTGAATCTCAGAATGATGTGAAACAAATCCTGTTGAAATTTGGGTCCTGGAATTAAAGCATAATTCAGGACAAACCTGAATCAGTCTTTGATGATGCGTCAAATACTACTCGCAATTTGGTGGCGCTACTTATTCCTTTATTACAGGATGATGAGGCAGATAGTACCTTTCCTTAATGATATATTCCTTTGGTACTAAGCTCATATGTCCCAATTCAAGATATTCCTTAATGAAGCTTCTATAATGGTCTTAAACTTCAGATCGTGATATCAAAGATCTTTCCAAAGAACAAAGTATTTTGATCGCATTGGATCTTGAATCTCCTAATTGGCAGTCATTCCGAAATGGCAGTTGTACAACATATCTGCCTGTGGAATCTCTTCCATGTGTTTCCACAAAATGGATTTCACTTTCATTTTCATCCTTAGCTATAGAAGTCACATCAGGAATGGATTCCAATTTCCAAAATTTTTCGACTATATTTTGGGTTTCCAGGCATGCATGATGTGACTGAATGATATTCCTAATACTTCTCCTACTACCCTTAGAGGAAACTCTTCCAGAAAGGAGCCATCCTAATTTAGAAGAAATAGAAGTTAGTCGTTCTTCATCGCCGATAACGGACTCGCCAGTGAACAGGGTCATAGCTAACTCAGCACCAATTAATATGTCGATGGGAGCAGAAATATTATAATCTGGATCAGCCAGAGGCATGGTTTTGAGATGCGCCAAGTTTGACTTTGAACATGTAAGAGTTGGCAAATTATTTGTCAACTTATCCAAAACCAAGGCGTTCACCTTGAAAAGTTCATCGGATTTGAAATGTGGCGTAAATTCAAACTCCACAAGTCCATAAGAGTGACTCGCAAAATGTCCCGAAATTCCCAATATTTGCGAGTGTAAGGTAACATATTTAAGTCCTGGTCTTTTTCTAGATTGTCCTGATATAAGGTTCGCCTGAGACCCTGAGTCTGTCAAGGCTCTACATGTCTGAGGCACACCATTGTTATCCTTGATTTTAATCCTAGCGGTTGTAAGCATGACATTTGAAAAATATTCCTCATTACTTAAAAGACAAGTTGTATTTTTGATGCCTTTTCCACACTCAAATTTCCCTTCATCAACTTCTTGAACCTTGGTTTCTTGGTGAATCAAACTGTGGTGTCTTTTCTTGCAAATTTGACAAATGTTTTGGCAATAACAATTCTTTGCTAAATGGTTTGGCTTTAAACATCTAAAACACAATTTAGCCGAACTAACAAAATTCACTCTCTCTGGCTCAGGTAATTTAGAAAATAAATTACTGCTTGAAAGAGCATGTGCACCTTCACATTTAAGACATTTTATCATAAATGAATTATAGACATTCACCTTTTGTAATTCCTTTTTCATTGAATGTTTCTCCACATTTGAATCTTTATTTGGTAAATTCTGCAAGCTTTTTGCGTGAATTTCCAAAATTTCCATTAAATCCTTAATTGAAGGCACAACTCTTGGGTTGTTCTGCAATTGCCATTGTTTTCTTGTGGTTTTATCAAGCTTATCTTGTATGATCTTGACGAAAAATACCTCAGATAAATCATCGATTTGGTGACCCAATACCCTCACTGTTCTTACTATTTCGTTGCAGCTATCTAGAACAGTGATTCTCAACCTTTTTTTGTTGCGGCATTATTTTAAAGATTTGAAAATTTGGCGGCACAATTTTAGAATTTCGCGGCACACTTTTGCTAACTTGAATGCAAGAAAATTCAAATTATGTATCAATATTTATATGCAAAATATAAGTAATATACATCTCTAACATTCAATTTGCTAATTTCGTTATTTTAAAAAGTAAAAAATGAAAAAGAAAAAAAGAAAAACCAATACAAACGTGAACATAATCATATGACTAAAATTCGGCGGCACATTTTTAGAATTTCGCGGCACACAAAATTACCGCGGCACAGTGGTTGAGAATCACTGATCTAGAAGTTTAAACATTGAATTATGGTTGTCATCGGCTAATTTTGGTAATCTTTAAGCATTATCTATTTGGGTGAAAATTAGATCCTTTGGGTTATATCTTGTTAATAAAGTTTGCCAAACCTCAACATAATTATCGGCAGTAATTGGAAATGCGTTGACCAGTCTCAGGGCTTCGCCTCTCAGTTGGCCTTTCAAATATTGTAACTTTTCAGTATCAGGTATTTGTGAGTTAGAACCAATTGCAGAAAAAAAAATCTTTAAATGAAAGCCATGATTCTAATCTGCCATTGAAAGTTGGCAACTCAAGTTTAGTCATTTTAACATGTAAATTAACTTCTTTTTTTTTTCAGATGGTTCTTGCCCATTATGCTTTAAATCTAATTCACACTTTAATCTTATACACTTATCTATACAAATTTCCACTTCGTCATTCAAATCATCATCCTCAAGTTATTGCAAGAAAACATCACTCATTTTCATCAAATCATTATTTGCATAATCTAGTTTGCATTTCGTTGCATTAATATCTACCATAGACACAATGGATTCGATATTTTACTCTATGCCTTTTATAGTTTTTTTTATCCTTTTTAATTATTAATTAAAGTTTCTACATCCATAATTGCTATTATATTCTCTTCCCAAATACTTTTAGTTGAAATATATGGTTACAAAATACTTATAAGTTGCCCTTTCTTTTTTTAAATACATTTTTACTTGACTTTTACTTACGTTCAATCCAGCTCGAGTTGACCAATGTATAATTTTCTTACAACATAAACCTTAGGTTATTAAAACATTGGATCAGTAAACATGACCACTAGGACGCGGGTTCGATTCCCGCATTTGACACTTTTTTCTGTTTAAAGAAAAAAAAATTCTCCAATGGCCCCCGATTCTTGCAAAAGTCCAACCCCACCAGCGAGTGCAAGTAACCAAACGGGGCTCTGGCATTAGTAAGTGCAAAGTCGAACTGCTTTTCACATGTGTAGACATGTGGTGCACTTACAGTAAAAGCAGTCGCTAACTACCCACCATGATTATCATGGCCTGTACCACGTGTACTAGGGATAAGCAAAAAAAAAAACTTTATTTTTCTTATAACATTTTTGTAAACAAAAAAGGTGATGATGATAAATTCAATGATTGTTTACACAATCATAGAAAAATTATATTAAACCTTTATATAAATATAAATATTCTAACTAAATTAAACAATAAGAATTTTTGTATAATATATTAATGTTAAATATAAATGTATATCATATCTCATAGATAGACTGAATCTCTCTTCAAGTGCTGTTTGCCAACTTGAAATAAAAAAAATTGCTTTATTTTTACCCTTCTATGTGTTTACTATGATATGTATTTATATTATTTAATTGTTTGTGACCATTGACCTGTGGTGCAATATTTGCATAAGTAAGAGAGAGAAAATATCTTTATTTACGGGCTACTAACCAAAAGTTATGATTTTTGAACCCAAACTCGATGTCAGGTGGCAAGGGACCCTAGGATCTGGCGGCAGGAGATGTCTCGCAGGGGTGGTGGAAACGTTGGGCAAGCAGGGGAATAGCGCCAGGGTGCAGTAAGGCGGGTGCGTTGAATAAGCCAGGAATCCAGGAGAAGTGGCAGATGGAATTGGAGGCAGAAGGTCCTTGAAGCCTAGAACTTGAGGGCCCTAGACTTCAGGATGGGGCAGCTTGAGGCTCTCGCCTCGTGCTTGTCAGGAAGGCCCTGGGAGCAGCAGTTGGCACATTTGGAGGTGCGCTGGTCAGCAATGGATGGGCAGGTGCGGCCTTCATGGCCGTCTTCACCGCAGTGGAAGCACTTAGGAGCTCTGGTGCATTGGGCAGAGTTGTGGCCGAAGCCACAACAGCGGAAGCAGACGCGGGCGCGGATGGACTCCTCGAAGTTGAGGATTACTCCATCCACCACGATCCTCCCGCGAACGCCCAGGGCTCTAAACGTCTTGAGGTCCACCTCGATGAAGGCGGTGCAGGTCCCGTTTCTGGGTGCAGAACGGTGCGCCACGCGCACCACCTTGTCCCCAGGAAGCTTTTTAACAGCAGCGGTTTCCAGGAAGGTCTCCTCAATGGTGGAGTTGGATGTCTCCTCATCCACTTTGAAGAGGCAGATTCGCGGCAGGATCTCCTTCTGCTGGCGAACCTTCATTCCATCCAGCTTGTTGGCCAAGGAGATTGTAACCTCCGGAATGGTGTCAGGATTGCTGGAATGGAGGACCAGCTTCCCCTTGGTGCGCAGGGAGGCCCAAACGCCTTGGGGGAGAGTGTGAGCAGCGCGGACTGTTTTGAGCATCTCCCTTGGGTCAGCCTGTGGGTCATCTGAGATGACCACTGTGTGGGCCGCCGATTTTTCTCCATGGAGGATCATTTGGGCGGCCGCAGGCTTGGAGACGTGGGAAGGCACAGGTTTTGAAGGACCATTCAGGTTTGTCCTCTTTGCAGGCGGGTTGGGAGCTTCAGACTGCTTCCTTTTGGTTGGAGCAGGAGCAGGCAAGGTGGAGGCAGGTTTCTTGGCAGGGAGAGCAGCAGGAGCAGGAGTGGCGGGCTTGATTGGGTCAGTCTGGGAGCTGGTTTCCTTGCAGGAAGGAGCAGGGCAGGTTTGAGTGCCGCGGCAAGCAGTCTTGGGCTTGTTGGCCTCCTCAATTTCGTCCAACTCTGCGAAGGACTCGAGGGTGTCAGTGAGGTACTCTACTTCGGTAGCGAGGGCCTTGATCATTTCAGTCCGCGAGGCGATGTAGCGGATCAGGTCCTCATGCAGGGATTTCAGGGCAGGATGGCCAATGGAGCTCAGGATGCTGCAGTTGCGTGAGATCACCATCTCATCTTCCCTCTCCAGGTCGGCGACGTTCACGATGGGCTTGTAGGCCTTCTTTTTCTTCTTGGCAGGATTCATTTGTTGCTGTGACCAACAGACCACGTCCTTGGGATGATTGCATAAGTAATTATTGTTTATTATTATAATATGTAACTGTAGCCATTATGACTTATTAAAATTATTAGTTGGTGACTAAATGAGATATCTTTAACCTAAATACACCACAGCTGGCGACGAGGATAAAAAAGTTAGTGAAATTATGTCAAATATTGTTCTATTTCCTATTTTCACGCCAGATCAAGACTTTGAAATTTTCGTGAAATGTTTAAGATTTGCTTTTGTTGCTAATGATACTTCGTTAGCTAAACAAGTACCAGTTTTACTGGCGGTGATAGGCCCAAAATTATTTAAATTGGCCGAAGATTTGGTAGCGCCTGAAAAACTAGAAACGTAGTCATTTGATGAAATTGTCGCACTTCTAAATAGACATCTCGCACCTACACCTAGAGTAATACCGGCTAGATATAATTTTTTTAAATCAAATCAAGAAAATGAAACAGTATCTCAATTTATGGCAACATTGAGAGGCCTAGCGGAGCCTTGTAAATTTGGAAGCATGTTAAATGAAATGTTAAGAGATAAATTAGTGGTTGGCGTTAGATCCGAAAATTTACAGAAACGCCTATTGCAAGAAGGCGATGACGCAACATTAGACAAAATTTATGAAATAGCATTATCATACGAAGCCGCAGAGCGAGATTTATTGTCAATGAAAAATGTAGATTATGCAGATGCGAATGTTCAGGATTTTAAGAAATTAAATAGTGCATGTTCTCATTGTGGCAGAGATAATCATCTATCGAATAAATGTTTTTCAAAAAATGCAAAATGCCATGAATGTGGCAAAATTGGACATATAAAGCCGGCTTGTAAAAATAAAAAAAACTAAATATGCAAAAATACAGCATGGATCAAAAGCTACTGGAAAAATAAATGTGGTTGAAGTAAGTGAAAATGGAAAATATTTTATTACGTTAAATGTGGACAACAAAAATATACAGTTTGAATTTGATACAGGTAGTTGTCACACGTTGATGCCAATAAATTTATATAAGAAATTGTGGAATAAGAAAATAACTTCAATAAATTTACATCTTAAAAATCATATTCAAATACGAAGATTGATGTTATTGGCAAAAGAGAAGTGTTCGTAGCAGAGGCCAACAAAAGACTTCCTTTGATTATAACTGAAGCAAATAGGCCTGTATTGCTTGGCACTACTTGGATCAAGTGCTTGCCTGCTAAATTTCTAAAATTTTCGGACATATATTTAGTTCAAGAAACAACATGTTCCTCTTTGGTAAATAAATTTGCAGAGGTTTTTGGCACATCAAATGTAGGTGTAATTGAGGATCATAAGGCGCATCTAATTCTTAGAAAAGATGCTAATCCTAGATTTTTCAGGGCGAGAAATGTTCCTTATGCAATGAGAAACGCTATTGAAAAAGAATTGGAAAATCTTGAGGCCCAAGGAGTAATTACAAAAATAGAAAGAAGCGATTGGGCTACGCCTATAGTTCCTATAATGAAAAAGAATGGCCATGTCCGTATTTGCGGAGATTTTAAAATAACACTAAACCCTGTCCTTAAAATTGACCAATATCCACTACCTAAAATAGAGGACATCTTTGCCATTCTCGGAAGAGGAATACATTTTAGTAAAATAGATTTGACCCAGGCATATTTACATTTAGAATTGGACGGAATTTCAAAAGAAATGGCTGTAATAAATACACATAAAGGACTCTATAGATATAATAGACTTCCTTTCGGCATTGCTTCTGCACCAGCAATATGGCAACGAATAATTGAACAAATATTGTCCGGCATACCAGGAACACTTGTCTATCTGGATGATATACTAATTACCGGAGAGTCAGAGGCTGATCATCTTAGATATTTGGAGGCAGTCTTAAATAGATTAAATAAATATGGCCTCAAGGCTAACAGAGACAAATGCAATTTTTTTCAAGAAAGTATTGAATATTGCGGTCATGTGATCGATAAAATGGGTTTGAATAAAACAAATGATAAGATAAGGGCTGTTTTGGATGCTCCAAAACCACTAAATGTAATCCAGTTACGAGCGTTTTTGGGATTAATTACCTATTATCACAAATTCATCAGAAACGCTGCAGATGTTTTATCGCCCTTATATGCTCTTCTAAAAAAGGGAACAAAATGGCATTGGTCAACAGAATGCCGAAAGGCTTTTAGGCAAATCAAAGAAATTATCTCTTCAGATCAAATATTGATTGCTTATGACCCTAAATTGCCTATCCGTCTGTCGTGTGACTCAAGCAGCTACGGACTCGGTGCTGTGTTGTCTCAAATTGATGTCGACGGAAATGAACGCCCCATATATTTTATCTCAAGGACCTTATCTCAGGCTGAAATTAAATATTCACAGATTGATAAGGAATGCTTAAGTATAATTTGGGCTTTAAAGAAATTTAATAATTACCTTTTTGGAAGAAAATTCGAATTAATAACTGATAACAAACCCTTGCACCATATACTAAACCCCAAGCGGGAAATATCATCGAACATGTCTGCACGACTACAGCGAGATGGGCAATGATCTTGTCTTCATATAACTTCACGATTGAGTGCAGGAAAACTGGAGACCACGGCAATGCCGACGGACTTTCTAGATTGCCACTAAAACAATATGAAGAAATGGAAGAAGATGCTGTAAATGCAGTTTATATGATTAAACAATGTGAAGAATTGCCGCTCACATCGAGTCACATTGGGCGAGAATCTTGCAAGGACTCAATCTTGAAAATAGTATACCACAACACATTGTATGGTTGGAAGGATAAGCCATCAAATACCGATTTGCTCTCGTTTTATTTGCGAAGAGAAGAGTTAACTGTAGAGCAAGGAATCCTACTTTTGGGAACACGAGTAGTTATTCCAAGGAATTTCAGAGCGAAAATTAAAGCTGAGTTGCATCAAGGACATCTAGGTGTTGTAAAAATGAAACCACTAGCGCGAAATTTTATTTGGTGGCCTGGAATTTATCGTGAAATAGAGGAAATTACTAGAGTCTGCAGAGAGTGTAATATAAATAACCATACGTTAAAGCAAGAAAGTGTTCACAGGTGGGAATCTGCTCCTACACCATGGTATCGAGTTCACTTGGATTTCGCGGGTCAATTCATGAACAAAATGTTCTTAATTGTCATTGACAGTTATTCGAAGTGGCCGGAAGTTATTATAATGAATTCCACAACCGCGGGAAATACTATCAGAGTTCTGAGAGACTTATTCTCGCGCTATCGTATTCCTGACTAAGTGGTCACGGATAACGGCTCTCAATTCGTTTCGGAAGAAATGAAATATATTTTTAAATCAAATGGAGTTCATCATTTGAGGTCTGCTCCTTATTTTTCAGCTACCAATGGTTTGGCAGAACGTTTTGTACAAACTCTGAAAAGAAGCTTAAAGAATATGAGAAATGAATAATTAAATAAGAGTTTGGCAAATTTTCTGTTCACATATAGAACAGTACCACATTCGAGCACTAGGGAAGCCCCAGCAGTCCTTTTCTTTTTTTGAAGCGGATGCTTAAAAGTAGGTGGAACCTATTGAAGCCAAAATTGGAAGTCAAACCAGGAATTAAAAAGGGATATTCCTCTGATTTTGAGGAGGACGAGGATATCTTAGTCAGAGACTTTCTGGGTCCAAATAAATGGAAGGAGGAAAAATTATAAAGAGACTTGGAAAGTGTTTTTACACTGTTAAATTGAATGACGGCAGATTATGGAGACGGCACGTATGCCAATTAAGAAAAAGTTACATCGCGCCTAGTCCAGCTTCCGAGATATTTCTGCCGGAGCAACCGATAAATTATCCAAGAAATGAGAGCCGTGCAGAGGATGGTTCTGTGGAGATTCCAGTCTCTCCCAGTAAAGATAACATTCCCTCCTCTTCAGGAATCTCTGCACCAGAGGAGCCCGGTTCCGCAGCTTCGGCGTCGGACCAGTATAGGACGCCCCAGCGGCGGTATCCTATGAGGGACAGGAGACCTCCCGAGAGATTTGGCTTTTGAAGGTGAGAAGGAGCTGATATGTATTTATATTATTTAATTGTTTGTAACCATTGACCTGTGGTGCAATATTTGCATAAGTAATTATTGTTTATTATTATAATATGTAACTGTAGCCATTATGACTAATTAAAATTATTAGTTGGTGACTAAAATGAGTTATCTTTAACCTAAATACACCACATACTACAGAGTTGTTGATGTTTCTTATTCTCATAGAACATTTCTAATAGTTGGCGATCATTCAACTTGGCACATTTTACTGAATAGTCCTAAGTCTTCCCTGTTAAGAAGCTAGTATATCACTCTAAAAAATAAAACTAATTTGCTATAAATAAAATCACAAACACAGCAATGAACCTCGATGCCTATTTTCCGTATTATATATAAGGGAACGAATATACTTCATCAATAATAGTACCTTACATAACCTTTTTATCTTATCATCGAATCCTAGAAATAGTAGTACACCTGGTTATTACGATGGCATCACTGGGTAGAGATGTAAATTTCTATCAAATTTTGAACGCTACAATCCCTGTTATTGAAAGGCTTGGACAGCTCATTATCTATTTACATGTTTAGATATTTAATTTTTCTCTACATTTTAATTTTTTAATAAATAGGGTGATCTAAAAGTCTTGCACAACTTTAAATATTAATAATTCCGCGCATATTTGCGGTAGAGCAATGCGGTAAACACTATTGTGTTCAGATTTTTAGGGCAAATATTTAAAATTCCAAATTGATTCTAGTTACAAATATTTTTCGCTAGATGGCGCCCTATCAGAATCAGAGATTCAGCGGCCAAATTGTTTGATAATTTGAAAAATATAAGGGATCGACACATATTATTCCTTTTCAAATACCAGGAAAGAACCCTAATAATATCAAATGATAAATTAATAATACACCATTTCGCCAAGAGTAGAAGAATTAAATGATGATTTTTAAATGCAATCTGAGATGTTCAAAATAGGTAAATCCAAATTAAAACATGTAGCAAAATATATATATATATATTTTTTTTTATATGCGGTTTTGTGAAATATATTAAATGTTCGAAAACACTGTTGAAATCAATACACGATTTTTTGAAATGTTAATATAGTGCCAAAAATTATTATAGAATATTAATAGGATTTCTTGCTAAAATAAATGTATAGTTTCTTGACACATTGGCGACACTTGACTATTTAACTGGAAATTTGTAATGTACCTACAAATGAAAAAAAGAGGGGAAGACAAAATATATTTGTTGTACTTTATTACAAACATCCTATGGGCTTTTCACATAAAAATGTAAAACTATTCTAGAGGCGTAATATTCTTTTTAAACTTTACTGGCGAATTTAAATTAAACTGGCGAAACCGCTGGGAGGGTTCACCACTGATGAGCCAGGCCCTCCCTTTAATTTTTCCATCGCAGTAAGGACAGTAGAAATTGTTTTATTTTAAAAAGAATATTACGCCTCTAGAATATCATTTTCAGATCGGCCATTTGCGTTGAATGACGTGGTAGTAAAATCATTTTGTATTATTTTTTTTTTGCACAAAATTTCTAAAGTTAGGGGTGTACAGAGAATATTCCTTATGATATTTCTTCTAATGAGCGAAAAGCGATAAACTAAACATAAGGGGTAAAATTGTGTGTGTACTAGGGTTATTCGAGAATTTATAACACTTCGGTCTGCACGACATAATATAAGATGTGAGCAAATAACAAACAAAAAAATTACGGTTCACAAAAAAAAAAGAGTCAAGATGTAAGGACAGCATTTATATTCCCCATACCGCAACACAAAGAGCTGCAAAATATTGGCAGATAATAAAATACATGGCAGCTTAAATAACACATGAGGTAACTGCCTTCTCTCTTGGTTTAGGTTACAATCCTTGCTCAAAGTGGCTCCCTTCATTCTCAAACATCGCCTGCAGACGATAGATGACAGATTATACAGCATTAAAAAAACATACCTGTTGAAATTGATGAAACGTGCCGTCTGATAGAAGCCTTCAATATGGCCAATGTGGTAGGCCAGCATCGATAAACACGCTACTTAATGTACCCCCATAGCCAAAAATCACAAGGCGTCAAGCCTGGTGATCTTGGAGGTCACTGGTGTATAAAGTGGCGACTTATCACACGATCTTCACCGAACGTATCCTTCAGCAATTGTTTGGCACCGTAGAAGATATGAGGAGGTCCTCCATCTTGCATGAATGTTGTTACGACTACTAGAGTAGTCAATTTTATTGTTTTGTAAATATATTTGTAATTTAAAAACTAAGAGAAAAAAGTATGTAAATTTATTTGAATGTATAAATTAGTATGTAAATTTATTTTAATGTATAAATTGACCGTGCTGCTCAATAAAAAAGAGTTTTGGATGATTGATAGTCGGCCTTTTAGCCTCTTCCTTGGAATTGCCAAGCTGGTCAAGTAGCTGGACTAAACACTAGGTAAAGTTCGTCTCTCAAGGCAAAGAGAGACAACATCTATATTGAGAACCCTCAATATTTGAGGCGAGCCTGCCAGGTAGAGACTTCAAAAGAAACTGAATTTAATTTTTTTAAAGAGATCCAGAACTCCACTTAGAATTCTTTTCACCTAGGAAGTAAATGAAATTCTGGAAGAGTTAGAAGGAGTCTCCCCTGATTTATTCCTCTTAATTGGAAAAAGAGAATTTATTGTCCAGTACTACCAGCAGATAAAAGAATATGATGAAAAAATTGGAAATGAATTGGTCAATGCAGAGGAATATGACGAGCAAGAGGTTATAAAAAAGCTAGAGTCCACTGCAAATTATGCAAAAATGTATGGTGACATACAAATAAGGATCAGTAAGATCTTCGAAGCTAAGGCTGAGGAAAAGGAAATATCAGAAGCCGGAAGTGAAGGCTCAAGAATAGCAAATCTAAAACTGCCAAAGATGGAATCACCGTGTTTTGAAGGTGGTTTGGAGAACTGGATTTCATGGTGGTCCAGGTTCAAAAAGATCCATGAAGATAAAAGATTTAAATAACGATGAAATGATGCACTGACTGGTCCAGGCAATGTTCCCAGGTTCACGGGCACATCAATTATTGGGAGCTTACACCCATACCGGTGAAAATTATGAAAATGCCAAAAGAGCTCTCAAGAGTAGGTTTGGAGACAAAAACATATTGGTTAAGCTATATTTGGGAAAATTATTAAATTTAGTTGTGCTAAATGCTCGTCGAAAAAATGCAATTTTGGATCGTCTTCACGACGAAATTTCATCCTACATTCAATCCTTGGAGTCCTTTAATATTCCTTCGGAATACTTGGAGGTATTTCTTTTCCCGCTAGTGGAGTCTTGTCTGCCCACACAAATATTGCAAGTATGGCAGAGAACACCGGAGGCCGGTTATGACCGGGATGACGACCAAGATGAAGAACAAGAAAAGGGAGACCGGCTGAAGGCCTTGATGAGATTTTTACGGGCCGAAGTAAAGGCTAAACAAAGAATAAAATTTTCAAGGATTGGAGTGGGTGAGAATAACCCCAGGTCCAATTTTCCTTTAGACAATTACATTTTTATAAAAACAACGGGCCAACAGCAGCATAGTTGTATGTTTCGAAAAATGAAAAATCAAAAGGATCATTTTTGAGCACGAATTACGAGAGAAAGACCAAGTGCATCTTCAGTGATAAAATGGGTGGGCCATGAAAATTGTAAATGTTTCAAAATTGGAAGAATAACTCGGGAAGAACAACTCTAGATGTCTGACGCAGGAGTCTGCTTCAAGTGTTTAAAAATACATCTAAAAAGGCATTGTAGGACTAAAATTATATGCCAGAATTGCGGAGGATCTAACTACTTGAGTTTCTGTCGAGGCAACAACCAAAGAAGGGACTCTATCTCAGAAGATGGAGGAAGTAGTAAAGAGAGAAATAACAATCCTTCAGTATAAAACCAAAAGCCCACCGTTCTGCTCACACAGTCCTGTTCATCCGAAATACTTTTAATGACAGTGAGAGCAAAGATCTAGCTCCGAGACATCAAAAATTATAAATGTTTTGTTGGATTCAGGGAGTCAATAGTCGTTTATTAAAGATTCCTGGGCAGAAGAATTGGGATTAGAGAAATTGGGAGAATAGAAATTGACGAAATGTCTTTTTGAAGGTCGACGAACAAGAGAGTAAACGCACAATCTTTAATTCTTTTCCACCACGAATATTTTAAAGGAAGAAAGCGTATAGGTCAAAGCGATTGGTCAACGGATGATCTGTGACAGAGTTCCTATTTTGACAGCAGGAACTTGGGTGCAGAATCTCGACAACAAAGGTGTCACCATTATTAGAAGAGAAAATGTTGAGACATCAGAGATCGATCTTCTGTTGGGCACTGACAATTTGAGAAAGATATGAACTGATCAGGTGGTTTATTTGGAGGATGGATTAACGGCGATCAATACGAAGATTGGTTGGTCAATTTGCGGAGAGGTTTATTTGAAGGAGGGTTTGGCTTCGGAGTATATATCTCCTGTTTTCTTGACCATGAGTCGTAAAATAAAGGATATTTAGGACTTAGAAATTTTGGGTGCACGAGACCCTGTGTAAAATATTTCAGAAGGAAAAGGACAAAATTATCAAATCGCATTTCATTGAAAACATTATTAAGCGAGATGATGGGCATTATTCAGTCTCTAACCCCGGGAGAGAAGGCTGTGGTGGTATTACTACTAACTTCAAGGTTGCACAGAAGCGATTGGAAAAATGTGTTAACAAATTAACAACACAAGGAGGATTGGAGGATTATTCTAAAATATTCACGGAATGGGAACAAGTGAATATAATTGAAAGAATCCATGATGATAACAAAGCCGTAGTTTTTGGCTTGACCAGTAGCCCTTTTATTTTAGGAGCGGTCATCGAGCATCATCTTAAATCAATTATCGATGAAAACCTCTATCTAGCTCAACGTTTATTGAGATCCTTTTACGTTGACAACTGCCTAACATCGTTGAATAAAGCAGCTGACGTTCATTTCGAGGAAAAGGCGTCTGAAATAATGAATGGAGCTGGAATGGAACTTCGTCAGTGGGAAACAACGGAGATGTCCGATCTTCGAGATAGAAATGACACTTTGAATTGTCAGATAAACATTGAAATTTCACCTTCAGTGATAAAAAAAGAGTCAATTTATCCTTGGGGCAAAAATTATTTGATCCCCTCGGGTTTTATTCACCAGTGATAGAGCCTAAAATTTTGCTACAGAAAACATGGAATAGCGCAGGTGGATGGGATGATCCCCTGGGAGATGATATAAGTCAAAAGTCAAAAGATTGGTATGAGAAGATACATTATTTAAAGGACACATAGATCCCTCGATATATTTATGTGGGTTGGTCGGGAAAAATTGTATTGATGATTTTGATCATGTACCCCGTACCACAAAAATCTGGAGGGAAAATTATCAAACCCTGACATTTGGCAATATATATATTTTTTTCGCTCTTTTCTTCTTTTCAACTCCTGTTCAAAAGCGGGGGGAGTATGTTACGACTACTATAATAATCAACTTTATTGTTATGTAAATATATCCGTAATTTAAAAACTAAGAGAAAAGTATGTAAATTTATTTGAATGTATAAATTATTATGTAAATTTCATTTAATGTATAAATTGACCGTGCTGTTCAAAAAAAAAAAGAAAAGAGTTTGGATGAGTTTTGGATGGTTGATAGTCGGCCTTAGAGCCTCTTCCTTGGAATTGCCGAGTTGGTCAAGTAGCTGGACTAAACACTAGGTAAAGCTCGTATCTCAAGGTAATGGGAGACAGAATATATATTGAGAACCCTAAATAAATGTTATTTCACTTAGTGCTTGTCTCTCCTGCAATATGGGAACAACCTTTTCTCTCAAAAGTTGGATATAATATTCACCAGTTACAGAAACTGTTTCTGTTTCCATTAAATTATTCAAAGAAAAATGGCCCAATAATAAAAAATAAATAAAAAAGTGAACCCACACCAAACTGTATCTCTAGGCTTATGAAATTTGCTTTTCTGCAAAAATCCTAGGGTTTTCTGTTGCCCAAATGCAGCTGTTTAGAGTGTTAACTTTCCGTGAAAAAGTTAGAAGTGAGCTTCATCTGTCCACAGAACTTTCAACAGCCAGTTTTCAACAATATCAATTCGCCGGAAAACCCATGCAGAAAAATATTGACGCTTCTCAAAATCGCCGACTTTTAGCTCGTGAAATCGTTGAATTTTGTACGGGTATTTTTTAAGAAATATTCTTAGTGCCCTCCAAACTGTTCCATACGAAATCCCCCTTTGTCGATAAACTTGTTGAGCACTTCTCCATACGTTTAACATTTCAATAGCTTCAACATTATGCGAAACCGTAACAGCCACTGACTTGCATGTCGATGGATTTCCACTCGGAGGTTTTGCTTCCAGAGATCCAGTCTTCTCGAAATATGTTAACATTCGTCATAGAGAGTAGCAACTCATTGGTCCTTTACCGCTTCGAATACCTTTAAAGGTACGAAACGCTCGTAAAGCTTCAGTGGCAGATTCTGAATTGCATTTTAAAAAATTCAAAAAGAGTGCTTTATCCTGTAATGACGGCATTCGAGAGTAAAATAAATTATCAGAGATAGATAAATATTTTTCAAATGAATTAAAATAAATATAATCGATACTGAGAATGAGTTGAATTAAAAAATTATAAATCTATTATCTTCGAAATGTTAATCGTTGAGAGGATTCCAGCAAAGACAACTGAAATATCATTTTTTTTGCTGCATTTTTAAATTTGAATTTAATATTTTACATGTCTCGGATTGCATTTAAAAATTGTCATATATTATTCTACTTTTGGCGGAATGGTGTTTTATTAATTTATTATTTGATATTATTAGGGTTCTTTCCTGGTATTTAAAAAGTAAAAATACGCTTCGATCAGTTTAATTTTTCAATTTATCAAACAATTTGGCCGTTGAATGAGCGCCATCTAGCGAATTTTTTTTTACTAAAATCAAATCAGAATTTTTCATTATTCGACCTAAATAATCCCATTGCATCCTGAACACAATGGTGTTACCGCATTGCTCTTGTGCAAATATTCGCGGAGTTATTATTTATTTAAGTTGTGCAAGACTTTTGGATCACCCTGTATATATGTTATACAAATTTTATTAAATTTTTAAATGTATTGTTCTAGAACAACTCTGTCAATTCGACCGCCAGATAGCGCGGCTTTGCACTGTATAAATTCATCTGCTGTTGATTTCTCCTAGCCAGCATAAAACCTTTTGTAAATATGGGAATACCTAATAATATATTTTATTTTATTACTTCTTCAAGTCTCAAGTTAGTTATTTCAACCTTAATTATTTTATCAGCTTAATTGAATCAAAAATGCCCTTGAATTGAAATTCAAATCGATCATTCCAAACTACTCAACAAAAAGTGATATATATATACTAGCCAAATGACCCGGACAATGCCCGGGTTTTACCCGATTAAATGTTTTTATTCAAATACTATTCGTTACAATTATAAATTGGCGCCGTGGATGTTACTCTTGTGAAACGTCCCGCTCCAAACTTGGTGTCTGAGAAGCGATATTTTTATAGAAATATGATCTGGCTTTTGTTTTCTGCTCGAATGAATGTTTTTCTGTTAGAATTTTGTTCCTGCGTACAAAATAATGAACTGGCTTCACCCGTGGTCTCTGCTTTTTGGAATTTATCCCGATATAAATTTGTATCTGATAATCAAACATGATACAGCAATATCGTCATCATCATTTTCTGACTAAAAATATATAGTTTTAATAATTGATTTATATATTTTTTAAAATAGCCTATCGTCTTCCCCGTATTTTTTACCTATGTATGGAAATTTTGGTTTGAATTAGTGAACTACAGCGAATTTGTATACCGGACATACAAACAAATATACAAACATTCATTTTTATAAATATAGATGTTTTAAATAATTTTAAATCAAATTTTATTAATTTTTCTAAATTAATGTATTGTAAATTGTAAATTAGTAGACTGCTATATGGTGAATCTCACAGGTCCATATCACAAATCTCAAAATTGACATTTACTAACCTTGACAAACAAACAATACATTCTCATAAGGGCTACCATGGAATCTTTAGGTTATGGTGGATTGAAGTTCCTTTACTTTAATTGAGTTTCTTTCTTTCCTATAAATGACTTTCAATTATTTGAGAAATAATTAATTATGTATTTATTAATCGATATAATAAATTATTATGTTTATTTTTTTCTGAGAAATATGTATTATTTATCTCTATATTTTGAGGTTTAATAATTGTTAACAACCTTAAAATGTTTATAGTCATTGAGGGTTTTTAGTTTCTACTGTTCATTTTCAAGATTTCTAGTCAATAAAATATCAAAGAGTTTTCTGAGAGTTGTTTTGAAAAAAACAATTCCAATTTATTTCCTTTCTCTTTTATTATTATGGACAAATTAAATTGCATAGTCACTGTGATTAGAACTTTCGAAAAATAAATTTCAAAATACTAAAACAATTCGAATGTAATTTGAAAATAAGACTTTTGGTTAATATGCAAAATGTTCTAAATAGAGTAGTCTTACTATCATCGCTGATAGTGTTCCGACATTTTCTTTTAAAAAATACATATTGAAATCATTAACAATTGATGAACTTTCTCACGTACCCCACATACCCGCTTCATCATATATCTTCTTCTCTCTACAACGTCTGTATATGACCTTTCATATAAAACTATTCGTTTTACATCTTTTAGTTGGTGATATATGTCTTCATAAATATGTATTAAACTTTATTGTAAAGTTGTGGTATTATGAAAAAATGTTTAAAATCACTTTGAAATGTTACTGTGCAGAATAATGTAAAATAATTCGTTTTTTGGAAAGATTGATAAAGTACGTACCTTTCAAAATGTAAACAAAAGCACTTCAAACCCACACCAATGATCGCATATTAGGCAATATTAAAATAATTGAACTTTTAATTGTACCAAACTGATAGCAGCCTCGTACTATACTTCAATCAATTACCGGAGCTTAGCACACAATTCTTGCTGCTATATCTGGCGACAGCGCGACAATGGCATTTTAACGAAGGTGCGACACCTTTGTGGGGTGACGAATGGGATGTCCGGGTAAAAATAGCGATGCCTGCTCTCGTGTAGGTTTCACGATTTCTTTTTCTAAGTTTCGAACTTCAACATCACGCCTTTCTAATAGGCAAAATAAAAGATATTATAAACATTTTAACAAATTTTCAACCTATAGCTTATTTTAAGATGGCTTGAATGTCTTCTGGTCTCAATGATTATTTTTTAATCCAACATTTACAAAATTAGGAAATATCACTCACAGAAAGTGGAAAGTCAGAATTGATCAATTTTACGGAATCAACGTAAATACACTGGTGTCCAAAAAATAAGAAAAACTTAACCAATATTGAAATTTCTCAAAAGCTAATCTATTAACAAATATAAAATTTAGTATACAAATAGTTTGAACTATGGAGAATTTGACTAGCTATATGAAAATATAAAAAATATTTGAAATTATGAAATATGCAAATTATTACCAACATACCCAAAGCTAAGGTTCCAGATCTTAAAGAAATAAGATATCAATAGGGAGTATGATCACCTCTAACAGCTATCAAGGTCTCACAGCGAGCCCTCATACTGTTTACCAGGCTTTGGAGGAGGTCCAAGGGTAGTAAACCCCACTCCTCCAATAGAGCAGTTCTTAGCTCAACGAGGGTTCTGGGAGAGGGATGACGAGCTCCAATACGCCTCCCTTGAGCATCCCACACATACTCTATTGGATTCAGGTCCGGAGATCTGGCTGGCCAATCCATCCTTCGAATATTCTCACTCTGGAAATATTCATTGACTAGCCTAGCCCTATGCGGACGAGCATTATCGTCCATAAAAATTAAATTGTGACCAATTTGATCTCTATAAGGTCTTAGATAGGGCTCAAGGATCTCGTTCCTGTACCCTAGGGCAGTTAAAGTGCCCCCAGAAAAATGTGGAGGGGTATGTGTCTGCTAGAACTGATGCCAGCCCAGACTAAGAGACTGCCCCCTCTAAAACTGTCTATTTCCCTGATGTTACTGGGATGATAGCGGGTTCCAGGCTCCCTCCAGATGAAAACTCGTCGAGAATCTGTGTTTAAACTAAATCTTGACTCGTCACTGAAGAGAACATTGGCCCACTGATCATGAGTCCAGGCGTGATGTTCCAAGCACCAATTCAAGCGGGCTCTCCTGTGAGCAGAGGTTAAAGGGATACAGACCATTGGTCGTCTTGCATAAAGAGCACCTTCGTGAAGCCTTCGGTAAACAGTTTGTCTTGAAATTCTCGTTCCAGTAGCACTTGAGAGTTCATTAGAGAGTTGAATAGCTGTCATCTCCCTATGGCGCTTGGCAGTTACGTCCAGATAACGGTCTTCAGAGGTAGCTATTTTTCTTTTTCTACCAGAACCTTATTTTCTTTTGATGTATCCTGTCTCAATGAACTGTTTCCATATTTTGCTGACCACAGATTTATTCACATTTAGCCATTTTTCTACTTCAACTCGTGATTGCCCTGCCTCAATTCTTCCAACAGCTCTCCATTTTAAATCATCTGCTAAAATTTTTCGTAAACTCATAATTAACTAAGGATTAAATAAAATTATAATTGGACAATTCTTATATGGGGTAAACGACACGCCAAATAGCACACTTATAAAGACAAGAAAATATTTGCATATTTTCAATTTTACCGAATCGAATGGTTGCGATAAATAAATTCTACGACTTGAAATACCTAATTATATTACTTTTTAGCTTTTAGCGTTGTCTATTTTAAAACATATCATTAAAAAACAAAAGTTTCTTATTTTTTGGACACCAGTGTATTATGAAGGTATGCAAATAATGATCTAGGCTGGCCAGGCATATCCCTAATCAGTAGAATTTGAAGGAAGGATATATTTGAGCATATTAAATATAAATGATGATTTTGTATAGTAGAAATGTGAAGAGGAAGACTAAAGTAAGCCAAATGTTTCATTCAATAAACTTTCGAATTTAGAGAGAAACCTGGTTTCATAACTTGGACACATACGCGAGTAAAGGCCGGGGTGGGATGTACGTATAATCGAAAAAGAGAGAATGAAAAAAATATGGAATCTGAGTTTCAGCTACATATTGTTACACCAAGATGCAGCTTTGCAGGGTGGTCGACCTTGGTTTCTTCCTTCTTAGTGTTATACACGTTTCCCGAGCAGGTTTCCATATTCAAAACAAATAAATAAAAGTAAATAAAAATAAATTACTTTTTAAAGTCATTCTGTTTATTTATTCGTCGACTTCCTCGTAG
Organism: Cordylochernes scorpioides; assembly: GCA_030710605.1. Taxonomy (NCBI): domain Eukaryota; kingdom Metazoa; phylum Arthropoda; class Arachnida; order Pseudoscorpiones; family Chernetidae; genus Cordylochernes; species Cordylochernes scorpioides. Next base: position 156,838,364 of record CP092864.1, read on the forward strand.
GTCGTGATCCGCAGTCTTCCCCTTCGTCCTCTCTCCCTCCAATAAGCAATCAAATATTACAAAAGGAATGAAACTATAAAAATAAATGATAATCTAAATAACCTGTTTTAAATAAATATTAAATATCATAGAATATTTTGGATAAATGTATGGCGCATTGAAATTGATGCAGCACTTCCTCCTCTCCAGAGGTTGTCACGTCCTCGTGAATGACCTCATCCATTCTTTCGTAATAAGGCTTGAGTTTTGAAACATGAACTATCAATGAATCTTGACCAGGATTATATTTCGGCTTAATTAAGTAATTTACGTTGGGCAGCTTCTTTAATATTCGATATAGGCCTGAATATTTTCTCAATAGTTTTTCACATTTTCAGATTTTCCTGACTGGTGTACAAACTGCCACTAAAAGTCCTGGTTCATAGATTCTCTCATTATGTTTTTTGTCATAGTTCATTTTCATTCTTTCCTGAGTTTTCTCTGTGTTGTTAATGATTACCTGTCTCGTCCTTGCTATTTTATCTAAGTAATTTTCTATATATTCGACGTAATCGTCCATGTTACTTTCCGTTGGGATATTGTCGTCGTCTAAGAGGGACATGGGTTCCCTCTCAAACAACTGGAAAAATGGAGAGTAGCCTGTGGTTTCTTGAATCGTGGTGTTGTACGCGTGGGTGGTAAAAGGAAGAATTTCGTCCCAGTTCTTCTGGTCTGTGTTTACATACATGCTGATCATATTGATTAAAGTTCTATTTAATCGTTCTGTTAGTCCATTAGTCTGAGGATGGTAGTTCGTCGTAAAGCAGTGTTTAACTTTGCACATTTTCATAACCTCGTTAATCAAATTGCTAATGAATTGTGAACCTCTATCGCTAATAAGAAATCTTGGGGCCCCGTGGCGTAAATTAATATGTTCGATTAAAAATGTAGAGACTTCTTTCACTGTTGCTTCTGATACTGCCTTTGTTTCAGCATACTTGGTATAATAATCCGTCAACACAATTATCCATTTCCTTCTTCTTTTCGTTGATGGCAAGGGGTCAACAAAGTCAATTCCAATTCTTTTAAAAGGCTAGTTAGCTGGGGGAATAGGTTGCAAAAGTCCAGAAGGCGACTGATTTGAACCTTTCCGACTTTGGCAAAGATGGCACGTCTTTACAAATTCGAAAACATCTTTCAATATGGAAGGATAATAGTATTTATTTTTCAAACGGTATGTGGTTCTGGCGACGCCCAGAAGGCCATTCAGCATATGGTTGTGGTATTCACTCATGATTTCCTTCCTTCTCTTCTTTGGCACTACCAGTAACCATTCTCTACCTTGAGGATTTGGAATTTGCTTGTAGAGACACCCATTTTCTTCTTTAAAGTTCTGTGTAATTGAACGCTTGTTTCAACTAAGGTTCTCCTTGATATTCTCGATAAAATAATCATTTTCGTCTATTATTCGATTCAGAAATAGTCTTTCATAATCTTCGTCCCATTCGTTTTTCGGTAAGGGTCCTCTAGATAGACCATCCGCGTCCAGATGTTTTTTTTTCCGGATTTGCGTATAATTTCGAAATCATATTCCTGAATCTTCAGTGCCCATCGTGCTAATCGACCGATCGGATCTTTCAGATTCTTAAGCCAGCATAGTGAGTGATGATCAGTTACGATATTGAAGTGCCTTCCATATAAGTAGGGTCGTAACTTGGACATTGACCACACAACAGCTAGACATTCCTTTTCAGTAATCGAAATATTTGTTCAGGTTTGCTCAATGTTCGACTCAAATATGACATCACCTTTCTTTATCTCCGAACTTTTGGACTAATGTTGCACCCAGGCCTATGTTAGACGCGTAAGTATGAATGTAAGTAGTAGCATTCGGATCAAAGTGCCCTAAGATTGGAGGATTCATCAATGCTATTTTATGGGTTTGAAATGTTTTTCTTGATTTTCTGTCCAAGTAAAAGGTACATTCTTTTTTATAATACTGGTTAATGGGTCAGCAATTTTCGAAAAACCTTTGATAAATTTTCTAAAATATGAGCACATTCCTAAAAATGATTGAATTTCTTTTATCTTTTTGGGTCGAGGAGAATCTCTAATAGCCTTGATATTATGCTCCGCCGGTTTTATATTATGTTGGCTGGTTATATGGCCATGAATCTCCAGTTCTTCGAAAGCAAATTGTCATTTTTGGTTATTCATTTTAAATTAGCCTCGCGAACACATCTTGAAACAGCTTCTATTCTTTTGAAATGTGTTGAAAAATCCGAGCTATATATGATTACGTCATCCAGATAACAGAGGCAAATTTGCCATCTAAGTTTACTGAGCATATTTTCCATGTTCCTTTCAAACGTAACAGGAGCATTGCATAGTCCGAAGGGCATTACATTGAACTCATATAAGCCATGTGCTGTAGTGAGGGCTGTCTTTTCCTTATCTTTCTCCTCAACTTCACTTGCCAATATCCTGATTTAAGGTATATTGCTGAAAGGTATTTGGATCCTTTAAGTGTATCCAATACTTCATCAATTCTGGGAATTGTTTAAACATCCTTCACTGTTACATCATTCAATTTTCTGTATTCAACATAGAATCTGTACTCACCATCTCGTTTCTTGACCAATATTATATTACGGGGAAGGACCATGGACTCGAGGATGGTATAATTATGCCGTCTCTGAGCATTTAATCAATTTGATCTTTTATGATTTCTCGCTCTTTGACGCTCACTCTATACGGCTTGTGTTTGATCGGTTTCGCACCTTCTGTATCAATCCGATGTTTCGCTAAGTTGGATCTTCCTAATCCCGACGAAAACAAATCCGCGTACTTTTCCAAAACCTTCTTCAATTGCTCCTTTTCCTTAGATGATAAATTTTCGTTTATCTGAAATTGAGGTTCTTCTGTATCCTTTTGTTCACTTTCTTCCATGAGATTCACTCTGGCTGGCTCGCTTCCAAAGCACGATGTTTGGTTTTTTAATTTTTTTTTATGGTCGAGGATAAGGGTTTGTTATCCAGATATATGTTTCCTTATTCGAAACATTTATTAAGCTTTGATATCAAAGTGAAACGTTTATGGAGATGAGTATCTTTTATTCTGGTCTTCTCAAGCTTTCGGGCTTGTCCGCCCTTCTACAGGAGAAACATATACAATATATCGAGAAACTATAACGCCGCCTGATGCTAAAACTATTATGATTCTATGTACATATATATATATATATATATACACTAGGATGTTTTTGCATATTATTTTTTTACTTAAGATATGTTTTTTATTTGGTTGAGGTATTTACATATTTTACTATTGTTTGTTATATTTTATGAATTATCTTATAGGTTCGGAATTCTAATATTTAAGTTAGTTTTATAATGGTTATTGGCTATTGCATATAAGTTACTTATATTATTGTTGATATTATTAGCTGGTACTTGGATATATTGTGTTATATGTTTCGGGCAAATCTATTTTTCTATTGATGCTATTGTGTTTTCTGGATAATAAAGATTCAATTATAAGCCTTTGATATTTGCTGTTTATGTTATTGTAATGTATTATGGGTTCTTCTAATGCGAAAGTGTGGCCTGTTTCTTTGCAGTGTTGGAAAATTAGGGATCTATTGTCTTGATTTATTATGTTGCGTTTATGTTCATATATTCTATTGCTGACTCTCCTTCCTGTCTCCCCCACGTATTTGGCTTGGCAGTTGTTATAGTTTCTCGATATATTGTATATGTTTCTCCTGTAGAAGGGCGGACAAGCCCGAAAGCTTGAGAAGACCAGAATAAAAGATACTCATCTCCATAAACGTTTTACTTTGATATCAGATATCTAAAGGAGATTTAAATTTATTCATTTATTAAGCTTCTTGCTAGTCGAAGTCCATTTGATTGAAATATTTTATGGTTCTCCTCGATGATGTATTCGCCATCCTCTGCTTCTACAAATGCCTTAGTTGATTTAATAGAAAGTTCTGGTATAATGGCATATTTTGTACTTTTCATTTTATTCTGTTGATATTTGATTAGGTCACGATTTCCTGTCAAGTCATATTTGATTATTTCACGCTGACAATCAATTTTTGCGTTCATTCACTTAAGAAAATCTCGTCCAAGTATAAATATACGCAAATGCGTTCTCATTATCACAAATTGATGTGTAATTGCTTTGTCATCAAATTTTATATTTGAAACAATATTTACTACGAAATCTAATTCTTTGCCATCGGGTCCGGGTCAAAGCTTCGCAGATACCGATTCTATCCACGTTAATGTTCCTTTTATATTTGGGGTCTAACTTTTTAATTCCATTTTTGGTCGACTTGCTTTGATTGACGGACTCAGGTGCGAAGCTTAGTTTAAATCTTCCAACGCAGCATATCTATTCCATGTAGGAATACTCGAGTGTGTGTTTTTACTTACGTCAGCGTAGAGCAGAGGTCTCGACTTCTCAGTTCCCTTATCCATTCGGATTTCTTCTTCGACCTTGTCTTGTGCAACTATGGGGTCCTCTTCCACAATTCTTACAAACCTGACTCTGCAATACCGTGCTACGTGTCCTGGCTTGTTACACTTGAAACATATTGGTCTCCCGTCTTCTGTCATATTCTTATTTGAGTCTGGACTCTTATTGTATGTTTTCCTTGGGTAGACCGGTTTTGGCTCGGGATTGGGAGAGCAAGCATCTAGGGGCAGAGACCTGGGGCAGAGGCTTGTTCTGGTAGTACCTCGGAGCGGGGGCCTGGGGCTAGGAGGTGTTCTGGTATGGTCTTCTGAACGGAGCGTTCATCCATTGCTCTTGTTGAAGAGGACGAGGAAAGCGTGGTCCATTATATAGAGCTTTTGATTTTTCTGCACGTTCTTGATATTTATTTTCAAAAGAATCCATTTACTTGCACACGACAAGAGTTCATCGGTCGTCTTAGGAGGGTTTAGGTAGAGCGCGAATGCGTATTCTTTTTTCAGTCCTCCAATGACATGTTCGATATCCGTTTCTTCTTCCATTGCGGGGTCAACTTTGTTGCACAACACTAAAATGTCTTCCGCGAACCTGATTTCTGGTTCGTTCCAGTGTTGCAATCTATTAAGCTTCATTCTCAATTCTTCTTTATTCGCGTCCAAAGAAAAATCCTGAATGAGGCGGATTTTAATATATTACCAACTCGTGAAACTAGCTTTGTGAAAATTCAACCAGGTTTTAGCGCTTCCCGTTATGTTCATGGCGGCTTAACTGGCAATTATGTAGTATGCCCAATGGTAGAGATAACCAATCTCTTCGAGGGATTCTATCCATGGACGAGGGTCTTCTGTCCCGTCATACTTCGGAATTTCTATATTGAGGTTCAGAGCAACTGGTTCGGAACCAGCATCTCTACCAATTGTTACACCAAGATGCAGCTTTGCAGGGTCGTCGACCTTGGTTTCTTCCTTCTTGGTGTTATACCCGTTTCCCGAGCGGGTTTCCATATTCAAAGCAAATAAATAAAAGTAAACAAAAAAATTACCTTTTAAAGTTATTCTGTTTATTTATTCGTCGTTTTCCTCGTAGGTCGTGATCCGCAGTCTTCACCTTCGTTCTCTCTCCATCCAATAAGCAATCAAGAAATACAGAGGGTGTTTCCTTTCAAATGAAACGATTTCAAACGTCCGTTAGAACTTTATTTTTCGAACGTGAATTTTTTTCATGTGTTCTATGTGCTTCCCCTTCTTCTTGGCTATCTCCCTGCATCGGACTTTCCAAGCTGCGAACACTTCCTTGACTTTGGAGAGCGAAACATTCGACCACTCCTCTTGTGCGGCTTTCCAAAGTCCGGCCTCAGTTTTGGGACGTCGGTTGAAGAGCCGTTGTTTCAACATACCGAACCCGTAAAAATCCAGTGGGCTGGCGTCGGGAGACTTCACTGGAATGTCCGAGTTCCTGATAAAATTTAGGCCTAGGGTGTCCTTCATTTCTTGTAGGAACTGTTGGGTTTTGTTGGAGGTATGGGAAGAGGCTTTGTCGTGATGAAGGAACACTTTGTCCATTTCCCCTGGGTAAAGGTCCTTCAGTTGTTCGATGACAGGTTTCAGAACGCATTCTATATAGAATTCTGAGTTCACCTTCACCTTCGATGGAACCTTTATGAGCGGAAGGACTCCACGGCCAGTCATTACCCCGACAACCATGAAACCTTTAAGGAAAGTTTCGGAGCATTGGTGAACCCAATTATCCGGGACCTGATTGCCTCTTTTGATGTAACAGATCTTCCGGATTCCATTGCAATACGTCACATACATCCATGCTTCGTCCAATGTTGCAGTATATTCCGATCTGGAACCGGCCAGGTGTTCCTCGTAGAGCTTCCGGGCATTCGTTGCACGGTTTTTCATGTGGAAAGGGGTGAGCTTGTGAACCTTGCCTTTTCGTCGGGTATCCAGTTCCAAATCTTTGTGAATGATGTTATTTATCGTTTTTAGCGATGTTCCACACATTCTGGAAAGTTGGCGCTGAGATGGTGGATTTTCAGTAGTTGCTAGCCGCTTTACCTTGGAAACCGTGGCGGGGGTCCGCACCGGACGTGGTCGATCGACTTGAAATTTTTGCCCATTGGATTCAGCTTCCCTTTTCTTTCCGATGCCATTTACTACCCTACATATTGTAGCTTTGCCAACATCTAGTCCTTCTGCTTTTAGCTTTTTCACTATGACGCTATAACTGTTTCCTTCTTTGGAAAGCCGCACAAGAGGAGTGGTCGAATGTTTCGCTCTCCAAAGTCAAGGAAGTGTTCGCAGCTTGGAAAGTCCTATGCAGGGAGATAGCCAAGAAGAAGGGGAAGCACATAGAACACATGAAAAAAATTCACGTTCGAAAAATAAAGTTCTAATGGACGTTTGAAATCGTTTCATTTGAAAGGAAACACCCTCCGTATATATCTATATATATATCAACATATATAGTCACGACCGTCATGGGTTCTGTCACGGATGCGCGCGCATCATCATTATGATCATTATCATTATCTAATGATAATAATAATAATAATAATCCATCCCTATATATAGTCACGACCGTCATGGGCGGCCGGTTCTGTCACGGATGCGCGCGCACAGGAAGGTCACGTGCTCGCCGGCAGCCAACGGGCGCGCGCCGCCGGCATTACGTCATAGATTATAAACACAAGGTAATAAGGCCAAATAAAAAAATAGTGTGTGATAAGGCACAATTTGGATTATCTACTTATATAATTGCCTTATTCTCTCTGTGTGAAGTTCACGGATAGATTTTGGTCAGAATGGATAAAATAAAAAAAAGTGTCAAGGGATGGGAATCGAACCCACGACCTTCCGCTTACCGGGCAGATACCATGACCACTAGGCTACCCTGGACATATTTTTCCGTTCACATTTTAATTTTTTTATTTTCAAGACACACACAGTTTGGGGCGGGACGTTTCACAAGAGAGACATCCACGGCGCCAATTTATAATTGTAACGAATAGTATTTTAATTAAAACATTTTAAAAATATATACGCACTCGGGTAAAACCCGGGCGTTGCCCGGGCCATTCGTCTAGTATATATATATATAAATGAATGTTTGTGTGTTTGTTTGTATACCGGTATACAAATTCGCAGTAGTTCACTAATTCAAACCAAAATTTCCATACATAGGTAAAAAATAACGGGGAAGACGATAGGCTATTTTAAAAAATATATAAATCAATTATTAAAACTATATATTCAAATTATTCTAATTAGCTCACGAACAGCGCCCTCTATCAAGTACTAAAAGGTTATAAAAATACGTTTAAAATCTAAATATTCTCAATATTTTATTAATAATAGTTTGCTTAATAACACATATAATATAAATAATTATATAATAACTGCTCTAATTTGAAATATTTGGTAGGTTTTATTTATTTATATATTTTCATTTTTAGATATAACTGATCTAATTCGCCGTTTAAAATAACTCATAATAGTTCGCTTAATCCTTATATCTATAAAAATGAAATTCAAAATCGATGTTTGTTATCGCATAGCGCAAAATCTACTGAATCAATCATTATGAAATTTCGCATGTAGGTAGCTGAAGATTTCGTTTAACATATAAGCTATTAAAAAAACTAAAAAGTTAATGTGCTTTTTAAAAATAAAAAACCAACAAGCGATAGTTCCAGTCTTTTACCGCTTGAGCGCAGCACTGGTCGCGACGATAAATGAATTTGATTGGTTAATAATTAACACGTGGTTTGTTTACACGTTGAATGTTAGTTTGTTCACACGATGAATGTTTTTAAAAGGTAAGATTATCCAATCGCCGTGAAACTTTAGGAAGTTATTTACTATATTACTGGGAAGATTTCTGGTTTGAATTCGATCTGAAATAAATATTCTTTGCAATTTTATTTGCAAATTTTCTACTTTCACTCGCAAGCAGCGCCTCTCGCGGTATCTAGTGAAATCCTTCCTTATATCTATAAAAATGAAATGCGAAATCGATGTTTGTTATCGCTTCACGCAAAATCTACTGACTCAATCATTATGGAATTTCGCATGTAGGTAGTTGAAGATTTCCTTTAACATATAGGCTATTCAAAAAACTAAAAAAGTTAATGTGCTTTTTTTTTTAATAAAAAACCAAAAAGCGTTAGTTCCAGTCTTTTACCGCTTGGGCGCAGCACTGGTCGCGACGATAAATGAATTTGATTGGTTAATAATTAACACGTGGTTTGTTTACACGATGAATGTTAGTTTGTTGACACGATGAAGGTTTTTAAAAGGTAAGATTATCCAATCGCCGTGAAATTTTTAGGAAGTTATTTACTATACTACTGGGAAGATTTCTGGTTTGAATTTGATTTGAAATAAATATTCTTTGCAATTTTATTTGCAAATTTTCTACTTTCACTCGCAATCAGCGCCTCTAGCGGCGTCTGGTGGAATTATATTTATAAATTGTAACAATGCTAAAAATGTTTTCCAAGCATAATAAATTTAATTTGAGAATTTAGTAATATAATATTCCAATGACGTAAAAAATACTTGGCATTTCAATATTAATATATGTTTAAAGAAGAAATTGTAACGTTTTTGTGTTAAATGTTAAAATGAAATGTTAAAATATATTTTTACATTGTAATTTAATTTGCTGTTGTTTTATAAAAATGATGATGCAACTTTAATTGTTGTTGTGAAAATATCTTTATTTACGGAGCTGCTAACCATAATAAATGATTTTTGAGCCCCTAATTGTTGTTGTTTATTATCGTTTGTTTATATAAAAAAATTACATTGTATGTGATGATGATAACAAAAATGAAATTTTAAATTAATATATATAATTCATTGTGTGAGTAAAAAGAAATAATTAATTATCAAATTCACAAAAGTGACAATATCCTTTTTGAAATATAATAAATGTTTTTAAAAAATATGTGTTTCAAAAATATATTTAAACGCATATAACAATATTTATATACGTTTATAAATCAATATATAAGTGGATTGGATGTTTTCTAGAATCGTTTTAACAAATGTTCGTTTGGCAAACTTTTACTCGGATAAAAAATGTGCGAAGCCGGGTACATTCGCTAAATATAGTTATTTACAAATCTTCGTTTGTGGCAAGATACTATTCCTTCATCTTCAAATTACCGAGTGGACCAATTAATACTTATTTTTTCAACTTATCGAGTATTTTTCAAGAGACCGGGAAAAAAATTATCGAGAGTGTAGACAAGTATAGATTCAGTAGGGATAGGATGTTTGCTGGAATCGTTTTAACAAATGTTTGTTAAGCAAACTTTTACTCGGGTAAAAATCGGGCGAAGCCGAGAACATATATATATATATATGTTTTTCGGCTATGCACGCCTTCAATATGTAACTAATCACGCTGAAATTCGAACAGGACAGAGAGTTAAATCTGGAAGAGTTTTTTTTTCGCACTTTAACCAAGAAAAATTATATTTAACCAAGTACTGAGCAACAATATTTTTTTAGTCAGAAATGATGATGACAATATTGCCGTATCATGCTTGATTGCATTAAAAAATTATTTTGGGGAATATTCACTAAAGCAGACCACGGGCGAAGCCAGATAATGATTAATAGTAGGCAGGAACAAAATTCTATAAGCGAAACATTCACTCGAGCAGAAGACACAGGAAGCCAGGTCATCTCTATATATAAAACTAGCGGATGTGCCCGGCTTCGCCCGGGTTTTACCCGAGTGAATGTTTGTCTAACGAACATTTGTTAAAACAATTCTCTAAAAACCTATTAAAAAATAAAAAAGATATATTTTGATAATTGTTGGCTTTTTATCTTACATTCATTCTTCATTGTTGGCTTTTTATATTACATTCACTCTTCATTGTTGGCTTTTTATCTTACATTCATTCTTCATTGTTGGCTTTTTATATTACATTCACTCTTCATTGTTGGCTTTTTATCTTACATTCACTCTGTTGGCTTTTTATATTACATTTACTCTTCATTGTTGGCTTTTTATCTTACATTCACTCTTCATTGTTGGATTTTTATATTATATTTACTCTTCTTTGTTGGCTTTTTATCTTACATTCATTCTTCATTGTTGGCTTTTTATATTACATTTACTCTTCATTGTTGGCTTTTTATCTTACATTCACTCTTCATTGTTGGCTTTTTATCTTACATTCATTCTTCATTGTTGGCTTTTTATATTACATTCACTCTTCAGTGTTGGTTTTTATCTTACATTCATTCTTCATTGTTGGCTTTTTATATTACATTCACTCTTCATTGTTGGCTTTTTATCTTACATTCACTCTGTTGGCTTTTTATATTACATTTACTCTTCATTGTTGGCTTTTTATCTTACATTCACTTTTCATTGTTGGCGTTTTATATTATATTGGCCGACTGTTTTACATATGGTGTTATCTTAAAATTGCTTGTTTTGAATATTTTTTAGATTGAGATTATTAGCTAGTATGTAAAAAAATTAACTCTGTTGAAATTTAATTTTGTATTTATATATAAATAAAATTAACTCTGTTGATTTTTTTGTATTTAATCGATAACAGCGAAGTTACGCATGTTAATGTTAGGGAAAAATATTTTGATGTTAAGCAAAACCTGCTCCATCTCGTTTTACATAAATGTTGAAAATTTGGTTGAAATTGATGCACTGTAACGAAAGTTTTTAGTGATGTACACTTATGAAATTTGCATTTTATTAATATAGATATCGTTTCTCGGCCTTTTGGCTAAGATCATGTAGTATATCTCTAGATATTGTTATTTATTAGATAATAAAAGGCATATATTGGATTTGAAAAAATATTTATTTTGCCAATATTTCGGCTGGCTGAACGCCAACCTTTATCGAGGCATTACATTTTTGTATACACAAACTCAGCGCCGCATAGTGTTATAATGTATATTTATGTTAATATGTTATTTATGTATATCTTTTTAAAAATCTATTCAGTAGAGAGTGGATATGTTTGCTCGAAAAATAAATTTCATATATTATATAAATATATGATGTAACGAATTATATTATCATTATTATCATAATATTCTGTGTGTTCCCGAATATTATTATCAATAATATTCGTTAGGCAAACTTTCACTCGGATAAAACCCGGGCGAAGCCGGGTACACATCCGCTAGTTACATTTATATATTGTAAAAATGCTAAAATGTGTTCCAAGTATAATAAATTCAATTAGAAATATGGTAATATAATATTCCAAAGACGCGCTGTAAAAAAACTTGGCATTATTCAAAGAAAATATTGTAACGTTTTTGTGTTAAATGTTAAAATGTTGTAATGTTAAAATATATTTTTACATTGATAATTTAATTTGCTGTTGTTTTATAATAACGAAGATGCAAATTTAATTGTTGTTTTTTATTTATTTCGTCTCAATTTACAGGTGTTACATTCGAGCACAGCTCGCGAGTCACCTTTCCTGGCTATTTACACATGGCGAGTTAGTGGAGTAGAAGTGGTCCCCCTAGGCCTTGCAGGAGGGCAGCTGTTGGGCGATGAGCTCTTGACTAAGTGTCAGGGCCGGGTCGTCGGAATCGGGGATTGATATCTCCTTTATTTTGTAGAATATCTTGTATGGTTGGATTATTTGAATTTTGCATTTGAAGGTATAAATTCTTAACGGAAGTTTGGTACATATCTTCTAGATCGGGTTGGTTCAAGTCCTCCTTCAGTATCTTGTTTGATAGGTTGAATGGAGCTCCTATACTTGTCCGAAGGCAGATTCTCATAAATGCGTTTATCCTGTTTTTGTTTGTGGTTGTAATATATTTACACCAAATTGGGAGTGCGTATGTTACTATCGGGAGGATACAACTTCTGTATAGAGTAAACTTTTGTTTTGTAGTCAATTTGCTTCTATAGTTGAACAGGCTTGATAATGTTATTTTTGCGATTTTTGCTTTCTTTGTGACATTTTTGACATGCATGTTGAATTTCAACTTGGAGTCTAAGGTAACTCCAAGATATTTAACGCTGTCAGTCCAGTTAATAGGGCTCTGGTTTACCTTCAGGATGGATTATGGCTTGAATTTTTTATTGTCTAGTGGAGGAAAAATTATTGCCTGAGACTTTTTTGGGTTGATGTCTAATTTCCAATCATTGCACCATTTGGTTATACTGTTTATGTAATTTTGGAGTTGTGTAGTTATTATTCCTATTGATTTGGAGTTTGATAAAATTGCTGCGTCATCTGCGAAAAGTTTTATTTGACATTTTGGATGTGGAGGGAAATCGTTGATGTAGATGTTGAATAGGTAGGGTCCAAGGCAGTGTTGGGCATTAAAAAATTATTTTTCAATTAAATTGAAGTGCAATTAACAATTAATTAATTGTTAATTAGAAAAGTACAATTAACAATTAATTAATTGTTATTTGTGAAAATTACAATTAACAATTAATCAATTGTTAATCTTTAATAAATCATTTCAATTAATATTTGCCCAACACTGCTCAATAGATATCCTGAGATAAAAAGTGTTTTTATTAAATACAACACACCTTTACCATCGTCAGCTGCAGTTGAACGCCTTTTTTCTTTTGCGACAATGACAAATCTGCCAAAGAGTCACAAATTGTCGGACAGCATGTTCGAGAAGAGAGTGGTACTGAAATGCAGTGTTGGGCATTAAAAAATTATTTTTCAATTAAATTGAAGTGCAATTAACAATTAATTAATTGTTAATTAGAAAAGTACAATTAACAATTAATTAATTGTTAATTGTATGAATACAATTAACAATTAATTAATTGTTAATTGTAAAAATACAATTAACAATTGATTAATTGTTAATTGTGAAAATTACAATTAACAATTAATCAATTGTTAATCTTTAATAAATTATTTTAATTAATATTTGCCCAACACTGGTCCAAGGATAGAGCCTTGAGGGACTCCAATCTGGGTTGGTTTTGCCGTGGTTATATAATTCCCTTGCCTAATTGAAAAGGTTCTGTCCTGGAGATAGTTTTTCGAGAATTTGATAAAATCCCTTGGAAATTGATTTTTTGTTATTTTTGCTATCAAGCCATCATGCCATACTCTATCGAAGGCTTTGGTAAAGTCTAGAAAAACAACACCTACTGCCTCCTTGTGGGACTTTCTTATTTGGATATAGTCTAATACTGTGATTAGCTGGTGGGTTGTGGAGTGTCCTTTTCTGAATCCAAATTGTTGAGGAATGATAAAGTTAATAGAATCCATGTATGACTGCAATCTGCGAAGAACGATTCTCTCGTATACCTTACCAATGGTAGAGAGAAGGCTGATTGGTCTGAGATCTTCAGGTGATTTTCCCGGTCCCTTGAAAAATACTCGATAAGTTGAATAAAATCAATATTAAATGGTTCCCTCGGTAATTAGAAGTTAAAGGAATAGTATCTTGCCTTGGAATTGTATCATTATTCTTGTCTCAAATAAATTGCCGTGTCATCCTGAATTTTGTCTTTCCTAATTTTCTACATTACAAAATCATCGTTTAATCATGATAATATTTAGAGCAGATTGTTGAATTATAACAGATCAATTAGAATATTTATCTTGATTATTTTTAGGCGAAAAGTTATTTTAAAAATTTTATTTGCTAGAAACCTTCCCAGTACTATACTAAATAACTTTCCAAAGTTTCATGGCGTTCCAATGAGTGGTTTGGTCAGGCATAAAGGACACACATACACATACATTCATTTATATATATGAAGAAAAAGGCATCTCCTTATCGTGCAACTAAAAGTTGCTGATGGCTGGCGCCATCTATCGGAATAAATATCAACTATTCTCGTTGATTTTTAATTATTCCAGAATTTGCCAAATACCCATTCTTGATTAATCAAGAAAAGCTAACCACGCACGCGTTTCGGGCTGTTGGCCCTCATCAGCGTGGTACAAGCTGTACCTCAACGACCAAGAAATTGGTCCTTAAGGCATCCTGAAAAATCATGAAACGGGTAGTTAAGGCCAGAATTGCGTGAGGACGCTACACAATGTGAAAAAATAGTACAAATGTAACATTGTACTGGGATAAGGTGCATATATGAAGAAAAAGGCATCTCCTTATCGTGCAACTAAAAGTTGCTGATGGCTGGCGCCATCTATCGGAATAAATATCAACTATTCTCGTTGATTTTTAATTATTCCAGAATTGGCCAAATACCCATTCTTGATTAATCAAGAAAAGCTAACCACGGACGCGTTTCGGGCTGTTGGCCCTCATCAGCGTGGTGCAAGCTGTACCTCAACGACCAAGAAATTGGTCCTTAAGGCATCCTGAAAAATCATGAAACGGGTAGTTAAGGCCAGAATTGCGTGAGGACGCTACACAATGTGAAAAAATAGTACAAATGTAACATTGTACTGGGATAAGCTGGTGGGTTGTGGAGTGTCCTTTTCTGAATCCAAATTGTTGAGGAATGATAAAGTTAATAGAATCCATGTATGACTGCAATCTGCGAAGAACGATTCTCTCGTATACCTTACCAATGGTAGAGAGAAGGCTGATTGGTCTGAGATCTTCAGGTGATTTTCCCGGTCCCTTGAAAAATACTCGATAAGTTGCCAATTCTGGAATAATTAAAAATCAACGAGAATAGTTGATATTTATTCCGATAGATGGCGCCAGCCATCAGCAACTTTTAGTTGCACGATAAGGAGATGCCTTTTTCTTCATATATGCACCTTATCCCAGTACAATGTTACATTTGTACTATTTTTTCACATTTATATATATATACTAGCGAATGTACCCGGCTTCGCCCGGGGTTTTACCCGAGTAAATGTTTGTCTAACGAATCTCTCGATAAAGTGAACATTTTTCCCGGTCCCTTGAAAAATACTCGATAAATTAAATAAAATCAATATTAATTGGTTTCCTCGGTAATTGGAAGTAAAAGGAATAGTATCTTGCCTTGGAATTGTATCATTATTCTTGTATGGATGTACCCGGCTTCGCCCGGGTTTTACCCGAGTAAAGGTTTGTCTAACGAATCTCTCGATAAAGTGAACATTTTTTCCCGGTCCCTTTAAAAATACTCGATAAGTTGAATAAAATCAATATTAATTGGTTCCCTCGGTAATTGGAAGTTAAAGGAATAGTATCTTGCCTTGGAATTGTTTCATTATTCTTGTCTCAAATAAATTGCCGTGTCATCCTGAATTTTGTCTTTCCTAATTTTCTACATTACAAAATCATCGTATCATCATGATAATATTTAGAGCAGATTGTTGAATTATAACAGATAAATTATAATATTTATCTTGATTATTTTTAGGCGAAGAGTTATTTCAAAAATTTTATTTGCTAGAAACCTTCCTAGTACTATACTAAATATCTTCCCAAAGTTTCATGGCGTTCCAATGAGTGGTTTGGTCAGGCATAAAGGACAGACAGACACACATACATTCATTTTTATATATATACTAGCGGACGTACCCGGCTTCGCCCGAGGTTTTACCCGAGTAAAGGTTTGCCTAGCGAACATTTGTTAAAACAATTCTCTAAAAACTTATTTTTAAAAAAATGATATATTTTGATAATTTGAAACTCGTAAATTTGAATCTCTCGATAAAGTGAACATTTTTTCCCGGTCCCTGTGTGCCGTGTCATCCTGAATTTTGTCTTTCCTAATTTTCTACATTACAAAATCATCGTTTTATCTAGTGAACATTTTTTCCCGGTCAAATATTTGCCGTGTCATCCTGAGATAATCTTACTTTTGATAAATAATATTTAAGATAACAAACTTAGTGATAAGAAAACTTGTATTCAATGGGGGCGCTGCTTGCGAGTTAAATCTACAAATCTGCAAATAACTCTAAGGATATTCAAGTTATTCATGAAATTATTTTTCCAAAACCTTCCTGGTGATATACCTAATAATAACCCAAAATTTCACGGCGATTGGATGTATGGTTTTTGAATCTATAGAGTACAGACAAACAGACAGACATTCAATTTTATATATATAGACTAGCGGATGTGTACCCGGCTTCGCCCGGGTTTTATCCGAGTGAAAGTTTGCCTAACGAATATTATATACTAGACGAATGGCCCGGGAAACGCCCGAGTTTTACCCGAGTGCGCATATATTTTAAAAACGTTTTAATTCAAATACTATTCGTTACAATTATAAATTGGCGCCATGGATGTCAATCTTGTGAAACGTCCCGTTCCAAACTGTGTGTTTTTAAAATGTTTTAATTGAAATACTATTCGTTACAATTATAAATTGGCGCCGTGGATGTCTCTCTTGTGAAACGTCCCGCCCCAAACTGTGTGTGTCTTGAAAATATAAAAATAAAAATGTTAATTTTCATAAAGATTTCATCATGTCGATTTTTTTTTGCATTTCACCTACTAAATCGATAGAGATAATTACATTTGCAACATGAACTTAGGTATATTGACTAAATAGAAAACTGCATAGTAATAAAGATCATTTTTTAAAGGCACCATATCGTCTTTTTTTCAATAAAATCGAAACAAAAATTAACGATAAATAACGATAATTGCCTTAAAAAGAAATTGCCTTAAAAAAAAGAAACATTCGCGGTGATTTTGTCTTGCATTCGTTTATACAATTATTATATACGAATGACCCGGGCAACGCCCGGGTTTTACCCGATTAAATGCTTTCATTCAAATACTATTCGTTACAATTATAAATTGGCGCCGTGGATGTCATTCTTGTATAATATATAAATGTGTTTTAAAAATTGTAAAAAAAAAAAAAAAATGCTTCGGCCGGGATTCGAACCCGGGCCGCCCGCGTGGCAGGCGAGCATTCTACCACTGAACCACCGTTGGTTATGAAAAATCCCATCCGTGAGCTTCAGACAGACAAACAGACAGAATAAGGCAAATATATAAGTAGATTATGAAGTATAATAAACAATGTTAAAGATTAGTTTTAATTATTAATCAAGATTGTGTGTGAATATGTGAGAAAGATGTAATATCGTTGTTGTTTTCTTGGCCGACTGTTTTACATATGGTGTTATCTTAAAATTGCTTGTTTTGAATATTTTTTTAGATTGAGATTATTAGCTAGTATGTAAAAAATTAACTCTGTTGAATTTATTTTTTGTATTTATATATAAATAAAATTAACTCTGTTGATTTTTTTTGTATTTAATCGATAACAGCGAAGTTACGCATGTTAATGTTAGGAAAAATATTTTAATGTTAAGCAAAACCTGCTCCATCTCGTTTTACATAAATGTTGAAAATTTGGTCGAAATTGATGCATTGTAACGAAAGTTTTTAGCGAACAACACTTATGAAATTTGCATTTTATTAATATAGATATAATATATGTACAATAAATATGTAAATGACGTCTCTCCACCGCTGCAGAGTTCGATGGAAAATCGCTCCCGTATATCTAGAGTTATCACGGATTTGGCGATTTGCGAAGAAAAAAAAGTAGATTACGTGCTCCGCTGCTGAGGAGATAGTGATGACGTGGTCCACGAGGCCCACCGCGAGATCCAGGTCTGCAAAACTGATGGAGAACGCTTTTTAGATGAGAGAGCTGACGGCGCTGTAGGACCAGTAACGGTGATACAGCGACAGGTCGATGGTTCCTTAAGTGATGTAGACAGATTATCTCAACGCCGGGTGTCCCGAATAAGGCAGGGCATGTGGACCAGCCAAAGTGCGATGTCCACTGCATGGACCGCCAAAGGAGCAAAAACGGAGGGTAAGGGTTCCGTCGACCCCAGGCGTCCAGCCCCGAAGCTACCTTAGATGGTAAGTGCTGCCAGGAAGAGACGCTCTATCATACGACGTGCAGAGCGCGGAATTAGGTGAAGAAGAGACAGATGTTCACTTTCACTAATACTGTTTTACCTTCACCCGAAGGCTTTGATAAAATAACTGTGAATATACATATAGGAATAGTGGGAAAAAGAACATATGGGTCAAAGAAGAAACTGAATGCCATGAAGAATTAATTATAAGAGCTCAAGATAAAGAAGCATGTACCAAACGAGGCACCCTCCCCGTTGATAATAAATTATAACAATGCATTTTGGTTCACCATCCCACTACAAAAGGTACGAAACTAGTATTGTAGTAATTTATTCATCATTACCTTAAAGTGTGACTTGGGTGATGAATTAATATGTATTTTATTGCATTTTAAACGACGAAGATGCCTCTATTTCATATGAATTCCATCATTACGAAACTTCATGTTTTATAAAAAGACTAGCGGATGTACCCGGCTTCGCCCGGGTTTTACCCGAGTAAAGGTTTGTCTAACGAACATTTGTTAAAACAATTCTCAATAAACTTATTAAAAAAATAATATATATATTTTAATAATTTTAAACTCGTAAATTTGAATTTCTCGATAAAGTGAACATTTTTTCCCTGGTCCCTTGAAATATACTCGATAAGTTGAATAAAATCAATATTAATTGGTTTCCTCGGTAATTGGAAGTTAAAGGAATAGTATCTTGCCTTGGAATTATTCTCAAAGAAATTGTCGTGTCATCCTGAATTTTGTCTTTCCTAATTTTCTACATTACAAAATTATCGTTTTATCTAGTGAACATTTTTTCCCGGTCCCTTGAAAATTACTCGATAACTAACTTTGACTTGTGCGCAATTAATAGGTAGAAAATCTAACTTTTGATAAATAATCTTTAAGATAATAAACTTAGTGATAATAAAACTTATAGATAAAAAACTTGTTATCATCGTCGCAATGGGGGCGCTGCTTGCGAGTTAAATCTACAAATCTACAAATAACTCTAAGGATATTCAAGATATTCAAGAAATTATTTTTCAGAAAGCTTCCCAGTACTATAATAAATAACTTACCAAAGTTTCATGGCGTTCCAATGAGTGGTTTGGTCAGGCATAAAGGACACACACACACACATACATTCATTTTTATATATATAATATAGATAGACTAGCGGATGTACCCGGCTTCGCCCGGGTTTTACCCGAGTAAAGGTTTGTCTAACGAACATTTGTTAAAACAATTCTCATAAACTTATAAAAAAAAATGATAGATATATTTTGATAATTTGAAACTCGTAAATTTGAATCTCTCGATAAAGTGAACATTTTTTTCCCGGTCCCTTGAAAAATACTCGATAAGTTGAATAAAATCAATATTAATTGGTTCCCTCGGTAATTGGATGTTAAAGGAATAGTATCTTGCCTTGGAATTGTATCATTATTCTTGTCTCAAATAAATTGCCGTGTCATCCTGAATTTTGTCTTTCCTAATTTTCTACAATACAAAATCATCGTTTTATCTAGTGAACATTTTTTCCCGGTCCCTTGAAAAATACTCGATAAGTTGAATAAAATCAATATTAATTGGTTCCCTCGGTAATTGGAAGTTAAAGGAATAGTATCTTTGCCTTGGAATTGTATGATTATTCTTGTCTCAAATAAATTGCCGCGATATCCTGAATTTTGTCTTTCCTAATTTTCTACATTACAAAATCATCATTTTATCTATTCTCCCAATATATATGTTGTAGATAAATGATAAAACTAACTTTGACTTTTGCGCAATTAATAGGTAGAAAATCTAACTTTTGATAAATAATCTTTAAGATAATAAACTTAGTGATAAGAAAATTAATAGATAAAAAAATTGTTATCATCGTCGCAATGGGGGCGCTGCTTTCGAGTTAAATCTACAAATCTGCAAATAACTCTAAGGATATTCAAGATATTCAAGGAATTATTTTTCAAAAACCTTCCCGGAGATATAGCTAATAATATCCCAAAATTTCACGGCGATTGGATGTAAGTTTTTGAATCTATAGAGTACAGACAGACAAACAGACAGATAGACAGACATTCAATTATATATATATATAGATAATAAAATAAGAAATAATAAAAAGATGAAATTCATTCCTTCGATGATTCATTTTTTTCCGTGTATTTTAAAATTATTATTATCATTTAAGCATCTAAACTTGTTCACCTGAAATAATCCCTCTTAAATACATTATAACGGGTGAGAACCCGCTGTCCTTTCAGTTATATGCTACGCTTGAAAATATGAAACCCTTTTTTTTTAATTATTAATTAAAAAGCACACGCTATATATCCTATGTAGATATTTGAGTGTAAAGGCTCACAAAGTATACTATAAACATTCGAAAATTGTATTTATATTTACAAAATAGAAATGTAGTGCATTAGCTAGAATTTGTTTGCGTCGACATCTAAACAAATATAATTACCGAAACCCGCAATCCATACGATTATCATGATTTGGATTAATAATCAAAGATCCTTTACACAAATTCACAAAATTATATTATTTTAAAATGTTGAAAACAGAATATTGATTTTCTTCATAACACACAATTACAGTTTGATAATAACATAATAATAATAATAAATATATAACATTTATTGATCTACCAATTACTCAGGTTGACCATAGGCAAAACCTGATCCTTCTGCTAGTAGTCTTTTAAAAGTTATTTTTATAACTTTTCAAATTATAAATTTCAATTTAATTATTTTGCCATCTCATTCTGAAATATTAAACTAGATTATATTCTATCTCATTATATCTAATATCATATCTCATTCTAACAAAATATATGGCACCCAGAGGAAAACTGAAGAGCTGACTTGTCTTCTCCGTGACAACAATGTGCATATTGCTTGTCTTCGGGAGACAAAATTGAATCACAATCTGAGATTCAATATCAAAGGTTATACAACACTACGAAAGGACAGACCGGGAAAATTTGGAAGAGGACTTGCCATTTTGATTAAAACACCAGAAATCAAATTTAAGGAAAGAGCCTATAATCAGAGTAAGCCTACAGAAAGCACGACAGAAGCTCAGGCAATAGAAATCTACCTCCCAGAAAAAACAATAACAATCATAAATGTTTATCACCCCGATAACACTAGCATCAATACAGGCCTGATAGAGACATTAAGTGAAGCGTCTTCGGATATCACAATCATACTTGGCGATTTTAACGCCAAAAGTCCAACTTGGGGATCACCTGTCCAGGATAACAAAGGTCAGCAGGTTGAGGACATGTTAACCGACCTCGACCTTACACTGTTAAATAATGGAGAGAACACCTATCTATCCAAGTCCACAGGAACTGAATCCGCAATAGACATCACAGCGATAAATTACAACATCGCACCCACAACACAATGGAAAATCCTGAAAAGTGCAATCAGTGACCACAGACCAATTTTAACAACCCTAAACTTCAAAATTGAGAATGTCCAACAAAATAAAAGAACATGGAACTTTAGGAAAGCCGACTGGAAAAATTCACAGAAAAGCTCGAAGAACTGTGCAAAGAAGAATCAAATTACAGAACGCTTGACAAAAACTTGGAAAAATTCTCTTCGAACATATCCAAAGCTGCAAAAGCATCGATACCTAGAGGCAGACGTAAAGACCTGTGGATACCTTTCTGGAAGGACCACAGCATCGAGGCAATGATTGCAGAGAGATACAATATCAATGAACTTCTCAAAACAAATAAAACAGAAGAAAACAGAAAGAAACTCTTTGAAATTAGTCACAAAATAGAACAAGAAATTTGGATATGCAAACAAGAAAAATGAGCAGAATTTTGCGAAAAAATGGATCCAAGAAAGGACAGCCAACACTGGAATATAATTAGAGTGTTAGAAAACAATCAAAACCAACCACAATCCTCCAATACTCTAACCGATATGAATAGAACAGCGAGAACGAACAAACAGATGGCTGACATAATTGCTGAATATCTTTCAAGCACTTCTAGACTCAACTACACGAATAAAGACAGGACTCTAAAAAATAATATAAAAAAGTTAGTTAAACAAGCAAGAAATTACCATCAACAAGATATTTTTTCGAGAGACTTCACACTGAATGTGCTAAACTCATCAATAGAAAAGTTAGATCCCAAGAGGTCACCAGGAGATGATCTAATCTTTGGTCAAATGATTAAACACTTTGGAGACAAAGCTAAAAATCAACTCCTACGAATACTGAACATTTCATGGCAAACTGGTAAACTACCAAAGAATTGGAAGATATCAATTATAGTGCCAATACTGACACCAAACAAAGATGCCAAGGAATGCAAGAATTATCGGCCAATTGCTCTCACCAGCATACTTTGTGAAATAACAGAACGAATTATCCACTCTAGGCTCATAGTATGGCTCAGTAACAATAATAAAATAAACTTCTACAAACTTCCTATAGATCCAGACACTGTACAACTGATAAACTGTTCTACTTCTGCCAATCAATAATAGATTCTTTCCAGGAAAAACCAACAAAGAAGACAACGGCCGTATTCCTGGATATGACCTCAGCTTTTGATCGAGTGGGGAGGGAGAAATTACTTGAAAGGCTGCACAACATCGGAGTAAGAGAAAAAGCCTTAATCTGGATTGCAGACTTCTTAAGGGGAAGAAGGATAAAGGTTCGGGTTAATGGAGCATTTTCCAAGGACAGAAGAACATGGGCTGGTGTACCTCAGGGATCTGTGCTCAGTCCTCTACTCTTCCTGCTAAATATTAACGACATCCATCCTTACCTCACTGAAGACACAAAGGTTGCCTGTTATGCAGATGGTATAGCCATATGGCACACAAGTAGCAGTATAGAAAAATCAGAAAAAATACTGAACACATCAATGAGAGGACTGGAGAAGTGGGCAATGGAACTCAAAATGACCATAAACCCAATAAAAACAAACCTATGCGTCTTCTCCACTGACAGGAAAAACAGGCATAAATTTAATCCCAAAATAAGCGTAAACAACCAAATATTTGATAAAATTAGAAATCCAAAATACCTAGGTGTGATACTTGATGAGGAAATGCGATTTACAGAACACATAATTAGCACCTCAAATAGAGCTACCAGAAAACTAAATATTCTGAAAAGGTTATGTGGAACAAATTGGGGAGCAAAACCCTCAGAACAACATATACCACCTTAATAAGGCCAATAATGAAATATGCAACACCTGTCTGGGCTCCCTCAAGCTCATCACTAAAAGGAAGACTAGACAGTGTTCAAGCAAAAGCGGCCAAAAAATCACTGGTGCTGTTTCTTCCACCAATAATGAGAAAATTCAAAGAGAATGTGGCCTAGACCTACTCGAAAGCAGAAGACAATTAGAAACAATAAAATTCACAAATAGCTTAAAAAGTAAAAAAACCGAACACATATCCCATAGAACCTATTTAAACTGGACACAAAAAGAAAGACTTAAAAGATCTTCAACACTTCAGTACGACAACAACATTAGAAAAGGCATAAACATGAAACACAGAGGTTCTTCAAGAAGAACCAACATTACCTTCAAATATAATCATCAATCTCAACCTGAACGAACCCTGCAATAAAAAAGAGAACAAAACCATACTTGAAAAGAAGGGACTTGATACAATTGATTTATATGATCAGAAAAATTATTTATTAGCATACACAGATGGATCATCAGACCTTACTCTGAGTAATGGAGGGGCCGGAATTAACATAATACTCCAAGATGGAACACGCATCAAAATCAAAGAAGGAGCAGGAAAGATTTCGTCAAACTTCACTTGTGAACTGACAGCTATCTGGAAAGCCCTTGATGTATGCCTAAACCAACCATCCCTGCATCAAGCAGAAGGAATCATAATATACAGCGACTCCAGATCCGCTCTAGAAGCAATTCAGAAGGGCAATACTAGAATCACGCAGAAAATACACTCATTACTTACCCAACTGGAAACATTGGAGAAGAACTGCATTCTACAATGGATTCCTGCCCATGTTGGGATCGAGGGTAATGAAATGGCAGATGAATTGGCAAAGGAAGCTAGAAATCTGAGCCAAATAAAAGAACAAATGTCAGTATTTGACGCTGATGCTTTGGCAAAATACAAGATAATCAAACAAAAAATAAGAAAAGATCAAATATGTGAAATAAACTCTGAGAGAAAACTGACAAAAACCATAACAAGACTTAGAACAAAACACCATAAAGGAATGATAATACATCCAGATGGCACAAGAACTTATAAAGCGTGCAACAATTGTCCTGGTGTCGAACTAACACCTACTCACATATTCTCATGCCCAGCAATGGCCGCAGCCTTGCCGAAAATTGACTTAGACCCAGAGCAGCAGCTTTACACACCCAAGATAGTGGATATTGCTGCTGCTGTGATGGAGATGCATGGAGACATCTGAGACTCTTCTTTGGACACGACAACAACAACAACACAACAACAAAATATATTTCCTTTAATATATTTTAAAAATCCTAAATAATGGTATTCAAATATCTTTATGAAAATTTGATTATCTCACCTCTCTATTCATCTTTTGAATTATTTTAATGGGGGTTTTTTAAATAGAAATCTTGAGATATTGTGAATATATAAAACACATATTTATTTTTGAAATATTTTTTTGACACTTTTCTTTTTAAAATGATTTTAAATAAATAAGGCTTGAATAACACTTCTTGCATCAAAAGAGGACTCCGCTTTTAATTGAAGAAATTGATCCACCTTTCCCTTTCAGTTATATGCTACGTTTGAAATTATAAAACATTGTAGCTGTGTAACATTAATTTATTCTCAAATTGTGTTCTACTACTGCTACCGTTTCTTTATTAATTGAAAGAAGCTAACTACCTACGCGTTTCGGGATGTTGGCCCTCATCAGCGTGTGTGGTGCAAGCTGTACCTCAAACACACACACAAAAAATAAACTGGCTTTTGGGACATCCTGAAAAACCATGAAACAGGTATTTGGGCCTGAAGGGCGTGAGAACGCAAAATATTTGAGAAATAGTACAAAAGAGAAATTGTATTTGGCCAATTATAGTTGACACAACATTTAGTTGACTTCCATTCCGGCAGATAGCGTGATTCATAAGCAACCTTTAGTTGACGATCAGGTGATGTCCTTTCAAAAGATAAATTCAGGGTGGCACGTAAGTCCCAATAGCATTTAAAATTCCAAAATAATAAATTATTTATAATATTTGTCTGATTAGCATATGTGTGTGTTCAGGTTTCATCCAAGTTTAATTCAGAAATGGTCATCCAATGATATTAAAGAAATAATTAAAATTATTAAACTCAATTATCAACACGGTAGTTTCACAACTCTACGACGTCAATGATCAAAGCATTCTGAGTCTTCAGCACCTTCTAAATCAACCGTAACAAGAATAATTACGAATTTTGACACTACCGGTAGTGTGGCAGATCTCCCTAGATCAGGAAGACTACATTCTGCTACCTGTGAAACTAATATAAACCTAGTTAAAGGATCTTTAGAAGCTAGTCCCCAAATATCAACAAGGAGGTTGTCTCAAGAACTAAAAATACCCAGAATCTCCATTCAAAGAATGCTAAAAGGTCTTGGTTATAAGCCCTATATTTTCAAATTATTGGGATAATAAATTGGTTCGTGCGGTTTTAATAAAGATACCGCTACTAGTTTATTATTCCACTGTTTCATCTGGAAACACCATTATTATGAAGCGTCATCATAAGGCTTCCTTTTTTAGTTACCGTCAATTCTCTGAAGTATAAACAACCTAGTTTCTGTTTGCCACTCAAATGTCAACCTTTGTACCAAATAAGGTGTTTTTGCGGGGAGTTTTACTTCATTACTTCAATATGAAGAAAAAAGCTTTTGCGAATCATCGTAGTTTATAATGACCATGCTCTAGCTGAACGAATGTGTCAGAAGTGGTTTGCACGGTTTAAAGTGGTAATTCTGATTTGGAAGACGAGGAAAGACCCGGAGCGCTACCAAATTTTGAGGGTGAATAATTAGAGACAAGGCTCGATGAAGATCCAACATAAACGCAAAAAGAACTCGCGAAAACACTTGGAGTCACTCGACCAGCCATTTTTTTTATCGCTTAAAAGAAATAGGAATGATCCGAAAGTTTGGAAATTGGGTGCCGTATGAGCTGAAGCCAAGAGACGTCGAACGCCGTTTTTTAACGTGTGAACAACTGCTCCAACGTCAAAAGAGAAAGGGGTTTCTGCATAGAATTTTAACTGGTGATGAAAAGTGGGTCCATTACGATTATCCAAAACGTCGGGTAACGTATGTATACCCTGGCCGTGCCTCATCCTCGATGTCCAAACCGAATATTCATAGGAGAAGATCATGCCGTGTATTTTGTGGAACCAGCTAGGAGTGATATATTATGAGCTCCTACAACCGAACAAAAGTATCACAGGGGAGTTCTACTGAAGACAATTGATGCGTTTGAGCCGAGCATTGTGAGAAAAACGGCTGCAATACGCCAATAGACACGACAAAGTTATTTTTAAACATGATAATGCTCGGCAACATACTGCAGCATACGTTAAAACGTACTTAGAAACGCTCAAATAAAAAGTCTCACCACACCCGCCGTATAGCTCAGACATCGCTCCTTCCGAATTAATTTCTTCGGATCAATGAAACATGGCCTGGCTGACGAGCACTTCTCCAATTACGATGAATTCAAAAAATGGATCAATGAATGGATAGCGGCCAAAGAGCCGGCCTTTGTCCGAGATAAGATCCGTCAATTGCCAAAAAGATGGGAGAAGGTAGGGGCTACGACGGACAATACTTTGAACATTGAAGGTCCAACAAATTTTTCACAATAAAGCTCCAAGTTTCGAAAAAAACCACACGAACTTGTTTATACTCCTAATGATTCATGCACTTCATGAAGATGATTGGGATAGAAGGGTGGAATTTTGTGAAAAAATGCTCGAAATGTTCCAAAATGATGAAAAATTGCCTAATCAAAAACGTGGACAAATTTTTTAATTGAAAGGCCATGTCAATCGACATAATTGTGTTTATTGGGCTTCAGAAAATCCAAAGGTAAAAATTGAGAAGGAGAATTTGTCCCCTGGCTTAACTGTTTGGGGTGGAATTTGTTCTGAAGGAATAATCAGACTTCACATTTTCGATGAAAACGTAAATGGTGAGAATTATTTGAAAATGTTGGAGGAATTTATGCATCCGATTTTGGTTAGAAAAAAACTTTTACCTCATGCAGGATGGTGTATTCGCTCATTTCTCAAACCTTGTTAGAACATTTCTCAAATAAAGTGTTCTCTAACAATTGGATGGGGCGCCGTGAACCCATTGATTGGCCTGCGCGTTCACCTGATCTTACTCTGGCAGATTTTTTGTGGAGTTATTCAAAATATAAAGTTTATCATAGATAATCCAAGACTTTTGAGCAAATGAAAATTGCATTAGTAAAAATATTTAATATTCTTGATACGGATTTAGGTGCTCGTGTTTGTCAAAGTGTCCATAAAAGTTTTGATTGTTTTTGGAAGCAAATGGAAGACATTTTTAATGTCATAAAGTCGTACAAAAATCAACAAAACATTGATTTAGCTTGTTCCAAAGATATTTGTGATAACCCAATTATATAATCGATATTGCACTTTTCCTGAAAAATGCCTTTCTCATGGTGTAAACATTTTAATATCAAGTATATTTTCAGCACAATACAACAAACAAAAGCCTTCATGTTAGGACATATTGAATATACTTATATATTGTTCTTGTTAGAAGTGGTATGGAGAGTGGGAACGTATAATCTTTATAAACGACATAGAGAAAATATCATTTTGGTATTTAAAATAAATATTATTAAATATATGTTTTGCAATAATAATATAATGACACACACGATGATTTGCCAAAATATGTATCGTTGTTTTTTAATTATGCAATAATTGGCCGAATAACCTTTCTTGATTAATCAAGAAAAGCTAACCGCGTATGCGTATCAGGTTTTGGCCTTAACTGCTGTACCTCCAAAACCAAAAAAAGGCTATTTCTGGAATAATTTTGAAAGAATATTGATTAGTTGGTATTTATTCCGAAAGATGGATCATGACATCAGAAAATTTTAGTTGCCCCATCAAGATATTCATTTTTATTAATTTAATCACCTGATCAAAGTTTAATTTCAATTCCGTATTATTTTTCATATATATAAATGGGTGATAACATTGGAAAACCATACTCTTAACTAACTACAATGATTAGCATGATATTCTGCTAAATGTGTAAACATTGTGTCTGCATATAGTTTATACCTATTTAGAATACTCTTAAACCAATGCTAATGGAGGCCTGGAACATTATGTCTATGAATGTTTGTTTCAATCTCTAGCAACACACCTATGTTCGATCATTATATCTCTTGATTATTTTATGTTGATATCTAATAAATGTACAGCAAACTATTTCTTAACCTAACATTGATTATCACTATTCGGTGTCTTCTTTTTATATATAACAGAGGGTGAAGCATAGGTTTCGCAACATTTTAATTACATTATTCCATAATGTATAGCTTTATAACGAAATATGTCTAGCATTCAAATTATAGGCCACCGTGTAGCATCCACTAAAGCCATCTTTCTATCAGTTCTTCCCGAGCCGATACCAGTTCTGTTCTAGCGAAGAAATCCCCCACCCCAGCTTCCAACTCACTTCGTCACTAATATTCGCCAGCGAAGGAAGTGGTAAATTGACCGGAACAAGTAATAATTCAATAGCGCGGTGTTCAGTCTATATTCTGGATGGGTCAATATTTGAATACCTCAAGATCCTGGAATTTTCAATGCGTCCTTGGAGCAGTATAATGTTTCGCGTTATCTTGGGTGCTTCTGCCTCAAAACAGTATAAAGACGCTCCAGCCGTTCAGAGTACAAAGTGGAATTGATGATTCGACCGTTTGGAAATAAGTGATAGGGAATTAATTTTTCGTATCTTTATCGGAAACACAGAATCGACTTATATTCGAATTTATTTGAATGAAATCAAATTGTAAAATATTGTGTGTATTCGAGAAAAACAATTTACAGATTGAAGAAAGTTATAATATTTTAACATTTTAGATAAATTCGGATGGTTTTGGGTAATGACTCCAGGTAGTTTCGATGTATAAACCCGACATTCAATATTGTTTTTGAATTGTATAATATTATATTGTTCTAGGAAATCGCTCTAACTATTGTTTAAACCCTCTTCGGGATCCATGTTGTTACCGTGTACCGCACAGAGAGAAACAACATTTCAACGCTTAAATAAATAAAAAAAAACTCAAAAGATGCTTAGCCACTGATAAATAAGACACCATGTAATTAACAACAATATCTTTTTGATTGGAACATATAAAATATATCATAAATACCTATTTTAATACTACAATTCAAACACGTGATGCTTTGGAGAGAGAGAGGCAGAAAATAAAATTTTAAATATTGACCTTTTAAAAGGGATGGCCAAGCGGTTGTTAAAATTTCATGCTAAATCGCCGTTGTTTTTGAAGATTTTGAAATTATTTAAATTATATATATTGGAAACTCTAAACATCTAAATTTGAAATATTTTGGAGAACTTCACTTTGAATGTAGCATCCTTCTGTTTGAGTTGATAAATTTCGAGTTGCGTGCCAATGTGTTGGGGAAGTCGACCAAATATTCAGCGAGGTCCGTCCAATTATCACAGAGTTCCTATAAATAGTCGGAGAGTCCACAATTAGGACTATCGCAGGATCGCCATTGTTGCCTCGGGGGTGACAGAAAGTCACTTGACCGTGAAAGGCTCGGCCCCGTTCCCCACGTATTTAGACGCCGCGGGCGCCAGCTCCCCTCAGTCCGACATGACTTCTTCCAGCGCTCTCCTAGCCCTGCTGCTTCTGGCCCTCGCGGCACATGTGAGTACTTCCTACTTGTGACAATATTTCCTCCATATATATAGCTGTCATTAGATTCCTTATTTGACATCACAGGAAGATTATTTCATAAGATATATTTTTAAAAAATCATTTTCAAAAACATTTTTGGTAATATATTTAATTTTTTTTAAACAAAGCCGCTCTCTCTCGCTCGAGAGAGAGTTCTCACTCTCAAAGGGCAGAGTATTCAAATTAACACCTTTAGTATTTATTCAATATTCTGATTTTTTAAAGAACAAGAGCTTAAAATTTTTCGGTTTTCTTTAATAAATATATCACGCTAGTTTTTTTAAAATATATTTTTAAATATAGTATATCCCAAGTTGCCTATATTTTTTTCGCGAGATCATTTTTGCTATAAATATTTCATGAGATTTTTTCCAATATATTCCAACTCTATCTAATTATATATTGATGTTTGATGAAGTTAATGAGTAGACCCTGCAGAGGTAAAAGTTTACAATACTATATTTTCTATCAAGGGAGTGAGGAAGGTCATTTGTAATTGGACGACAGTGGACTTTTATAAGGCT
The DNA here is from genome assembly GCA_030710605.1 of Cordylochernes scorpioides. Taxonomy (NCBI): domain Eukaryota; kingdom Metazoa; phylum Arthropoda; class Arachnida; order Pseudoscorpiones; family Chernetidae; genus Cordylochernes; species Cordylochernes scorpioides. The sequence continues at coordinate 156,869,177 of CP092864.1, forward strand.
CTTCCCCATGTCTTTATCTCATCTAGTTTTTGAGATATAATTCGAATGTAAATTTCATTATAAACTCTGATTTTTTAATTTTAGGTATTATAGCAAACAACATTTATTACATTTCTAATAATGCCTCTCCTTAAATTTTTTATTTACTAAAGACAATGCAGCGTGTGAGAGTAGATTTGACGACACGAATCAATGCTATATAGCCGGCTGAATTTAGAGGTCGACCGATACACATAGACCTCATCCTTCTAGGGAATTACTATTCCAACAAAGGATGGCCCTCGCTATTCCTAGGATTTCCCTAAATTGGATAAAATCAATTGATTCCTTCATGTAAATGGTTTATATATATAAGCTAGATATTATTCACTCTAAAACAAAAGCAAATATCTTCTATTAGAATCGAATGGAGAAATGGTGTCAATTCGCTTTAGAAAATCTTTCGTGCATTTAATTGAAATCTTAATTGAATTTTCATTCCGAATTTGTGCCAAATGGTGAACCTATTTATGCAGAATTATATGCTATCTGACCAAATTTTATTATTTTTCGATATAAAAAAGAAATATCTTCAAATTTTAATGGCGATTCAAAACCTTTTATACCCAATCTTAATAATATCATGGTGAAACGTATATAACCAACACTTTTTTTCACTCTCCCTCTCTTTAAAAAAAGCACTAAAATTGTACAAGTTTATTTTACAGACCCCCAAGATTTTCAGCGAATGATAATGTTGAAATTGATTAAATTATTTTCATTCTGCACTTAAATTGAATGTACATGTTTCGCCCATTTTTCCAGATATTTTTATCATCTAACTATTACATAATAAATATTTCAGTATTATACTATATATGAGCATTTTATATGCTCATGTGAACGGTCAGAAAATTATGTTTTGATGTTTTGTTTTATTATCAACACCTGACCATTTTTCTTTTTCTCATTTTATCACACACATGTTACGATATTTGTATATGTTTAATTTTTAGGGAGGTCTCTTACACTAAATGCACTCATATTGGTAAAATAAATTGACAATATATCTATTCTTTGTATCAAGTAGTTTATTTTAAACTCTCGAATGAAATACCTCACAGTTGATATAGAAATGGTATCCTATATTATTGTGAACGATAGAAATAGGAACCATTATTTACATATATTGTTTTTAAGAAAACTAATTGAAAATAAAACACTTCAAATTTTAAAAGGAATACGTCTAAAAAATAATAGTCGAAATATTTTTAAATAATAAAGATATATAATGATATATAATATTATTTTAAAATTATATAATACATATATAAATATTATTAGAAGAAGAAGCGCCAACCTTTGCTTATTTTGCGATTGACTAAAATCGAAGGTACTCAGTAAAAAAAAACCAACTCCTGCATATCAAAAACCCCCAATATAAGGCGTCTTCGTTGTGAGAAGATTACCAAAAAGGTCTTTAATGCTGTAACCTCTCATGTTGTTTAACCTACAAAAAGTCAAAATATGATAATCTTATTTTAATATATTCAAAAATCTCAATTTTTATCTTAATATTTAATTGGTTCAATTCAAGTATGCACACACACAAAATTTCTATAATATAATATCAAATAAGAGTGTACCTGTTCCGAAGGCTCGATGTTTGACGGGTAAATATATTTAATACAACACTTTACTGTTTTAAAAATTAGTTTTCAAGCTATCATAGAAATATGTTGAACCTAGTTAACACTATTCCGAAAGAGAACTTTTAACAAAATCAAACCTTTGGGAGCAGAGGTGTGAGCGTCATTGTGGCAATTTTACGTGGGCCCATATATGCCATAGAGGATTCATATCTAGAATAAACTTATTAATCTATTATATTGAATCTCTATCTTACAAATTTTAGGAATGTATTGTTACATATTATTTTGTTCATCTGAGTATTACCGTCTACCCATGCTGTGGTTTCAAACATTCAAGTTACCTTCCTAAAATGTTGAAAGACGTCCGTTCGTTACCTGTGAAGTCGCCAAGAGAACGATACCCTATCTTCCTAAATGAATTAACTAGCCCTGTTGTGAAATAATATCTATTCCCCTTTTGCTTTCCTAGTAAAACCTCGTCGAAATCAACCTTCAAACTTAATTTCGAACTATCTCTGGAAAATATGGGGACGTGCGTGTGAGGAAATTTCTAGATGTTATTTTCTTCACTCCAGAAATCATTTCTGTAGCTGCGAGATTATTTTTTTAGTGAGGTTCAGCACATCTGCCATATCTACCATTGCAGATAAATTGGCATATGAGACTATAAGGATTCTAAAAATAGATTTAATATTGTGATAAATAAATTTATAGAGACAAGCTATACAACGACTGAAAATAGCGAACATATAGTCAAAATGATATCATATTTCTTAATTGATAGATATATAATTCGTTTTAAAAATGTAATTATGTGATAAAACTATAGCTTCAATGTGTAAGATATCTGAGAATTTTATTTATAGGATACTAGCGGATGTACCCGGCTTCGCCCGGGTTTTACCCTAGTGAAAGTTCACCTAACGAACATTTGTTAAAACAATTCTAGAAAACATCCAATCCCTGCTGAATCTATACTTGGCAAGATAACTTTATGTTTGATTATCTGCTCCACCTAGCTGTACCCGTTCAAACGTTGCTGTCGTTGAACAAAAAGGCAGTTTTAATACCTAAATAATAATTTATTAATGATCAAATGCATACAATACATCAAAATGAAAATTAACAATAAAATTATCCCTACATAAATGTCATTTGGATATAACATATGTAAAAAATAATAGATATATTTTGATAATTTGAAACTCGTAAATTTGAATCTCTCGATAAAGTGAACATTTTTCCCGGTCCCTTGAAAAATACTCGATAAGTTGAATAAAATCAATATTAATTATCATTATTCTTGTCTCAAATAAATTGCCGTGTCATCCTTAATTTTGTCTTTCCTAATTTTCTACCTCACAAAATCATCATTTTATCTATTCTCCCAATATATATGTTTTAGATAAATGATAAAACTAACTTTGACTTGTGCGTAATTAATAGGTAGAAAATCATACTTTTGATAAATAATCTTTAAGATAATAAACTTTTTAAAAAAATAATAGACATATTTTGATAATTTGAAACTCGTAAATTTGAATCTCTCGATAAAGTGAACATTTTTTCCCGGTTCCTTGAAAAATACTCGATAAGTTGAATAAAATCAATATTAATTGAATCCCTCGGTAATTGGAAGTTAAAGGAATAGTATCTTGCCTTGAATTGTATCATTATTCTTGTCCCAAATAAATTGCCGTGTCATCCTGAATTTTGTCTTTCCTAATTTTATACATTACAAAATCATCATTTTATCTAGTGAACATTTTTTCCCGGTCCCTTGAAAAATACTCGATAAGTTGAATAATATCAATATATTAATTGGTTCCCTCGGTAATTGGAAGTTAAAGGAATAGTATCATTATTCTTGCCTCAAATAAATTGCCGTTGCATCCTGAATTTTGGCTTTCCTAATTTTCTACATTACAAAATCATCATTTTATCTATTCTCCCAATATATATGTTGTAGATAAATGATAAAACTAACTTTGACATGTGCGCAATTAATAGGTAGAAAATCTTACTTTTGATAAATAATCTTTAAGATAATAAACTTAGTGAAAATAAAACTTTTAGATAAAAAAAAAACTTGTTATCATCTTCGCAATGGGGGCGCTGCTTGCGAGTTAAATCTACAAATCTGCAAATAACTCTAAGGATATTCAAGATATTCAAGAAATTATTTTTCAAAAACCTTCCCAGGGATATACCTAATAATATCCCAAATTTTCACGGCGATTGGATGTATGGTTTTTGAATCTATAGAGTACAAACATACAGGCAGACAGACATTCAATTTCATATATATATATAGATTTTAAAATTATATATTTGCTTTATTTTGGCCACAACTTTACACCAATTTATAAGCAAAAATTACGCCAATTCCATCTATGAAGATAACAACTAGAAAGGTTGGTTTTGTGTTTAACTAAACCAACTAAATTCTAAATAAGTATATAAATAGCACTTCGGTGAAAATAAATTTTAAAAATAAAATATTTAAAACGCCACTATAGGGAAAATACTCGATCTGTTGCCATTGGGTTAAAGTAAACAACTTCACCTAAAGCATCATTTCTTCAGTTAGCAAAGTGGAAATTAAATGTATTTACTCCTTACACACAAGTTCAGACTGAATTTTACTTTTGAGGAAATAACCCACTAAGTTCAAGTAATTGGAAAGCCATTAAATTTCAGAAATAGTGTTAGAAAGGGGATGGCCTAATTAGGTATGTTCTAGATGGGACAGATTCTCTCTCCACGGTCCGTGTAATTAGTGTGCACGATGGGGGAAACGTATTTCAGCACATTTATGCAGCAGGAAGTGTGGCAGCTAAATATTTACCTCCCTAATCCCAACATTAGGCTGTCTCCCGCGTTCGAAATAGCTTGAGCTATTTGGGTTCTTTTTGTTATTTTATGTTCTGAATTTAAATAATTAATATCCTAAAAAAAATGAAAATTCTAATATTATTAAACCTACATATTAGAAGCTTATTAAACTAAAATATTGTAATAGGCTTTGCAGGTTTTGATGATTTATTCGAAAATAAGTATTAACGTCAAAAAACGTGAAACTTATTCGATAGGTAGAATTTGAATAACATTGTTTGATATCATATAAAAGTTCGTTTTATTTGAATTAAAAATAAATAACTAAAATTTAATTATTTAGCTTTAGTTAAACAACACTTAAATCTATTACTCTCTTCAAACGATATAAACTAGTCTATTTTCTCAATCCCCAATAATGAATGGATCACATTCTTAAGTCACAATAAATTCATTCACGGGAACTATTTCTTGAAGACTTTATAATATAATGCGGCTTATGATATTGTAGAACGACGTATGACAATTTCACCGCAAATGTTTCTTTTGAACGAAAAATCGTAATTTAAGGAGAATATTATGTTTCTAGTTTAAAATATTATGACGCAACGCTAGCCATTTTCGCATACCAATATTTTAATTAAAAACAAAGTATTTATACAGCAAATGATGATGATAAATAATCTCTATGAAAATATGAATATATAACAACTTCTCCCCACAACAAAAATTTACATTTCAAAAAACTTCGAAGGCCTTCTTAATCTTGAGGACCTTCTCAAAGTAGGACCCGATGCTTCACCAGTAGGATCTATTTCCTGACCAGCTTGGGGGGGTCTTCAATTTTAGTTGACTCTTGTGGAGTTGACGATGTAGACGGAGTTGCTTTCACTTTCCCCACAAACTCTGACTTGATCTAAATGCCGGTTTAAAATTTCTCCGTCATCTGTCTCTACCTTAATAGAAACAGGACCAGTTTTTTTCTTGCACTACACCTGGTAGCCATCTGGGGCCATGGTACCCTCGTGCTATAACTGCCTGTCCTTCATTTACTACTCTATGGGGTTTCCAATTCTTATAAACCTGTCTTCCTGTCGCATCCTTCCCTCCGACACACTTTCAGGATGAAATTTATTTATGAGACTCTTCAGGTTTTCTGTTCATCAACAACTGTGCTGGGGATTTTTGCGTCGTGCTGTTTATCGCTATTCTCATCGATAACAAAGATCTAGATAACCTAGTCGTCCAATTTCCCGAGCTGTTCTTTCTTAGCAGATTTTTAAGCGTCTGAATAGCTCTCTCCACCTGCCCATTTGACGCTGCATGATAAGGCGCACACAAGATGTGCCTTACGACATTTCTTTTAAGAAAGTCTTGAAAAGTTCCGATGTGAAGGACGTACCATTATCTGAAACTATCACATCCGGCAACCCGTGAGTCGCGAATATTTCTTTTAGACTATTGATGGTAGTTTCAGTAGATGTTGTAGACACGATTTTAGCCTCAATCCACTTAGAATAGGCATCTACTACAACCAGAAAAAGTTTCCTTGAAAGGGACCCGCATGATCAATATGTAGTCTCGACCAAGGTCTTGATGGCCAAATCCAAGGATATACGTCAGTTTTTGGCGGATCGTGATTACACGACAAACAAACTGCACAACTGGATATCATCCGTTCAATATCTCTATCCATCCCGGGCCACCAGCATAATCCTCGAGCTAGCGCTTTTGTTCCCACTATGCCAATGTGAGTATCATGTAACATATTTAAAATATCTTTTCTTAATCTTTCAGGTATAATCACTTTGCTCCCCCACAATAAACAATCTTTATGAACTGATATTTCATTAGATTTGGAGACAAAATATTTAAATTTATCATCAACTCTCCTTTCAGGCCACCCATTCATTTTCCAGAATTTAATCTTAGAAAGGATTGGATCTTTACTAGTTAGTTTTGCCACTTCCGAAGAATTAATTGCAGCATGTTCCGATTCTATAAAAACAACCTCTGAAGGGTTCGGAACTACATTGGACATTCATTTAAAGGAAGTCTACTTAATGCATCGGCATTACAATTTACTTTTCCCGGTTTATACTCTATAGTATAAGTATACGCAGCCAGAGTCAAACACCATCTCAACATGCGCGGCGATAGCACTTGAGGTATCGGCTTTTTTGGGTTGAACATTCTAACTAGGGGCTTATGATCAGTTAATATCTTAAATTTTCTCCCTAGAAGATACTGCGAAAATTTTGATACACCAAAAATAACCGCTAATGCCTCTTTATCAATTACTGCATATCTTATTTCGGTTTTATTTAAAGTCCGGGAGGCGAACATAACTGGTCTTTCCACTCCATGGTGTATTTGAGACAAAATGGCGCCAATGCCATACTCTGATGCGTCACAGTTGATTAAATAGGTAAATTGTCATCAAAAAGAGCCAACACCGATTCAGAACTAATCAAATCTTTAGCCTTATCAAAAGATCCTTGGTGTTCTCTTCTCCATTTACAAGGTGAATTACTATTCAACAGTCTATGAAGCGGTTCAACCACTGTTGACTTGTTTTTTAAAAACCTCTCATAGTAATTCAAAAGTCCAAGGAAAGATATTAACTCTTTTTTTATTACATGGCGGTCTAGCGTCTTTAATAGCTCTTAGCTTTTCATCAAATGGATGAACTCTTTATAGTCAATTTTTAGTCCTAAAAATCGATTTCAGACACGAAGAATTTGCATTTATCTCTTTTAAGCGAAGTCCTGCTTCTTTGAAACGCAAAATAACTTTTTCAGTTTTATTTTTAAGTCTTCAAAATTACTTCCTGCGATAAGGACATCATCCAAATATACCGCTACTCCATCAATTCCACTCAAAAGAGTGTCCATAAACCTCTGGAAAGTTCCAACGGCAGAATTCAAACCAAAAGGTAGACGTCTCATCTTGTATAAGCCTCTATGTGTATTAATAGCCAGGATTTCTGAAGATTCCTCATCAACTTTCAACTGCTGGTACGCTTGAGCCATATCTACTTTAGTAAACAATTTGCCTCCTCTCAACTTATCCAATAGTTGCGGAATTGTAGGCAACGGATATTTATCAAGATTAGATTATAAATTAACTGTTGATTTATAATCGTGGCAAATTCTTATGGAGCCATCATTCTTCAGAACTGTAACAATTGGAGAAGCCCATTTAGTAAATTTTACCGGTTCGATAACACCTTGTTCCTCTAGTACTTTCAATTTTTCATCCACTAAATTTCGTAGAGCAAACGGCACGGTTCTGGCCTTCACAAATTAGGGCTCAGCATTATCAGGAATATCAATGTGAATTAATGGGCCCATTATTGACATCAATTTCCTCCTTAAACAAATCCTCGAAATCAGGTGAAATAGGATTAGTTTCCAATGAATTTAAAAAGTTTAACTTCAGGCGAAAAGCTGAAAAAACCATTGCCTTCCCAGAATGTTGGGACCTAAACCATCAGCCACTAAAATTGGTAAACTTCTACTACCATTGGATAGTCTTATTTAACATAGAGTTTCCCGAGAATTTTTACTTGATTGGATGACCATGTATTTAGAAGTATCTCAGATTTTTAAAGTTGCGTCAATTTCCAATATTCAAGAAAAGTTTCTTTATTTAATAATAAGTATGCACTTGCCGAGTCAATTAACATGTGTACATCGTGGTTATCCAAATTTGCTGTTATATAATAAGGATTGTTTATCTCTTCCCTTCTCATGCAACATAAAGTTGGATTGCTATTAGCCCAATATAGGTTTCCAGATTTACCAACATTTGTTAAGCAAGCTTTTTGAACATGACCAATCTTGCCACATTTAAAACATTTTGCATTTCGGAATTTACATACATTTGGCATATCATTTCCTTTACAACATATGCAAATAATTATTTTATTATTCATTTTCTTGAATTCTTTAAAATGAACTTTGCCCGATTTAAATTTAGGTGGTTCAGTTTTGCTAGCTTTTTTCATCATATTTACTTCCGTAATTTTTTCTTGCAAAACACTGGCGTCTGCACTAGCCGATTCATCACGTATAGCAATGTTTAAGGCTTTTTCAAAAGTTAAATTACTTTCAGATAATAATCTTTTCATTATTAATTATTTTCTCAATCCACACACCAGTCTATCTCTCAATCGATCCTCCAAATCCATAAATTCACAATCTTCACTTAACTTTCTTAGCTCTGCAACATAGGCACTAACTAATTCATCACCCTGATTTCTTTTATTGAACAAAAATCTTTGGACTATTATATTTGGCTTAGGACAAAAATGATCCGTCAATAATTTAATTAAGTCATCATATTCCACGAAAGATAATACTTTTGGCGAGGCCAACGATCTTGCTATAGCATAAGTTCCAGCGCCTATTAGTGTAAGAAAAATAGCCTTTCGTCTTTCAAGATTTACAATATCGTTAGCCAGGAAGAAAAAATTCATTCTTTCCAAGTACACTATCCATTTCTCTGGAATTTTAGGATCAAAAGATTCTATATTTCCAAAACTCGCCATTTTAAAAATAAAATTCAACTTACTTAAGCTTCAACTTAGTAACAATAAAAGATTTTCTTCAGCTTTAACTTATTAAAAGATTTACCTTCGTCGCCAATTATTATGTATCTAGTTTAAAATATCATGACGCAATGCTAGCCATTTTTGCATACCACTATTTTAATTAAAAACAAAGTATTTACAGCAAATGATGATGATAAATAATCTCTATGAAAATATGAATATATAACAGAGAAATAACGACTATTCCCATCCGTGGACACTTTAATTTTCCGTTTATCATTACTCTTCACAATTCATCCATTCATACTTCATTCCTAAGGATAGAAATTCGTTATTTCTCCTTTAAATAAATTACGATTTTTCGTTCAAAAGAAACATTTACGGTAAAATTGTCAAACGTCGTCCTAGAAAACTTTATGATGACAACCTTTCAGAAAATATTTTGTTTAAAAAAATCTGTTTTTAGCCATTTGATCAGAAAAATCGTTGATTAATTATTTAAAATTTACACCAAAGTGAATAATTTCGCATAAGTCATAAATTTCTTATATTTTTATATTCAACCTGTTAAATAATTTTTATAGACTTTTTTTTTTAACAGTCAAACCATTGCCCATTGTGAATATTTCTAGTTAGTTGTTATATCGGTTAGGATAAAACCTTTTGAAATAGATAAAATATCAATTGATTTAAATCACGTGGACATAAATTAAACAATATCACAGGTTTCTAGAGATGATTTTCTTTTCATTTTATTAACGTAGTCTCAAGCTATCTCTGCCCTTCTACAGGAGAACATAAATAAACGAATAAAACGCTGCAAGATGTTAAAACTAGTTTTAGCGAATTGAAAATTCGCTATTCAAATATTATCAGGTAAGGAGAGAGAGATTGAAACTACTTTATTTCAAAGTACATATAAGATTATATATAGTTAAATACCTAAAATGAATAAATAAGATTAATAATGTTAGATATCTTCTTATATAATTGCCTTATTCTGTCTGTGTGAAGTTCACTGTGTGAAGTTCACGGATAGATTTTGGTCAGAATGGATAAAATAAAAAAAAGTCCCACGACCTTCCGCTTACCGGGCAGATGCCATGACCACTAGGCTATAGGCTCATTATTTCTTTATACCGTTATTATACCGTATTATATATAATTAAAACATTTTAAAACACACAGTTTGGAACGGGACGTTTCACAAGAGTGAAATCCATGGCGCCAATTTATGATTGTAACGAATAGTATTTGAATTAAAACGTTTTAAAATATATACGCACTCGGGTAAAACCCGGGCGTTGCCCGGGCCATTCGTCTAGTATATATATATATAGAGAGAGAGTATTTCATATTATATAACCAATTATAAATTATCGTATTAAATTTTGATATTATCTTTATTAATTGAACTAAATAAAGAACCCCCCCATATATTACTAAATATAAGATCAATATGAGACCGAAAAGGAAAGGATAAATGTTGAATTTTAATGAATAATTATACCAGTCGGGAATGAAAAAAAATCTCAAGAGAAAATATGTTCAAACGGATAGATATTCTAGGTTATATAATAATTCAATAAAAATAATCTATTATATGTGAAATGTTTCACTGACAAAATAGAAACCAAACTCTCTGAATAGGAATTCCTAACAATTCTCTATATATTAGAATCATTCAATATATCCTGCTTCCTTCTGTACACTTTTAAACCAGCGTTGTTGCCAACTTACAAGAGCATTTTGGTAAACGCCTTATCCAACCCTATAAACCACCCTCTAACAGCTTGGAGTGATATTTGTATCACTTTGAAATATTTACTACGCAGATAACCCTTTAATATTTGAAACAAGTAGAAGTCTGAGGGTGCCAGGTCAGGACTGTACGCAGGGTGAGACATCCAAGTTCACCCATGCATGTAATCCTCGCAGAAATCAGGTGCATTATCCTGATGAAATTTGATTAGGGTCCTTTTAAAGTTGGATTTGATTGGTTCAATCACTCTTTTTAACTTTTCTGATGATTTTGAATAATCTTCCATATTGATAGAAGAATTTATTTGAAGAAATTCCACTACTATTAGTCCCAAAAAGACAGAGAAAAGTATGTTATCCTTTGAAAGGGAAAGTTTTTTCTTTACTAGCTATGTTTAATGGGTTAATTGCATCGATTTGCGCTTTAAAAAAGGATCATTATTATAATTCCGTATGTCATCCCATATTATCATATATTTTTTGAAACACATGAGACACATGAGGAAAGTCTCCATGAGGTTTAAACAAATAAATTACCGACTTTGAAGTTTTGTCATTAATTTTAAGTATAATATTTGAAACCTAAGAATGTTAATAAGTTTAAGAACATTTCATTTTATATAAATATAGGTTTTCCGTTATTTGATAGGTCATTGTGTCAGGTTTTTCTTGATCAAATCCTCAATTAGAATCTAATTTTGGTCCCTCACTACAGATGTTGGTCAACCTGGCCTTTTCTTACCACTAGTATCAGAATCACACGAGGTTGGGTGCGATCAATCCATATTTTGTGCTTTTATCTATCCATGGCTTCGTTAGCTTCGAATGAATTACACTGGATAAAATTATTGCCGACTCAAACACAAACTCCATAACCGACAGTTGTCGGTTTCTTGTGTTTACTTAAGGCTACTAATCTGAAAAGAAACAAATGATAATTCTGTTTGCAGATATGAAAAATGAAATTTTATTTGATCAGAAGGATAATTTTTATGATGAAAAATTATTTGAGTATTTTCTATAGGTCATACATTTTATATTCAAAAATATCTCTTAGGAACCTAATATATATATAATTCGCCGAATGACCCGGGCAACGCCCGGGTTTTACCCGATTAAATGTTTTTATTCAAATACTATTCGTTACATTATAAATTGGCGCCGTGGATGTCACTCTTGTGAAACGTCCCGCTCCAAACTTTGTGTCTGAGAAGCGATATTTTTATAGAAAGATGATCTGGCTTTTGTTTTCTGCTCGAATGAATGTTTTTCTGTTAGAATTTTGTTCCTGTGTACAAAATAATGAACTGGTTTCACCCTTGGTCTCTGCTTTTTGGAATTTTTCCGGATATAATTTTGTATCTGATAATCAAACATGATACAGCAATATCGTCATCATCATTTTCTGACTAAAAATAATAGTTTTAATAACTGATTTATATATATTTTTAAAATATCCTATCATCTTCCCCGTTTTTTTTTTTAACCTATGTATGGAAATTTTGGTTTGAATTAGTTAACTACTGCGAATTTGTATACCGGACATATACAAACATACCAACATTCATTTTGATATATATGGATATAGAAGAGAGATAGAATTACTTGGAAAATTTGTAAGAATGTGACATAATGCATCAGAAACTATTAAATCTATATGTTTCGTTGGTTCTAAAATATATAAATATCTATGAGAATAATATTGAAAAGAAGATTAACAATCAATTTTGAAAACTCAGCTACTAGATTTGAACGAATGAATAAAAATGAATAGAAGAGACTTATTTCAATATATTATATTTAATATTAAAAATAATATTTTATATAGTTACACGGTCATTGGATACTCCTATAAGCAACCACTTACTTTCATTGCCCATGAATAGTTGTCCTTACCAAGTCAAAAAACAAGAAACGTTGTACGTGGTGTTTCCAAAATGTTTTAAACTTTCTACAATATGACGTTTCATAAATATTTATATGTTCAAATTGTGACAAGATATCCCAATAATAATACGGGATGGATATGAAATAATATACATTGGAAAATTCTTTTCAGAATGAACCATCAAACAATAAAATAATATAAATATACACCAAGCTATTTATGGTTTCTTGGTAATAAATTTTATTATAACACGAAAAATATCCCAAAATACATTGAGAATAAAGATTTTGTTTGTGAGAAAAGTTTGTGGGTTGTGGAAACCACATGTAGAGAGACAAACAGCGCCACAATATTGACCAAACATTTCAGGTTGATATGGCAGCCTCTTTTTATTCTATGTATTTTACTGTGTAGCTATTGAGGTAATATTTGTTGTTCTCAGGTGGCTTCTCCAATTTTGTTTTGAAAGGTATTGAAGAGCATACAATAGCATTGTGAAGGACTTGTTTATAGAGTCTTGATCTATTTGTGACGCGCAACAAAGGCAAGGAAGCGAGCGACACTCCGGAGGACTGTCACAAAGCATGATGAGACATTGTGGAGCGATTGAGAGATAATGTCGTCGCCCGGTATTGTCTCAGCCATTGTTAGCTGGAGGTCAGCTAACACGACACCCAACCTGATTTAATATAGCCACGCAATGCACGGATTATTAACTCGCTCTTGATTTAATGCCCTTTAAATTGAAGGTCGCATATGTGATGTCAGCCCTACCTGTATTTACTAGTTCTTTAATCAACCAAAATAGCTTTGCCATTATACAAAATTCATAAACGAGCGATATTTAAAACGTGAACAATTTGAAGCCCAAATTATTCATTTTTAAATAAAATAATTTTAATACTGCCCTTATTGTATACTAGACGAATGGCCCGGGCAACGCCCGGGTTTTACCCGAGTGCGTATATATTTTAAAAACGTTTTAATTCAAATACTATTCGTTACAATTATAAATTGGCGCCGTGGATGTCTCTCTTGTGAAACGTCCCGCCCCAAACTGTGTGTGTCTTGAAAATATAAAAATAAAAATGTGAATTTTCATAAAGATTTCATCATGTCGATTTTTTTTTTTTTGCATTTCACCTACTAAATCGATAGAGATAATTACATTTGCAACATGAACTTAGGTATATTGACTAAATAGAAAACTTCATAGTAATAAAGATCATTTTTTAAAGGCACCATATCGTTTTTTTTTTCAATAAAATCGAAACAAAAATTAACGATAAATAACGATAATTGCCTTAAAAAAAATTGCCTTAAAAAAAAAGAAACATTCGCGGTGATTTTGTCTTGCATTCGTTTATACAATTATTATATACGAATGACCCGGGCAACGCCCGGGTTTTACCCGATTAAATGCTTTTATTCAAATACTATTCGTTACAATTATAAATTGGCGCCGTGGATGTCATTCTTGTATATTATAAAATGAGTTTTAAAAATTGTAAAAAAAAAAAAAAAAATGCATCGGCCGGGAATCGAACCCGGGCCGCCCGCGTGGCAGGCGAGCATTCTACCAGTGAACCACCGATGGTTATGAAAAATCCCATCCGTGAGCTTCAGACAGACAAACAAACAGACAGAATAAGGCAAATATATAAGTAGATAATGAAAATAACAATGTAAAAAAAGTGATATTACGTGGAATATTGTATATATTTGTAAAGGAAGTGCTATATATACTTTCAATAATTCGAATTATTTATTAGGTTGACATATCAACCAACATGTTACCCGATTTATTGTTGTCCCAACGTTTCAGCATCTTACTCACACTTTATCAAGAGAATTGTATTCTGGAATCTTAACTTCTATTTCTGTACATAATTTTGAATCAATTGTCAATTATTGTTATCTTACCTGAGGTCAGATCAACAAAAGTCGAAATTTGGTTGTTAGGTCAGATTATATATTCTACCAGAAGCCTACCAGCGAGAAAATACATTTTTTAAAGAAAAATATACATATATATTCTAAATATAACTTTTTATATATTTTTAGGGTTAAAATGAATTAGAAAATTGAAAATTAGCGTGTAATGAATAAATGAAATTCTATTAAAAAATCCTAAGAATAGTAAAATGAGTTACATAAATCGATAACTGCGGGATAAAAGCTGGATCATCTTTTTCTTTATATATTATATATCCCAATACCTAAGGCAAGAACCCATGCACAGAAACGTCTGCCTTTGTGAGAGGACTGTTTATGGTATTGTTTGAATTTGAAACTACCTTTCGAGAATTGTGGCAAAATAGACGGACGAAGACAATACTATCCGCAGACATGGCACTAGTTCAAGAAGAACTACAGATCGCGAAGTCCGCCGAATTGTGCGAAAAGTCCTTGCCAAAATAAAAGCGACTGTACTCGAGATCCGGTCAGATGTCATAAACAGAATCAGCTCTCAAACCATTTTGAGACGATTGCATATATAGAATGAATGCTCGGAATCCATTCAGAGAATTACCTTTTCTCATTTCATGCAAAGTAATAGCGGCAAAACACAATAGGACATTCCGTTAGAGTAATTTTATATTTAATGATTTTTGTCGATATTCGTAGTAAAGTTATCGTCGACAACGTCTCCATCGGCATTCAGGATAAATAGAACATCCTGAGGTGACCTCAGAGCGCCACACTGGTCCAACCTCAGGTCACATGGTCGGGGGCAATCATCTATGACAACAGAACAGAGTTGATTGTCAATGAAGGAAGATAGACTGCCGTCAGTGTTTTGTCAAAGTTGTGAAGCCTATAATATTGGGAGTACAAATAAGTTTTGAGGGATTTGCAAAAGAAGCCACAACAAATATTATATAAATAGCATCGGACCTTGTAAGGTTTCATGTTAAGGCTTCATCATTTCCCCAAAAAAATCAGAATAAATCTTTTCACTCAAGTGTAAGGAACTTTTTTTTTTTGGTGCTCTAACCATGTCAACCTTTTTGCCAACAAAACACAATTTGCGGGAAGCGCTGCTTTTTTGTTTTAATTTAAAGAAAAGTGCAACTGATGGACATCGATTGCTGTGTGAGGCATATGGTAAACATGCTCTATCAATAAAATCATGTGTGTACTGGTTTCGCGGCGTTTCAAAAGTGGCGATTTTGACACCAGAGACAAAAACGCGGAGGAAGGCCAATAAAGTTCGAAGACGCTGAGTTGGAGGCTTTATTGGACGAAGATTCAAGCCAAACTCAAGAGGTGCTCGCTGAAACCTTGGGAGTGACTCAACAAGCGATTTCGAACCGTCTCAAGGTCATGGGTATGGTGCAAAAACAAGGAAATTGGGTTCCATATGAACTCAAGCCAGGAAACATCGAGCGCCGTATTTGCACGTGCGAACTACTGCTCAAAAGACAAAATCGGAAAGGTTTTTTTTGCATCGAATCGTGACGGGGGACGAAAAGTGGATTCACCACGACAACCCAAAGCACAGAAAATCGTCGGTTAAGCCCGGTCATGCATCAACTTCAACGGCCAAACCGAATATTCATGGCAAGAAGCTAATGCTGTGCATCTGGTGGGATCAGCTCGGAGTGATCTACTATGAGCTACTTCAGCCTAACGAAACCATCACTGGAGAACGTTACCAACAACAATTGATGCGATTAATCCGAACATTGAAGATTAAAGGCCCACTATATGCCAAAAGACATGACAAGGTGATCTATCAGCACGACAACGCTCGGCCACATGTTGCAAAAGTTGTCAAGGAGACTTTGGAGGCGCTTCAAGGGGATGTCCTACCCACCCGCTGTATTCACCAGACATTGCTCCTTCAGACTACCACATGTTCCGTTCGATGACACATGGCCTGGCCGAGCAACACTTCACTTCTTACGAAGAGGCGAAAAAATGGGTCAATGTTTGGATCGCCTCAAAAGACGAGGGATTTTTCGACACGGAATCCGTATGCCTGAAAGATGGGAAAAAGTCGTAGCTAAAGATGGACAATACTTTGAATTAATATATTGTACTGATTTCTCTGAATAAAGCTTCGAATTTATAAAAAAATCCCTCAAAACTTATTTGTACTCCTAATAGTTCCTTTTATTTTCAAGGTCGAAAACTCAGCTTTCAACAGGAAAATGTTCATACTGTCGTCATCACGAAACAAGCTTTGATCAAAAGATCACAGACATAGGATACCATAAACACAAAAGAATTTAAAATATTTCAGGACTATTTTAATTTTAAAAATAAAACGTTTCCTGCCATCCTTGATGCAGAGGGAAAATATTTGGAGGGGATAGCATATCAATAGTGAACTTTCGCAGCAGTTTTGTCAGTTTCATAAACCACAGCGCTATGAGATTGCATGCATGCTTCAAATTGGCTATTTCGCTTACCCTCGCATTTAGAATGAATTCCTGGTTATATCAACCCATTTAAGGACATTTAAGCTTAGAGAGGACTGAAAACATATACATATATTTATGCTACAGCAATGCTCTTCCGCAAATAATTCTCAAAAGGCCAGTTAGGCATTATCCAAACACGAGGCGTATATATCAGTATAAATTTAAATTGTAAATTAAAATTTTCGTGTTGAAAAAAGGAGCTTTTCAGAGTGTCCCAATCATGGAATGCTCATCACGGTCCCCTGATTCATCCCCAACCGAAAATGTGTAGGATGCCATTATGACACATTTTGACCTTCAAGAACGAACTGAACAACATATCCGAAAGGTCATTTAGGCGCATTGGGAGAAGTACTTCAAGATTACATCTAAAATCCTTTTGATTCAATAACTTCAAGGATTAACTGTGAGTAGATGTTCATGGTGGAAACACTTCTCACCAAAGCACCTTCAGTTTATCAATAAATTAGGTTAAATCTTTTTCATATTTTTATCATGAATTAGCGTATGCATCCAGGCTCCAGATGACATTCTTACAGTTATCTCTGGCTATATCACTTTCTATTTTCCCTAGTGTACCATTGGGCAGATGTGACATCAAGGAAGTCTTATAGCCGGAAAACGACGGTTAAAAATGAAAGAGGCCTAGGTGCAATTGTGGTACTTCGTGTGTTTGCGAAAGATGGGTCCTAAAAAAAAGACAATTGAGAAAGAGCTCCACTTTTTACTAATTACGGTACAGAAATAAACATGTGGTTCGCACGGATATTTAGGTAAAAAAGAGGTAAACACTGTTTTCTAGGCAATTTGAGTGTGATGAAAGGATAGCGAAAAAAAAAATAACATGCAAAGTTTTATGCGGTCAATTTTAGGTATTTAAAAAGACATAACACATTCAAAAGTATTAATATTCAATTGTCATATGTCATATACTGCTATAGATATGACTTTAAAGAAATTTATTT
>CP092864.1:156887341-156935404 GCA_030710605.1 Cordylochernes scorpioides
TTGTCTTTGCTGGAATCCTCTCAACGATTAACATTTCGAAGATAATAGATTTATAATTTTTTAATTCAACTCATTCTCAGTATCGATTATATTTATTTTAATTCATTTGAAAAATATTTATCTATCTCTGATAATTTATTTTACTCTCGAATGCCGTCATTACAGGATAAAGCACTCTTTTTGAATTTTTTTAAATGCAATTCAGAATCTGCCACTGAAGCTTTACGAGCGTTTCGTACCTTTAAAGGTATTCGAAGCGGTAAAGGACCAATGAGTTGCTACTCTCTATGACGAATGTTAACATATTTTGAGAAGACTGGATCTCTGGAAGAAAAACCTCCGAGTGGAAATCCATCGACATGCAAGTCAGTGGCTGTTACGGTTTCGCATAATGTTGAAGCTATTGAAATGTTAAACGTATGGAGAAGTGCTCAACAAGTTTATCGACAAAGGGGGATTTCGTATGGAACAGTTTGGAGGGCACTAAGAATTTTTCTTAAAAAATACCCGTACAAAATTCAAAGATTTCACGAGCTAAAAGTCGGCGATTTTGAGAAGCGTCAATATTTTTCTGCATGGGTTTTCCGGCGAATTGATATTGTTGAAAACTGGCTGTTGAAAGTTCTGTGGACAGATGAAGCTCACTTCTAACTTTTTCACGGAAAGTTAACACTCTAAACAGCTGCATTTGGGCAACAGAAAACCCTAGGATTTTTGCAGAAAAGCTAATTTCATAAGCCTAGAGATACAGTTTGGTGTGGGTTCACTTATTTATTTATTTTTTATTATTGGGCCATTTTTCTTTGAATAATTTAATGGAAACAGAAACAGTTTCTGTAACTGGTGAATATTATATCCAACTTTTGAGAGAAAAGGTTGTTCCCATATTGCAGGAGAGACAAGCACTAAGTGAAATAACATTTATTTAGGGTTCTCAATATATATTCTGTCTCCCATTACCTTGAGATACGAGCTTTACCTAGTGTTTAGTCCAGCTACTTGACCAACTCGGCAATTCCGAAGAAGAGGCTCTAAGGCCGACTATCAACCATCCAAAACTTATCCCAAACTCTTTTCTTTTTTTTTTTTGAACAGCACGGTTAATTTATACATTAAAAGAAATTTACATACTAATTTATACATTCAAACAAATTTACATACTTTTTCTCTTAGTTTTTAAATTACGGATATATTTACATAACAATAAAGTTGATTATTATAGTAGTCGTAACATACTCCCCCGCTTTTGAACAGGAGTTGAAAAGAAGAAAAGAGCGAAAAAAATATATATATTGCCAAATGTCAGGGTTTGATAATTTTCCCTCCAGATTTTTGTGGTACGGGGTACATGATCAAAATCATCAATACAATTTTTCCCGACCAACCCACATAAATATATCGAGGGATCTATGTGTCCTTTAAATAATTTATCTTCTCATACCAATCTTTTGACTTTTGACTTATATCATCTCCCAGGGGATCATCCCATCCACCTGCGCTATTCCATGTTTTCTGTAGCAAAATTTTAGGCTCTATCACTGGTGAATAAAACCCGAGGGGATCAAATAATTTTTGCCCCAAAGATAAATTGACTCTTTTTTTTTATCACTGAAGGTGAAATTTCAATGTTTATCTGACAATTCAAAGTGTCATTTCTATCTCGAAGATCGGACATCTCCGTTGTTTCCCACTGACGAAGTTCCATTCCAGCTCCATTTATTATTTCAGACGCCTTTTCCTCGAAATGAACGTCAGATGCTTTATTCAACGATGTGAGGCAGTTGTCAACGTAAAAGGATCTCAATAAACGTTGAGCTAGATAGAGGTTTTCATCGATAATTGATTTAAGATGATGCTCGATGACCGCTCCTAAAATAAAAGGGCTACTGGTCAAGCCAAAAACTACGGCTTTGTTATCATCATGGATTCTTTCAATTATATTCACTTGTTCCCATTCCGTGAATATTTTAGAATAATCCTCCAATCATTCTTGTGTTGTTAATTTGTTAACACATTTTTCCAATCGCTTCTGTGCAACCTTGAAGTTAGAAGTAATACCACCACAGCCTTCTCTCCAGGGGTTAGAGACTGAATAATGCCCATCATCTCGCTTAATAATGTTTTCAATGAAATGCGATTTGATAATTTTGTCCTTTTCCCTCTGAAATATTTTCCACAGGGTCTCGTGCACCCAAAATTTCTAAGTCCTAAAGATCCTTTATTTTACGACTCATGGTCAAGAAAACAGGAGATATATACTCCGAAGCCAAACCCTCCTTCAAAGAAACCTCTCCGCAAATTGACCAACCAATCTTCGTATTGATCGCCGTTAATCCATCCTCCAAATAAACCACCTGATCAGTTCATATCTTGCTCAAATTGTCAGTGCCCAACAGAAGATCGATCTCTGATGTCTCAACATTTTCCCTTCTAATAATAGTGACACCTTTGTTGTCGAGATTCTGCACCCAAGTTCCTGCTGTCAAAATAGGAACTCTGTCACAGATCATCCGTTGACCAATCGCTTTGACCTATACGCTTTCTTCCTTTAAAATATTCGTGGTGGAAAAGAATTAAAGATAGTGCGTTTACTCTCTTGTTCGTCGACCTTCAAAAAGACATTTCGTCAATTTCTATTCTCCCAATTTCTCTAATCCCAATTCTTCTGCCCAGGAATCTTTAATAAACGAATATTGACTCCCTGAATCCAACAAAACATTTATAATTTTTGATGTCTCGGAGCTAGATCTTTGCTCTCACTGTCATTAAAAGTATTTCGGATGAACAGGACTGTGTGAGCAGAACGGTGGGCTTTTGGTTTTATACTGAAGGATTGTTATTTCTCTCTTTACTACTTCCTCCATCTTCTGAGATAGTCCCTTCTTTTGTGTTACCTCGAGAGAAACTCAAGTAGTTAGATCCTCCGCAATTTTGGCATATAATTTTAGTCCTACAATGCCTTTTTAGATGTATTTTTAAACACTTGAAGCAGACTCCTGCGTCAGACATCTAGAGTTGTTCTTCCCGAGTTATTCTTCCAATTTTGAAACATTTACAATTTTCATGGCCCACCCATTTTATCACTGAAGATGCACTTGGTCTTTCTCTCGTAATTCGTGCTCAAAAATGATCCTTTTGATTTTTCATTTTTCGAAACATACAACTATGCTGCTGTTGGCCCGTTGTTTTATAAAAATGTAATTGTCTAAAGGAAAATTGGACCTGGGGTTATTCTCACCCACTCCAATCCTTGAAAATTTTATTCGTTGTTGAGCCTTTACTTAGGCCCGTAAAAATCTCATCAAGGCCTTCAGCCGGTCTCCCTTTCCTTGTTCTACATATTGGTCGTCATCCCGGTCATAACCGGCCTCGGGTGTTCTCTGCCATACTTGCAATATTTGTGTGGGCAGACAAGACTCCACTAGCGGGAAAAGAAAGACCTCCAAGTATTCCGAAGGAATATTAAAGGACTCCAAGGATTGAATGTAGGATGAAATTTCGTCGTGAAGACGATCCAAAATTGCATTTTGTCGACGAGCATTTAGCACAACTAAATTTAATAATTTTCCCAAATATAGCTTAACCAATATGTTTTTGTCTCCAAACCTACTCTTGAGAGCTCTTTTGGCATTTTCATAATTTTCACCGGTATGGGTGTAAGCTCCCAATAATTGATGTGCCCGTGAACCTGGGAACATTGCCTGGACCAGTCAGTGCATCATTTCATCGTTATTTAAATCTTTTATCTTCATGGATCTTTTTGAACCTGGACCACCATGAAATCCAGTTCTCCAAACCACCATCAAAACACGGTGATTCCATCTTTGGCAGTTTTAGATTTGCTATTCTTGAGCCTTCACTTCCGGCTTCTGATATTTCCTTTTCCTCAGCCTTAGCTTCGAAGATCTTACTGATCCTTATTTGTATGTCACCATACATTTTTGCATAATTTGCAGTGGACTATAGCTTTTTCATAACCTCTTGCTCGTCATATTCCTCTGCATTGACCAATTCATTTCCAATTTTTTCATCATATTCTTTTATCTGCTGGTAGTACTGGACAATAAATTCTCTTTTTCCAATTAAGAGGAATAAATCAGGGAAGACTCCTTTTAACTCTTCCAGAATTTCATTTACTTCCTAGGTGAAAAGAATTCTAAGTGGAGTTCTGGATCTCTTTAAAAAAATTAAATTCAGTTTCTTTTGAAGTCTCTACCTGGCAGGCTCGCCTCAAATATTGAGGGTTCTCAATATAGATGCTGTCTCTCTTTGCCTTGAGAGACGAACTTTACCTAGTGTTTAGTCCAGCTACTTGACCAGCTTGGCAATTCCAAGGAAGAGGCTAAAAGGCCGACTATCAATCATCCAAAACTCTTTTTTATTGAGCAGCACGGTCAATTTATACATTAAAAGAAATTTACATACTAATTTATACATTCAAATAAATTTACATACTTTTTTCTCTTAGTTTTTAAATTACAAATATATTTACAAAACAATAAAATTGACTACTCTAGTAGTCGTAACAACAATCATGCAAGATGGAGGACCTCCTCATATCTTCTACTGTGCCAAACAATTGCTGAAGGATACGTTCGGTGAAGATCGTGTGATAGGTCGCCACTTTATACACCAGTGACCTCCAAGATCACCAGGCTTGACGCCTTGTGATTTTTGGCTATGGGAGTACATTAAGTAGCGTGTTTATCGATGCTGGCCTACCACATTGGCCATATTGAAGGCTTCTATCAGACGGCACGTTTCATCAATTTCAACAGGTATGTTTTTTAATGCTGTATAATCTGTCATCTATCGTCTGCAGGCGATGTTTGAGAATTAAGGGCGCCACTTTGAGCAAGGATTGTAACCTAAACCAAGAGAGAAGGCAGTTACCTCATGTGTTATTTAAGCTGCCATGTATTTTATTATCTGCCAATATTTTGCAGCTCTTTGTGTTGGGGTATGGGGAATATAAATGCTGTCCTTACATCTTGACTCTTTTTTTTTGTGAACCGTAATTTTTTTGTTTGTTATTTGCTCACATCTTATATTATGTCGTGCAGACCGAAGTGTTATAAATTCTCGAATAACCCTGGTACACACACAATTTTACCCCTTATGTTTAGTTTATCGCTTTTCGCTCATTAGAAGAAATATCATAAGGAATATTCTCTGTACACCCCTAACTTTAGAAATTTTGTGCAAAAAAAATAATACAAAATGATTTTACTACCACGTCATTCAACGCAAATGGCCGATCTGAAAATGATATTTATTTGAAGAGACACATTTTTATGTGAAAAGCCCATAGGATGTTTGTAATAAAGTACAACAAATATATTTTGTCACTCCCCTCTTTATTTCATTTGTAGGTACATTACAAATTTCCAGTTAAATAGTCAAGTGTCGCCAATGTGTCAAGAAACTATACATTTATTTTAGCAAGAAATCCTATAAGTATTCTATAATAATTTTTGGCACTATATTAACATTTCAAAAAATCGTGTATTGATTTCAACAGTGTTTTCGAACATTTAATATATTTCACAAAACCGCATATAAAATATATATATATATTTTTTGCTACATGTTTTAATTTGGATTTACCTATTTTAAACATCTCAGATTGCATTTAAAAATCATCATTTAATTCTTCTACTCTTGGCGAAATGGTGTATTATTAATTTATCATTTGATATTATTAGGGTTCTTTCCTGGTATTTGAAAAGGAATAATATGTGTCGATCCCTTATATTTTTCAAATTATCAAACAATTTGGCCGCTGAATCTCTGATTCTGATAGGGCGCCATCCAGCGAAAAATATTTGTAACTAGAATCAATTTGGAATTTTAAATATTTGCCCTAAAAAATCTGAACACAATAGTGTTTACCGCATTGCTCTACCGCAAATATGCGCGAAATTATTAATATTTAAAGTTGTGCAAGACTTTTAGATCACCCTATTTATTAAAAAATTAAAATGTAGAGAAAAAATAAATATCTAAACATGTAAATAAATAATGAGCTGTCCAAGCCTTTCAATAACAGGGATTGTAGCGTTCAAAATTTGATAGAAATTTACATCTCTACCCAGTGATGCCATCGTAATAACCAGGTGTACTACTATTTCTAGGATTCGATGATAAGATAAAAAGGTTATGTAAGGTACTATTATTGATGAAGTATATTCGTTCCCTTATATATAATACGGAAAATAGGCATCGAGGTTCATTGCTGTGTTTGTGATTTTATTTTTAGCAAATTAGTTTTATTTTTTAGAGTGATATACTAGCTTCTTAACAGGGAAGACTTAGAACTATTCAGTAGAATGTGCCAAGTTGAATGATCGCCAACTATTAGAAATGTTCTATGAGAATAAGAAACATCAACAACTCTGTAGTATGTGGTGTATTTAGGTTAAAGATAACTCATTTTAGTCACCAACTAATAATTTTAATAAGTCATAATGGCTACAGTTACATATTATAATAATAAACAATAATTACTTATGCAAATATTGCACCACAGGTCAATGGTCACAAACAATTAAATAATATAAATACATATCAGCTCCTTCCCACCTTCAAAAGCCAAATCTCTCGGGAGGTCTCCTGTCCCTCATAGGATACCGCCGCTGGGGCGTCCTATACTGGACCGACGCCGAAGCTGCGGAACCGGGCTCCTCTGGTGCAGAGATTCCTGAAGAGGAGGGAATGTTATCTTTACTGGGAGAGACTGGAATCTCCACAGAACCATCCTCTGCACGGCTCTCATTTCTTGGATAATTTATCGGTTGCTCCGGCAGAAATATCTCGGAAGCTGGACTAGGCGCGATGTAACTTTTTCTTAATTGGCATACGTGCCGTCTCCATAATCTGCCGTCATTCAATTAAACAGTGTAAAAACACTTTCCAAGTCTCTTTATAATTTTTCCTCCTTCCATTTATTTGGACCCAGAAAGTCTCTGACTAAGATATCCTCGTCCTCCTCAAAATCAGGGGAATATCCCTTTTTAATTCCTGGTTTGACTTCCAATTTTGGCTTCAATAGGTTCCACCTACTTTTAAGCATCCGCTTCAAAAAAAAAAAAAGACTGCTGGGGCTTCCCTAGTGCTCGAATGTGGTACTGTTCTATATGTGAACAGAAAATTTGCCAAACTCTTATTTAATTATTCATTTCTCATATTCTTTAAGCTTCTTTTCAGAGTTTGTACAAAACGTTCTGCCAAACCATTGGTAGCTGAAAAATAAGGAGCAGACCTCAAATGATGAACTCCATTTGATTTAAATATATATTTCATTTCTTCCGAAACGAATTGAGGGCCGTTATCCGTGACCACTTAGTCAGGAATACGATAGCGCGAGAATAAGTCTCTCAGAACTCTGATAGTATTTCCCGCGGTCGTGGAATTCATTATAATAACTTCCGGCCACTTCGAATAACTGTCAATGACAATTAAGAACATTTTGTTCATGAATTGACCCGCGAAATCCAAGTGAACTCGATACCATGGTGTAGGAGCAGATTCCCACCTGTGAACACTTTCTTGCTTTAACGTATGGTTATTTATATTACACTCTCTGCAGACTCTAGTAATTTCCTCTATTTCACGATCAATTCCAGGCCACCAAATAAAATTTCGCGCTAGTGCTTTCATTTTTACAACACCTAGATGTCCTTGATGCAACTCAGCTTTAATTTTCGCTCTGAAATTCCTTGGAATAACTACTCGTGTTCCCAAAAGTAGGATTCCTTGCTCTACAGTTAACTCTTCTCTTCGCAAATAAAACGAGAGCAAATCGGTATTTGATGGCTTATCTTTCCAACCATACAATGTGTTGTGGTATACTATTTTCAAGATTGAGTCCTTGCAAGATTCTCGCCCAATGTGACTCGATGTGAGCGGCAATTCTTCACATTGTTTAATCATATAAACTGCATTTACAGCATCTTCTTCCATTTCTTCATATTGTTTTAGTGGCAATCTAGAAAGTCCGTCGGCATTGGCGTGGTCTCCAGTTTTCCTGCACTCAATCGTGAAGTTATATGAAGACAAGATCAATGCCCATCGCTGTAGTCGTGCAGACATGTTCGATGATATTTCCCGCTTGGGGTTTAGTATATGGTGCAAGGGTTTGTTATCAGTTATTAATTCGAATTTTCTTCCAAAAAGATAATTATTAAATTTCTTTAAAGCCCAAATTATACTTAAGCATTCCTTATCAATCTGTGAATATTTAATTTCAGCCTGAGATAAGGTCCTTGAGATAAAATATATGGGGCGTTCATTTCCGTCGACATCAATTCGAGACAACACAGCACCGAGTCCGTAGCTGCTTGAGTCACACGACAGACGGATAGGCAATTTAGGGTCATAAGCAATCAATATTTGATCTGAAGAGATAATTTCTTTGATTTGCCTAAAAGCCTTTCGGCATTCTGTTGACCAATGCCATTTTGTTCCCTTTTTTAGAAGAGCATATAAGGGCGATAAAACATCTGCAGCGTTTCTGATGAATTTGTGATAATAGGTAATTAATCCCAAAAACGCTCGTAACTGGGTTACATTTAGTGGTTTTGGAGCATCCAAAACAGCCCTTATCTTATAATTTGTTTTATGCAAACCCATTTATCGATCACATGACCGCAATATTCAAGACTTTCTTGAAAAAAATTGCATTTGTCTCTGTTAGCCTTGAGGCCATATTTATTTAATCTATTTAAGACTGCCTCCAAATATCTAAGATGATCAGCCTCTGACTCTCCGGTAATTAGTATATCATCCAGATAGACAAGTGTTCCTGGTATGCCGGACAATATTTGTTCAATTATTCGTTGCCATATTGCTGGTGCAGAAGCAATGCCGAAAGGAAGTCTATTATATCTATAGAGTCCTTTATGTGTATTTATTACAGCCATTTCTTTTGAAATTCCGTCCAATTCTAAATGTAAATATGCCTGGGACAAATCTATTTTACTAAAATGTATTCCTCTTCCGAGAATGGCAAAGATGTCCTCTATTTTAGGTAGTGGATATTGGTCAATTTTAAGGACAGGGTTTAGTGTTATTTTAAAATCTCCGCAAATACGGACATGGCCATTCTTTTTCATTATAGGAACTATAGGCGTAGCCCAATCGCTTCTTTCTATTTTTGTAATTACTCCTTGGGCCTCAAGATTTTCCAATTCTTTTTCAATAGCGTTTCTCATTACATAAGGAACATTTCTCGCCCTGAAAAATCTAGGATTAGCATCTTTTCTAAGAATTATATGCGCCTTATGATCCTTAATTACACCTACATTTGATGTGCCAAAAACCTCTGCAAATTTATTTACCAAAGAGGAACATGTTGTTTCTTGAACTAAATTTATGTCCGAGAATTTTAGAAATTTAGCAGGCAAGCACTTGATCCAAGTAGTGCCAAGCAATACAGGCCTATTTGCTTCAGTTATAATCAAAGGAAGTCTTTTGTTGGCCTCTGCTACGAACACTTCTCTTTTGCCAATAACATCAATCTTCGTATTTGAATATGATTTAAGATGTAAATTTATTGGAGTTATTTTCTTATTCCACAATTTCTTATATAAATTTATTGGCATCAACGTGTGACAACTACCTGTATCAAATTCAAACTGTATATTTTTGTTGTCCACATTTAACGTAATAAAATATTTTCCATTTTCACTTGCTTCAACCACATTTATTTTTCCAGTAGCTTTTGATCCATGCTGTATTTTTGCATATTTAGTTTTTTTTTTATTTTTACAAGCCGGCTTTATATGTCCAATTTTGCCACATTCATGGCATTTTGCATTTTATGAAAAACATTTATTCGATAGATGATTATCTCTGCCACAATGAGAACATGCACTATTTAATTTCTTAAAATCCTGAACATTCGCATCTGCATAATCTACATTTTTCATTGACAATAAATCTCGCTCTGCGGCTTCGTATGATAATGCTATTTCATAAATTTTGTCTAATGTTGCGTCATCGCCTTCTTGCAATAGGCGTTTCTGTAAATTTTCGGATCTAACGCCAACCACTAATTTATCTCTTAACATTTCATTTAACATGCTTCCAAATTTACAAGGCTCCGCTAGACCTCTCAATGTTGCCATAAATTGAGATACTGTTTCATTTTCTTGATTTGATTTTAAAAAATTATATCTAGCCGGTATTACTCTAGGTGTAGGTGCGAGATGTCTATTTAGAAGTGCGACAATTTCATCAAATGACTACGTTTCTAGTTTTTCAGGCGCTACCAAATCTTCGGCCAATTTAAATAATTTTGGGCCTATCACCGCCAGTAAAACTGGTACTTGTTTAGCTAACGAAGTATCATTAGCAACAAAAGCAAATCTTAAACATTTCACGAAAATTTCAAAGTCTTGATCTGGCGTGAAAATAGGAAATAGAACAATATTTGACATAATTTCACTAACTTTTTTATCCTCGTCGCCAGCTGTGGTGTATTTAGGTTAAAGATATCTCATTTAGTCACCAACTAATAATTTTAATAAGTCATAATGGCTACAGTTACATATTATATTAATAAACAATAATTACTTATGCAAATATTGCACCACAGGTCAATGGTCACAAACAATTAAATAATATAAATACATATCATAGTAAACACATAGAAATGGTAAAAATAAAGCAAAAACATATCTGTACATCTCTTTTTATTTCAAGTTGGCAAACAGCACTTGAAGAGAGATTCAGTCTATCTATGAGATATGATATACATTTATATTTAACATTAATATATTATACAAAAATTCTTATTGTTTAATTTAGTTAGAATATTTATGTTTATATAAAGGTTTAATATAATTTTTCTATGATTGTGTAAATATTCATTGAATTTATCATCATCACCTTTTTTGTTTACAAAAATGTTATAAGAAAAATAAAGTTTTTTTTTTTTTTTGCTTATCCCTAGTACACGTGGTACAGGCCATGATAATCATGGTGGGTAGTTAGCGACTGCTTTTACTGTAAGTGCACCACATGTCTACACATGTGAAAAGCAGTTCGACTTTGCACTTACTAATGCCAGAGCCCCGTTTGGTTACTTGCACTCGCTGGTGGGGTTGGACTTTTGCAAGAATCGGGGGCCATTGGAGAATTTTTTTTCTTTAAACAGAAAAAAGTGTCCAATGCGGGAATCGAACCCGGGTCCTAGTGGTCATGTTTACTAATCCAATGTTTTAATAATCTAAGGTTTATGTTGTAAGAAAATTATACATTGGTCAACTCGAGCTGGATTGAACGTAAGTAAAAGTCAAGTAAAAATTTATTTAAAAAAAGAAATGGCAACTTATAAGTATTTTGTAACCATATATTTCAACTAAAAGTATTTGGGAAGAGAATATAATAGCAATTATGGATGTAGAAACTTTAATTAAAAAATTAAAAAGGATAAAAAAAACTATAAAAGGCATAGAGGAAAATATCGAATCCATTGTGTCTATGGTAGATATTAATGCAACGAAATGCAAACTAGATTATGCAAATAATGATTTGATGAAAATGAGTGTTGTTTTCTTGCAATAACTTGAGGATGATGATTTGAATGACGAAGTGGAAATTTGTATAGATAAGTGTATAAGATTAAAGTGTGAATTTGATTTAAAGCATAATGGGCAAGAACCATCTGAAAAAAAAAGAAGTTAATTTACATGTTAAAATGACTAAACTTGAGTTGCCAACTTTCAATGGCAGATTAGAATCATGGCTTTCATTTAAAGATTTTTTTTTCTGCAATTGGTTCTAACTCACAAATACCTGATACTGAAAAGTTACTGTTAGTGAAAGGCACGCCCGCGCGACGAAGAGAAGAACAGTTTTCAACCAACCCCACCGCCAACGGACGGTGGCGACGTCACGGTCGGCGCGCATGCGCGGCGGCGGAGGTCACGTGGGAAGCACGGGAGTGGGCCCTTCGAATTCTGACGGCCAACACGGACTGACTTCCTTCCCAATCCATCCTTTTCAATCGAACATTTTTTAACTTCTTTAATTACTAAAATTAATTTGTAACATAATATTTATATCTATATTTATTCTGAATAAAATTTAAAATATCAAGGATGATTAATTGAATCATTCTTTCAATACCAAACGAACCTGTCATAGTGTACCATTCAAAAAGTGTACCGAACATTGTGGCGAGCCCTGCCAGGATTTAAGATGGACAAACTCAAGAAAGCTTGTGAGACGAAAAAGAGGACTTTGGAAAGTGTTATTGCAGAAGCAGATGGCGAACTTGGAAAGCAAGAACCAAGCCTAGAAATGTTGATGTCTCTACGACCAAAGCTCCTCAGATGTAAAGACAGGTTCTTAATTGCCAGTGATTGTCTCATCGAACAACTGATAAAGGCGGATAGAGAAGATGAAGAAATTGAAGATGTCGATATCGTTCAAGCGAATCTATTTGGAAGGTCTGAAGGCGTTTTGCAAAAAATGGAACAATTACTAGCAAAACCAACAGTAGACCGAGAATCAATAGTTTCCGGGGGGAACGAAGGAAAGTCAAATCTTCATCGACTTCCGAAGTTGGAACTACCGAAATTTGGAGGAGAAGCACGGGAGTGGCTGCAGTTCTGGTCAGCCTTTCAAAGCGTCCACGATGATGACTCCATTTCGGCCTGTGTCAAGTTCCAATACCTACAAAATTGCATGATAAAGGGATCGGTGTCGGAGGAAATAGTTTCATCCTTTCCAAACTCAGCGGCAAATTATCCACTTGCCATCAGCACTCTTAAGGAACGTTTTGGCCGTGAAGACATGTTGGTGGAAGTGTACGTAAGGGATTTGATTGCTATCACTTTGGAAAATGCTCATGGAAGGAACACGACACCTTTTTCGACTGTATACGTTCGGTTATCATCACAACTACGAGCGTTGGGATCTTTAGGAGTCACAACAGATAAATGCGCTGCTATTCTGTACCCCATGGTGGAATCAGCTTTACCTGAAGATCTCTTCGTCGCGTGGGAAAGGACTCGTCATCATCACAAGCCTGATGAAGATGGAAAGCATAAATCAAGTGAAGTCCTCCTGGAGAAGCTTATGGAATTCCTAAAACACGAAGTTGAGGGAAGTGAAAGAATGCGTTTGGCTCGTCAACCGTTTTCGAGTTCGTATCCATCACAATTTAATCGAGATAAGCCGCCCAAGCCGAAGACATCTGTCGCCACCGCTGCAAGTCTGGTAGTTGCTGATGGGAAGTCAAATAACGCTTATAAATGTGTATTTTGTGATGAAAAACATTTGAGTGAACAATGCTGTAAAGCCATGTCAATGTCTCTTGAAGAAAGAAGGAAAATAATTCAAGAGAAACAGTGTTGTTATTCTTGCTTGAAGCCCGGACACTTTTCCAAGTATTGCAGAAACGTAGTGAAATGTGTCATCTGTAGTAAAAAACACAGGGCAATCTTATGTCCAGTTTCAAAAGGCAGCCAAAAATCTGATGGGATTGAAGAGAGAAGTAAGAACACAAATGCATCCGTGGACATGTCGAATCAAGTTCGGTGCCAAGATGTCTTACTTCAAACAATCATGGTAAAGATTGATGGCGAAAATAAATCAAAAGTTGTTCGAGCAATGTTAGATAGTGGATCCCAGAACTCATATGTATTGGAACAAACTGCTTCCGAAGTTGGACTCACTATGCTCGGGAAAAAGGAAGTTGTACACTTACTATTTGGTGGAGTGAAATCGAGACCACAGCAGCACAAGCGGTATCGAATCTACATTTCTGATGTGGACTCCAAGTACAACTGCAATTTTGAAGTACAAGACTGCTCAACGATTTGTAGTGCAATGCCTTCCGCTCAACCTACCGAATGGATGACGGAACTTCGATCAAAGGGAATTGACTTGGATGTCTATAGGTCGAACACGGAGATTGAACTACTACTAGGAGCAGACGTATACGCCAAGCTACTAACAGGAAAGAAAATAGAATTGGAATCTGGTCCCGTCGCTCTCGAAACGAAGCTGGGCTGGACTGTTAGTGGAAAGGTTTTGGGAAATGTTCAAACAACTAAATCTCAATCATCAGTTCTGTCATGCTTAGTCCGTGATGCAACAATACAAGATCTTCGGAGATTAGATGTTATCAGTATCATGGAACCCATGAAGGAAAAGAGCAAAGAAGAGTTGTCAGTTGCAGCGTTGGAACATTTCAACCAAACAGTGAAACAGAATGAAGATGGTCGATATTCTGTCAATTTACCTTGGATAGGAGAACACCCACCACTCCCTAATTACAAGCTAATTTCGGAGAAGAAACTTGAATCTACTACTGCTTTAGCAGGGATTAAACGTGATATGAACTGGTCAGTGTTTGTCGCAGGAAGAGTAAAGAAGATTCGACAAAATTCAAGCATAACTGATTGGAGGCACGTTCCTGGTAAAGAAAATCCTGCGGACATCCCCTCACGTGGAGCTTCAATCTCGCAATTGATTACTACTAGATGGTGGGAGAGACCAGTTAGGCTTAAGAAAGAAGAACAATTTTGGACACAGTCTGCAGAAAAGGAGTCAATCGAAGAAGTCAATAGTGAACTGAGAAAGGCAGTCGTCACACCCTTCAACAGAAAAAGAAAAAAAAATAGGGGGAGAAGGATTTCATGGCCATTAGGAAAAGTGGAGGAGGTGCTACCTGGGGCCGATGGACAAGTTCGAGTCGCAAGAGTGAAGACATCATCGGGAGTTTTTCTTCGTCCAGTACAGCGACTTTTTCCATTAGAAACAAAACAATTTTAGATTGGCCTCTACTATAGCCAAGAAAATATAGTATTAGAATTTAATTTATCAATTAAATTGGTGGGAGGAATGTTAGTGAAAGGCACGCCCGCGCGACGAAGAGAAGAACAGTTTTCAACCAACCCCACCGCCAACGGACGGTGGCGACGTCACGGTCGGCGCGCATGCGCGGCGGCGGAGGTCACGTGGGAAGCACGGGAGTGGGCCCTTCGAATTCTGACGGCCAACACGGACTGACTTCCTTCCCAATCCATCCTTTTCAATCGAACATTTTTTAACTTCTTTAATTACTAAAATTAATTTGTAACATAATATTTATATCTATATTTATCCTGAATAAAATTTAAAATATCAAGGATGATTAATTGAATCATTCTTTCAATACCAAACGAACCTGTCATAGTGTACCATTCAAAAAGTGTACCGAACAGTTACAATATTTGAAAGGCCAACTGAGAGGCGAAGCCCTGAGACTGGTCAACGCATTTCCAATTACTGCCGATAATTATGTTGAGGTTTGGCAAACTTTATTAACAAGATATAACCCAAAGGATCTAATTTTCACCCAAATAGATAATGCTTAAAGATTACCAAAATTAGCCGATGACAACCATAATTCAATGTTTAAACTTCTAGATAGCTGCAACGAAATAGTAAGAACAGTGAAGGTATTGGGTTACCAAATCGATGATTTATCTGAGGTATTTTTCGTCAAGATCATACAGGATAAGCTTGATAAAACCACAAGAAAACAATGGCAATTGCAGAACAACCCTTGCAGAATTGCTTGCAGAATTTACCAAATAAAGATTCAAATGTGGAGAAACATTCAATGAAAAAGGAATTACAAAAGGTGAATGTCTATAATTCATTTATGATAAAATGACTTAAATGTGAAGGTGCACATGCTCTTTCAAGCAGTAATTTATTTTCTAAATTACCTGAGCCAGAGAGAGTGAATTTTGTTAGTTCGGCTAAATTGTGTTTTAGATGTTTAAAGCCAAACCATTTAGCAAAGAATTGTTATTGCCAAAACATTTGTCAAATTTGCAAGAAAAGACACCACAGTTTGATTCACCAAGAAACCAAGGTTCAAGAAGTTGATGAAGGGAAATTTGAGTAAGGAAAAGTCATCAAAAATACAACTTGTCTTTTAAGTAATGAGGAATATTTTTCAAATGTCATGCTTACAACCGCTAGGATTAAAATCAAGGATAACAATGGTGTGCCTCAGACATGTAGAGCCTTGATAGACTCAGGGTCTCAGGCGAACCTTATATCAGGACAATCTAGAAAAAGACTAGGACTTGAATATGTTACCTTACACTCGCAAATATCGGGAATTTCGGGACATTTTGCGAGTCACTCTTATGGACTTGTGGAGTTTGAATTTACGCCACATTTCAAATCCGATGAACTTTTCAAGGTGAACGCCTTGGTTTTGGATAAGTTGACAAATAATTTGCCAACTCTTACATGTTCAAAGTCAAACTTGGCGCATCTCAAAACCATGCCTCTGGCTGATCCAGATTATAATATTTCTGCTCCCATCGACATATTAATTGGTGCTGAGTTAGCTATGACCCTGTTCACTGGCGAGACCGTTATCGGCGATGAAGAACGACTAACTTCTATTTCTTCTAAATTAGGATGGCTCCTTTCTGGAAGAGTTTCCTCTAAGGGTAGTAGGAGAAGTATTAGGAATATCATTCAGTCACATCATGCATGCCTGGAAACCCAAAATATAGTTGAAAAATTTTGGAAATTGGAATCCATTCCTGGTGTGACTTCTATAGCTAAGGATGAAAATGAAAGTGAAATACATTTTGTGGAAACACATGGAAGAGATTCCACAGGCAGATATGTTGTACAACTGCCATTTCGGAATGACTGCCAATTAGGAGATTCAAGAAATAATGCGATCAAAATACTTTGTTCTTTGGAAAGATCTTTGATATCACGATCTGAAGTTTAAGACCATTATAGAAGCTTCATTAAGGAATATCTTGAATTGGGACATATGAGCTTAGTACCAAAGGAATATATCATTAAGGAAAAGTACTATCTGCCTCATCATCCTGTAATAAAGGAATAAGTAGCGCCACCAAATTGTGAGTAGTATTTGACGCATCAGCAAAGACTGATTCAGGTTTGTCCTGAATTATGCTTTAATTCCAGGACCCAAATTTCAACAGGATTTGTTTCACATCATTCTGAGATTCAGAATTCATCCTGTTGCTATAAATGCTGATATCGCCAAGATGTATAGGCAAATTAGAATATCACACGGAGACTCGGAATTCCAAAGAATTGTATGGCGGAATGATCCTCATGATAAAATAAAGGACTATCGGCTAGAAACTGTCACTTATGGGACTAGTTGTGCACCATTTTGGCCACTCGTATCATCAAACAGTTGGCTTTGGATGAGCAGAATAAGTTTCCAAAAGCTAGAAAAATAGCATTGACAGATTTTTATGTTGATGATCTAGTAACTGGAACCTTTTCAGTAGATGAAAGCAAGAATTTGGTGCAAGAACTCTATGGTTTACTAAGTGCAGGAGGCTTCGAACTTCGTAAGTGGACCTCCAATGTTCCTGATGTTCTGTCACTTTTACCAAATCATTTAAAATCCACAAACACAAATATTTGTTTTAAGGAATCCAAGGAATTTTTCAACGTTTTAGACCTTCAATGGCAACCAAGAAATGATGGTTTCACATTTAAGGGAATTGCTCTGCCACTGAACTCTATGACAAAACGAGGAATACTACCACAGGTTGCTAAAATATTTGATCCACTGGGTTGGATGTCACCATTTACGACCACTATTAAACTGATTTTGCAAGAACTTTGGAAGACTGGTTTGGAATGGGAAGACACAATTCCAGAGGAACTAAGAAGAAAGCTGACTTTGATAAACCAGGATCTTCCATCGCTAGAGTACATTCAGATCCCAAGATGCGTGGTACCAGGTAATTTTATGAAGGTAGAATTTCATGGATTTTGTGATGCACCAAATAAGGCATATATGCTGCATCTCTGTATCTAAAGGTGATCCTCTCAAACACAAGCGCTAAGACATTTCTCTTAGTGGCAAAAACAAGAGTCGCACCTATGAAGGTGGTTTCACTTCCAAAGTTAGAATTATGTTCTGCTCTACCTTTGGCAAGATTAGTGAAAACTGTATATGATAACCTTCCTCTTACCATCAATGAAATATATTTATGGTCTGATTCTAATATAGCCTTATGCTGGATCAATTCCGAGCCGTGCCGATGGAAGACATTTGTGGCAAATCGAGTTGCTGAGATACACCGGCTTGTCTCCGGGGTTTGGTGCCATGTTGATGGAAGGCAGAATCCAGCAGACTGTGCATCACGAGGAATATTTCCATCCAACTTAGTAGAACATCCACTATGGTGGAATGGGCCACCATGGCTAATTGAACCTGCCCTTTAAATTAAGAGATTCATTAATAGCTCCAAGGAAGAATTTAAAGAAGAAGAAAAAATCAAGATATATTTTGGTACAATTGAGTGTGAAATTCCATCCATTGTGATAAACTGCTCATCTTTAACCAAACTGAAATGTATCATAGCTTTGATGCTTAAGATTTGTCAACAACAGTCAAATGCCTTCACATTCAAGGAACAGGGAGCCCTTAACATTAAGAGAGTTGAATGATGCCCTGTTGACAGTTGTTAAGTGTGTTCAATCTATTGAATTTTCCAAAGAAAAGCATTGCCTGTTAAGCAACACGCCAATCCCGAATAAGAGTAGAATATACAATATATGTCCCTTTTTGGATTCAAGGGGAATCATTAGAGTTGGCGGACGATTAAAAAAATATAAATGTTTATGGTGATCGGATTAATCAAGTTTTACTTCCAAGATCACATCATCTTACCACTCTTATTTTAAACAATGTCCATGTCCATAATCTTCACTCATCAACTCAAGCCACGCTTGCAGCAATAAGAAATATATTCTGGATACCTTCTGGAAAAAATGTTGCATGGAAAATTTTAAGAACATGCATGAAATGCGCTAGATTTCGTAAAAAAAAAAGAAGCTCCTTTTCAATTAATGGGAAATCTACCTTTTACAAGGATCAACAGATCAAGGCCGTTTTTTGGTAACTGGAATAGATTTTGCAGGACCTTTTCTGATTAAACGGAACATGGGACGTACAACTTCAACCATGAATGCTTACGTTGCCTTGTTCATATGTTTCAGCACTCGGGCCATTCATCTAGAATTAATCAGTAGTCTGACCACAGATGCTCTCATATCCACAATAAGAAGGTTCATTGCTCGAAGAGGTAAACTAGCAACAATTCATAGTGACAACGCCACTAATTTGGTTGGTGCGCATAAGATTAT
Organism: Cordylochernes scorpioides; assembly: GCA_030710605.1. Classification (NCBI taxonomy): domain Eukaryota; kingdom Metazoa; phylum Arthropoda; class Arachnida; order Pseudoscorpiones; family Chernetidae; genus Cordylochernes; species Cordylochernes scorpioides. The sequence goes on from CP092864.1 coordinate 156,906,515, forward strand.
TGGGAAACTACGAGATGTGTTCAAAATGTATCGCGACTTTTGAATTTTCGCGGGTTACGTATATTCGAATTTCGATCTTTTTGTGGCTTTATGTTGGCACTCATGTCTCTCACTTATGCCGACAAGCTCGGCCATTTTGAATGTTCACTTAATTGTTGACAGCAGCTTTGCTTGCAGGTGTTTTGGATCGTCTTCGATTTTTACCTATTTAAAAAAATGGATCAAAGAACCTGTATCAAATTTTGTGTGAAAAACGAAATTAAGTGCGCGGATGCATTCCGAATGTTGACTGTGGCATACGGAGAAGCTACCTTGGACCGAAGCAACGTTTATCGGTGGTACAAAATGTTCTCAGAAGGCCGAGAAGATGTGAACGACGAAGAGCGTGCCGGACGCCCGAGCACTTCAACAACAGACGAAAAAATTAATGAAGTGGAGAAAATGATATTGGCCACTGCGCGACTTTTTGGCCAAAAACAACACACTAATGATGCCGCAGCCACCGTATTCCCCAGATCTGTCCCCTTGTGACCTTTTCTTGTTCCCTAAACTGAAAAGGCCCATGAAAGGACGACGTTACGCTACGCTTGACGAGATAAAGACGGCATCGAAGGAGGAGCTGAAAAAGATTTTAAAAAATGATTTTTTGAAGTGCTTCGAAGATTGGAAAAACCGTTGGCACAAGTGTATAATATCTCATGGGGATTACTTTGAAGGAGACAAAATAGGTATTCATGAATAAATAAATAATTTTTGAAAAAACACAAAAGTCGCGATTCTTTTTGAACACACCTCGTATGTCACAATGCCAGTAAAGTTCTTACGAATTCAGAGGGAATTCAGTGGAAATTTATTCCACCATCAGCTCCACATTTTGGTGGACTTTGGGAAGCCGGAGTTAAGTCCATGAAATATCATCTTAGAAGAACAATGGGCAGTGCTTTGCTAAATTTTGAAGAACTAACAACATTGTTAGCACAATTTGAAGCTTGCCTGATTTAGCGACCTCTTTGTCCTCTTTCTGAGGACCCTGAAGATCTACAGGCATTGACTCCTGGTCACTTCTTAATAGGTGGTTCTTTAACAGCGCTTCCCGATGAAGATGACATCATAGCAATGAGTTTGCCAAATAGATGGCAATTAATTCAAAAATCAATGAATCATTTTTGGACAAGATGGTCCCAAGAATATGTGTCACAACTTCAACAAATATCCAAATGGTGTAAGCCCCAACCCAACATTAAGGAAGGATCCCTGGGGTTGATAAAGAATGAACATCAACCTCCACTAGCATGGACGATTGGAAGAATTTCAAAGTTGTTTCCAGGAGATGACGCTAGAATCAGAGTGGTAGAAGTCAAGACTACTAATGGGACTTACAGAAGACCTATTGTAAAATTATGTTTGTTACCTATATAATGTTTTTTGATGGTCCCCCATCAAGTTGGTGGAGGAAGAATGTTTAATTTAGTTAGCATATTTATGTTTATATAAAGGTTTAATATAACCTTTCTACGATTGTGTAAATATTCATTGAATTTATCATCATCACCTTTTTTGTTTACAAAAATGTTATATGAAAAAAAAGAGTGATGTAATTGAACGAAGTGGTTGCCCTCATGTTTACTGATCCAATTATTAATAATCTAAGGTTTATGTTGTAAGAAAATTATACACATATATTATACAAAATCATGTTTATAATATTTTAAGGTATAGCAAAGGGGAATCCTGAAATGGTAGACACAACTGAAAATATCAGGCAAATAACTTGCAATGTATTTTTGACTCTTCTACTTGACTATTTTGATTTACTATTCACGAATACATTCGATACTCAGAATAGTTAGGAACTATAACAGTAATGTGAAAATATAAAGTATCCATATGAAACGCTAGAAGAAAAACTCGCCCTCTTCTATTGTTTTTGTTTTCACTCGGCCTTATATTTCTCTTTAAACTTCAGGTAAATACTTGCTCCTAGAAATTCCACAACCAGCCTTTTCACCAAGATACGTTTCAACTAAGAAAACGAAAATAAATAATATACTATCACACTTTTCTGTTAAAGTGGAAATTTAGTTTTATTATGTCTAAAATTCTATGGACGTTGCCTCGTCCTTCAGCAGGACCCTCCTGGGACAAAACCTGACGACAAAATGTCCTCTAATTATATAGAACACCACATTAGCTGTTCTGGAGATATTTCTATTGTCATTGCAGGTGCTATTTTAAATCTCGCTCTGCAACTAAATTATTAGAGCAATTACATTTGCGTTCACAATAGAATAAGGTTGCCTTTCTATTTTATATGTGTCGACTTTGACAGTGAGGGTTTTTTTTTTCGGTGTCAGCTAGAGTAAAATGTTAGACGATTGAGGCTCATATAAAAACAAAAAAAAAACTTTTGTTTTGAATATGAAATAAACATACAATATAAATATCTGTATAAATGTAGTGTGAATAATTCGAATAAGTAAAATTATTCTGTTAATAACATGTATATACATTTAATTTATATTTATATTCATGGACAAAACTTAAGAAAGTTGTGCCTTTTAACATGTACATCAATATTCAGACAATATCACCGAAATATATATATATGTGACAATATAGTGGTAAATGTGTTGAGGAGAGAAATAATCACACGACGAGTTGTTAGAGCAATCATCCAGCCAGCCAGCCGAGAGAGCGAGTGAGACGTTATCTGCTGAACGACTGTTTTCCCTGTGTACACAACCGGGGGATAACCAGGAAAGTCGCCAGGTGGTGACGCCCCCCCCCCCCCCCCCCCCCCCCCTCAGGAATGTGGTCAAAATGGTCGTGAGTTAGTTGTCTAAAGTGTCTCGCTTTAGCTGCTCATCTCTCTCTCGTTGGCTGTTGGTTTGTTTTATTAATCCTGGAAGAGCATATATTATGACATATGGCCCCCGTTGAAGAAGGCTGAACATGGTTTAAGTATATTTAAAGCTGGAGAAGCCAGGAATAGAGAAAATTTTCACAGTTAAAATTAGTTAAGGTAATGGTGACATAGTTTTATGTAAATAAAATATCGTATAGTACACAAGTAAATATTATTTACAAGCAGTTTTACAACACCGGGGAGTTTGACATTTAAGGAAATCTTAGAAAATATCAAGATTATAAAAGGCTATATACAACAAAATCTAATGTACTATAAGGGAAGTGATATGGAGGAGTGTGAACAACGAGAAGAAGAGTCACATACATATGGTGAAATTCTGAAGATCATTAAGACTGGGGAACTCTACACTTTAAGATATTTTTCAGGCGGACATGGCAAGGGGAAACTTGTCATGGGCTTTCTATGCTATAAGTGTAGAGTACGAGAAATGAGATTAAGGTTGACAATTGTGTGAGCTCAGGACTGAGGTAAATATAAAACTACATACAATGTTAGAATTTCGGCGAACAGAGCGAGGGGAAACTTGCTTTGGGCCAATCTAACTAATCTATGCAGTTACTTGTGTAGCGAGTCCGAGGGGAAAAGTCCCGTGTGTAGGTGAGGAAGTCGAACGGACTTATATTTAATTTGCGGAAAGTCTGCGCGCACAGTGCCAAAAATTGGGACGAGGACTGCGTTGTCCGTTACAAGTGACAAGCTGCTCGGACACGAGGTGTTTGAACCGTCGTGGGAGCTTGTGCAAGGCGATGATTTCGCGGTGGGTTGAAAGTAAGACCCATGTCTGCGCGAAATGATGACGGACCGGACAGAATCAGCGACGATGTTTAACGTACCTCCGTGGGAAATATCGGAGGTAGGCTATATCGTGCTGGTTTGGACAATGGACAAACATAGATTTGAAGACAGGGTCCGTGTGGCGAACGTGTGGCGCGAGAAGAAGGGGCGAACTGTGTCGCTCGATGCAGATTGTTCAAGTGCGAACAAAAAGGGGTTGATAAATATCTAGCAGTTAGTCAATCTGCACTCTGTGACGAACACACCATTGGCTAGATGGTGTGGGTCGGTGGATATGCTAGAGATGAACTGCGGAATATATTATCATAAATGAAGGGCGAAGGTTAGGATTTTGAAATGACAATATAGAAGTTCGATAATTGATTAATCAATAATTCTCTATAAAAGGTCCTGAGCTGGTATAAAGTTAACAAAGTTGTAAGAATGAGAGGGGCATTAAGGGGAAGATAGATAAGAGTCACCAAGGGTTGGTTGTAAGTAAGGCTCACGTGGTGGTTGGAATTCTTCGACGCCTGAATTACAGGGTGAATTTTGAATCGATTAGGGAAAGAAATTATTTTTCGTGAGCCGTGCTTACAAGTAGGAGAGGTCTATACAAATAGACATACAAAAGTTTAGGTGCTGGAGGCATATTTTTATAAATAATTTGATTATGAAAAATCTATTGTTAATAGTAAAAATCGTAAAGCATTAATAGGTAGAATTCCAATTTTTTTTTAAGAGTTTTTTTTTTAAAGAGTTACGTTAAAAATGGAAATTATTTAATTAAAATAACGATTGTTAAATTCTACTGGTAAGGTAGCTAATTAAATGAGTTACAAATATCTAGATAAATAGTATGGAGCATAAAATCATTGTTAATAGGCATGGAGAGAATAAATGGAGCTAATTATGTAAATATTGGGACAATTTACAAGGAATGACTTATTTAAAGAATGAATGGAAGGGGTAAAACAATTTCACTTACAGGTTATACTGGTTTAGAGAGCAGGTAAGTTCATTGAGATTCGGGAGAGTTCTGTCTGTGACACTGAGCGTACCAGTGTTGTACATCACAGTAGCGGCAGGGGTATGGCGGAGTCTTGTCCATGATGATGGAAGGTGTCCTGCTCTGGCACGGCGATCGTTCTTGAGTAGATCTAGTGCTGGAAGAAGTGCGTGGCAGCTCCATCTCCGTCGTAGGTGAATACTTCTTCGGGATCACGGTTCAAAGGTTGGCGAGGAAGGGGTTGAGGGCTCGAAGAGGAGTGGTTACAGTTGAGTTGGGTTTGGTCGATCATCGTAGCTTGGCTTCTTGTTTCTTCATACTCCGGTATATGAGGGATTTGCTTCCCGGCCAGGTCTTATCCTGTCGAATTTTCAATGTGACAATATAGTGGTAAATGTGTTGAGGAGAGAAATAATCACACGACGAGTTGTTAGAGCAATCATCCAGCCAGCCAGCCGAGAGAGCGAGTGAGACGTTATCTGCTGAACGACTGTTTTCCCTGTGTACACAACCGGGGGATAACCAGGAAAGTCGCCAGGTGGTGACGCCCCCCCCCCCCTCAGGAATGTGGTCAAAATGGTCGTGAGTTAGTTGTCTAAAGTGTCTCGCTTTAGCTGCTCATCTCTCTCTCGTTGGCTGTTGGTTTGTTTTATTAATCCTGGAAGAGCATATATTATGACATATATATATATATATATATATAAATATGGTAATTTAAACCAACAACCCTATATTGTATACTAATTATAACAAGATTGTCATGTTGTATATAGAAACACATATATAAATAACTAGACGAAAGGCCCGGGCAACGCCCGTGTTTTACCCGATTGAATGTTTTTATTCAAATACCATTTGTTACAATTATAAATTGGAGCCGTGGATGTCACTCTTGTGAAACGTCCCGCTCCAAACTTTACATGTACATTAGGTCAGCTGGTATTACCCCTCATTTTCACCGCTAGAGGCGCGAGCGAATTGACTTTTTGTAAATATACATAATTATAAAGATAGAAGCTTCTATAGAAGATAATGATCATAATGATGATGCGCGCGCATCCGTGACATGAGGAATTGAGGAAAGACGGTCGTGACTATATATATTAATAATAATAATAATATAATAATAATAATTATTATTATTATCATTAGATAATGATAATGATCATAATGATGATGCGCGCGCATCCGTGACATGAGGAATTGAGGAAAGACGGTCGTGACTATATATGTTGACTAGCCGAATGACCCGGGCAACGCCCGTGTTTTACCCGATTGAATGTTTTTATTCGAATACAATTTGTTACAATTATAAATTGGAGCCATGGATGTCACTCTTGTGAAACGTCCCGCTCCAAACTTTACATGTACATTAGGTCAGCTGGTATTACCCCTCATTTTCACCGCTAGAGGCGCGAGCGAATTGACTTTTTATAAATATACATAATTTTAAAGATAGAAGCTTCTATAGAAGATAATGATCATAATGATGATGCGCGCGCATCCGTGACAGCGATAAGGAATTGAGGAAAGACGGTCGTGACTATATATGTTGATGACTATAATAAAAAAAAATAATAATATAATAATAATAATTATTATTATTATCATTAGATAATGATAATGATCATAATGATGATGCGCGCGCATCCGTGACATGACGGTGGAAAGACGGTCGTGACTATATATGTTGACTAGACGAATGACCCGGGCAACGACCGGGTTTTACCCGAGTGCGTATATATTTTTAAAATGTTTTAATTAAAATACTATTCGTTACAATTATAAATTGGCGCCGTGGATGTCTCTCTTATGAAACGTTCCGCCCCAAACTGTGTGTGTCTTGAAAATATAAAAATAAAAATGTGAACGGAAAAATATGTCCAGGGTAGCCTAGTGGTCATGGCATCTGCCCGGTAAGCGGAAGGTCGTGGGTTCGATTCCCATCCTTTGACACTTTTTTTATTTTATCCATTCTGACCAAAATCTATCCGTGAACTTCACACAGTGAACTTCACACAGACAGAATAAGGCAATTATATAAGTATATAATCCAAATTGTGCCTTATCACACGCTATTTTTTTATTTGGCCTTATTACCTTGTGTTTATAATCTATGACGTAATGCCGGCGGCGCGCGCCCGTTGGCTGCCGGCGAGCACGTGACCTCCCTGTGCGCGCGCATCCGTGACAGCGATGAGGAATTGAGGAAAGACGGTCGTGACTATATATAATAATAATAATAATAATAATATAATAATAATTATTATTATTATTATCATCATCATTAGATTATGATAATGATCATAATGATGATGCGCGCGCATCCGTGACATGAGGAATTGAGGAATTGATTGAGAGGAAAGACGGTCGTGACTATATATGTTGATTATATGCATGATTGACATGTGTCATTGATCACCATATGTAATGTACTTTGTACAAACTGATGATTAATAAATAAAACTATGTAATAGATTAAGAGCTGAGCAAAGTAAGAGATCGAGATAGAAATCCAACAACCCTAAAGAGGATTTTGGCAAGTCGTTGCCATCAAGGTCAAAGGGTGCTGAATAGTGCAGACGTCCCACGCCCTTTGCACCCGCTCAAAGTCAAATTCCCGCATGTCTCCCCCCCTCGGAAAAGATATATAAAGCCTCTGTTTTAGGCGAAATTACAGTCTCTTCACCATCGGCGTGAGTCCTCGTCGGTTGTAACCAGGTCCACCTCATCGACCATGTAAAACAGTAAGAACTCTTCTATCTCCATCTTGCTCTTAGCTCGATTCCTATCTGTTCACGGAACTTTCCTACTACAACTGTCTCTCTTCGCTTTCGTGTGTGTGGACATTCCCAAGCTTTCCACTCTGCCTCGACCACGACTGCCTGTGCTCTGTGAGAACTGTTAAAGGTCGTCCAAGGTGCAGAGAGGTACTGGAAAACTCTCCACGTCCTGACTGTCCCTCTCGGTTACTACTGGTTTGACCCTCGGTTACCACAGCAATAGCGAGAGTCGACAGGATGACCAAAACGAAGGATGACCACAACGAAGAAGGTAGGAAGACTGTCCAGACAGAAGCGAGGAAGAGCAAAGATGGAGGAACAAGCCCGTCATTCCAACGAAACGACCAAGCAATCTCCCCCCAACGACACAGCCGAAAATCCCGCAAATTAAGCCGGTGAGAAGTTCCCCACCTTCGGCCTTACAACGCAACCATCTTCCAGGCGACATGCCGCCGTCGCCGAACAGAAGTTACAAGCTTCTACAATCTCTACATAGAGCGTCTTCCACGTCATCAGGACGACAACTAAAGACCAAGTCTCCTGACTGAACAATAATCAAAACTGTGAGTTTTAAAAATCTACGTAATTTTCTTCTAATGCTCACAACTTGATTCTACAAAATTCAATGTTTATTTTCACTGTAATCATTTTAAATCATTTTTTTACCATTTTTATATCATATCAATTCAAATTTTAAATCTATTACACCCTCATTTATCAAATTTTACTTTATTTTGAGTATCTTTTAAATTTTAATTCATTACTTTCAATTTTACATTTTTGAAAAATCATTATTTTTTAATTACTTGAATCATAATTCTAAACTTATTTGTGTGTTTTTCTTAATATCTTATTTTTATACCAAAACACCGATTTATTAATCAAATACTCAAAACTTTGCAAAATTATTGTTAAGTTCACTATTTTATGTAAACGCCCCATTCAAATTATAAGTCACTCTCACGCCATTGCCCATTCCCCAAAACAAGTTTAAAATCCAACATAGTTTCACTTCCTCGTTTTTTCCTTTTACATGCATATTTATTAATCATCCGCACATCTCCCTCAACAAACTTCAACACACTCCCCCATCACTTTCTCCAATTGGCCACCATCTATTAGCGCGCGACTTAGCAACAAATCAATCTCGAGCCACACAAGCTCCATATCGTCGCCACTAACCGTGCCACATCCACTAACAACCAAAATATCTCGATGTGTTTTATACAACCACCACCCATGACTGGTAAATTTATTATCCATGGTGAAACAAGTTAGATGCTGTACCAAAAACAACGACTTCACGTGACACCTTTCCATTCAATTCACTCACTCGTGTCACACAGCGCAACACAACAATTTTTCTCACTTTTCAGGCCAAAGACGCCTTCATGCCTGTGACACATCTCACCTCAAAGCGTGTACACGTCAAAAGTCGCACTTTCACCACACATCTAATCTGAAATCACTGAATAACATTTTTACGAAGTCCGCAACAACGTCGAAACACAACGTTTACGAGCACTTTTAAATAAACTACTTGAAAAATATGTGAAATGGAATTGGAACCCAGACTGTCAACAAGCATTCACCACTCTCAAAGAGAGTTTAACCAGTAAACCAGTACTACACTTGTATCAAGTCGGTTTGCCATGCCGCCTTTATTGCGACGCATCCACCCAAGGGATCGCCCGGCATACTCATACAGGTACATCCAAACAGACAAAGTCCACCACCTCAACAACCATTCGACTTAATCTCTATAGATATAATAGCTGGATTTTCGAAATATGGACACTCCAAGACATATCTGCACGTAATAGTGGATCATTTAACGCGATATGCTTGGACCTTTCCATCGAAGTCCACTAGTACCCAAACGTACATTGAAACCCTCAAAACTGTAATACAACAAGGATTTCCAAAACGTCTGTTATCTGACAGAGCGCCCGCTTTTACCTCAGAAAAATTCCGTAAATTTCTAATAACACCTGGTATACAACCCCTACTCACCACCATCAATAACCCACAAGCAAACGGTTTAAAAGAACGCTTAAATGCCACTATTACAGGCAAGCTCAGACTAGCTTATCTAGAAAATTTAAAAGCTTCCTGGACTCAACTAATTAAGCGCATCACTCAAACGTATAATAACACACCCCATTCTGTCACAAGTTTTCCACCCAACTACGAGGGTTATCCCCCAGATCTAATAACTCATCTTAATCCATACCCCGAAATAACTAGAGCTAGAGAGATAGCACGCTCTTGTACCCAAAATAAGCATTAAAAAGATAAAGAAACATTTGATAAGCAGCACAGAACACCACATTTCGAAGTTGAATGATCTTGTTCTAGTCAAAAATTTTAGACATCCCGACACAGGTAAATTAGCACCATATTTTACTGGACCATATACAGTAATTGAAATAATCTCACCCAATGTCGTTCAAATAGATCGCCCCAATCAACATCTCAATAGAGACAGTGGCACTATACATGCCAATAAATTAAAATATTACACAGAGAATGTTCTGTACATCACACCTCCACAACCCCGATTTGTTCAAAACCCACAGCGATTGTCTCAAGATGTATATCTCAGTGAATTCAATCATTTGACTCCAGATATCTTCGAGACGCAACTATTCCGAACTATACCGCTTACAACCTCCCAGCCATTCCTACATTTAAATCCAGATATATTTAACATCGATCGTTTCAAAACAAACCTCAAGTAGCGACCAGAAAATTGCCCAGTAAATTCACAAACCTATTCTATCTACATACTCTACACCAACCCATTTGGATCTGTATTACTTACTTACTTACTCTCTTTCACACAATATAAAGGAATCTTTGAAACAACAAGATCCAGACTAGAGAACGCACGTGTGCCGCAGACAAGCCCCATATCCCCTCTTAAAAATAAACAATACACATCAGTCCCCTCGCACCCCGTTTCATGTATATACAACGTCCTCTCTCCCCGCTCACAAAGCTGTCATCTAAATATCCGCTATCGGAATGATCGCCATATGTAACACGTGTTCCACATCAACCATTTATATTTCCTCAAGAATTTCACAAATTCCCAGACAGAGAGTCATAAAAACACCGATGTTTACCAAAGGCCCCAGATGGACTAAACATCTCGAGACAAAATTCCCGCTTCACTAAATCCATTACCACCCTTCCCCCTAACTCGCTCCCAGTAAATTAAGGCCGTGTCCTGTTTTCCTTTTATTCTACACCTTTTACTACATTAGCAGTCGATATCATAACCTAACTTTTAAAACATTTAGATATTGGAATTTGAACAAGACCTACCCAAAATTGAACATTTTGATATTTTTTGATCCTGTGTAAATCTCTAATTTTTTCTACATATCAAACATTTTACATGTTAAATTGAGATCACAATATTTAATTATATTCTATTTTTGTATAAAATATTTTATTTTTATTTTTTACCTTTCAATTATATAATCACAAGTTTTTAATCCAACATTATTTTTAAAAATAATCAATTTTACTTTTATTTTTCATAATATTATTTTAGTATTACAAAAGATTTATTTGTTGTTAAAAATCACTTTAAATCATTATTATTACACATATATAATACATGTTTGATTTTGTTCACTTAAACTTTATTCAACCACAATGATATTTCTATATTTTTATTCATTTTATATTTGTTTTTATACCTTTATATAATATGACCATGTTTATCATTAACTATCGGGAATACAACAATCGTTTCTCTAACCACTTCAGTGTACTTTTTACTACTATCTATTTCTCTCTCAGCCATTGCTTAACATCAACGTATAAAAACGACAGTACTGCTTGACGATTTTTTTTTATTTCGTAATTTCAACAAACTCTTTGAACACAGTTCCCCAGATTCACAAATCCCAACTTCTGGCCTGAATACGTTTCAAAAGTCACAAGTTTTCCACCCAACTACGAGGGTTATCCCCCCAGATCTAATAACTCATCTTATCCATACCCCGAAATAACTAGAGCTAGAGGGATAGCAGGCTCTCGTACCCAAAATAAGCATAAAAAAGATAAAGAAACATTTGATAAGCAGCACAGAACACCACATTTCGAAGTTGAATGATCTTGTTCTAGTCAAAAATTTTAGACATCCCGACACAGGTAAATTAGCACCATATTCTACTGGACCATATACAGTAATTGAAATAATCTCACCCAATGTCGTTCAAATAGATCGCCCCAATCAACATCTCAATAGAGACAGTGACGCCATACATGTCAATAAATTAAAATATTACACAGAGAATGTTCTGTACATCACACCTCCACAACCCAAATTTGTTCAAAACCCACAGCGATTGTCTCGAGATGTATATCTCAGTGAATTCAATCATTTGACTCCAGAAATCTTCGAGACGCAACTATTCCGAACTATACCGCTTACAACCTCCCAGCCTTTCCTACAATTAAATCCAGATTTATTTAACATCGATCGTTTTAAAACAAACCTCAATTAGCGACCAGAAAATTGCCCGTTAAATTCACAAACCTATTCTATCTACATACCCTACACCACCCCCATTTGGATCTGTATTACTTACTGCTGGACTGTGACAGCGGACGGTTGGCTCGGCAACACTGTCGCTTACGTCACTTCCTGTTGATGTAACCCTGCAAGCGGCGTCGCCACGCGACTTATTCTCTTTCTCCATGTTTACTATTTAATCTTTATATAATCCCTTTACCTTGTAGTTAATTAAATAATAATTAACGCTGAGCGCTGTGTGTAATCAATTGGAATACAACAAAGATTATGAGACTGAAGAAGCGCAAGACCTAAAACATCAGACTGAAGAAGCGCAAGGCCTAAAACGTGAGTAACCAAATTTCCTTTGATTACTTGGCCCATCCTTTTTTTCTACTTTCCAAATATTTTGTAAAATGGCAAACACGACGATTACAAAATTAAATGGTGCTAATTACTCCAGCTGGAGCTTCCAGATGAAATTCGTTCTAATCGAAAACGACTTGTGGAGTTTGATCAATCCAGGAGAGGCTAAGCCTGACCCTAGTGACCTTGTTGCAACAAAACTTTTTTTGTCGCGGGAGGGTAAGGCGTTTGCAAAAATTTGCCTCGGGATTAATGATGAACAACAATTGCATGTTCAACATTTGAATACTCCGAAAGAGGTCTGGGAGGAACTGGAAAAATATACGCACCAAAGGATAGTAGATATCGAGCCGTACAACTAAGAAGGCAATTATATGGCGAAAGGTTGACTCAGCACAGCAATATGGAAGGGTATATGGGGAAGATAAACTACATTGTAAACGAACTGGCCCAAATTGGCGACAAAATTGATGATGGCGATTTGGCTATGGTTCTTTTGGGTGGATTATCAGAGGATTGGGACACCGTTGTCTCAACCATATGTAACTTGCCTGATTCAGACTTCACGACCGCCACAGTTAAAAGACGGCTGTTGGCAGAAGCAGAAAGGCGTTCGTCAAATCTACCAAAAGATGTGGGTGCCATGGTCGTTAATGCCTCTTCGAAGCCCATTGAAACAGAAAAATAATTTAAAGCAAAGGTTGTTTGTTTCAAATGTGCAGGTAAAGGCCATTATGCAAGGGAATGCAGGAAGAAAGGAAAGAATGAACAAAGACCAAAGAGGTTTGACCAAAACAAAGGCGTAAATATGTCGGCAATGTGCAACACTTTGTTTGGAGCTACCGCCGAGACCTGGATCATAGATTCTGGAACGACGCACCATATGACTCCCAAGAGAGATTACTTCACATGTCTGAAAGAGTGCACAAGCAATATGAGTTCCACCACTATTGCGAATGGCTCTTCTATAGAAGCATGTGGTATCGGTACTGTCAGTGCCAATATTGTTGGACACAAGGGAGATGCCAGCCATATGGCTGCTCAGAACACCTTGTTCGTTCCAGATATGCGTCACAGTGTTCTGTCTGTTCTCCAAATGATAGAAAACGGTAGAAAAGTTGTCTTCAATAAGAGTGGTTGCCACATTATGGACATGAAAGGTAAACTCTTGATAGAGGGAAAGAAGCTGGGTAGACTTTACTACGTCCAGACTACTCCATCATCTCCGATAGATCAGAATGATCGTGTTTCTCTTGCATCTGAATGCAAGGAAGAGATTACACTGGAACTTTGGCACAAAAGGCTGATGCATGTAAATGCAAATACGATAGCAAAGATGGCCAAGAACCAAAGCGTAAGAGGACTTGATTGCAGCCCGGCAAAGCCAGAAAAGTGCGAAGACTGCTTGATCGGCAAGTCTTACCGTCGTTGATGAATCTACAAGATATACAAGTGTATTTTTCCTGAAAAACAAAGGCGGAACCCTGGGAAAAGTCAAAGAGTGGATTCAAGAATCTGAGAAACAAACCAGCCGGAAACTAAAACGAATACGTACTATAATGGCTTGTAATTTTGTTCCAAGGAATGGGACACTTTCTGCACGAGCGTTGGAATAGTTCATGAACACACTATGACGTATACACCCCAACAGAATAGTGTGGCAGAAAGAATGAATGGGACACTCCTAGATCTTGTCAGGAGCACTATATCTAGAAGTGGTCTGCCAAAGGCTTCCTGGGCGGAGCTGACTTACACCGCAGCCTAATTCAGAAACAGAGTTCTCAACAATCACAATGGTGAAAGCACGCCATATGAACTGTGGACAGGGAACAAGCCTAGTCTTAAACACATAAGAGCTATTGGCTGTAAAGTATTTGTCCATATTCCAAGACAAGTTCGTAAATCCAAACTCGAAAGGAGAGCTGTCAAAGGTAACCTTGTTGGATATGCACTCAGAGGACGTGGCTACAGAGTGTGGATTCCTGAGATGAAGAAAGTGGTGGAATCTCGGGACTGTGTCTTCAAAGAGAGTGATGTATCGAGGAACGACAGCAACCGGGAGGTGCTTCCATCAGTTGAACACCACAGCTATGGGACTCAACGGGAGATCGAAGAGTATCCAGTGTCTTTATTAGATCAAGAAGACATGACACCTACAGAAGAGGACAGCCATAATGAAGATACTGTGAAGCCTTCTCCTACTCGATCTCATCCAATGATCCTAAGGAACCAGAGAAATGCTCAGAACTCAATTGAACTCCTCAGTACTGAAGTAAACAAGTGGAAGAAACCTAGCGGACATTTTGACCAAGCCACTGGGGAGAAACCTACACGAACTTCATCGTTCGAGACTCTTAAACGGCGAAGTAATCCATAAAGAAGGGATCACTTCGAGGGAGGAGATTGCTGGACCGTGACAGCGGACGGTTGGCTCGGCAACACTGGAGCTGACGTCACTTCCTGTTGATGTAACCCTGCAAGCGGCGTCGCCACGCGACTTATTCTCTTTCTCCATGTTTACTATTTAATCTTTATATAATCCCTTTACCTTGTAGTTAATTAAATAATAATTAACGTTGAGCGCTGTGTGTAATCAATTGGAATACAACACTTACTTACTTACTCTCTATCACACAATATAAAGGAATCTTTGAAACCACCAGATTCAGACTAGAAAACGCACGTGCGCCGCAGACAAGCCCCATATCCCCCCTTAAAAAAATATATAAACATCAGTCCCCTCGCACCCCGTTTAATGTATATACAACGTCCTCTCTCCCCGCTCACAAAGCTGTCATCTAAATATCCGCTATCGGAATGATCGCCATATGTAACACGTGTTCCACATCAAACATTTATATTTCCTCAAGAATTTCACAAATTCCCAGACAGAGAGTCATAAAAACACCGATGTTTACCAAAGGCCCCAGATGGACTAAACATCTCGAGACAAAATTCCCGCTTCACTAAATCCATTGCCACTCTTCCCCCTAACTCGCCCCCAGTAAATTAGGGTCGTGTCCTGTTTTCCTTTTATTCTGCACCTTTTACTACATTAGCAGTTGATATCTTAACCTAACTTTTAAAACATTTAGATATTGGAATTTGAACAAGACCTACCAAAAATTGAACATTTTGATATTTTTTGATCCTGTGTAAATCTCTAATTTTTTCTTCATATCAAACATTTTACATGTCAAATTGAGATCACAATATTTAATTATATTCTATTTTTGTATAAAATATTTTATTTTTATTTTTTACCTTTCAATTATATAATCACAAGTTTTTAATCCAACATTATTTTTAAAAATAATCAATTTTACTTTTATTTTTCATAATATTATTTTAGTATTACAAAAGATTTATTTGTTGTTAAAAATCACTTTAAATCTTCATTAATATTACACATATATAATACATGTTTGATTTTGTTCACTTAAACTTTATTCAACCACAATGATATTTCTATATTTTTATTCATTTTATATTTGTTTTTATACCTTTATATAATATGACCATGTTTATCATTAACTATCGGGAATACAACAATCGTTTCTCTAACCACTTCAGTGTACTTTTACTACTATCTATTTCTCTCTCAGCCATTGCTTAACATCAACATATAAAAACGACAGTACTGCTTGACGATTTTTTTTTATTTCGTAATTTCAACAAACTCTTTGAACACAGTTCTCCAGATTCACAAATCCCAACTTCTGGCCTGAATACGTTTCAAAAGTTTATTTCAATCATCCGCAGAGCACAATGCATGCACAAAGCGCTCACAACTCTCAATTTTTTTAGCTCTAGCGGACCACAATCAACCTTTTATTTTGAAGTCAAGACAGATCACCTACTGTCGATACAACAGTCTACTTATCGCATGGCTTCATTTCACCCCTTTCAACCATATTAATAAACAACTTTTTCTTCAACAACTTTTCAACCCAATAACCCTACAATTGTGACAAAGCACTGTAACCTTATACAGGATCACAGGTGAAACAATGCCTAGGAAGACGCTCAAGTCATTATCCTCGCTTTGCACCTGGATCTAAGTATTTGGTTGCCTGTGTAATACTTAAAATTGCATATTCTTTAAACCTCTAACCCTTTCCATCGCCCGACAACAATCTCTTAGAACATCATTTTATTTTTTTTTATCATTATTTTTCTTTATCAAACAAAGGTTTTATTCCAATTTCTCTTTTATAATGAATATCATAACTTTTAAATTAAACATAAGTTTTATTTTTTTAATGATTTTCAGATATATCCAAACAAAACATTTCGTTATAGCCCTTTTACCCTCACAGTTTAAATTAATTAAAAGAAATTTTAATTACTTACCTGTGTTAGAGAGGCTTTACCCGTTTGAATCCCGATAAACCCTTTCACTCCCGGGGCCCATCTATGGTAATTTAAACCAACAATCCTATATTGTATACTACTTATAACAATATTGCCATGTTGTATATAGAAACACATCTATAAATAATTATATGCATGATTGACAGGTGTCATTGCATCATCATATGTAATGTACTTTGTAAAAACTGAGGACGAATAAATAAAACTATGTAATAGAAAGAAATCGAGATAGAAATCCAACAGCCCTAAAGAGGAATTTGGCAAGTCGTTGCCATCAAGGTCAAAGGGTGCAGAATAGCGCAGACTCCCCACGACTTTGCATCCGTTCAAAGTCCAAAT
Organism: Cordylochernes scorpioides; assembly: GCA_030710605.1. Lineage (NCBI taxonomy): Eukaryota > Metazoa > Arthropoda > Arachnida > Pseudoscorpiones > Chernetidae > Cordylochernes > Cordylochernes scorpioides. The sequence goes on from CP092864.1 coordinate 156,923,620, forward strand.
TCCCGCATGTCTCCCTCTTTGGGCAAAGATACATAAAACCTCTGTTTTAGGCGAAATTATAGTCTCTTCACCATCGGCGTGAGTCCTCGTCGGTTGTACCCAGGACCACCTCATCGACCATGTAAAACAGTAAGAACTCTCCTATCTCCATCTTGCTCTTAGCTCGACTCCTATCTGTTCACGGAACTTTCCTACTACAACTGTGTCTCTTCGATTTTGTGTGTGTGTTTTTTTTTCCAAAGCAAACAGTTTTTTTGCATACATACAACCAACAATGCTATTTTGTGTGTGTGGACATTCCCAAGCTCCACTCTGCCTCGACCACGACTGCCTGTACTCTGTGAGAACTGTTAAAGGTCCTCCAAGGTGCATAGAGGTACTGGAAAACTCTTCAAGTCCTGACTGTCCCTCTTGGTTACTACAGGTTTGACCCTCGGTTATCACACACATATATATATATATATATATATATATATATATACTAGCCGAATGGCCCGGGCAACGCCCGGGTTTTACTTGACTGGACCCGGCTTCGCCTGGGTAGTGTTCGAGCGAGGTTTACTCATGAATGAATAGAGGCCCCAACTGTTTGTAAACTCAATGTAATGAATTTTCTTTCAGCAAAATGGAGATAAACTGCAAACAGCAATATCGAAAATGCTTGTAAAAAAATCTGAAATATAGGATCCATTTCACAAACACATCTAATGAATAGTGCTGTTTGGAGGAGTGGTCTAAACTGTTAATTTTTAAAAACCATGACCCGGGATCATCGAATGCAGATTCAGACACTTTGTTCTGAAAAAAAAAATTGCCCTAATGGCTCCTGATTCTTGAAAAAGTCCAACCCCTCCAGTGAGTGCAAGTAACCAAACTGGGCTTTTATTCTAAAAAAATATAAAAAAATCTAATGATTAGTGTGAATAAAGGAAAATGGTCGGCACAACCTGAAAATTTCACTTTGTCCACTTCACTCTCGGCTGTCCAAGAAGAAACAGCCAGAGCAAACATTTTAAAGGGCACCTAATCCGGCATTTACATATCTAAATAGTTAAGCAACTTTTATAAATGTAATATATTTCTGCAATATTGAAATACCTGGACTTGGAAGAATTTTGTATTAGTTATTGTTGCAGTTTTAGAAAAGTGTGGGAAATTGGATATTTTAACAAATAATATAATTTTTAAAATGGTATATAAAATAAAAAGGAAATTTGCATAATTTTTTAATAGTCAAGGGCAATTTTAAAAATACCAAAAAAGCAAGACCAAATAAAAAAAAATATATATATATGTGTGATGTTTAAGTAACAGCATTGTTGCCATATAAAGACATAATTACTGAATGTATTCAGTACCTTTGTCTGAAGATAGCCAAAATGTAACTGAAACCACACATAATGTAATTATTTGTATTCGGTCTTGCTTCCTTTTTTTTTTTAATTATCCCTAGTACGCGTGGTACAGGCCATGATAACCATGGTGGGTAGGTAGCGACTGCTTTTACTGTAAGCGCACCACATGTCTACAAATGTGATACATTTCTACCAGCTAAATGCATTTTCACTATGGTGTGATTTTCACATGATGTATCTGTAGACACATTATAATCTCTCCAGAGCTTAAGGTAGCAAACAGTACTTTCATAATACATAAATATCAATGCCAAAAGCCAGAGTTATGATAGCATGTTGCAGTGTAATGTAGACCTGCAGGATGGGAAAAAGCAATATTATTTCCGGCTTTAATTTGAAAGGTATTATGAAACGTTAAAAATATAATCTTAACTTTTGAAGCATGAAAAAATGCTAACTTGATGTGTATCAATTTAGTCTAAAAACAAACAGCATGTAAAAGTAAGCACCAATCGAAAGCATTTATTAGCTCTAACAGTGCTGCCCCCAGCGGTAAAAGACTGGAGCTAACGCTTCACGGGTTGGTAAAGTTTATGTTAATATTACATTAACTTAACAATATTCCATGTCTTGCTAACACAAATTTTTAAAAATAATATGCATAAAAATAATGCAATTCTAAAAATCATAAATGAAGCATCATTAAATTAAATGGGAGAGAAATGGTGTTTGAAAAATTTTTTTTGTTGTAAAACTTTGACCTTTATATTTTTACAAATTCTTAATGTACATAACCCAAACCAAATTGTCTATAAAATTCTGCAAACAAATATAATATTATAGAGGCATGAAAATACTAATGGTGTAAAAACCAAAACAGCAAAGTTATCCTGATAAATGCAATGAGCTATGATAAGGTGTGTTGCAGGCTAACAAAAACCTTAATTGAACCAGAAATGTTGATACCATAAAAAAAAAATTCAAGAATAGAGTTATGTAAATGAATTAAATGTGAAAAAAAATTAAAATAAAATAAAGTAAAAAAAGCTTTATTGATGAAGCTACAGTAGAGCAATAATGATAACAAATTATTCACCAATTATGTATTTACAAAAGTCAAGCTTCCCAAAATCATTATTCGAAGAAATCTCTTTCAAAATTGTCAAAATCTAGATCAAAGCCCCCTGATAAACAATATTGCGTGTTTTGCTAAACGTAGAACTAAAGACAAATAAATTTTTAGGGCTGGAAACACGGGAGCATGCTACATAGAGTTGCCCATGCGAGAAACAGGGAGACTCAAGATGCACACCAACTACTTGCAATGTTTGACCCTGAGATTCATTAATTGTCATAGCAAAGGCAACCATAACTGGGAATTGGAAGCGTCTAAACTTAAAAGGCAGATCATTTGGAATAATAGCTATTCTAGGAATAAGGACCTCTTCCCCTCGAAAAGAGCCAGTTAAAATTCGAGCCTGGAGAACATTAGTCTGGGTTTCCAGCAAAAACTGTTTCGGATATTTTTTAGACCAGCTACTATTCTTCATACAGGGGGACACAGGGTTGCACTCACCGCAAGGCCCATGTATCATATTCTTAACCACAATGTTATACAATAGCGGGTCTTGAATAGGATCTGGAAACTCAGCACATATAACAGAGTCTATCTGAGTGGGACGGAGCTTATTTGCTAGCCAAACTAATATGTAAGCATGAGGAAGTCCCCTTTTCTGCCATTCAACAGAATACATCCACGCAACTGTTGCTCCATACAATTGGCCTTTTGTTAGAGCCCCAATAAATTTAACTAATTTTTGCCGAAAAACCCGAGCTGTGATATCATGTCTATCCAGCTGTTTTTGTCCTGGTAGCAACGCTGCAGATAGCTCTTCCCAAGAGGGGTTACTTGTAAAAGTAATAAAAAGATCTGGACGCCCAAATTTCCGAACATAACAAAAAGCATTCTGCGTATATTCTGCCAAATACCTGGGACTATTGACAAAACTTGATGGTAAAATGATCCTTTGACCCAAGCTATTAGGGTTAATATTTGCATCAGTTGACAGGGCATCGCGCAAATGAATATAACTCTCTGCACGCAAGTTTCTCTGGTGCAGCGTAATATAGCGCAAACGTTCACTTTCTACCTTAGCATACATATCGACCAGGAATTGATGAAAGAGCTGGCCAAATAGAACAATGACATTTGGACTATTTCGGCGAACCATAATAAAATAGCCATAAAAATCCATAGAAGACACTTTACTTGACGATGGCTGTCTAGTGTTTGGGTCGATCTGAGGAATATGAAAAGAATATCCTTCTTGGCCTTTCCAGAAAATTAAAGGATATTGAAGGGCATCATAAAAGCGATGTGTGTCGCTAACATGTTGCTGCAAATTATCTCGCTGATGTAAAACAATGTCACGTGAGCCAAACTGATTACCAGCTAAGACAACCGCAACCTCATTAGCTGTAGGAGCATTATACCGTCTAGGATGTTGACCAGGAGGTGTCCGATCAGCATTTACAACAACTCTGTATGCATCACTGGGGAGATTTACAAGTGCAGTTTTAAACTGTTGAACCAGTAAATTGTGTTGGTGCAACATGCGCTGCAAACCCTGTACAATATTACGACGTACTCCCTGTATTTGCTGGCATCTTCGATCAGTCTGAATATCATCATCATCATCATCATTGCCCATAAAATAGATCTGAAGAAATCTACTTGGCTGGTTCTCAGATGGCATAAGTGAACCTATTCTGTGGTAGACCTGGCCTTGGATAGAAAATGTGGTTGGAAAAGTAACAGAGTGGGTTTGGTTTTCAGCTCCAAAGGATGTCATTTGAAAGCAGGAATTATCTTTGCGAATATTACGCAAAAAATGGACTGAATCAGAATTCTCTCCAGATAATAGGCTGCGAAGTGGCTCGGGAGGTAAGTCAATTAATGGCAAACGTACTTTCCCGTTTGAACAGCACATTCCAGAAGACTCATCTTTCCATCTTAAGGCCCCACAAAACCTGCATGTAGTGTCCATCATCCCAAGGGAAATTAAAGGGTGCTTAAAGTATTCAACAGCAACAGAATAATTAAAACCTGCATTTTCCATAGAAGACCAAACGCTGCTGAAAAAATATTTGTTCTAGTATTCCTCTGAGTAGAAGAATATATTTCTGAATGCGCCTGTAAGCGAGAATGGATGGGATCAGGTGTCTCTAACGACCGCACAGCGGCTTGACGCGCGGACTATGCACGCAATCTTCGAATATTCTGTCCTCTGGTTTCGCGCAGTCTGTAAGCATGCTGAACCCTAGAGCTATTGGAACGCTGAGAAAGATTGCTTCTCCTATGGCTTGGCATACCTACAAACACAAAGCATTAGTAAAAATAAAAATAAGGATAACTGAAAAATGTAAAACATCAAGGGCTGAGAATGAAGAAAAAAATTCAAAAATAGTGTATTAAAATAAGCTCGACTCATGACTAAGGCCAAAATAAAAAAATGCATAGAATTAATCTGAAAGGAGGGGAAAAAATGCATAAAACTCAGTGAAAACGTGAAACAACTGATTTAAAAAAATCAAATGGAAGAAGACGTAAAAAAAAAGTATAATTTGCTGAAAAAATATGCACAATAAATATGAGTAGAACATATATAGATATATATGAGCAGCTACATATTATGAAGCAGATAAATATAAATACTACCTAAACAAATGACAGCAAAACAAAAAAAAAAGACAATGGAAGAAGGCCTAAAAAAAAGTCTAATTTGGTTGAAAAAACTGCCCAATAAATTGAGCCTATATAGATATATGTCATAATATATGCTCTTCCAGGATTAATAAAATAATCCAACGGCCAACGAGAGAGAGATGGGCAGCTAAAGCTAAGAAAACTAACTTACGACCATTATTTGGTCACATACCTGAGGGGGGCGTCACCACCTGGCGCTTATCTTTTGTTAGCCCCGCTTGTGTACACAGGGAAAAACAGTCGTTCAGCAGATAACGTCACTCGCCACGTCTTTCTCTCTCGGCTGGCTGCCTGGATGATTGCTCTAACAGCTCGTCGTGTGATTATTTCTCACCTCACCACATCATTTACCACTATATTGTCACATATATATGAGCAGCTACATATTATGAAGCAGATAAATATAAATACTACCTAAACAAATGACAGCAAAACAAAAAAAAAGACAATGGAAGAAGGCCTAAAAAAAAGTCTAATTTGGTTGAAAAAACTGCCCAATAAATTGAGCCTACCCCTAAAAAAAGCAGTTATTAAAAATGCATAGAAGCTGCTTACAATATAAATGCTAATAAGTATAAAACTATTGCATGGAACAAACATATATAGTAAAATATATGTAGCAAGCTATACAGAAAAAAACATAATTAGAAATTAGAAAAATATTTCTAAACAATAATCTAAATCGTAAATGATTATATGATTATATAATATAATATGAATATTCCTTATGAGAATCAAACAGTATACCTTTGTCAAATTTGTTTGAAAAACTGCCCAATAAATTGAGCCTACCCCTAAAAAAAGCAGTTATTAAAAATGCATAGAAGCTGCTTACAATATAAATGCTAATAAGTATAAAACTATTGCATGGAACAAACATATATAGTAAAATATATGTAGCAATCTATACAGAAAAAAACATAATTAGAAATTAGAAAAATATTTCTAAACAATAATCTAAATCGTAAATGATTATATGAATATATAATATAAAATGAATATTCCTTATGAGAATCAAACAGTATACCTTATCTAAAAAAACGTAGTAGCAATTAAATTAGAAAAATATTTCTAAACAATAATATTTCCAAAGAGTTTAAATAATATAAATATATATAATCTTACCTTTCGAAAAATGCAGCGTGTAACATAACAAAATAAGTGTAAAGCTATTAACCAATCAAGTTCGTCGCGACCAGTGCGGCGCCAAGCGGCAAAAGGCGGGAACTAATCCATTTCAATTAAATAATTTTTAAAAAAAAAGTACATTAACCTTTGTTGTTTTTTGAATAGCCTATATGTTAAACGAAATCTTCAGCTACCTACATGCGAAATTTCATAATGATTGAGTCAGTAGATTTTGCGTGATGCGATAACAAACATCGATTTCGCATTTCATTTTTATAGATATAAGGAAGGATATATATATATATGGTAATTTAAACCAACAACCCTATATTGTATAATACTTATAACAAGATTGTCATGTTGTATATAGAACCACATCTATAAATAATTATACGCATGATTGACATGTGTCATTGCATCACCATATTTAATGTACTTTGTACAAACTGAGGATGAATAAATAAAAGTATGTAATAGATTAAGAGCTGAGTTAAAGCGAGATTGAGAAGTTCAAAAACGTCTAAAATCGAGAGAGAAATCCAACAACCCTGGCAAGTCGTTCCCATCGAGGTCAAAGGGTGCAGAATACCGCAGACGTTCAAAGTCCAACCCCACCCCCTCCTCGGGAATGGTATATAAAAAACCTCGGTTTTAGCCCAACGTAGTCAGTCAGTTCACCATCGGCGCGAGCCCTTGTCGCTTGTAGCCAGTACCACCTCATCGCTATGTAAAACAGTAAGAACTTTTTCTAACTCCATCTTGCTCTTAGCTAGACTCCTATCTGTTCATGGAACTTTCCCACTACAACTGTGTCTCTTCGTTTTGTGTGTGTGGACATTTCCAAGCTTTCCACTCTGCCTCGACCACGACTGCCTGTACTCTGTGAGAACTTTTAATGGTCTTCCAAGGTGCAGAGAGGTACTGGAAAACTCTCCACGCCCTGACTGTCCCTCTCGGTTACTACTGGTTTGACCCTCGGTTACCATAGCTTATAGCGGGAGTCGACAGGATACCTCATCACAGATAAGTCGACAGGACCTTATCACATATATATATATATTTTTTTTTCACACTGTAACCTTTAGGAGCTAAAACAATTAACATCAACATCGTAAATTTTTATATTCCAACGTATGTGATTGTTGCTATTGTGTCTCATTTACTTCTTCATTTTTATAATGTATTAATTGGAATATTTTAAGGACCTTTTATTTTCTGCTATTTTCTCTCTAGAGTCAATTTTTATTCTTCTCGAGTTTTAAGGTGATAAAAGTCTGTGGGAGCTGTGTGTGGGAATGAGGAAGTGAGGTGTAATTGTTGGACAACATTTCCTTCTTTGGCTCTCCTTCCAATTAAGTATTTAGATTTCCCGGTTTCTTCCCGATGTTTATCCTAGTCCTATTTTATAATTTTGTTTTATCTAATTTCTATATTTCCTCCTTACTTTCTGGTGTCCTCCTGAGAATTGGCTGTTCAGAATTTTCACGATCTTCTACCTATTCTCTGAAACATTTTAATCGCGTGAAAATAAAAACAAGAAAACCTTTTAAAAATGCATCTCTCTTTTCTTTTTATAGACTGGTTTCGGAGTTCGAGAAGCAAAAATAAGCAACGGTAAGTGTATCAATAAATAAATAGGTAAACAATTATTCCCCGCTTTGTGTTTAGTGAGACATAACTCACTTGATGTTTTATCGTCATTGTCTTTTTCATTTTTAACGATATTCTCGAATTTTATGAGCTGTAAAACAGATCAATGAATCGAGGAAAGAGTGCAATTCCTTAACTTTTTACGAAAAAATAGCAATCAATCCATATCTCAATTATTTTTAAAGTGTTTTTTTTTTTTTTTTGTCTGAGGTTTTTTCTCATTTATGTTAAATTTAAACATATTCTGATGTCCTTCACCGTTCCTTTATAGTCGTTTTTTTAAAAATTGATTTATGGCCTCAAAATAAATTATAAAAAATAAAACTAAAACCAAAGGACTATACGCTTATGCACATAATTTAACAACATATTGTGCCCTAAAAATTAATCAGTGATATCATATATTTATTCAATATTGATGTTGCTTTAATGATATTCAAGAAGTAAGGTTATTTGTTGAGCAAAACCTATATATATATAATCCAATTAAACTTTAAACGTTTTCAAGGTACGCGTGCGTGATTTTTAATGTTCCGTTTTCTTTCCTGCCCCAAGTGATACCTTGGCTAGCGTGCAATGCGTGTGTCCATTGCTCTGCATAAACTTGAAAGCATCCAAATCTTGAGATAAAGGAATGCATGATTAGGCTAAAGATAAAATTGAATTTACTTTTGAGACTAACTTCGAAGGAATGCTAATAAAAACTAGTAGATATTTTCACATCGCCAGTATAAAGCGATCACATTAAAAAAAATTTGCTTAGTATCGTCAACAAGCCGCCCTTATATTTGAGACAAATATATATAATACATTTTGATAATAGTCTGAATTGGCATTTAAGTTTATTCTAAGACGATCTAATGAGACTGGATTCTGCTCTTTCGTTAATTTGAGATATTTTTAGCTCGTTATTTTCTCTTTCTCAAATTGACTGTAATCGGAACACATTCAGAGTTTTGGCTTCTCTATCGTCTAAATATTGTGTTGGCATATGAAAAAAAAAAACGTTTGAGCCCTAAAAAAAGAATCGTAGCAAAGGTAGGAAGCTACAAGTGTGTCTAGTAACTATGATTTCACGCTGCTGCCACCGAATATAGTCCTGAAATAGCAATGTCTATGCACACGAATACCTTCCTCGATGAGAGGGTGAAAGTCTCTCATTAATTCCTATTTTATGGAAAGATAAGCGGGTTATACGTTTTAACCCTTAATTACTCGCGCTGGGTGTATTACACCCAGCAAGATACTAAACTGTAAGAATAAACTGTAAATAATAAATATAGCAGCTTGAGTGTCTCGTTAGCTTAATTATTTGTGGTGAAGCATAGATTGGTCTAATGCATTTTTAAAATATACATTTAACTTTTTGGCAATCAGATAAGCAGAGTGGTTTACACCCAGCGCGAGTGTTTACGTAACACTTTTGGCTGGCCGTGAGTGACAGCTCGCCTATATTTTTTAGGTTTCAGATTCAGTCGGATGTATTTCTGTTGGCTTTGTTCACATTGTTTGTTTGCTCTTTACTCCTAGCTCTCAAAAAACTATCGTTTGCTATCCATTTAAAAAAATATTTAATGGATACTTCAACTCTCTCTAATTCTGATTCCAAAAATGAAGTTGTTGGTGGCGCACTGGATATATCTTCTGATGAAAATACAGAAATATATAGCTACCAGGATTCTGATTCCGAGTTGGAATCTGAAAACGAAGAATTTGGTTCATCTTCAACTTCCAGTTTCTATATGGGAAGAGACAAGACAACGCGGTGGAAGACCAGTGAATGGCAAAGTACAAAGGAAAGAATTCGCTCTTGCAACATAATTTCTCACCTTCCCGGCCCGAGAAGAGATGGAAAGAACATCACAACAGCTGTTGGAGATTACAGAAAATTTATCACAAATAAAATAGTTGAAAAAATAGTATGCAACACCAATCAATATATCTCAAGGATTCGAGGAAATATTTATCGAGAAAAGGATGCGAAAGATACTAATGATGTAGAAATTTGGGCTCTTATTGGACTTGATGATGGAACCAGATTCGAAATTTCCCGGTCTGTAATGAATCTCGAGCGATTTCTCTTTTTACTCAGGTGTTTGCCTTCCGATGATTTGCCCACACGTGAAATAAGAATAAAATGACAAAATAGCACCAATTAGAGAAATATTTGAAGAAATAGTTACAAACTGAAAAACTATATATCATCCTGGATAATATTTGACACTAGATGAGAATATTATTCCATTCAAAGGCCGATGTAGTTTCAAGCAGTACCTTCCCAATAAACCCGCAAAATATGACATAAAGACTTATGTGTTATGTTGTTCCCGCAAATCTATATGGTGAATCTTGAAATATACGCTGGAAAGCAACCTGAAGGCCCTTATCAAATAAGTAACTCTCCCAACAATGTTGTTGAAAGACTTGTAATTTCAATCTCCGGGTCAAAACGCAACATATCTACTGACAATTGGTATACCAGTTATCCTCTTGCAGTAGCTCTTTTGAATGACCATAAATTGACCTTTGTAGAAACACTCAAAAAGAACAAAAAAGAAATACCTGAATTTATGCCAAATCGCGCACGACAAGTGTTTAGGTCAATTATTGGTTTTCAAAAAAATGTCTCCCTTGTATCATAAGTTCCTAAAAGGGGCAAAAGTGTCATTCTTTTATCTACAATTCACTCAACAGCACCAATTGATGAAATGACAAATGAAAAAAAGAAGCCAGAAATGATTACTTTTTACAACATGACAAAAGGAGGGGTGGACCTATTGGATCAAAAGACGTCACTCTATTCCGTGGGACGACGTACCAAAAGATGGCCCCTGTGTATCTTTTTTGAACTTTTAAATATTTCTGGAGTTAATTCCGAACTTCTTTTTGATGGGAATTAACCCCAAAACATTTACAAAAGAAGAAAGGATTTCCTAAAAGCTCTATCACTTGAATTGGTACCAGAGTATCATCATATCAAGTCTACTACCAAAGCCTTCACGAAACCAATTCGAAGTATTGTCCGGAAACATGCTGGTCAGTCACCAGAGACTATGGTAAGCTTTATGCCAAAATATAATTGAAAAGTTTGTCTCTAATCGTTTTATATTTTAAGGAAGAAGACATTCTAGAACCTCTTTCAAAGGCTCAAAAAGATCCATCTTTGTTCTTATAAAAAGATCGTAAGACCAAAACATTATGCCAGGAGTGCCAAAATAATGTTTGTAAAGAACATTCTATTATAATATGTAGGCAATGTATGTAAATATTTCGAAATTTGTATCCCAAATTTAACAAAATTGATTTGGTGCTCAAATTTACATTTTAGTTTTTAAAATATTTTAAAATATAAATATCACTCAAATTATCGATTAAAATATTTCAACTGTTAATAAAATAATTATATCATACAAAAAAGTTCAAAAATAATTTTGTTTTAAGTGATATTTCACCAGGTTATAACACCGGGTGTATTACACCCAGCGCGAGTAGTTACGTCACAAAAGTGAGCGCGAGTAACTAAGGGTTAAACGGTGATTTCTCTTGGTATCGAGTCTCGCTAATAATAGTACAATGATATAAATAAAAATATTGTCGAATTGATTTTTTTCTATAAAAATTTCACCTGTCTTATTTAAATAATTGCTAAAACTAATTATTGACTATTTTCGCAATCTAGTGGATTCAGGTCGGTGAAAAAAACCACAAAAAACTTTGCGGGCTTGGAATTTATAACCGCCTCCGAAGAGAAGGGTAATTTTAATTTTTTATGGGGTATTCTTCACCCCCCGAATCACCAATGGCCTTGGCTGATAGCCAAATGCCATCTTCAACTGCTGATGCAATCAGCACTTCTCCAGCGACGGAGAAGACCACCACCAACCAT
>CP092864.1:156935504-157023391 GCA_030710605.1 Cordylochernes scorpioides
AGCGGCACACTTTGCTTCCGCGGTTGAATAGTTTGCCATACTTTTTCAATTTAAATTTCATTGAACGTTTTCAATTATATTATTCTTTATTTCAATCTATTTCCTTAAATTCCTAATACTGTTTGGAAGTGTAATGGCACATATCGATAATATTATGACCTTATTTCAATAAAAATCAAGCAAATTTGTTAGAAACAATTTACAAAACTTTAAATAATGTCAACATATCTAACTAACTCTATATTCTAAATTATTCATGAAATAGCAGCATTCCTGGCTTCTCAAAGCTTCCTGTCTATTGCTAGTTTTTTTTATTGCTATCGAAGGGTCTTCTTCCAAATTTGTCCAAAATTATATTCACGGCTTTCATCCCCCTGGTTTTCCAAACATACATCCCTCTAGTGTAACCGATTTATCCACTCCAATATTGACACATGCATTCTATAATTTGCTATATACATTTTTGTAGTAGGAAGGTACCATTATATATTATATTTTCTAATATCGCAGGAAAAAATGTGTGAATTGTTTTGAATCAAAATTAATTACACGATTTGATTGTGCTTTGTTTGTTAGACAGATTATCTTCAAAATACAAAGGAATTAAAATGTTATCCATAGAGGAAGATTTCATCTGGTACTTTTTCGTCTTTTTATTAAAATAAATTTACCTTTACTGCAAGTTTGTTTGGCCATAATAAAATATTGTCGGACAGTCTTCTTCGGGAAAATTTCGTCTTCGGTGCTTTATTTTAAAATAGGAGGGGGAATAATTTCAAATAGTTTTCAGTGTTCTCATCTTGAATATATACATATCTCGAACGGGGTGTATATCCATAAGTGGCTTTTGCATAATGAGGAATGGAAATAGTATAATTACATTAATATAAAACAAAGAAATTCTATTTTTTATTTAAAGATGATATCCGTCTATTATACAGAGACGATATATCGCGTTAACAGAAAGGTTAGTGGTGTTTTCGACAAGAGTCAGTCGGAGCTAGCTCAAATATTGATATATCCATCAATTACCCCATGTTTTCTATCAAATATACAAGGTGCGTTCATTAATTTCCAGTACTGGTTAAAAAATAAAATAAATAAAAAAGCTAAAGAATTTTTTTTTTTATACAGAGTTAAATATTGGACATTCGACCACACCTGACTGAAAGCACGAGTCTCGTGGCGCACGCGCCGATCTAAAAATAGAACAAAATAACTTCCTTGTAAGGTTCGCATTTCTAATTTTAAAATGGCCATTTTCGAAAAGCAGAGAATCTGCTTTAAGTTTTGTTTTAAATTGAAATAAAGTGCTACTGAGACGTATGAATTGATTAAAGAAGCTTTTGGCGATGCAGCTTTATCCTGTTCAAGTACTTTTGAATGGTTTTCACGCTTCCTAAAAGGTCGGGAAAAGGTAAACGATGATCAGCATACTGGGAGTCCAAGATCATTACGTTGCGAGGAAAACAAGCTCAAAATAAAGGAATTAATTAAATCTAACAGAATAATTTCTATTGAAGACTTATCTTCAGAGACTGGACTATCTGTAGGACTGTGTCATCAAATAGTAACAAATGATTTGGACATGATCCGGACCTCTTCAAAATTTGTTCCCCGGATTCTAACAGAGGAACAAAAGGAGGTTAGAATGGATGTCTGCAAAAACATGATTGAAATGACTCGGACCGATCCAGAATGGATGCAAAAAATCATTACCGGGGATGAGACATGGGTGTATCAGTATGACCCGGAAACCAAACGTCAATCCAGCCAATGGATTGAAAGAGGGGAACCGAAACCCAAAAAGGCAAGATTTGCAAAATCCAAAGTCAAGACATTGCTTGTTAATTTTTTTGATATTAATGGTTTGGTTCACCATGAATTTATTCCCTTCGGACGTACAATTAATCAAGAGGTTTATTTGGGGATAATGAGGCGCTTAAGGGAGGCAGGGCGCCTTAAAAGACCTGAAAGATGGCAAAACAATGACTGGATACTTCACGTCGATAATGCGCGGTCGCACACAGCCCATGTTGTTTTGCAGTTCTTGGCCAAGCATTCAACCATACATATCCCTCATCCACCCTATTCCCCCGACTTAGCTCCCAATGACTTTTTCCTCTATTCTATATTGAAAATGAAGTTAAAAGGAAGGAAATTTGACAACGTTGATATGATACAAGCTGAATCGAAGGCAACCTTGAGGAACCTTTCAAAAAGCGATTTTATCTCCTGCTTCGACAATTGGAAAAAAAGATGAAACAGGTGTATTGAGGCAGGAGAGGCATATTTTGAAAAATATTTAATTAGTTTTTTTATTTGTTTTATTTTTTCAAAGATACAGAGCAGTCCTGGAAATTAATGAACGCACCTTGTATATCATCCCCTCTCTAAACATTTTGGCCCAAATTCTTTATCAGAAGTAATGTGAAATATCCAAAATCTTTGTTTCAAATAATTTTAACAATTAAAATTGAAAACAGAAGTTTTATAACGTAGAAAGAAAGGAGCTCTAAATCTTCTCACGACTTTTTAAAATATTCAGTAGTGAGTATAAGTTAGAAGAGATACGTTATTGATGAGAGGTTTTTAAATAATTTTATGGAGTTGAGATATAATAATGTTATAAAGAGATTGAATAATTTTGGAATTGGAGCAGAGAGTTTAACACTGAAGACATTTCAAAGAATAAAAAGATATAGAGAATCCCGTACTCCGCAGTTGTCAATCGTCTTCTAACATTCTGAACAATATTTATGTTTCAGAGTTTTATATTTTGAAAACACGAATTCATAGTGCCCATTAATGATTAGAATCTAAGATCAGTGGCTATTAATTCCATTTAATAACGGCCAATATTCTAATATGTCACAAGGATCCCTTTTCTTCCATTCTTTTTTTTTATTGCCGCATGGTGCAAATCTGATTGCCAATTGAAAAGAAATATGCGTAAATGAATATAATATACAGGCAGCTATGAAACACGTAGAGAGGTTTTTGAAAAATGACATTTCATATACAGTATACACGTATATATATATGTCAATATATTGAAAACTAGCCGAATGACCCGGGCAACGCCCGGGTTTTACCCGATTAAATGTTTTTATTCAAATACTATTCGTTACAATTATAAATTGGCACCGTGGATGTCACTTTTGTGAAACGTCCCGCTCCAAACTTTGTGTGTTTTTGAAATATAAAAATAAAAATGTAAATTTTCACAACGATATTTGAAAATTATATTATTTTGATTTTCAAATACTATTCGTTACAATTATAAATTGGCGCCGTGGATGTCACTTTTGTGAAACGTCCCACTCCAAACTTTGTGTCTGAGAAGCGATATTTTATAGAAAGGTGATCTGGCTTTTGTTTTCTGCTCGAATGGATGTTTTTCTATATTCTAATTTTGTTCCTGCGTACAAAATAATGAACTGGTTTCACCCGTGGTCTCTGCTTTTTGGAATTTTTCCTGATATAATTTTGTATCTGATAATCAAACATGATACAGCAATATCGTCATAATCATTTTCGGACTAAAAATATATAGTTTTAATAATTTTTTATATATATTTTTTAAAATAGCCTATCGTCTTCCCCGTATATTTTTACCTATGTATGGAAATTTTGGTTTGAATTAGTGAACTACTGCGAATTTGTATACCGGACATACAAACAAACATACAAACATTCATTTTTATATATATAGATATAGATCATGCCATATAAAATTCACTAATAATGGTAAGGGTTTCTAAGAATAATTATGTATTAATATAATTCAATATTTCGACATGGTTATTCGCCCATATTTACATAGAAGAACCTCTCAATATATATTTGTCCACACACACTGGTACATATGAATGCTAGCCTTTTCAAAGAATCAAATAACGGGAATGAACGATGTCTCCAGAAGAAACGATAATTTATTCAAAAATGGTCATTCCTGTCATCTGCCTGTTTGGAAAGACTTTATTCTTATACACACGAGTTGATAGAAAGGTTCTAGAGACATGATCCTAGAAGATGATAGGTGATCATGATTCAAAGACAATATTGTCATTATTAATTATGACAATATACAAAGTTGTCCCAAAAGTTCGTAAACACTTGCAAAAAAATTAAATACCAATATTATTCGCCTTTATGTATAATGTGTTTGTATTTTGTATAAAGTAATTGTATTATGTATTCGCCGTAATAATATTATTCGCTAAGTAATAAGAAAAAAAACGTTTTAAGAAAAAACACGAACTTTTTTTTTTTGTGGGGCAACCTTATATAATATTTAAATTAGAACATATACTATAATTTTATAAAATATAGTATATCGAGTATAGGTAAATGCTATTATAACAAAGTGGACCCCACTTTCCGAGCTGAGAGTAAACAGGGGAGTAAAGGATTAGAGAGTCGGCAAGGGTTGAGCGGGAAGTGGATGGAATAAGTGAGCTGAAGTCACAGTCCCTCGGCCAAGCATGAAATGCTATTCTCTCTTTGATTTGCTCTGAATTAACCTGTTTCACTTCCTATAACAGTTTCATTCAGCGAATATTTTATTTATAGTGTGGGGTACACAGGTTTATCTATATAATTTGTAGACTCTTAGAATGTAAATTTTCAATTTGTTTGCAAATGTTTCTTTAGGAATAAAAAGGTTTCACCTTTTAAATCTTCAGCTTACCTATATCCGTAAAGGTGAATGAATATATTATGCACTTTCTGTGGATCAGGAATAACAACGGAGATGTTGCACTACTTATTTGACTGTGCTGCTCTGTCTGAGGAAAGACGAAAACTAAATGATAAAACGGGGCAACTTTGTCCTTCATTTCAGGCACTAATTAATGAAATATCAAAGAATAGGTATATAGCGATGGCGATATTTGGATTCCACAAGACTATATCCCGGAAAAAGGCCACACAGTGTTCTCCCCATCCATTGTGAACTGGCGAATCCTGTATAGGGCGAGAGGCCCTAAATAAAGGCTTTTTGTTGTTGTTGTTGTTGAATGAATATATTGTATTGTTGAAAATATGGTGGGTAAAAACAGAAATGTAGTGTTTTTGACATTTTAGATCCTGATAGGATTTTACATATAATTTCTGTTATAATAAAGATTCTTCCCTGCTTTCACACTTTGACAATGAGGAATTTAGGGCTAAATTTATTTATAAAAAGAAACTAGCCCTAGATTCCTTGTTGATTTTGTCAAAGTTTCTGATATATAATAAAGTGTCGTAATTGATTTTTGAAGTGATCAAGAGGTATTTTCAAATTCAGTGTGTAATTTATATAATTACCAAATTTTTGAATATTAATATACCAACAAAAGATAAATTAATGATATATATATATATAGATAAGCAATAATATTCAATTCATTTCTAATTATTTCAGTCTATTTTCACAAGAGTGATATAATTAACCTTTCTATGATTATTTAGGCGGTTATTCGCCCGTATTCAAAGCCTATTTTTGCTTCATCTTCCCTTTTATTACATTCAAGGACGCACAACTGTCGATGGTTTTCTAGACTATGTTCAATGAAACAAAATGTTTGTTGCATAAAAGAAAACAAACCTCATTTTGATAAATATATATTTACTGTAAGATAGTTAGCAAGGCATTTATCTTAGATCTCTCTCCTCATAAAATATATATAACATAATCTAAAACCAATATATAAGTATGTATGAAATTTTATTTGAAATTAAATATGATCCTTTCACTAGTCTTTTTATTATGTAAATATATTCATTTATATCAATTTTGAATTTCTTTTGCTCATTTATATTTATATATGAAAGAATATTTAATAATAATACAATATTGAATTGGTTTATAATTTAGTGGAGTACAGAAGGTTATTTTGAGGTTTACCACAAAATGTGCATAGTCAGCATATGTAAATAATAATGTATTAAAACATTTTTGTGTTAAATATCTAATATGAATATGAAAAAGAAACATATTGAAAACCCCTTTAATGCACAATGTTTCTGATAGTATAATTCAAATGTTGTATACAAGGGAGGAACCTAACATTTCCTACCAGGTTTAAAGCTAGAGCCAAATTCTAATCATGACTACTGTGCTCTAAATCATAAATTAAATAAATCACTATATCAAATAAATCACTAAATCAATTACCAGGTTTAAAGTAATCATATCTAATAATTAATTTGATATTGAAATAAACAAATTTTAATATTTCAATAACATTTGTAATAATTAAATATAATCAAATTCAATCATATATTATTTAAAAAGAAATACATTACCGGTAATTAAAATTGTTACAAATTTTATCGATAGATGGCAATTGAATTTTTATTCGCCGAAACCTCGTAACACATATCTCATCTTAATAGTTATAGATTAAGTAGAACCTACTAAAGTAACTCCGAAATAAAAATCATATTTTCAGAAATCTCGATACCTTCTATCAAATATTGTATTGTAAAATATAATCAATTAGAGTTTATAGTTGGATATTAGGTGACAAAATGTGAACAATATTCGATTGAGCTACACCAAACAACACATGCTGACAACAACTAAGTGCACGGCAGTGAACTAATGGCGTGTGTGTGTGTGCAGGTCCTGATCAGCGTATGTCTGCTAGCGGCGGCAGAGGTGCGAGCCCAGCGGCGTGGCCCCCCGCATCAGCCATCCGCGGCCCAGACTCCGGCCATCCTCGACCCCTACTACGACACCGCACCTCCCCGCGAAGTGCTCTACTACGACTACGTGGATGACAATGGCGAGGCAACTCCCTCTCAGACTTCCTCCGTACCTCCTTACTCTACTACCAACGCGGAGACAAAGATGCTCCTAGAGAAGAAGCTAGCAGAGTATAAAGAGAAGACACGTCAGCTACTGGTCAATCGGCAGGAGGCTAGAAGAAGAGGCAGTTTAACGACACTAGCTCTCACTCCCCCTACGACTCCAACCTATGTCCCAACAACTCCTAGACCCAGACCAACCTCCCCAAGACCGGCACTAACAGCTTCCCCTCCATATCCCCCTTCCTCTAGACGTTCAGGAGGACAACCTCGGGGGAGTGCTTATGGACAGCGTGTACGTAGCAACTCGGAGGAAGTAAAAGTACTTCAGCAAGAGCCTTTCCGATTTAAAGTACCCGATTCTAACGAAGACTACGTTGGACCCTACGGTGCATCGAGAGATGAAACTCCCTTACCAAGACAAACGCGCCCACCTATACAGGAAGTTAGAAATCACTATCATCCCCAAGATATAATTATCGCCCCTGAAATCCCCAGACGCCGGCGTGTCAATCGGAGAAGACAACACACCTCAACTACTCCAAGCGAGATTCCTAAAGAGAGCCCAGCCATTTCAACACCAGTTGAGCCCAACTACAATGAAGAAATAACTTCTAATCCTAATCAGTTAGGAGTAACTCCCATCGATATGTTTCAAGGTTCAATCAAACCCTTCCAACCTGAAGGGGAATATCGTAGCCCCTCGATAGACTACAATACTCAGCCCGCGCCATATAATTATGAATCACCTCCCCCTCCTCCTCCTCAAGAACCTCGCGTCGTTGACTCAGACAGATCAAGAGAGAGTTACCAATATTTAAATAAAAATAATAAGCAGACTTCTTCCACGGAAGGTCCAAATGAAAACTATCAGCCTCTCGCGAGAAGCCAAGAATTACAAAGTGAAGAGAGGACTCCTTTAAAAAAAGAAAATCAAGATCTGATTTTAACCATCGATCCAAAAGAGCTGGAGCAAAGAATTGAACGTCTACCCAAAATGCAAAGAAGACGAAAAATTAAACAGGTTCTTCTCAGTGACGATTCTTCGGGATTATCAAATTCAGGGCAGCATCAAGTGAATTACTATTCTGGAGAAAACAGAAGTCCGGAGTTAGTGTCAAGTAGAGAGTACCTTATCCCCTCCAAGCTAAAGCTCCAAACACGCAGACAGTAAAGGAAGCTGAATATCAGAATATTAGCCCTGCATACTCAAGCGAAGAACAAGAACCCCCTATTATTCTGTCAGATACTACTCAAAGAGATCCCAGAAATCCCAATATGTATGTCAGAGTTGCTAGAAGAAAGCGCCCAAGGACTAGAAAGGTCATCACTTTGAGAGATCCAAATTCAAGCCCAGAATCAGCTTATCAACAAAATTCACCTGAAATTTCTAGAAGCGAATATCATCCCGAATCGGATAGGGATTCCAGTCCTTATCAGAATGTCCGTTCAAGAGGTTATCCTTCCTCAAGCGAAGAGTATAGAAATAGCCAGGAAGTTGGAAAACCTCCAGAGAATCAAGGAGTATCGTCTTGGCCTGATGCACCCCCCGTTGTTGCTACAACTTCTGTGAAACCACGAGTTCGATCCAGTACACGGAGGCCAAGAAAAAATACAGAATATCAAATCGTCAATTCGCAAAGAGCTCCTTCTAGAAATGTTGGAGATTCACAAAGAATGATATCACCTAGGTCACATGTTGAAGCATCTCCCGCAGCCTATAAACAACAATATGTGCCGCCGTACCCGAGCCACTTGCAACAGAGCGTGCCTAGCCATAACTCAGATGCCAAAGTTATGCCAAAACATAGAAACCAAGATTATCAAGAAGAAAAAATAAAGCCTACCCCCTTTGGAAATTCCAAATTATGATAAACCGGATATTAGAAATATGCATACACCTGAGCCTCACAGTCCGACCCCTGAACGAACTCCCGAAGCAATTGACCTTAGGAGTCACTATGGCCAAAATATACCAAATTCTGGTTCTTCTGAAGAGGCACAGCGGCACTACCAATCTGTTCAAAGCTCCCCGAAAAGTGAGCCAGTGAATATACCGCAGTACGAAAAGTCAGATGATGTTATACAAACTAAATCAGAGCATATTCAGCCAAATCATCCTTATCCATCAGGCACTGTTGAAACTGTACCTCTTTCCTATCGCACTCCACACTCTCAAGCAGAATCTCCTCAAGAATATGCTAAATATAATGAACGAGATAATATTCGCAGACTGAATCCAAGAAATCGAGCTGTGAGTGGCCGCTTCGTTGTTGATGCAAGTCCCGCATCACCATCTGGACGTGGTGCAAGGCCATACGAAACTCAAAAAGCCATTTCTGGAGATGCTAGTTATCAAGAAGCAGCTGCCCAATCATTGCCATCAAGGGAAAACACTGTACGTAGAAACAGACCGCAACAAGAATATCCTTACAGAGCTACTAGAATTCCTCAAAATAACCGTAGATCAAAACCTGTTCAAGACCAATTCGTATCCAACAAACAATTTGATATATCGAGAGAAGAAGTAAGGAGTTATGAGCAGCCGAAGAAAGCTCCAGAAACGTATGGAAGTCCCGCGGGAGCTGTTTCAGTCGACCAAAGCCCTCAAATTATTTCTTCTCACAATAAACCGGTAGAGTACGGCAATCAGCATGATACGAAGCCTGTTACAAATAGGTATACGAGTCAGCCAAAACATTCCGAAGTTGATTACGTATCACCTTCAGTTGAGACCCAACCACCAAGATATCAGCCTGACATTCACGCCCCACCTGAAAATGAGCAACCTAGAGAGTACATTCCTAGCACCTCACAAAATAACCAATACGATGATTCTCACCAGAATTATAGGCAGAATTCTCAAGGTCGTACGATAGAACAAGTGGCGCCCCAGCAAATTCAATATGAACGACCATCTGTTCCAGTAAATCATAGTGCCAGTTACCCTCCTCAGAACGGCTACGAATATTACCAAGAGCCGGTAGACAAAAGTTATGAAGCCGATTATTCCAAAGAAATGTATCCTGCTAATGAACAAGATCAATTAAATGTTGCACCAAGAGAGCACAGCGGAAGTGCTCAAAGGCAATTAATTCAATCGTCTCAGCCCTATCATGCTTCGGTGACAAACCAACAAAATGTAATCAATAACCGAGATGAGAGGTATAGGCCAGAAGAGAACTACCGAGGACATTCAC
Organism: Cordylochernes scorpioides; assembly: GCA_030710605.1. Classification (NCBI taxonomy): domain Eukaryota; kingdom Metazoa; phylum Arthropoda; class Arachnida; order Pseudoscorpiones; family Chernetidae; genus Cordylochernes; species Cordylochernes scorpioides. The sequence goes on from CP092864.1 coordinate 156,945,503, forward strand.
GTTCTAATTCAGGAAGGCCTGTCATCCAAGACTCTGTTTCTACTCCTCAAAAACGAATCGAATCGCCCTCATATCAGAATCCTCAAAGTGCTATAGAAACATCATATTCTCCTCATGTGTCAAGGCAACAGGAATCACAACTTCAGCAGCCATACCCACAATCGTCCTATCCAGAAACGCAAGAACAAGGGCTTCATTCCATACCTTCTTCCCAAAGTGCAAATATGGTCGATACCCCTAAAGAAGATAATAATTCATACTCCTCTAGCAGCCTAGGGTCTCAAAATACCCCCGTAGCTAAAGTAGAAATTAAGCAAAATCAGCCGTTCACTAACTTGACACTTGCCTTCGTTCGGGATCCATTTCAAACTTTAGTTTCAAGAATCAACCGCGGCAGACAAGGCTCCCGCTTCCAATATCCAGAAAGCAGTTCTCCCAATTCAATGCCTGTAGCAAGAAATAACGCGGTTCCTTTGCCGCCAAGTTACACGCAGGCTTTGAATTCAGCTAATTCCAGTCCCGATAATAGAGAACAATATTCACAAGCACCAAATTCAGCAGAATCTTACTATCCCAGTGACAATTCCCGTACTCATGGAAATCGGGTAGTTTCTTCTCAAAGATATTCCCCACCGAAGGAAGAGTTACAGCCTCACCTGCCTACTGCACGTGTGGTTCATCAGTCCGCTCAGCCGGTGAGACAATTGGATAACTCAAGACTTACTCATGAAGAAAAGCCACCTATATTAACATTAACTAATTATGAGCCTCAAAGGTCTGGCGATACGAAAAGTCCTCATCAGCAATCTTACGGAAATGAAATTTATCCTAACACACCTTACGCTCCTAGAAACATCCGAAGAAATTCTCAGCATCAGCCAAGTTCAACGCTACTTCAAAAGAACATTATTTTGTCCAATCCTCCCCCAACGTCAAATATCCGATCTCAGAGACTCCGAGATCCCACTGCGTCAGTGCTGGAGAACACTCATCTGGCCGATCCCCATCTACGGAGGTTCAAACGCGGTACGCTACTTTATAAAAACATCCTTTTGAATAGCCCTCAGCGCCATTACAGGAATATCGGACAAAGCAGCCAAAGGGCGAACTTTCCACCTGCTGAAACTGCTCAATTAGATGATTTTGAAACAGATGAACCAGTCTTGAGACGATTTAAGCGCGGTCTGCTTCATGAAAACACGTTAGTTTCCCGTCCAATACGGCACTTTGGAATGAACAGTCAAAGATCAACAAATGTTGGTTCCAATTTTGAACAAAATGCTGCGACTCCCGGAAATGTTGACGACATCAGAATGAATGAATTCGAACCCGATGCTCAAGTTTTGAGAAGGTTTAAACGCGGTCTACTTCATAAAAACATCCTACTTTCTCGCCCAATACGGCACTTTGGAATGAACGGACAAAGATCAACAAATGTTGGTTCCAATTTCCAACAAAATTTAGCGGCTCCCGAAAATTTTGGCGGTATTAGAATGGATGGAATTGAAACTGAAAATCAAGTTTAAGAAGATTTAAACGCGGGCTACTTCATAAAAATATTTTGCTTTCAAGACCAATACGTCATTATGGATCGAACGGACAAAGAGTTCGAAACAACGGGGGTCAAGCACTCCAAACCCAAGAGCAAGTGCCAATGAACTCGGACTTCGAAGATGGATTTCGGGATTCGATGAGATTCAAACGTTCTCTCCTTGACAAGAACATCCTGCTCTCCACTCCAACGCTGCACTTCACCAGCGACGGGCAGCGGCCGAAACACCCCTCTGCTCCCAAACTGACCAACAACAATGGGCAGAGGGCGGCCCACTCCAAGCGCAGCTGAGTTACAATCGCGCATTGTTTTGTAAATATTGGAATCCTGTACAATGAGAGAGACCTTGAAATAAATTGTTGTTTTACTAATTCCTGTATTGAATAGGTCTCTCAAAATCATTCCACCTGAATATCTTGGGTTTGAAAGCTAACTATGTTAATTAAAACACACCTGTTTATAAACATATTCAAACATGTTCATTTGTAATCTTTTACAAATGAACACATTTGAATACTTTGGGATATTTTGAAGTTTTCACTCTCAAATAGTAACCTATATATCTATTTACTAGAGAGGTTACATATAGAAATGCTCAGGGTAGAAACATAATGGAAAATATCACCTTGGTCTTAAAACTGATGGTTGCATCATCAAATATCACCTTAACGTTGACCCGGTATCAATTTATTTAAATCTACTGAACAATAAATTAAACATGAAAAAATTAAAGAAAAAATAAAAGATAAAAAGATCAGGTGTTGAAATCAAAAATAAAAATGGCATATCCTGACCAGAAACACATGTGCTTTACAGAAGGCAGAACGCCATCTGGTGGAACAGAAATCTTTTTTTTTTTATATAAATTAAACAATATTACAGTTTTATGAAGATGGGTTTCTTTTCATCTTAGAAGAAATATTTTTCTAATAGTTTGGCATCATGCGACGTTTTATTCGTTCATTTATGTTCTTCTGTAGAAGGGCAGAGGTACCCGAAAGGTTGAGACTACGTTAACAAAAAAAAAAAAGAAACTCACCTGCAGAAACCTGTGTTATTGTTTATTAAATAATAGTTGTCCTGTACATTAATACCTTGTGTTATCCCTGTCTATTGGAGATCAACTAGGTCGTGAGGAAAGGAGAATATTCTTCTACCACGGTGCAATGTGGCTGCAGTGGCGAGAGAGGCACAAATGCTAGCAGACCATATTGGTTAAATAGGAAACAATAAAGACGGAAGTAACTAGCCTACAAAGCTCTAACCAAAGTCGACAGAATATCCCCCAGGCCCAATGAGCAACTGACATCTAACTGCACTGTTCAAATCCCTAAATAAAGTCCATTCAAATGGCAAGGATAGGGATGTCAATTCAATGATGGACAACTGGACAGAGAAGATATATTTCTCCCAACCAAAATCTGGCATTTAGTGTTGTTTGGACTAATGAAATACAAGGGTCACTGCAGAAGATTTTGCAATCAACATTAAATATAAGTTTATATAAAAGGGCGTACCTGGATCTGTAAAGAAAAAAAAAAACATTTTTTTCTCAATAATTTTGAGAGATTGCTCCCTCTTTATCAATTTATTGTTAGGTGAACTCAATTAACAAATTCTTGTAGATCACATGAAAACAATTTATCATTGGTCAAAAATAACATTAGTACACAAAATGATCTTAAAATACGAAACTATTTTGATGCGTATAATCTTTTCAAAATAAAACAATTTCTACTGCCCTTACTGAAATGGAAAAATTAATGGGAGGGCATAGCTCATCAGTGGTGATCCCTCCCACCGGTTTCGCCAGTTTAATCTACAATACCGATGTTATATTGCATTTTTGGAACTTCATTTTTTAGTGATACTGATGCTAGACACTTGGAATGGGTATTTTAGATGAACTATGGACATAAGCTTTGAGGACAGCAGAATTACATATAATTATAAATATATATAATATTCTTCGAGCAATTGCTCTTCCGCAAACATCAATTTGTGTCTTTTATTTTCCATTGCACTAAGGGCAGTAGAAATTGTTTTATTTTGAAAAGAATCATACGCGTCTAAAATAGTTTCGTATTTTGATAACAGATGGCGCGCTAATGCATCATAACACGAATTGATAAAAATTTTCTCCTCCTCAAATAAACAAAACATTTTCTGGGTTAACTATTTGTGCTGATTAACGCGGTATCAATATTCTTTTTTCTATGAGCTCAATTTCTCAAGTTATGGATATAATGCCTTTTACCCATGATATTCATCTATTGTAGGAATATTTAAGACATTAAACTTATTACTATATAAAATATGCGCCAAAGATAGTGCAAATGAAAAAACAATATTATCCATATATGTATGTGTATATACTTTACTTCAATAACTGCCCTTAGATATATATATTTATCAAACTACTTACTCTATCCATATAATTTTCATTTAAAAATCGAATTTCTTTCTATTTCTTTTTGAAAATTATCAGGAGAAATGTTTTTTATATAAGTTGGAAGGTCTTAACAAAAAGCTGTGTATTTGGCTTAATAAACATTATTTATAAAGTTTCTTTAATAATTAGGAAGTAATAAAAATTATATTCATGGATTTAAAGATTTTTTCTGTGAATTCTATTATATTTTGCTTGTTTGTCATCACGCATCAGATTCAAATATAATTCGCCACCACATATGTTGATTCCAAAGACCATATATTGTATCGTTTCTCCTAATTTTAATATATTGGTGGGAGCGTTCACCTTGTTATTCGCTCTCTGCACCGAGATTATCAGAGAAAAAGTTTAAATGTGAATCCATGAAATGCAATTTTAGATTAATTAAGCATCCGAGTTTATGGAATTGGGAAATCATATTTCTACGATTCTCGCATAATTCGGTGACTTATTATTGCCTAAAAAGTGTTTGACAACTTCGATGAATGCAGGCCAAGAATTTTTCTCATCTTCTTTCAATGTTACAATAAACTCTTCGTCATTTTATAGTTTACGATTTGAGGTCCAATGAAAATACCTTCCCGTATCTTAGAACAACTAATCTTTGGAAATTTAGTCATTAAATATTTGGCAGCATCACTATCTTTCTTTAGAGCCTTTACAAACATTTTCATTAAACCTAATTTGATATGTAAAGGGGGAAGAATCATTTTTAGTTTATGGACAAGCGGTTCATTTTCAATGTTTTGTTCACTTAAGCGAAACATACTTCTTCCAGACCACATTTTTATATATAATGATTATTTCTGTCTCTGCTATCCTACTTGCATAAAAAGCAAGGATACCTTGTGTTTTGTTTCTACAAGCCCTGTAAAATTCCTATAATATCAAGATCACCGCAAACCTCACAATAATGTTGTGTACACCATTTGAAGGTAAATTGGGGTCAAAAATTATCATAAAAAAATTTGCATTACTAATTTCACAAAAGCCTTCAATTTTAATAATATTTTTATTTTATTATTATTATTATTTCAATTTTAATTTTTAAAGTATTATTATTATTATTAATTATTTTTGACCAATGACAAATTGTTTTCATGTGATCAACAAGAATTTGTAAATTGAGTTTACTGTACAATAATTTTTTAAAGAAGAGCAATCTGTCGAAATATTTTGAGAAAAAAATGTTTTTTTTTTTTACAGATTCAGGTACACCCTTTTATATAACCTTAATTGATGGATCGCCTTTTGACTCAAACAACATTAAATAATTAAAATATTATAAAATAAATTATACAATTGATAGATTAATGCATTTTATACATAACATAAACATTGCCATAAAATAGTAACAACAATGACTCATAGAGGACGCATCTTTGTTTACAGAGGCAGCGGTAATTTCTAAACATTGCAACAAACACAATGGAGTTGACTAGAGGAAGTTTAAGCGCTATGATCTTTTATGAATATAAATGAAATTTGACTCCTAAAGAATCCCATTAAGGATTGATTAAAGCTTTAGGAGATAAAGCTTCTTATATTAGAACAGTTTTTAATTGGTTTAATGAATTTAAATTTGGAAAAACCAACTTTGAAGATGAACCTCGTTCAGGTCGACCACCAACAGCAGTGACCCAAGAAAAAAAATTGAGCTAGTAAGATTTTAACTTAGAGAAGATCGAATAATTACGTATCAGCAGTTAGAGAAAAGTGTGGGCATTGGATCGGCAGCAATCATTACCATCATTAATGATCATTTAAAATACAGAAAATTGTTAGTAGATGGGTTAACAGCTTGACACCAAAAACTTGGTCGCGTTAAAATGGTATAATTTCATGTTGAAAAAATTTTATGAACACAAATCAAAGGCTGTTTTTAATATTATTACAGGTGTGACGAAACTTGGATTTACAATTTTGATCCAGAAACAAAACCGCAAACAGTGCTCTTCAAAATCACTTCCTCCTTAGAAAGCTCGAAGAGCTCGAAGTGTTGAAAAACAAATGGTCGCTTATTTTTTTAGAAAAAAGTGGTTTCATGATATTGTGAAATTAGAAGTTCGAAAGAGAGTTAATAGAAATGATGGTAATGATTGCTGCCGATCCAATGCCCACACTTTTCTCTAACTGCTGATACGTAATTATTCGATCTTCTCTAAGTTAAAATCTTACTAGCTCAATTTTTTTTTCTTGGGCTCTGCTGTTGGTGGTCGACCTGAACGAGGTTCATCTTCAAAGTTGGTTTTTCCAAATTTAAATTCATTAAACCAATTAAAAACTGTTCTAATATAAGAAGCTTTATCTCCTAAAGACTCCAATGTCTGCCAGCAGTATTTGAAAAAATGAAGAAAAGCAGACCAAGAGCTCTACTTAGAGGAGTCCTTCTTCACCATGACAGTGCAAGACCGCACACCTTAGCTCAAACATTAGACTTTTTAGCAAACTCTGATGTTCAATTAGTTACTCATCCACCATATTCACCAATCCTAGCACCTTGAGACTTTTTTTATTTCCAAAAGTTATTGTTGAAAAGGATAAAATTCGATACTGATGATGAAGCACTTCAAGCTTTTATCAATGCCCTAATTCCATTCCCGAAAATGACTTGTGTTAATGTTTCGATAATTGGTTTTTACGGATGAAATCTTGCATAGGTGCTAAAAATGCATGTATATTTTATTGGTATAATTTATTTTTATATTTAATTATGTAATATTGATTGCAAGAGAGAACTTTTGGAGTGACCCTTGTTTAATATTCCCATTAGGGCCATTTCTACCAGGATACATACCAATTACATGTTATATCTCCTTTGCGAGGATATTTATCTTTTTACAAGATTGTATGTGTGTTAAAATACTATGTTTTAATAATATTTTGTATATATATATGGTGGTCGGCGGAAGGGTGTTCTAAACCGTTGGTCTTCGACCGCTACGACCTGGGATCGAATACCCTATTGGGCACTTTTTTCTAATAAAAAAATGCTCCAAGACTCCCAATTCTCGAAAAGGTCCAACCCCTCAAGCGAGTACTTGTAGCAAAACAGGGCTCTGGCATATTTGTAAGCGCAAAATTAACAAACAACTAGTTTTCAGATGTGCAGACATGTGTTTCACTTACAGTAAAAGCAGTTCAAATAAAGTTAGATTCCCCAGACCAGGGAAGATGTGTGAGAGCGACAGGTGTTTATTTTATTTTTATTTTAGTTTAGACTTGGAGCGCTATGTCCCCCAAGAGATACCTGCACCTTAAAGGTAAACTAAACATTGAAAGAAAAAAAAGAAAGATATTTGAAATATGTGCAGGAATTAGTATACAATTTAATTAGATGAAAAGAGAAAAAATCAACAAAATTTAAATATGTACAAAGCGTAAGTATGCAAATTTTGTTAAATAAAAAAATTGTAAAGTAGTGTATTCGAGGAAAACAATTTACAGATTGAATAAAGTTTTAAGGAATATTTTAGATTCAAAATAGACAAGATATATTAGAGAATTAAGTTGAATAGATAATAAGATCAAATAAATCGGGAATAATTCAACAGGTGCTGGGAAAAAGATACAATTTTTTTTTGTAAAAAAAAGTAAAAAAAATTAGGAAAAATAAAAAATATATATGTATATGAAAAAACTATAGAAAAAAATAAAAGATAACTAGATGGCGCTCTGCCATCTAAAAAGCACATGTGCTCGTGGTCAGGAGATGCCTTTTTTATTTTTAATATATATATATATATTAATAAAATGTTTTAGATATTGTCACGTTTTTGAATTTTAAAATTAATCATTTCTTTTTTTTTTCAATGAATTTTGTATATAATTTAAAAAGGCCGCGATGGGTGCTGTGGGGGAGATTATTTTGAAGTCCAAGCTCAAATCCTTCCATGCAAGTATGAGATTGTTGGATTCTATGATCTTGACAGTCCTACTCTATGCGGCTCCAATCTGGGCACATGATCAAGCCTTAATCTTAGATAGAATCCAGGATACCTTTCTCAGACGTTTTCTGTGCTTCCAAGCTATACCCCGGGCTATATTTTGAGGGCCGAAACAGAAAGAAACTCTCTTGATATCACAGTGAAAAAACTAACTTTAAAATTCTGGACTAGAATTCTAAAAAATGGACGGCAGCAGGCTACCTTCAATTTGTTTGGCACATTTGTGGGACATTTCAATTTCTTCAAAACAGAATATCGGACTGGTAAAAAGTATAACAGAGCTACTTAATAACACCGGCTTCTCATGGCTTGTTGGATGTACAGACTTCAATATTCTAGAAAGATACATCCCCCTAATTATTAGAACGGCAACCGATCAGTCCTTGCAGCTGGATTATGCAAGAATAAGAAAATCAATACTCTACTCTCACTATAAATACTTTCATTCATCACCTACAATGGAATGCTATCTGAATGACAATATCCCCCTAACCTTAAAGAGAATCATTATACAAGTAAGAAGTATTTTTGTAGTACAGAGAATTAATCATGTTTAACTATTGAAAAACTAAGACCATAAAATGCACCTTATGCAACGGTGGAATTTAGTCTCGATTTTCCACACTACATGTTCTACTGTACGGCAATGGAAGAAAAAAGAGAAATTCTTCGTCAAGAGACCGGTTATAATAGCAATTCGCCTTATGTTTTAATGGCAAAAGTCGTAAAATCCAGACCCTTGCATTCGCTTTTTCTAAATACTGGAAATCAGCTCAATCAAAATATTTAGCACAGACACCGGATCCAACTCGATAATTGGTCGAGGTCAATACCCAATATTTGTATATAACTACGAGGCTAATTTGTTATTTATTTATTCTGTTCTACAGGGAGAATCCTGTATGGCACGTGTGCTCAATAAAGGCTATTGTTGATGTTTTTTGTTGTATATTAATTTAAAAAGTCATTTTTGTTATCATCATCACATACAATGTAATTTATTTTATGAACAAACGATAATAAATAACAACAAATCAATAGAAATAATAACTACACAACTCCAAAATTACATAAACAGTATAACCAAATGGTGCAATGATTGGAAATTAGACATTAACCCAATAATTTTTCCTCCACTAGACAATAAAAAATCAAGCCACAATCCATCCTAAAGGTAAACCAGAGCCCTATTAACTGGACTGACAGCGTTAAATATCTTGTAGTTACCTTTTTTTTTTAGACTCCAAGTTGAAATTCAACATGCATGTCAAAATTATCATAAAGAAACAAAAATCGCCAAAATAACATTATCAAGTCTGTTCAACTATAGAAGCAAATTGTCTGCAAAACAAAAGTTTACTCTATACAGAAGTTGTATCCTACTGATATTAACATACGCACTCCAGTTTGGTGCAAATATATATTACAACCACAGACAAAAATAGGATAAAACGCATTCATGAGAATCTGCCTTCGGACAAGTATAGGTGTTAATTAATAACAAAAATAAATAGAATTTACTAAAAGCCTTTATTTATTAATTTTTAATTTTAATTGAATTTGAAATATATTAAAGATAATATTATTTATTTACCTTTATAAATATATATGGTAATTTGAACCAACAACCCCATATTGTATAATACTTATAACAAGATTGTCATGTTGTATATAGAAACACATCTGTTAGTGAAAGGTAATTTGCGCTGGGCCTCACGTGGTCTGCGAGAGGCAAGGCACGCCCGCGCGAGAAGAAAAGAAAACAGTTTGAACGGCCTTTCAACCAACACCACCGCCGACGGACGGCGGTGACGCCAAGGTCGGCGCGCATGCGCGGCGGCGGTGGTCACGTGGGAAGCACGGGCGGCGGTACGTTCGAAAACTGACGGCCATCACGGCGGACGTCTTTTCCCATCCATCCGTTTGAATCAAACATTTTTCAACTTCTTTTTTTACTAAATATTTAATTTGTAACATTATATTAATATCTATATTTATCCTTAATAAATTAAATTACCACGGATGAATAATTGAATCATTTTTTCAAAATCAAACGAACCACCCCAATATAAAGTTGATCCTCTTTAAATATATTATCACCTTTGCTTGAGACCATTTCAATTCAAAAAGAACCTACATCATAGTGTACCAATCAAAAAGTGTACCGAACATTGTGGCGAGCCTGACCAACAGGATTTAAGATGAACAAACTAAAGAAAGATTGTGATCTTAGGAGTTTTGCGAAGAAAATGGAACCGGGAAAAGTGACATGAAGGAAGATATTATCGGCAGCTCATTCATTGTTCGACCCGATTGGATTCACTTGTCCGTTCACAATCATTCCTAAGATGTTACTTCAAGAAAAAAGTTTGATTCAAAAAGCTGGATGGGATACAGACTTATCGGAAGACATCAGTCGAAGATTCAATGCATGGTTGAGTCAGTTAACTGAGGTGGACAAATTGAAAATTCCTCGCCTGTGTTGTTCAATCTCAAGGATAGAATAACATGGACATTGCATGTTTTTATGGACAGTAGAAACGCGGCGTTTGCAGCTTGTGCCTATTTACGAAGTGGATTTCCTGGGAGTGTTCAAGTTCAATTACTCATGGCTCGTTCGAGAGTAGCTCCTATGAAGAATACCACTATACCAAGGCTAGAATTGGTTGCATGTGAAATTGGATCTAGATTGGCTGTCCACATAAAATCTATGATGGAGTTCGAAGATATACCAATTACATTGTGGACGGACTCTACTACTGTTTTAGCATGGATTAAACGTGATATGAACTGGTCAGTGTTTGTCGCAGGAAGAGTAAAGAAGATTCGACAAAATTCAAGCATAACTGATTGGAGGCACGTTCCTGGTAAAGAAAATCCTGCAGACATCCCCTCACGTGGAGCTTCAATCTCACAATTGATTACTACTAGATGGTGGGAGGGACCAGTTTGGCTTAAGAAAGAAGAACAATTTTGGACACAGTCTGTAGAAAAGGAGTCAATCGAAGAAGTCAATAGTGAACTGAGAAAGGCAGTCGTCACACACTGCAACATAGAAAAAAGAGATATGTTGGCGAAGATCACTCAGTTCTCCAATTATCACAAAATTCTTCGGATGGTTGCACACTGGAGAAGATTTCTGAATTGGCTGCAGAGAAAACGTTCAAACAAAATTACAAAAGGCCCTATTACGATGGAGGAAATGACATTAGCTGAAGAAAGGTGATCAGATTGGTTCAACAGTGCTCGTTCGAGGGAGTCAAGGATAAGAAATTCAAGAACCCTGCGTGTTTATGAAGATGAAAGTGAACTCTTGTGGGTAAAGTGCCGTTTCGGTCCCGTGGAGAAAGTAGATGCACACTCTTATCCAATGTGCCATGCTGGAGTTCAGTCATTGCATGCAAATTTGTGGGTAAAGTGCCGTTTCGTCCCCGTGGAGAAAGTAGATGCACACTCTTATCCAATGTGCCATGCTGGAGTTCAGTCATTGCATGCAAATTTGTGGTAAAGTGCCGTTTCGTCCCCGTGAGAAGTAGATGCACACTCTTATCCAATGTGCCATGCTGGAGTTCAGTCATTGCATGCAAATTTGTGGGTAAAGTGCCGTTTCGTCCCCCGTGGAGAAAGTAGATGCACACTCTTATCCAATGGTGATGCCTTCGAATGGAGGCCATCACTCTTGACAAGAAAGTCGAAATAAGATCAACTCCTATAAAGGAGAACTCAAGCCAGCTGTATGTACCACCTCAAGCCAGCTGTATGTACCACCTCAAGCCAGCTGTATGTACCACCTCAAGCCAGCTGTATGTACCACCTCAAGCCAGCTGTATGTACCACCTCAAGCCAGCTGTATGCACCACCTAAAGCCAGCTGTATGTACCACCTCAAGCCAGCTGTATGTACCACCTCAAGCCAGCTGTATGTACCACCACAAGCCAAGCTGTATGTACCACCTCAAGCCAGCTGTATGTACCACCTCAAGCCAGCTGGATATACCCACTGGAGTACCACCTCAAGCCTTGCAAGATGCATGTCCCAGACGCAAGATGCATGTCCCAGACGCAAGATGCATATCCCAGACGCAAGATGCATGTCCCAGACGAAAGATGCATATCCCAGACGCAAGATGCATGTCCCAGACGAAAGATGCATGTCCAGACGCAAGATTGCATGTCCCAGACTAAAGATGCATGTCCCAGACAGAAGATGCATGTTCCAGACGCAAGATGCATGTCCCAGACGAAGATGCATGTCCCAGAAGCAAGATGCATGTCCAGACGAAAGATGCATGTCCTAGACGCAAGATGCATGTCCCAGACGCAAGATGCATGTTCTAGACGCGAGAGTAATATTCAATACGCAAGCCTACGTTGCAGCTCTAGCTATTTCTAGAACTCGATAATATAGGAAACGATCAAAAGAGAAGGATTTCATGGCCATTAGGAAAAGTGGAGGAGGTGCTACCTGGGGCCGATGGACAAGTTCGAGTCGCAAGAGTGAAGACATCATCGGAGTTTTACTTCGTCCAGTACAGCGACTTTTTCCATTAGAAATAAAACAATTTTAGATTAGCCTCTACTATAGCCAAGAAAATATAGTATTAGAATTTAATTTATTCAATTAAATTGGTGGGAGGAATGTTAGTGAAAGGTAATTTGCGCTGGGCCTCACGTGGTCTGCGAGAGGCAAGGCACGCCCGCGCGTGAAGAAAAGAAAAACAGTTTGAACGGCCTTTCAACAACACCACCGCCGACGGACGGCGGTGACGCCAAGGTCGGCGCGCATGCGCGGCGGCGGCGGTCACGTGGGAAGCACGGGCGGCGGTACGTTCGAAAACTGACGGCCATCACGGCGGACGTCTTTTTCCCATCCATCCGTTTGAATCAAACATTTTTCAACTTCTTTTTTACTAAATATTTAATTTGTAACATTATATTAATATCTATATTATCCTTAATAAATTAAAATACCACGGATGAATAATTGAATCATTTTTCAAAATCAAACGAACCACCCCAATATAAAGTTGATCCTCTTTAAATATATTATCACCTTTGCTTGAGACCATTTTAATCCAAAACGAACCTACATCATAGTGTACCAATTAAGAATAAATATAGATATTAATATAATGTTACAAATTAAATATTTAGTAAAAAAGAAGTTGAGAAATGTTTGATTCAAACGGATGGATGGGAAAAGACATCCGCCGTGATGGCCGTCAGTTTTCGAACGTACCGCCGCCCGTGCCTCCCACGTGACCACCGCCGCTGCGCATGCGCGCCGACCTTGGCGTCACCGCCGTCCGTCGGCGGTGGTGTTGATTGAAAGGCCGTTCAAACTGTTTTTCTTTTCTTCTCGCGTGGGCGTGCCTTGCCTCTCGCAGACCACGTGAGGCCCACCGCAAATTACCTTTCACTAACATTCCTCCCACCAATTTAATTGATATAAATTAAATTATAATACTATATTTTCTTGGCTATAGTAGAGTCTAATCTAAATTTGTTTTATTTCTAATGGAAAAAGTCGCTGTACTGGACGAAGAAAAACTCCCGATGATGTCTTCACTCTTGCGACAAGAGCAATAATGGCGCGTTATTGCTTTGTGTTAATTTATTCCTAACTGGCCTTGTCTTTATAGTTTGCTGAAGAGCATTGCTCGAAGCAAATATTTGAATGTAATTCTACTGTCCTATAAGCTTATGTCCATAGTTTACTTGAAAACCATTTCTAAGATTCCATCCTTCAGTGTAGCATATAAAAGCAGAATGATCCAATACAGTATTAGAGCTCTGAGAAGCGGTCTGGTGGATTAAATTGGCGAAACCGCTGGGAGGGTTCACCACTGATGAGCCAAGCCCTCCCAATATATTTTCATCGCAGTAAGGACAGTAGAAGTTCGTTTTATGTATAAAAGAACATTCGCGCTTTTAAATCCTTTTATTTTATATGTATAGATGGCGCGTTATTGCTTTGTGTTAAATATTTTAATTACTTAAATCATATTTCTAAACTTATTTGTGTGTTTTTCTTAATATCTTATTTTTTAGCAAAACACCAATTTCTTAATCAAATACTACAAACTTTGCGAAAATCATTGTTATGTTCACTATTTATGTACACGCCCCATTCAAATTATAAGTCACTATCATGCTATTGCCCTTTTACAAGGATAATTTTTCCCACTACCATAATCAACGATATATTCAAATTTTAATAAACATAGATGAAACGCTTTTTTTTTTAAATTGCAAAAATCGAAAGATACAATATCTTCAAAATCACAACTAGAAGGGTAACTGTCCTTCCCCAAAACAAGTTAAAAATCCAACAAAGTTTCACTCCCTCGTCTTTTTCTTTTACATGCATAATTTTCAATCACACATCTCTCTCAACAAACACACTTTCTCCAATTGGCCACCATCTATTAGCGCGCGACTTAGCAACAAAAAAACCTCGAGCCACACAAGCTCCATATCGTCGCCACTAAACGTGCCACATCCACTAACAGCCAAAATATCTCGATGTGTTTCGTACAACCACCACCCATAACTAGTGAATTTGTTATACATGGAAACAAGTTAGTTTCTGTACCAAAAACAAAGAATTCACGTGACACCTTTCCATTCAATTCACTCACTAGTGTCACACAGCGCATCACAACATTTTTTCTCACTTAACAGGCCACAAAGACGCCTTCATGCCTTTCTCACATCTAAACCTGACATCATTGAATAACATTTTTTACTAAGTCCAAAACAACGTCGAAACACAACACTTACGAACACCAAGAAAACTATATTTTTCAAATAGACCATAAAACAGACAAGGGAGTTTAACCAGTAAACCAGTACCCTAACGTACATTCAAACCCTCAAAACTGTACTACAGCAAGGATCTCTAAAACGTCTGTTATCTGACAGAGCGCGCGCTTTTACCTCAGAAATATTCCGTAAATTTCTAATAACACATGGTATACAACCCCTACTCACCACCAGCAATATCCACAAGCAAACGGTTTATCAGAACGCTTAAATGCGACCATTACAGGCAAGCTCAGACTAGCTTATCTACAAAATCCGAAAGCTTCCTGGACTCAACTAGTTAAACGCGTCACTCAGACGTACAATAACACACCCCATTCTGTCACAAGGTTTCCACCTACCTACTTAATGTTCAATGTTATCCCCCCATATCTAAGAACTCATCTTAACCCATACCCAGAAATAAATATAGCTCGAGGGATAGCAAGTTCTCGTACTCAAAATAAGCATAAAAAAGATAAAGAAACATTTGATAAGCAGCACATAACACCCCATTTCGAAGTGAATGATCTTGTTTTGGTCAAAAATTACAGACATCCCGACACAGGTAAATTACTGGACCATACACAATAATTGAAATAATCTCACCCAATGTCGTTCGAATAGATCGCCACAATCAACCTCTCAATAGAGACAGTGACATCATACATGTCAATAAATTAAAATATTACACAGAGAATATTCTGTACATAACACCTCCACAACCCCGATTTGTTCAAAACCCACAGCGATTGCCTCAAGATGTATATCTCAGTGAATTCATTTAACTACAGATATCTTCGAGACGCAACTATTCCGAATTTACCGCCTACAAGCTCACAGCCCTTTTTGCATTTAAATCTCGGTATTTTTAAATAGACAAGAAAACTATATCTTTCAAATAGAACCATTTCAGCATTTAAGCATATAACTGAGATGACCCTAGTTCCCATGTATTTAGAACCTCTAATCATTTGTCCCTTAACCTTTTTTTTTTCACAAACTGCAAAAGTTTTGAAACTCCGAGGTTTTTTATAAAATTAAAATACAAATAACCAATTAAATAACCTAAAACGTCCTGTTACTTTGTGTAAGCGCCAAATCAGAAAACACAACCCAACTCGGGACGGCCGAGGGAAGAAAAACAATCACGGCAGCCATGTTGACATCTCCAGTTTCAGTTTACCACCACCGATAATCCCAGTACTCCTGTACCTGAAACACGTGGTCCAACTCGCAGGATGGAGAGGTTACAGCACCTATAACTAATTGACTTACCAATCATTACCCAATTTACTTATTAATTTGAATTTTAATATTGAAATATCATAAAACTTTATATCTCTAATTATCATTGTGTGTTTTACAACTTTTACATTATTTTCACTCCCAGTGTGGAATATTTTTTCTAAACTAGAACGCCATCTTTTATATAATGTTAACCCTTTATTGTTATTTTTTACAACCATCTTCGTCAATGCCATCCATTTTTAAAAGTCAATCAAGTTAACATTTATTTTATATTTGTATGGTATATGTCTTTGTTTTTCTATACCCCAGCACACTCAGCCATTATAAACCATCCAAGCCACCATTATTATATAATTTTAATTATTATCATTAGTCATTATATCTTAGAATATTCAACCACATCAAATCAATCATTTATATTATTATTATTCGAGTATTTTTTATCTGTCATCATATGTGGAATTAAAAAAAAAAACTTTACAACTTCAACTTTTTAAACATAATTTGAGTTTTTTTGAACATTCAAATATTTTTAAACCTTAAGATCGTCTATTTTCAGATATAATTATTTTAATTAGATTATTATTTTCATTTAATATTGACAACCTCTCAACAAAGAAGAAAGTCAGTTTCAAGTAAATCTCAAACATAGCAAACCATTCTCCATGTGTGACCATCCCAGAAATAGAACCCGGCAATTCCCGTGAAAAACAGGAGGAGTGACCCCAGTAATAGGCGTCACTCCCCAAAGTCGAATCTATTTAAGTTTCATCTCACCCCTTCATGATCGCCATTTTAAACACATGTTTCACACTAACCATTTAGGTTTTCTTACACATCTCACCAACGCTTTAAACACAACACACACAACATACATTGAACATTTTACATGTTTATTGATATCACCAATTAAAACAACTTGGTTAAGTCTTATATAGACTTTATGACGCACAAAAGAGAAATCATTCTCTACATATCACCATGAACATGTCAGTTCACGTATTCCCAGTTTCAGAGAGTCATAGAAACACCGATGTTTACCAAAGGGAAATGATCTAGTTACACACCACAGTTGTAACTTTTTTACAAAAGAGACAATTTTTGTTCAATTTTTCACTACTTAACATTTATCTAATCATTAATAACCTTTAATTATATTATAATTTTTGTATAAAATCTTGAATAATTATTTTTATTTTTTTTTACTTTTCAATTATATAATCAAATTTTTATTCCAACATTATGTTAAAAAAAACTTTAATCAAATATACTATTATTTTTCATAATATTATTTTAGTATGGAAAAACATTTAATTGATTCAGAAATTATTTTCAATTCATTATTATATTTTTAATATATTACATGTTTGATCTTATCCATTTACACTTTTTTTTATCCGCAATCATATTTCTATCTTTTTATTCACTATATTTTATATTTGTTTAAATACCTTTATTATATAACAATGTTTATCATCAACTATCGGGCATACAACAATCGCTTACAACAATCATGTTCTTTAACCAATTCCCTATACTTTTTCAACATTATCTATTTCAGCCATTGCTTCAAACCATCGTAGAGAAACGACAGTACTGCTTGACAATTTTTCTTTTTGATTTCGTATTTCAACAAACTCTTTGAACACCGTTCCCCAGATTTACAAATTTCAACTTCTGGCCTGAACACGCTTCAAGAGTTTATTTCAATCAACCGCAGAGCACATCACCAACGCATGCACAAAGCGTTCACTTTTTCAACCTCAATTTTTTTTCAGCTCTAGCGGACCACAATCAACCTTTGATTTCAATCATATTAATTCTTTTCTTCAACAACTTTTAAACCCAATAACCCTAAAATTGTAACAAAACACTGTAACCCTTATATAGGATCGCAAGTGAAACATTGCCTAGGAAGACGCTCAAGTCTATTTCCTCGCTTTGCACCTGGATCTAAGTATTTGGTTTACATGTGCACTCCTTACAATTGCATATTCTTCAACTACTAACCCTTTCCAACGCCCGCCAATATTCTCTTAGAATGTGAATTTTTATGTCATCATTTTATTTTAATCATCATTTTTAAAAAATCAAACAAAAATGTCATTTTTATTTCACTTTTATATATCCAAACAAATCATCTTGTTATAGCCCTTTTTACCCTCACAGTTTAAATTAATTAAAAGAAATTTTAATTACTTACCTGTGTTAGAGAGGCTTTACCCGCTTAAACCGGGATAAACCCTTTCACTCCCGGGGCCCATCTATGGTAATTTAAGCCAACAACCCCATATTGTATAATACTTATAACAAGATTGTCATGTTGTATATAGAAACACATCTATAAATGATCATATGCATGATTTACATGTGTCATTGCATCACCATATATAAATGTACTTTGTACAAACTGAGGATGAATAATTTTTTTTTTGCTTATCCCTAGTACACGTGGTACAGGCCATGATAATCATGGTGGGTAGTTAGCGACTGCTTTTACTGTAAGCGCACCACATGTCTACACATGTGAAAAGCAGTTCGACTTTGCACTTACAAATGCCAGAGCCCCGTTTGGTTACTTGCACTCGCTGGTGGGGTTGGACTTTTGCAAGAATCGGGGGCCATTGGAGCATTTTTTTCTAAACAGAAAAAAAGTGTCCAATGCGGGTATCGAACCCGGGTCCTAGTGGTCGAAAACCAAACGGTTTAACCAGCCTTCCACCGACCCCCCATGAATAAATAAAACTATGTAATAGATTAAGAGCTGAGTTAAAGCAAGATTGAGAAGTCAAACACGTCTAAATTCGAGATAGATGTAAATCACAAAACAACTTCTAAAGATAGATTGGAAGCCGTCAGAACGGCTCCAGTTTCGACAGACGATCCGCGCCCTCTCACATGTACTGTAATGCAATATTTCTTTTGTCGGAGGAGTTATATAAAAAGCCTCCCCCGGCTTAGCAACAGACAGTCACTTCACCGTCGGCGCCAGCCGTCGTCGGTTGTCTCCAAGGTCCACCTCATTCACCATGTAGTCAGTAAGAACTCTTCTATCTTTCCATCTTGCTCTTATAGCTCGACTTTTATCTGTTTATGGAACTTTCCTACTACGACTGTGTCTCTTCGTTTTTTTTTGTGTGTGGACATTCTCAAGCTTTCCACTCTGCCTCGACCACGACTGCCTGTACTCTGTGAGAACTGTTAAATGTCCTACAAGATGCAGAGAGGTACTGGAAAACTCTCCACGCCCTGACTATCCCTCTCGGTTACTACAGGTTTGACCCTCGGTTACCACATATATATAAACTAAAAAACAAAAGTAAATGAAATTAAAACGTAAACATTGGCAACCGCCATTTTTCTTTGTTTGCAAGCAACTGTTCTATACTCGATCCTGCGCAGGCGCACACCACGCTCACCGCCACCATGTGTTGCTCGATGGGGTCGTGTTTTCGAGCCGCTCGCCCACTCAAATGGATATTTAACATACTATCACCTATGATTTGGGGAAGCAAATCATACAATTAAGATAAGTGATATATATGTGATGCATAAAAGGAGTTAAGCATTATAAATTAAGTCTCTGTGGTGGCATGACCACGCGTCCACATCGAGTTCGCTTAGCCTCACTATGCTCTTCTTCAATTGTAGTATCTCCTTTGGATCGAAGAATTGGATCCCCACTTTAAATTTCAGGGGGTAGATCTTCTGCACAGGGCGTATAAGGGTTCCCAGTTTTGTGCGAACTTTAGCAACCCGAGAATGTCCATCTCTTCCTGGAAACAGTTCCACTATTCTTGCCATAGTCCTGTGGAGTCTCCTCTTGTCTTCCACCTTCACTATAACCACATCACCCACACTCAGTTTCGGAGTCCTCTCATTGGCCTTCTGGACAAGCTGGCCCAGATATTCACTCCGAAAGCGACTTCTGAGAGCTTTTCGCAGCCTTTGGCAATGAAGATATCTATCTTGAAATTTCTTTGAGTCCAACTTATCAAGATCTGGAACTCCCACGTATTTTGAATCATGTAGAAACATGGAGGGTGATGAAGGAATCAAACTGTCAAAGTCCTCATGAATGTATGTCAGCGGACGACTGTTGATTGTAGCTTCTACATCACATAGAAAGGTCGACATCTCTTCATAGTACACTGAAGAATGACCCAAAATTCGAACAAGGAGATCCTTGATGGAACGAATAAGACTCTCCCACCAACCTCCCCACCATGCAGCAGTAGGAGGTATTAACTTCCAACTTATCTTGTGAAGATTTTGGTCTAACACTATCTTCTTCCAGTTTAAAGCCTTGAGAGCCTTGTTAGCGCCCACAAAATTAGTACCATTATCAGAATAAAGTACTGTTGGTCGCCCTCTCCGGGCTATAAATCTTCTCAGAGCTTGTATGAAAGCTTCAGTACTTAATGAGGTTACAAATTCCAGGTGTATAGCTCTGAAGACGGCACAGGCAAATAGAAAAATCCATGCCTTGGTCTTGTTCTTGAGGTCAAGTGGACCAGCAAGGTCTACTCCCAGAATTTCAAAGGCTGTGGCATGTGGTATCGGAGTAGTTTTCACAGGTTTTGATGAAATTTTCTACACTTGGCACACTGAGAGACGACACTTCGTATGCTGCGCCGGGAATTTAAATTCCAATAATTTTCTCTGAGTTTTGCAGAAAGGATCTGAACTCCTGTGCATGACAATGTCTCAGATGGAATTCTCTTATCAGGCATGTGACAACATGATGTTTTGTTGGAAGCAAAATTGGGCAACAAAATGAATATTCGTCATCCCTTTCAATAAGCTTGGATTTTATACGGATCAATCCAAAATCATCTCTGAATATCTTCAACCCGTTGATCAATTCTCATCGGCTAGAAAAAACTTGCTGTGGCACAGTTTTCCAAATTTCCTTTTCAGCAGCTTCTAATTCTGAAAGCTGTAGACTATGCATACCTGATGGGGACAATTTTTGTGTATTTCGTATGAACCTCCGGATCCACGCATTTATTCTGACAATCTTTGTAAAATTTGAAAATCTTTCAAACCATGGCATTACTTCAGTTCTGGCATGAGTAGTCACCAATACTTGTCTATCTATTTCTAAATTGACTAAAGTTCTGTCTGAGTGGAATAATTGCTTTGGCCAGTGATCTCGAGGCTGCTTGAGCCATTTAGGTCCCTCCCACCATCTGGTGCGTTTAAGCTGTAGTACACTACAACCTCTTGAAGGAAGGTCTGCAGCGTTGAGGCTCCCTGGTACATAAAACTATTTGTTCGGACCTAAAGTGTTGCATATCTCTTTGACTCTGTTGTTTACAAAGGTGCCCCACTGCCTGTTCGTCTTGATCCATGAAAGTGCTGTAGTAGAGTCTGTCCAGTAACACACCGGGTTCGCAGCCAAATTCAAAGACTCAGTTATGTACCTGCTGATTCTAACTCCCAACATACAAGCAAGAAGTTCCATCCTAGGGATAGTAGTTTTCTTAAGTGGATCTAGCCGGGATTTGGCCATCAAAAGTTGTACTGACAATCCTTTGTTCTCAGGACAACGTAGAAAAGTGGTGCTGCATATGCACTTTGCTGGCATCACAAAATATGTGAATGGACCAATGGGCTCTAATCCCATGGCCCACTCTACGTGGAATTTTTATGTCGGCAAGAGTGTCCAACTCACTGTACCACTTCATACAATTTCTTGAATGGTTGATGGCAAAGGTTCATCCCAATCAGTTTTGACAGTCCAAGCTTGTTGAATAAGTAGTTTAGCAGGTAATAAGACAGGAGCTAAGAATTCAATTGGGTCAAAGATCTGTTGAGTATGAGACAAGAGGTCTCTCTTGAGAATTGAGTTTATTATAACTCCGAACTTAGGGGTCACTTTAAGAGTATCTTCTAAAAGATTCCATTTCATGCCCAGAACTGAAGCCTCTTCACTCTTTTCTATATCAACACTAGGAGGTAATCTAGAATAGACTTCCTTGACTCGTGTATAGGTCCGAATTACCACATTCTGAGATCCATCTTGGCTTTTGCAAATATCTCAGTAGATTTCTCTACCACAGATCAACTAATTCTGCCTCGGTACCCACTGAAGTGACACAATTATCAATATACAAACATTCCATCAACTTCTGAGGAAGAGCTCCAAATTCAGATGAGACTCCTTTGAGATGATTCAGGATGACTGCTCCAAGCAAATATGGGCTACAGGTCGCACCAAAGACAACTCGCTTGTAACGGAAAACCTGAATCTCATGATTATTTTTTCCACCATTAGAATCTAAGATGG
Organism: Cordylochernes scorpioides; assembly: GCA_030710605.1. NCBI lineage: Eukaryota > Metazoa > Arthropoda > Arachnida > Pseudoscorpiones > Chernetidae > Cordylochernes > Cordylochernes scorpioides. The sequence goes on from CP092864.1 coordinate 156,967,800, forward strand.
TCTCTATCTTCTTCTCACACTTCAAATTGCAAAAAGGCTTTTCTAATTTTAGCAATAACTCCTAAAGCCTTTTCTCTAAACTTCAGTAGGATAGCTGGGATCTGTTCAATAACATTTGGGCCACTTGCTAAGCAATCGTTCAATGAAAGATTCCCCTTGTCTTTACATAATGCGTCAAACACAGGTCTTATTTTGATGGTGTTGCCATTGTCTTTAACCACTGAGTAATGATGGAGATAATGACACTTCCTGTTCAAATCTTCTGGAGACACCTTTTCAATAACACCTTCAGTTACCCATTCTTGGAACACCCTATAATATTCGCTGAAGATACATTTAACTCTCAATGTACGGGTTGTGTTGAAAAGTCTTCTCTTTGCAATATGACAATTGGATGGAATTCCTTCTTGGTTCTCCATCCAAGGTAATCCTACACAAAAGCGTCTATCTTCCAGCTGATGAACAGAATTTAAGAAGTGCTGGTGTACTATCTTATCTTCTTCTAGCTTGGTGAGATTTTCCCTGGAATCTTTTATGCCAATCGTTTCTAAATCCCACAAATCATCAACAGACATATTTCTACTGTGCATGCCGATGACCACCAGTGATGAGTAATCAGTCTGCTCATCTTTCTTCGGTGAAGGGCCACAAATTGTCCATCCAAGATGTGTTTCTATGGCTGTTAGTCCATTTTCCAGCTGCCTCACATGTCCCGACAAAAGGCTTCCATATAAATCACTGCCGATCAAAAGTTCTATCTTGGGGCTATCTCTTCCAAGATCAGACACCCAAATTCCAGATCCTTTTAGTTCATTCAACCATGCTCCATTAGGCGTCCTTGGAATCTCTCCACAAATAATGTTTTGACCCAAGAATTCAAATTCTCTCAGAGTGTCCAATTCGGATTGGTTGCTGCATAATGCGACCATATATACCTTATGACATTTTGTTTCTGTTTGTGTACCACCAAACAATGAATGAGCAATATTAACATTGCCGACGGGCTTCAATTTTACTTCTAGTGCAGTGGATTCCAAAATATAGGACTTCTGAGAACCAGGGCCCAAGAGTACTCGCACTCTTTTATAGCCATTATTTCCCATAATATTAACCATCAAGGTCATTAAGGTTACATCTCTTGTACACTGCTGATTGGCTAAAGCACTCTGCACTACTTCAGATACATGCGTCTTTTCCTTTCGGTTGCAGGGCAAGTCAGGACGAAGAAGAACGTAGTGTCCTTTGGCACAAATATTACATTGAACTGTCCTCTTGCAAGGCTTTGCAAGATGTCCAGGTTTAAGGCGTTTCAGACAACACCTCTTTTCATAAATCTTTGCTCTTTTATCCTTGGATGGCATAGATTGAGCAGTGATGCAGTCTTTACTTTGGTGATTATTTTCCCAGAACAAACATCCCATCTTGGCAGAAAATAAACCTGCAGCGGTAGGTATATTTGAATTCTGCTTAAACTTATTTCTAAGTTTCTATTTTGGGGAAGATCCTTCAAACCTTCTCCTGGCTAGAAGTCTTCTTTCTTCCCCTTCTCTTCTAAGAAAGTCCAATAGATTGTTAAGGCGAGAGCTGGAGTTAGAATCAGAGTTTTTTTTTTGAGGCATTTATCCAGCGATGATCTCTGTCAAGCAACCAGCACATCTTCTGGCAAACAAGACTCTATCATTGCGAAAAGCCATGCTGTGTTTTCCTTGGTGTCAACACCCAAAGATTCCAGATATCTTAGTTGTGTTTCAAGTTTGTCGTATAGTTTAGCCACTGACCGCCTTTCATCTGGTGGAGTCTTGACATTTTCCATCATTAATTTAAGCAGTTCCCTTACATATATCAACAAGCAAATCTCTCTGTCCATACCTTTGTTTCAAGGCTTGGACCGCTTTGGCCTAGTTTTCTGCTGTTTAGGGATAGCTTTCTATGAGCTCTCTGGCTCTAGTGTTTGATTGCATAGACTGCACCAAATAATGAAACTTGTCTGCATCATGCAGCTCCGTATTCTCATAATATTTTCAAATTATGCCCAAAATGGAAGCCAATTATTTAGTTCTCCATCAAATTTTCTTATTTCCATCTTAGGAAGTTTATAACCTTTGGCCATTAATGACCTATTTGAGCTTCCCAGGGATTTAACATCACTTTTGTTATCAGAATCAATTAATTCTCTTACCTTTCTTTTCAGGGTGATGAAGGTATCCGAATAATGTTCTGCTTCCTCAATTTCACAATTTAAAGTGTCTTCTTCTGCATCAGCCACCATCATATGATCCAACATCTTCTGGTCAAGTTCCTACAATTTGAAATCGATGTCTTTTAATTGCTAAATTTGTCCTTGATCACACCTAGATCAGCATCAGTTTTACTCTTTTCGAAATCCAAAACATTTACTGCCTTAGTAAATCGCGTTCTGGTTACTGAGCGCAACTTCTTGTCACCACTATAATGGATATTTAACAACAGGAGCCCCATTCAACCTATCAAACAAGATACTGAAGGAGGACTTGAACCAACCCGATCAAGAAGATATGTACCAAACTTCCGTAAAGAAATTATACCGTCAAATGCAAAATTCAAATAATCTAATCATACAAGATATTCTACAAAATAAAGGAGATATCAATCCCCGATTCCGTCGACCCGGCCCTGACGCTTAGCCAAGAGTTCATCGTCCAACAGCTGCCTTCCTGCAAGGTCTAGGGGGACCACCTCTACTCCACCAACTCGCCATGTGTAAATAGCCAGGACAAGGTGACTCGCGAGCTGTGCTCGAATGTAACACCTGTAAATTAAGAAAAAAAAATAAAACAACAAATGTAATTTGCATTTTCATTATCATAAAATAAAAACAAATAAATTAACAATCTAAAAATATATTTTACCATTACAACATTTTAACATTTAACACAAAAAGTTTACATTAAACTTTGGCACAGCCGATGGATACCATACAAAAGGCTACGACGCAAGAAAGGAAAAATGGCGGCAGGCGTAAACAAATTAGAAAAAAATGGCGTTGAGAAAGGTTCAATTCGTCCTGAATCCTGGCTTGAACTATATGAATTAGAAACTGCCAAGCTAGATGAAAGTGAAATAATCAATAGTTTAATTTACAATTTATCAAAGGATGCTTTGGAATGGTTCGCTGATGAGATTTTAGGCAAATCATCTATTAAAAAATGGGATACTGTAGGTATAAATTAATCCAGCGTTTCGGTCACAAAGTTGAGAACCCTATAGAGGAAAAATCTAAAAGAAGACTTAGAAAAGAAACAGTCGAACATTATTATAGAGAGAAAATTAGACTATTGAATCAAACAAGCCTCAATGATATAGAAAAATTACAAATGCTTACAGATGGATTACCATTAGAATGGAAGAATCATTTTGTGGCAGCCCAGCCTAAAGATCCATCACATTGGATGCAAATAGCCATGGAGGTTGAAAAAATAAAAGTCAAATAAAGCAACAGAGAAACAAAAAACAAAGTTTTTAATATGACTACATCTACAACCTCAAACTATTGCCCATATTGGTGCCCAATTTGTAAAAAAAAGGAGTGCAACTCAAGCATTGGATAAATGACTAAGTATTTTTATCCAAATTATAAAGTTTACCAGGAGAGACATCAACCAATGAACAAACAACTTATGATTCAATTTGCATATCAAATATCACCAATCCATATAAATTTGTTAATGTTGAAGTTTCACTTAATTATATTCTCATTTTATCTTTTATTGATACTGGCTCTACTATTTGATTAATCAGTTGGTTACTTTCAAAATAACTTAATTTAAAATTGAATAGAAATGATATAATTAAAATTAAACAGATGAACAGTTATACTTATTATTTAGGTTCAGTAGAAGTAACTTTGAAAATCCATTCTAAACTAATCAAGTGCAAACTTCAGGTAGTAAAAAACTTTAGCTATCCATTGCTTATTGGATTTGACATAGCAGGAAAAATTGGATTAATAATTGACACAAAAGATAGAGTTGTCTATTTTGAAGGAAAATAATGTTTTTCCTTATTTTCTCTCCCAATACATCTCCCATCTGACCAACAAAAAGAACTCAACCAATTATTGGAATAAAACCAAGCATTGTTCAGCCAGCATGAAACTGACATTGGAATGATTGCTGTTCAACATGAAATCCATACAGTTGAACATCCACCCATCAGTTGTAGACCATATAGAAGACCACTGGCTGAATACAATGAAATAAAAATACAAGTCGAAGAATTGTGTCAAAAGGAACTAATAAGATAATCTCAGTCACCTTGGCTTTCCTCGTGGTGTTGGTCTCAAAAAAGGATGGTTCGCAGAGGATTGAATTGACTACCGGAAACTAAATTCAATCACAGTTGATAACAAGCAGCCTCTTCCTTACATACAAGACATGTTGGATGGCCTACATAATGCTAAATATTTCACAACACTTGACATAACATGGGGCTATTGGCATGTCGAAATACATCCAGACTCTGTTGAGAAAACAGCATTCATTACAAATGACGGGCATTGCGAATTTTTAGTTATGCCAATTTGAAAAATGCTCCAAGTACTTTTCAACGGATTATTCAGCTTATTACTGGAAATCTTATTTGGAACGGTGTTTGTAAATATCAAGGTGATATTCTGATTCACGGCAGTACTTTTATAGATCATATTGAACTTCTGAGAAAAATATTGTACAAGCTTGACAAATCATTTCAGAAACTAAAGTGTTATTAATCTATAAATCTAGTTCTTACTACATATGATCCTTCATTGCCATGTAAGCTTTACACAGATGCATCTAAACTAGGAATTGGTTCTATTTCAGCTCAAATTGGAAGTGATAATCAAGAACATGTAATTTCCTATTATTCAAGAAAACATCTACCGCATCAATAGATTTATTCTACTTTTGAGTTGGCATGCTTTGCTGTAGTTCAATCTGTTGAATACTTTGAAGTTCATCTTGTGAATAACACTTTTGAAGTTATTACGGATCATTTATCTCTAGAACGGCTCTTCAACATAAAGAAACCAAAAGTTAAATTTCTAAGATGGATTGTTGAATTGTCGACTAAGTCAATGAAAATAGTTCACAGATCAGGATCAAAACAAACGCATGTCGATGCATTGTCAAGACCACCAGTCTCATTTCACATATCAATCCCCAATCTTAGAATACACCAACAAAATGCGGTCTCAGCTTTGTAAATAATTCTCATATTCATCAAGATCTTATTATGGTGAAACATAATGGAGTTCTAAAAGCAGTTGTTCCGGAATCATTTAAATAAGAAATTCTCAAGGAATGTATGATAATCATTCTCATCCCTCAATTAACAAGTAGTAAGATTGATTACACCATTTTATTGGTGTCCGAATGCTATCAAATGCATCAAAGAGTATGTTCGCTCATGTAAAATAGGTCAAATAACTAAATGCAGTCATAAACCATTCATTGGAGAATATGGTGCCCCAAACTCTGATATGAAACCACTGGAATTGGTATCAATGGACACTATTGTGCTAGGTTCAGCTGCAAGTGAAACAAAGCACAAATATATTCATTTGGTAGTTGATCACCTCACAAGATTTGTTTGACTTTCCCTACAGTTACAAATACTTCTCAAGCAGTAATTCAATGCTTAGATAAAATAATCAAAACTGTACGACAAATCAAATGTATTTTAACTGCAAAGGAGAGAATTTTGCATGAAAACAGTTTAAGAAGTTCTTGAATGAGCATTAAGTTCAACACACCTATTCGACGCCATATCATCCACAAAATAATGGAATATGTGAAAGGGTAAATGACACTATTCTCACAAAATTGAGAACAAACCTTCAAGAGAATACAAGGCTAAAATGGTCCTCATTACTTGCAAAATTTGCGAAAGACTACAATAGCACACCCCATGATGTCACTGAATTTTCACCAAACTTTCTACTTTTTGGTGACCTTTTTGTAAATTTTGTAAATTAAAATGTAATTTTTGTTATCATCATCCCATACAATGTAATTTATTTTATAAACAAACTCGATAATAAATAACAACAAATGTGATTAGCATTTTCATTATTAAAAAAAAAAAAATTAACAATGTAAAAATATATTTTACCATTAAAACATTTTAACATTTAATACTGTTACATCAAGTTGCAGTTTTGCAGGGTCGTCGACCTTGGTTTCTTCCTTCTTGATGTTATACACGTTTCCCGAGCGGGTTTCCATTTTCAAAGCAAATACATAAAAGTAAATAAAATTAAATTACCTTTTAAAGTTATTGTGTTTATTTATTCACGTCTTCCTCGCAGGTCGTAATCCGCAGTCTTCCTCTCACTCCTCTGTCGCTCCCCAATAAGCAAACAAGATATATATACAATAAAATATTAAAAAAGGAATGAAACTATAAAAAGGAATGATAATCTAAATTATCTGTTTTAAATAAATATTAAATGTCATAGAATATTTTGAATAAATGTAGGGCGCATTAAAATTGATGCAACACTTCCCATCTCCAGAGTTTGTCACGTCCTCGTGAATGACCTCATACATTCTCTCATAATAAGGCTTGAGTCTTGAAACATGAAATACAAATGGGTCTTGGCCAGGATTATCTTTCGGCTCAATTAAGTAATTTACGTTGGACAGCTTTTTTAATATTCGATATGAGCCAAAATATATTCTCAATAGTTTTTCACATTTTTCGATTTTCCTGACTGGTGTCCAAACTGCCACTAAATGTCCTGGTTCATAGATTCTCTCGATGTGTTTTTTGTGATAATTTCTTTTCATTCTTTCCTGAGTTTTCTCTCTGTTGTTAATGACTACCTGTCTCGTCCTTGCAATTTTATTTAAGTAGTTTTCTATATATCCGTCGTAATCGTCCCTGTTACTGTCCGTTGGGATATTCTAGTCGTCCAAGAGGGACCATGGTTCCCTCCCAAACAATAAGAAAAATGGAGAGTAGCCTGTGGTTTCTTCAATCGTGGTGTTGTACGCGTGGGTGATAAAAGGAAGAATTTCTTCCCAGTTCTTCTAGTATGTGTTTACATACATGCTGATCTTATTGATTCAAGTTCTATTTAGTCGTTCTGTTAGTCCATTAGTCTGAGGATGGTAGCTCGTCGTGAAGCAGTGTTTAACTTTGCACATTTTCACAACCTCCTTCATCAAATTAATAGTGAATTGTGAACCTCTATCGCTAATAAGAAATCTTGGGACCCCGTGGCGTAAAATAATATGTTCGATTAAAAATGTAGAGACTTCTTTCACTGTTGCTTCTGATACTGCCTTTGTTTCGGCATACTTGGTATAATAATCCGTCAACACAATTATCCATTTACTTCTTCTTTTCGTTGATGGCAAGGAGCCAACAAAGTCAATTCTAATTTTTTCAAAAGGGTAGTTAGCTGAGAGAATAGGTTGCAAAAGTCCAGAAGGCCACTGATTTGAACCTTTCCGACTTTGGCAAAGTAGGCACGTCTTTACAAATTCGAAAACATCTTTCAGCATGGAAGGCCAATAGTATTTATTCCTCAAACGGTATGTGGTTCTGGCGACGCCCAGATGGTCATTCAGTATATAGTTGTGGTATTCAATCATGATATCCTTTCTTCTCTTCTTTGGCACTACCAGCAACCATTCTCTACCTTCAGGATTTGGATTTTTCTTGTAGAGACACCCATTTTCTTCTTTAAAGTTCTGTGTAATTGAACGCTTGTTTCCACTAAGGTTCTCCTTAATTTTCTCGATAAAATCATCCTTTTCGTCTATTATTTGATTCAGAAATAGTCTTTCATAATCTTCATCCCATTCGTTTTCCGGTAAGGGTCCTCTAGATAGACCATTCGCGTTCAGATGTTTTTTTCCGGAATTGTGTATAATTTCGAAATCATATTCCTGAATCTTAAGTGCCCATCGTGCTAATCGACTGGTCGGATCTTTCAGATTCTTGAGCCAGCATAGTGCGTGATGATCAGTTACGATATTGAAGTGCATTCCATATAAGTAGGGTCGTAACTTGGACATTGACCACACAACAGCTAGACATTTTTTTCAGAAGTCGAATAAATTTGTTCAGGTTTGCTCAATGTTCGACTCAAATATGAGATCACCTTTTCTTTATCGCCGAACCTTTGGTTTAATGTTGCACCCAGGCCTGTGTTAGACGCGTCAGTATGAATGTAAGTAGTTGCATTCAGATCAAAGTGCCCAAAGATTGAGGGATTTATCAATGATACTTTAAGGGTTTGAAATGCTTTTTATTGATTTTTTCCAGGTAAAGGGTACATTCTTTTTTATAAGACTGGTTAATGGGTCAGCAATTTTAGAAAAACCTATGATAAATTTTCTATAATATGAGCACATTTCTAAAAATGATTGAACTTCTTTTATCTTTTTGGATCGAGGAAAATCTCTAATAGCCTTTATATTATGCTCCGTCGGTTTTATACCATGTTGACTGGTTATATGGCCAAGAATCTCCAGTTCTTCGAAAGCAAATTGGCATTTTTTGTTTTTCAATTTTAAATTAGCCTCGCGAAAAAATCTTAAAACAGCTTCTATTCTTTTGAGGTGTGTTGAAAAATCCGAGCTATATATGATTACGTCATCCAGATAACAGAGGTTAATTTGCCATCTAAGATTACCAAGCATATTTTCCATGTTCCTCTCAAACGTAGCAGGGGCATTGCATAGTCCGAAGGGCATTACGTTGAACTCATATAGGCCATGTGCTGTAATGAAGGCTGTCTTTTCCTTATCTTTCTCCTCAACCTCTATTTGCCAATATCCTGATTTAAGGTCTATTTCTGAAAAGTATTTGGATCCTTGAAGTGTATCCAATACTTCATCAATTCCGGGAATTGGGTAAACATCCTTCACTGTTAGATCATTCAATTTTCTGTAGTCAACACAGAATCTGTACTTACCATCTCGCTTCTTGACCAATATTACGGGGAAGGACCATGGACTCGAGGACGGTCTAATTATGCCGTCTCTGAGAATTTGATCAATTTGATATTTTATGATTTCTCGCTCTTTAGCGCTCACCCTATACGGCTTGTGTTTGATCGGTTTCGCACCTTCTGTATCAATCCGATGTTTTGCTAAGTTGGATATTCCTAATCCCGACGAAAACAAATCCGCGTACTTTTCCAAAACTTGTTTCAATTGTTCCTTTTCCTTAGATGATAATTTTTCGTTTATCTGAAATTGAGGTTCTTCTGTATCCTTTTGTTCACTTTCTTCTATGAGATTCACTTGGCCGGGCTTCCAAAGCACAATGTTTGGTTTTTTAATATTCTTAATGGTCGAGGATAAGAGTTTGTTATCCAGATATATGTTTCCTTATTAGCAACATTTATTAAGCTTCTTGCTAGTCGAAGTCCATTTGATTGAAACATTTTATGGTTCTCCTCGATGATGCATTCGCCATCCTCTGCTTCTACAAATGCCTTAATCAATTTAATAGAAAGTTCTGGTATAATGGCATCTTTTGCACTTTTTATTTTCTTCTGTTGATATTTGATTACGTCACGATTTCCTGTCAAGTCATATTTGATTATTTCACGCTGACAATCAATTTTTGCGTTCATTTTCTTAAGAAATTCTCGTCCAAGTGTAAATATTCGCAAATGCGTTCTCATTATCACAAATTGATGTGTAATTGCTTTGTCGTCAAACTTTAAATTTAAAACAATATTTCCTACGATATCTAATTCTTTGCCATCATGTCGGAGCACATTTTATCAGGGTGTATTATTTCAAGACCTGTGTTAAGAGATGTACTAAGGTCGACCACTGAAAGAACGGCGCCTGTATCAATAAAAGCTTCGCAGATACTGATTCTATCCACGTTAATGTTCCGTTTATATTTGGGGTCTAACTTTTTAATTCCATTTATGGTCGAATTGCTTTGATTGACGGACTCAGGCGCGATGCTTAGTTTAAATCTTCCAACGCGGCTTATCTATTCCGTGGAGGAATATTCGAGTGTGTGCTATTACTTACGTCAGCGTAGAGCAGAGGTCTCGACTTCTCAGTTCCCTTATCCATTCGAATTTCTTCTTCGACCTTGTCTTGTGCAACTATGGGGTTTCTTCCACAATTCTTACAAACCAGACTCTGCAATACCACGCTACGTGTCTTGTTTTGTTACACTTGAAACATATTGGTCTCCCGTCTTCTGCCCTATTATTTTTGAGTCTGGAATCTTATTGTATGTTTTCCTTGGGTAGAAGGGTTTTGGCTCAGGATTGGGAGAGTAAGCTCGTCTAGGGGCAGAAACCTGGGGCAAAGGCTTTTTCTGGTAGTACCTCGGAGCGGGGGCCTGGGGCTTGGAGGTGTTCTGGTATGGTCTTCTGAACGGAGCGTTCTTCCATTGCTCATGTTGAAGGGGACGAGGAGAGCGTGGTGCATTATATAGAGCTTTTGATTTTTCTGCACATTCTTGATACCTATTTTCTAAAGAATATATTTTCTTGCACACGACAAGAAGTTCATCGGTCGTCTTAAGATGGTTTAGGTAGAGAGCGAATGTGTATTCTTTTTTCAGTCCTCCAATGACATGTTCGATTTTCGTTTCTTCTTCCATTGCGGGGTCAACCTTGTTGCACAATACAAGAATGTCTTCCGCGAACCTGATTGCCGGTTCATTCCAGTGTTGCATTCTATTAAGCTTCATTCTTAATTCTTCTTTATTCGCGTCCAAAGAAAAATCTTGAATGAGGCGGATTTTAATATTTTCCCAACTCGCGAAACTAGCTTTGTGTAAATTCAACCAGGTTTTAGCGCTTCCCGTCATGTTCATGGCGGCATAACGGACAATTATGTGGTCTGCCCAATGGTAGAGGAAACCAATCTCTTCGAGGGATTCTATCCATGGGCGAGGGTCTACTGTCCCGTCATACTTCGGAATTTCTTCATTGTGGTTTAAAGCAACTGGTTCGGAATCAGCATCTCTAGCAATTGTTACACCAAGTTGCAGCTTTGCAGGGTCGTCGACCTTGGTTTATTTCTTCTTGGTGTTATACACGTTTCCCGAGCGGGTTTCCATATTCAAAGCAAATGAATATAAATGTATATAAAAATAAATTAACTTCTAAAGTTATTGTGTTTATTTATTCGTCGTCTTCCTCGTAGGTCGTGATCCGCAGTCTCCCTCTAGGTCCTCTCTCGCTCCAATAAGCAATAAAGATATATGTACAATAAAATATTACAAAAGGAATGAAACTATAAAAAGGAATTATAATTTAAATAATCTGTTTTAAATAAATATTAAATATCATAGAATATTTTGAATAAATGTAGGGTGCATTAAAATTGATGCAACAATACAAAAAGCGTTACATTTTATATAAAAAATAAATTTTGAAATTGAGTTCTTTTATCAAGGATTATTAATGAGGGTGCCAGTACTAAGACAACCAATCAAAAAGGGTAACCAGAGATTGCATAGCGCATTTAAATAGGTCGCTGCATAAGTCGATTTCCCGATCGGCCCGCGCCGTCGAATCGCCAAACCATTTGCCCTCTGTCGTGGTGTTACAAAGACAGCGTCAGGGGCGATCACATACGTAGGGTAGGTCGCGAAAATGATCTTAAACAGCAGTACATGTCAGAGTTGCGTCTACGAGCGGCCGAAAAGGACCGGTGTTAACCATCAGGTGAGGAGTTTGAGCCACTCGGGTGATCGGAATCCTTCGCGCGGACGCGTGGCTTGAGTCTATCAGATGCCTTTAGGAACTCCAGGCAGGCTCGCCAAGTACTCCGGTTGAAAATAAGGTCTTTGAATGACCGCGGAGAGTGTACCCCAATTCTACTGCACAGATGGAGAGGAGGCGGAATCTAAGGGTATCAAGGCTGCTGCACTCTAGCACGATGTGCAACAGAGTGTTTTCCCTGTCAGCGTCTCAGTAAGGGCAAGAAGGATCGTCAATGACGCCTATCCTTTAGGCGAAACTGTCCGTCCAAGTGTGTCCCGATAGCCGGCTAACCACGTTGTGCTCGCTCGGGACGATGTACGCATACCTTTTGTCTAAAAGACTCATTGGAGTAAGGCCAAAGCGGGTTCTCACATGTTTCACGCGCCCGGCCGTAAGATTGCTGATTTTACAAACGACAAAGAAGCGAGTTTTTTACAGCTTGGGCCATCAGAATCTGCACCCCGCTTTGCGAGTTTGTCCGCAATATCATTACCCACGATCCCACTGTGGCCCTTGATCCATTGTATGGTGCACCTTTTATCATTACTATTAAATCTCGAAATCAGTAGCAGAGCTCTGTTGATAAGATGATTACCAGTCTTAAAGTTCAGAACTGACTTCATGATTGAGAGGTTGTCCAGGAGGAATCCTGAAGTGGTTGCGTTTTCAAGTGTCTTAGCCAATCCAAGGGCTTCCGCCTGAAAGACAGAACAATAAAGGTTAGGGCATGATATTCACGCATTTCAGGTGTAAAATCAAGACCAAAGAACCTGTATACGCCGGCGCCAACTCCATCTCTGTATTTTGAACCATCTGTATAATATGCCACGTGGAAGGAAATAGCAGGGATATTACTGGGAGCGGAGTAATAGAAGGGGGTAAGGGAGTGGATATGGAAAGGGAGAAGGCCCGGATGGAATTTCAGCGTCAACCATATACCAAAGCATGGTTTAAATAGTTACTGTTAGTAACTATTTACTGAAGCCTAGAATGTGTGTGAAAAAATAAAAATGAAAAGGTGTAAGTATTAAAATCAAAGAAGGCATATCCTGACCACGCTCACATGAGCTTTTCATATGGCAGAGCGCCATCTAGTGGAACAGAAATCAACTAAACGTTGATTTATCCTGTTCCTTGATATTTGGCCAACTCAGTCTAGAATAGAAATATTTATTGAACACTTATCACATATTTCAGGCGTGTTTAGTATTATTTTTTTCCGCCATAACTAGGTTAATTGCAAATTTCAAAATAGGCTATAATAATCTATCAATCTTAATCGTCCTCAAAGGTAATATGGAAAAAAAAGGAAATATCTTCACCGGGGTTTATTAGATATATATTTTTATTAATCCTCCTATTCATCAGATCTAGCCTCTAATGATTTTACCAGCATTACTAGTTGAAAAGAAACATAAGGGAAATCGTCTCAAGCAGATATTTACAACACACTCAAAAAATGAAATGTCACCCTGAGGTTCTTTATTTGAATTGAAAATCATTTTTAACGAATCCCTAGAAAATGACATTAATCATATATTGAGGACTATTTTTAGTGTATATATATATAAGTTGAGATTTGGTTGTTGACTCTCGCTATACTGTGTTGACCTAGAGGAACAGTCAGGATGGGGAGTTTTCCAGTACCTCTCTGCACCTTGTAAGTCCTTTAAAAGTTCTCACAGAGTACAGGCAGTCGTGGTCGAGGCAGAGTGGAAAGCTTGGGAATGTCCACACAAAAAACGAAGACACAGTTGCACTAAGAAAGCTCCGTTAACAGATAAAAGTTGAGCTAGGAGCGAAAGATGGGGATAGAATATTTCTTTCTGACTACATGGTGGATGAGGAGGACCTTGGTGACAACCGACTTGGGCTTCCCCTGATGGTGAACTAACTGTCAAGTGACTGTAAAGGGACTGTATTTATAGGTTAAGACGGGGGGCCTTGTGCGACAGGGGCCGTTTCTGAGAAAGGGGGCCTTGCATGTCACCAGGTGTGAGAGGGGGCTTTGCGTTCCACCAGATGTGGAGTGTGGGTGGTCTTGGTCCATTTTTAGACCATGTTGTGGGAATTCTAAATCTATCTCGATTTTGACGTTATGACTTCTAACTCTTGCTTAGCTCAACTCTTAATCTATTACAGATTATTATTTATTTATCCTCAGTTTGTACAAATTACATTACATATGATGATGTAAAGACACATGTCAATAATACGTATAATCATTTACAGAAGTGTTTCTATTATACAACATTAAAATCTTATTATAAGTTATATACAATATGGGGTTGTTGGTTTAAATTACCATATATATACATATATTGTTACGCGTGATCCTTCCCGATCTCTTGGTACGATTCGCTCCCTCGGTCGCGGAGTAGCTCCTCCCTGCAGGCACCCTGACGACGTCCCGAGTTCCACCGCTCAAGTCGACACTCCCTTCCTCTAGCAGTATCTCTCGGCCTTACCACTGGTGGGGGGACACGAGAGACTTACCAGAAGAGTTGTAGCAGCAGCAGCAGCGGCCCGACGAAGATTGCAATGGCTAGAGGAATGACAGGAGGCGGCACGGAGAACCAGAAGCACTTCTTTTATTGTCATATATCACTAAACATTACGAATAACCTGAATAATAAACAATGGGTATTTACATTACGCCACCTCCTGGGGCCAATATAAAAAGGTATTTACAGTCAGGAGAGGTGGCCTCCGCAGGAAACGGGATCACAGCAGTCGGCGACTCCCGTATCAGTTGCAGATGCAAAACAGGCGAACGCGCCATCTACTGGCGGAGGTTGCAAGTGCTCTTCTCGTAACACTACCTCCCCCTTAAACCAGATCGTCCCGATCAGGTCCAATTAGTCCTATCTCCCTGGTAACAAGCCAGTCTTCCCAAATGCACCACCTTGGCCTTTGATTTAGAACTTTGCTGGATACGGTAGACCAAATCATTGATCCTTTTGATGATCTTGTAGGGCCCTTTCCAAAGTGCCATTAACTCCGGTGAAAGTCCCTTTTTTCTTTTTGGATGAAACAGCCATACTAAATCATTTTGTCCAAATCCATCGTGGTTCGCCCTTTGGTAATAGCGAGTCCTCATCCGGTGGCCTGCCATGCGAATCTTGGTCCCAACCAATTCGTGAGTCTCCAACAGAAGACCCCTCATCACTCCTCTGGACCTAGTTTTTGGTCCTTTGCTTTCGGCACACCTGTCGCATTCCTTGCACCACCTTTCCACATCCTCGTGATAGTAGACCCAATAGAATCTCTCCCTAACTTTCTTTAGCATTTTATTAATTCCAAAATGAGCCCCCGAGACTCCACCGTGTATTTCCCGAAGGACACTGGGAACCTGGACCTTAGGGACTACTAGCTGCATGGTTTTACTCTTTCCATCGGCACTTTCCCAAATTCTTTTCAGCAGTCCGTTTTCTATACTGAGGGAGTCCCACTGTGACCACAAGGTCTTCAATTCGGGGCTCTTGTCGGATATCATTTCCCAGCTTGGTCTTTCATTCCCCCTTTCTTTCCATTCCAAGATTAGGCCGACGTTGGGATCCCGTTGCTGGATAGTCCTACAACTCTCAGAGGTCCAATCGTCACTCGGCACCATAGTTGTCCTTCTTGAGGTTACTTCATGTTCATCAATTTTCTCACAATGCCTGCAGTCGCCACAAGGTCCTCTGGAGAGAGCATAGGCATTGCTATGCTTTCTTCCAGGCCGGTCCATAACGTTGGAAGAATTTAGTTTCCCTGGCTGTCTCTGGTCGGGCAGCCTGACGGTACACTGCCTCTTCAGATGACCATGTCGTCCACAGCGGAAACAGGGCCCAGCCGATCGTCTGCCAGGCCTGCCGGTCTCTTCTAGCCGTTCTAGTCTCTTCAGTATCTCCTTAATGGCGTTCGATTTCCCACCGCCTCCAGTGGTGCTTTGTTCCACAATTAATTCTGCACAAGGGACCCGTGGGTACCCCGATTCCCTTTTTATTTCACGGACAGACACAACATTGTAGGGCGGGTTCACCACAGCCAACGGTTGCCCCATAACGTTGGTAGAATTTAGTTTTCCGGCTGTCTCTGGTCGGGCAGTCTGACGGTGCACTGCCTCTTTACCGTCCACAGCGGAAGCAGGGCCCAGCCGATCGTCTGCCAGTCTCTTCTACCTGTTCTACTAGCCGTTCTAGTTACTTCAGTATCTCCTTAATGGCGTCCGATTCCCCACCGCCTCCAGTGGTGCTTTGCTCCGCAATTAATTCTGCACCACGGACCCGTGGGTGCCCCGATTCACTCACTCGGTAGGCCGCCTCCACCTCCAGGGCGCGAACCAGCGCCTCTCTTGATTTATCGAAAAAAGCAAGTCGTAGCACTCTCTGGGCTTCCACGTCTCGAATAGCATCGATTAACGTCTGGGCGGCCAATTGGTCAACGAAATCAATGGGAGCACCAGGGTAGGCCAGATGACAGAGCCTCTTGACATCAGCTTCAAACCCCTGCAAACTTTCCCCGAATTTTTGTCTTCTTAGCTTAAGTTGAGCTTGGTATACTTGCCTTAGATGTTGTTCTCCATATCTCAACTCAAGTTCTCCCATCAACATCGCATAACTCTGTTGATCTGCACGCGGAACCGCCTGAAGCAGATCTAAGGCCCGTCCCCGAAGAGCCACAATCAAATTTGTCACTTTTTCGGTCTCTCCCCAGCCATTGTTGAGAGTCACTGCTTCGAATTGTCGCCTAAAACCCTCGAGGGAAGTTTGTCCGTCAAAGGTAGGCGGAGGTATGTTTCGGCCTGTAGGGGAGATCACAGCACCCTCCAGACTCTTCATGCGCGCCAGCTCGATCTCCAGCCTCTTGCACTCTGTCCGGACTTCGCCAATATTATTCTCTAAGGCTGCCTGGACCCACCCCGATCTCGCTTTGAAACCTAATCTCCATATTTGTAACTTTTTGGTGGAATTCCTCCCTCTCCTGCTGTCGAAGAAGTCTTTCTTCCTCTTTCTCTTTTTCTTTAAGAACTCTTCTTTTTTCTTTAAGAAGCCTTTCTTTCTCTTTCTCTTCTTCTCTAAGAAGCTTTTCTTTCTCTTTCTCTTCTTCTTTAAGAACTCTTCTTTTTTCTTTAAGAAGCCTTTCTTTCTCTTTCTCTTCTTCTCTAAGAAGCTTTTCTTTCTCTTCTTCTTTAAGAACTCTTCTTTTCTCTTTCTCTTCTTCTCTAAGAAGCTTTTCTTTCTCTTTTTCTTCTTCTTTAAGAACTCTTCTTTTTTCTTTAAGAAGCCTTTCTTTCTCTTTCTCTTCTTCTCTAAGAAGCTTTTCTTTCTCTTTCTCTTCTTCTCTAAGAAGCTTTTCTTTCTCTTTCTCTTCTTCTTTAAGAACTCTTCTTTTCTCTTTCTCTTCTTCTTTAAGAACTCTTCTTTCTTCTTTAAGAAGCTTTTCTTTCTCTTTCTCTTCTCGAAGCCCTTGAATCATCTGGGTGATTGTGGCCAGCACGTTCTGCTCCGAGGCCATTTTTTGACCTCTAGTCTCGATGGGTATTCGTCAGCAACCGAAGAAATCTCACAGGGAGCCTCCTGGTGACCTCCACGAGGAAGAAGCCCACCTCTGACACCAGTGTTACGCGTGATCCTTCCCGATCTCTTGGTACGATTCGCTCCCTCGGTCGCGGAGTAGCTCCTCCCTGCAGGCACCCTGACGACGTCCCGAGTTCCACCGCTCAAGTGGACACTCCCTTCCTCTGGCAGTATCTCTCGGCCTTACCACTGGTGGGGGGACACGATAGACTTACCAGAAGAGTTGTAGCAGCAGCGGCCCGAGAAAGATGGCAATGGCTAGAGGAATGACAGGAGGCGGCACGGAGAACCAGAAGCACTTCTTTTATTGTCATATATCACTAAACATTACATATAATTTGAATAATAAACAACGGGTATTTACATTACGCCACCTCCTGGGGCCAATATAAAAAGGTATTTACAGTCAGGAGAGGTGGCCTCCGCAGGAAACGGGATCACAGCAGTCGGCGACTCCCGTATCAGTTGCAGATGCAAAACAGGCGAACGCGCCATCTACTGGCGGAGGTTGCAAGTGCTCTTCTCGTAACAATATATATATTTCAGGACGCTTATTGTACACGCGGTGTTTGAAGCGTAGGATTATATATATCTCATGTAGTATATATATTTAAATGGAGCCCTACCCCCGATAGGAAAAATAGGGTCAGACCAATCATAGGTAAAGTTGAGACAAAAATGCCTTCAAGTGTGCACAGATTCCTGATATTCAAAAACCCTATTTAAAAGAAGTGAAAACTGTAGACAATCAAAAGCGATATCTCAATTAATTTTGCGCAGCAAAACCTTAGAACAAAACCTACACAGTTGAGATCCGCCTCCTAAATGTTGAGAGATAGGAATTATTTTACGGTGTTTACCAATACGCCGAAGGTGCCATCATGGACTAAACATCAGTTACAGCCTGTATATTTTACAGGTGCGTTTCCACTCGGCCTGGATTATGTCATAAGAAAATTAATTTGGTAGAGAAAGCCGAGAACAAGATCGAAAGATTGCACAACACTCGACATTTATTTTAATGGACGAGAAGCCCTCTATATAAAATAAAAACGAAAAACTGACAGGAGAATTAGGTACCGTAATGATATAATTGATCTATTGTGTGAAGAGAAATCTATGTGATATAGGTAGCATAAACGGGATTATTTTTAAATCTCGTTTTACAATTATAAACCGCCTTATATTGTTTTATAAATACTTTATATAATATTTACTAACGTTAAAAAAATGCCCAGGGTCGCCTAGTGTATATGGCATCTGTCCGGTAAGCGGAACACTGTGGGTTCGATTCTCATCCAGGGACACTTTTATTTTTCCGTTCATCATTACTCTTCACGATTCATCCTTTCATACTTCATCCCTAAGGTTAGAAATAATTGTTATTTATCCTTGAAATAAATTTCGATTTTTCGTCCAAAAGAAACACATGCGGAATTATTTTCAAATGTCGTTCTACAATTATAAGCCGCATTATATTGTATTATAGGTAGTTCCAATTGATGGATGATGATGCATGGCCCTAACGTGAAATTCTGTTGTCAGCATCAATCGAAGCCTGATATTCTTGATAGGCACAAAGAATTTCATTGGCCCAATGGTTGCTTCTTCTATGCATTGATAAATAAATTCATATATTAAGAAGAAAAGGTATCTCCTTTTCGTGCAACAGCTTAAGCTATTAGCAACTTTCAGTTGCACGATATGAATATGCATTTTATTTTAATAATTTAGGCACCTCACCTCAGTGCAATACCACATGTGTACTATTTTTTACATTCATATATATTAGATAATAAAAAGGCATATAATGGATTTAATAAAATATTTATTTTGCCAATATTTCGACTGGCTGAACGCCAACCTTTATCGAGGCATTGCATTTTTGTATACACAACACTCAATTTGTGCATGAAAATATTGTGGCGAAGAAATATTTTATTATTTAATTTAATATTATTCAAAGAAAATATATTCAACAGATTATAAAAATATATATTACTCTGTATTTGTGAAATCATCTTTTGAATATTTCTTTGCTTGCTTGCTTAAGATTCTCTAGCTGTAAATAGTTTTGTTGACTTGTTAATAATTGTCGACTCGTCGCTGTGACG
Organism: Cordylochernes scorpioides; assembly: GCA_030710605.1. Classification (NCBI taxonomy): domain Eukaryota; kingdom Metazoa; phylum Arthropoda; class Arachnida; order Pseudoscorpiones; family Chernetidae; genus Cordylochernes; species Cordylochernes scorpioides. The sequence continues at coordinate 156,987,194 of CP092864.1, forward strand.
TCATCAATAAATACTTTTATATCTTAGGATATTTCAAGGCTTGATTTCTACGCTACAATATTATTATAAAAATTACAATCAAATATGTTGAATATCTCGAAATATTAAAAAATAATAATGAGGTATATGTTATATTTTAAAATATTTGTAATAAGTACCTAAAAAAATAATTCATTAATAATTCATTAAGAGATAAATGTAAAAATAGCTGTGGTAACCGAGGGTCAAACCAGTAGTAACCGAGAGGGACAGTCAGGGCGTGGAGAGTTTTCCAGGACCTCTCTGCACCTTGGAGGACCTTTAACAGTTTTTACAGAGTACAGGCAGTCGTGGTCGAGGCAGAGTGGAAACCTTGGGAATGTCCACACACAAAAAACGAAGAGACACAGTTGTAGTAGGAGAGTTCCGTGAAGAGATAGGAGTCGTGCTGAGAGCAAGATGGAGATAGAATATTTCTTACTGTTCTACATGTTTTATTTATTCATTCTCAGTTTGTACAAAGTACATTACATAATGTGATGCAATGACACATGTCAATCATACGTATAAATATTTATAGATGTGTTTCTATATACAACATGACAATCTTGTTATAATTATTATGCAATATAGGGTTGTTGGTTTAAATTACCATAGATGGGCCCTGGGAGTGGAAGGGTTTATCCGGGTTTTAAACGGGTAAAGCCTCTCTAACACAGGTAAGTAATTAAAATTTCTTTTAATTAATTTAAACTGTGAGGGTTAAAAAGGGCTATAACAAGATTTTTCATTTGGATATATCTGAAAATTATGAAAAATAAAACATATGTTTAATTTAAAAGTTATGATATTCATTATAAAAGAGAAATTTAGATAAAACCTTTGTTTGATAAAAAAAAATGATGCTAAAAAATAAAATGATGTTCTAAGAGATTGTTGGCGGGCGTTGGAAAGGGTTAGGGGTTAAAGAATATGCAATTGTAAGTATTACACAGACAACCAAATACTTAGATCCAGGTGCAAAGCGAGGATATAGACTTGAGCGTCTTCCTAGGCAATGTTTCACTTGTGATCCTGTATAAGGTTACAGTGCTTTTCACAATTGTAGGGTTATTGGGTTGAAAAGTTGTTGAAGAAAAAGTTCTTCATTAATATGATTGTGAAAGGGGTGAAATAGAGCCATTCGATAAGTAGAATTGTTGTATCGACAGTAGGTGATCTGACTTGACTTAAAATCAAAGGTTGATTGTGGTCCGCTAGAGCTAAAAAATTTGAGAGTTGTGAACGCTTTGTGCATGCGTTGGTATTTTGCTCTGTGGATGATTGAAATAAACTTTTGAAACGTGTTCAGGCCAGAAGTTGGGATTTTTAAATCTGGGGAACTGTGTTTAAAGTGTTTTGTTGAAATTATGAAAAAAAAATTGTCAAGCAGTACTGTCGTTTTTCTACGTTGATGTGAGCAATGGCTGAGAAAGATAGTAGTGGAAAGTACACTTTAAGTGGTTAAAGAAATAGATTGTTGTAAACGATTGTTGTATGCCCGATAGTTGAAGATAAACATGGTCGTTTTACATAAAGGTATAAAAACAAATATAATATTAATAAAAATATAGCAATGTGATTGTGGTTGAATAAAGTTTAAGTGAACAAAATCAAACATTTAATATATAAAATTATTAATAATGGAGAATTAAATTGATTTTTGAAAACAAATAAATGTTTTGTAATACTAAAATAATATTATGAAAAATAAAAGTAAAATTGATTTTTTTATAAAATAATGTTCGGTTAAAAATTTGTGATTATATAATTGAAAGGTAGAAAAATAAATTTTAAAATATTTTATAATAAAAATTGAATATAGTTAAAGATTATTACAATGAGTAGATGAAGGGTTAACTGAGTAGATGTGGTGTGTAACTAGTTCATATCCCTTTGGTAAACATCGGTGTTTTTATGACTCTCTGACTGGGAATTTGTGAAATTCTCGAGGAAATATAAATGGTTGATGTGAAACACGTGTTACACATAGCGGTCATTCCGATTGCGGATATTTAGATGACAGCTTTGTTAGCGGGGATAGAGGCGATCGATTTAGTGACGCGGGAATAGTGTCTCGAGATGTTTAGTCCATTATCACTGGAACCTTCGGTATGTTAACTAGCGGTTTTCATGTCCATTTTTACGACCGGGGTGCGATGTTTTTGAAGGGGGAGATATGGGGCTTGTCTGCGGTATAATTCGGTATAGTTGCGTCTTGAAGATATCTGGAGTCAAATGATTGAATTCACTGAGATATACAGGGTGATCCAAAAGTCCCGCACAACTTAAAAAATTAATAACTCCGCGAATATTTGCGCTAGAGCAATGCGGTAAACACTATTGTGTTCAGGCTGCAATGGGATTTTTTATGGCAAATAATGAAAAATTCAAAATTGATTTTAGTTACAACTTTATTCGCTAGATGGCGCTCTACCAGAATCAGAGATTTAGCGGCCAAATTGTTTGATAAATTGAAAAATATAACTGATCGACACGTATTTTTCCTTTTTGAATACCAGGAAAGAACCCTAATAATATCAAATGATAAATTAATAAAACACCATTTCGCCAAAAGTTAGAAGAAATGGTTAACGATTTTTTAAATACAATCTGAGATATGTAAAATAGGTATATGCAAATTAAAACATGTAGCAAAAAATATTTATATTTTAGATGGAGTTTTGTGAAATAAATTGAATGTTTGAAAATAAATACTGATATCAATACACGATTTTTGAAATGTTAATATAGTACCAAAAATTATGATGGCACTACTAATAGGATTTCGTGCTATAAGGAATGTATAGTTTCTTGACTAATTGTCGACACTTGACTATTTAACTGGATATTTTTCATGATCCAAAAATGAAATATAGAGGGGAGTGACAAAATATATTTGTCGTACTTTATTCCAAATATCCTATGGGTTTGTCAAATGTTATCATTGTTTATTATACTGTACATAATTTTGAAAATGTATCCCCTAAAAAAATCATTTTTAAATCGACCTTTTGCGTTGAAAAACGTGGTAGTAAAATCATTTTGTATTATTTTTTGCGCAAAATATCTAAAGTTGGGGGGGATAGAGAGATTATTTCTTATGCTATTTCTTCTAATGAGCGAAAAGCGATAAACTAAACATAAGGGGTAAAATTGTGTATACCAGTGTTATTCGAGAAGTTATAACACTTTGGCCTGCACGACATAATATAAAATGTGGGCAAATGACAAACAAAAAAATTACTGTTTACAGAAAAAAAAAGAGTCAAGATGTGAGGACAGCATTTATTATTCCCATAACCCAAAACAAAGAGCTGCAAAATATAACACATGAGGTAACTGCCTTCTCTCTTGTATTAGGTCACAATCCTTGCTCAATGTGGCGCCCTTCATTCTCAAACACCGCCTGCAGACGATAGATGATAGAATGGTCACAATTAAATTGTTGAAATTTATAAAACGTGCCATCTGATAGAAGCCTTCAACATGGCCAATGTGGTAGACCGGCATCGATAAAAACGCGCTTTAATGTACCCCCATAACCGAAATTGTAAGGCGTCAAGTCTGGTGATATTGGAGGCCACTGGTATATAAAGTGGCGACTTATCAACGAATTCCACCGAACGTATTCTTCAGCAATTGTTTGGCACCGTGGGAGATATGAGGACGTCCTCCATCTTGCATGAATGTTATTTCGCTTAGTGCTTGTCTGTCCTGCAATATGGGAATAACCTTTTCTCTCAAAAGTTGAACATAACGTTCACCAGTTACGAAAACGGTTTTAAAAGTTCTTCCATTGATTTTTTCAAAGAAAAATGGCCAAAAAAAAAAGAAGAAGTGAACCCACACAAAACTGTAACTCTGTGCTGATGAAGTGGTATTTCTGTAAAAGCCCTAGGGTTTTCTGTTGCCAAAATGAGGCAGTTATGAATGTAAAATTCTCCCTTTAGATAAAAGTGAGCATCATCTGTTCTTAGAACATTTGACAGCCAGTTTTCATCAATATCAATTTGCCCGAAAACCCATGCAGCGAATTCTTGACCCTTCTCAAAATCGCTGACTTTCAACTCGTGAAAACTTTGAATTTTGTTAGGATATTTTTATAGAAAAATTCTAAATGTGTGTTCTCTCCAAACTGTTCCATACGATATCCCCGTTTGTCGAGAAACTTGTCTAGCACTTACTTCTCCATACGTGGATAATGTTTCAATAGCTTCAGCATTCTGCAAAACCTAACAGCCACTGACTTGCATGTCGATGGTCTTCCACTCCGAGGTTTTGCTTCCAGAGATCCAGTTTCCTCAAAACTTTTAATCAATCGCTTTAGAGAGTATCAACTCATAGGTCCTTTACCGCTTCGAATATCTTTAAAGGAACGAAACGCTCGTAAAGCTTCAGTGGCAGATTCTGAATCACAATTTAAAAAATTCACCAAGAGTGCTTTATCCTGTAGTGACGGCATTCCAAGTGGAAGGGGAGAAGTCCGACCACACCTCCTTGCGGTCCCCCCTGGACCCTTGGAATATTTGACCAAATTCTGGTTCGTTTCCAAGATGACTAACGTTGCAACGGCACCCATTTTCAAATGAAGAGCAAAACTGATATCTCCAGTAATGCTATCGCGTCCGTGATAACCGCCGCGTCAGGAGCTGCAGCTCGAGCTCATGATGAGAAATCTACTACGAGGACACAATTCAATCTACTACAACTCAATATAAATGGTTTCCAGAGGAAAATAAAGAGCTGACTTGTCTTCTCTGTGACAACAATGTACATATTAATTGTCCTCAGGAGACAAAATTGAATCAGAATCTGAGATTCAATATCAGAGATTACACAACACTACGAATGGACAGACCGGGAAAATTCGGAGGAGGACTTGCCGTTTTGATTAAAACTCTAGAAATCAAATTTAAGGAAATCGCCTATAATCAGAGTAAGCCTAGAGAAGGCACGACAGAAGCTCAGGCAATAGAAATCTATCTTACAGATAAAACAATTCCAATCATAAATGTTTATCACCACGATAATTCTAGCATCAATACAGGCCTGATAGAGACATTTAGTGAAGCGTCTTCGGATATCGCAATCATACTTGGTGATTTTAACGCCGAAAGACCAACTTGGGGATCACCTGTCCAGGATAACAAAGGTCAGCAGGTTGAGGACATGCTAACCGACCTCGACCCTACGCCGTTAAAAAACGAAAAGAACACCTATCTATCCAAGTCCACAGGCACAGAATCCGCAATAGACATCACAGCGATAAATTACAACATCGCACCCACAACACAATGGAAAATTCTGAAAAGTGCAATCAGTGACCACAGACCAATTTTAACAACCCTAAAATTCAAAATTGAGAATTTCCAACAGAATAGAAGAACACTGGGAAAAAATTACAGAAAAGCTTGAAGAACTGTGCAACGAAGAATTAAATCACAGAACGATTGACAAATATTTGGAAAAATTCTCTTTGAACATATCCAAAGCTGCAAAAGTATCGATACCTAGAGGTAAACGTAAAGACCTGTGAATACTTTACTGGAAGGACCACAATATCGAGGCAATGATTGCACAGAGAGACAATAAAAATGAACTTCTTAAAACAAATAAAACAGAAGAAATCATAAAGGAACTCATTGAAATTAGTCACAAAATAGAACAAGAAATTTGGATATTCAAACAAAAAAAATGGGCAGAATTCTGCGAAAAAAATGGATCCAAAAAAGGAAAGTCATCACTGGAATATAATTAGTGTTATAAAACAATCAATACCAACACTAATCCTCCAATACTCTAACCGATATGAACAGCGAGAACGAACAAACAGATGGCTGACATAATTGCTGAATATCTTTCAAGCACTTCCAGACTAAGCTATACGAATGAAGGCAAGACTCTAAAAAATAATATAAACAAGTTAGTTAAACAAGCAACAAATTACCATCAACAAGATATTTACTCGAGAGACTTCACACTGAATGAGCTAAATTCATCATTAGGAAAGTTAAATCCAAGATGTCACCTGGAGATGCTCTAATCTTTGGTCAAATGATTAAACACTTTGGAGACGTAGCAAAAAATCAACTCCTACGAATACTGAACATTTCATGGCAAACTGGTAAACTACAAAAGAATTGGAAGATATGAATTATAGTGCCAATACTGAAACCAAACAAAGATGCTAAGGAATGCAAGAACTATCGGCCAATTGCTCTTACCAGCATACTTTGTAACATAACAGAATGAATTATCCACTCTAGGCTCATAGTCTGGCTCACTAAAAATAATAAAATAAACTTCTACCAAACTGGCTAAAGATCCAGACACTGTACAACTGATAAACTGTTCTACTTCTGTCAATCAATAATAGTTTTCTAGGAAAAACCGCTAAAGAAGACAACGGAGGTATTCCTGGATATGACCTTAGCTTTTGTTCGAGTGTAGAAATTATTTGAAAGGCTGCACAACATCGGAGTAAGAGGAAAAACCTTAATCTGGATTGCAGACTTCTTAAGGGGAAGAAGGATAAAGGTTCGGGTCAATGGAACATTTTCTAAGGACCGAAGAACATGGGCTGGTGTACCTCAGGGATCTGTGCTTAGTCCTCTACTCTTCTCGCTATATATTAACTGTTGTTTATGTAAATAGATTATTATGATTTGTATTATTTAAAGCCTCATTATGTAAAAATATATGTATATATAAATTGGACATTTGTTGTTGGCCATGGTCAAGTTTGAGCTCTTGTACGTCTAATTACGACACAACAAAAGTGGCGACGAGGATGCGCGATCTACAGAGCCAGTAAAAAGCTGAGGAAAACGGCGTCTATGCAAGTATAACAACTACATCTTTTAAACAAATCTGACTCTCGGATTATGGAGAGGAAAAATAGGAAAATGGGTTAAGATTACATCTTTTAAACTATCTGGATCAAGAAAACAAAGGAGTAGAAAAGATCAGCATGACAAGTTCAAAGTTAATAGTACCTTTTAGATGCTATAGCCCAGTGGAGGACACTTCGAACTTTTTGTACAAAAATTTGAGGCTTTCTTTTTGGCATCTGAAGGAGGAGATTAAAGTGCTGATTTTTACCTCGCTACCAGAGTCTGAAACTTTGAAGCAGGGGAAACGACATTTTCTTCCTGGTCTAATGAAAGATCAACCCTATGATACTATCATTCAAAAAATTAAGGTGCATTTGGATCCAAAGAAGAAAGTGATACCACAGCGATGCAGATTTTTAAAGAAAATTCAACAGAAAGGAGAATCAATTTCGGAATATCTTAGAGAATTGAAACATTTGGCAATAAATTGTAATTTCGTCGATATGTTGGGAACCATGATGCGAGACCGTTTTGTGGCTGGAATCAAGTCGGAAATCCTGCAAAAGAAGCTACTACAAGAGGACGACGATGTCACCCTGGATAAAGTTTTTGCTGTGGCGATCTCGTTCGAATTGGCGGAGATAAATACAAGAGAATAACAAGATAAATTAGTGGCCAAGATATCCCCTGTGAATTGAACGGATAAAAAGTGCGAGTACAATAATAGTACGGCGCAGTATAGGCCTTTCAGGCAAAGTGGCAAAGGCAAAATAGTGTGTTATAGATGTGGTGAAAGACATTCACACGTGGCATCTGTTTTACCTCATAGAACAAAGACTTATTTTAAAATGTAATAAACTGGGTCATTTAAGTAGGGTTTGCAAAGCTAGTAAAAGAATGTGGGGATGTAAATTTGTACAAGAGGACTCTATATATTCTGTACAGGGCGAAACTGATGCCACAATAAATTTAACAGTAGATGATTATTCTTTGTGCTTTACAATAGATACAGGAAGTCCAGATACGTTAAAACCTAAAGATATTTATAAGAATTATTAGCAAGGTAAAAGATTATTTCCAACAAATTCAAGATTAAAATCCTTTTGTGGTAAATCAATAGAGATTATAGATCAAAGAAATGTTTTTGTAAAAGAAGCCAACCAATATTTATGATTAATAGTTGTAAATGAAAAAATCCAGGTAATTTTTTTAGGAAGAGAATGGCTTAAACAGTTCAAACTTGATTATTCTATATTGTTTAGCATTAAAATTTTAAATAATGAATATAATAGAAATATATTTGAATATATAAAAATTTGATGGATAGGTATGCAGATTTGTTTAACAAAAAATTGGGCTGTCTAAAAGACGTTAGAATAAATTTTAATTTAAAAAAGGATGTGACTCCTGTGTTTTGTAAGGCCAGAAGTTTACCTTTCTCTCCAAAAAAACAAAGTAGAGAATGAAATTGATCGTTTAGTGAATTCTTGCATTTTATAACCTATAGTTCATGCATATTGGACCTCTCCAATAGTACCGGCATCAAAAAAGGATGGTAGTGTAAGGATATGTGGTGATTTTAGATGTACAGCTAATAAAGCAATAGAATTAGATAGGTATCCCATTCCATCGATCGATGAGATCTTTTCAAAATTATCTACAAGCACCGTACTTTCGACTCTAGACCTATCACAGGCTTACTTACAAGTAATGTTAGCGGAAGAAGCCAAAGCTGATGTTGATATAAACACAACAAAGAGGTTGTTTTCTTATAAAAGACTACCATATGACGTAGCGGTAGCACCAAATAAATTTCAGAGGATTATGGAAGGCTTATTTTCTGATTTGTCAGTTGTGCCCTGCTACATAGATGATATTTTGGTTGCAGGAAAATACTTTGAAGATTATGAACAAAAGTTGGATCTAATGTTTAGATGATTGCTAGAAAAAGGTTTAAAGTTAAACAGATATAAATGTAAATTTAAAAAGAAATCGGTGGAATTTTTAGGGTTTAAAATGGATAAATATGGACTGCATCCCTTAGAAAATAAAATTAAAGCAGTGATAGAGGCGCCTGAACCTAAAGAATGTTTCGCAATTAAGATCTTTCATAGGACTCTTAATTTATTATTATAGATTCATAAAGAATATAGCAAACATTTTAGCGCTATTCTATCAACTTTTGAATAAAAATTGTAGATGGAATTGGACGAAAAATATCGAATGTTATTTAAAAAATGTAAATCATTATTAATGGACTATGGACTAGGCGTAATTCTGAGTCATAGAATGCTGAGCTCTGGAAACCAAAAGGAATAATACTCTGCTAGTGATCTCTTTTGACTTGTATATAATAAATATAATATAATAGGTAATAAACTAATGCTTAGTTAATCTTGCCTCGTCTTGGATAACAACACATGGTGGCAGCGGTAAACTGAATTCATAAAGAAGGTCGTTGTTCGAAGAAAATTTGAAATTCGACATCAAGCAAGCTTAGAAGCGGTAAACTGAATTCATAAAGAAGGTCGTTGTTCGAAGAAAATTTGAAATTCGACATCAAGCAAGCTTAGAAGCAGTAAACTGAATTCATAAAGAAGGTCGTTGTTCGAAGAAAATTTGAAATTCGACATCAAGCAAACTTTTGGTAAGTTATATTTTATTATAAATAAGTCTTTATAATGTCCCAAAATTATAATTGTGTAGCCCCAGATCCTTTTAATTTTTCAAATCCAGGTGATTGGCCAAAATGGATTCGGAGATTTGAACGTTTTAGGCAGGCAAGCGGGTTAATTAATAACCCAGAAAATGAGCAAGTTAATATGCTCGTGTACTGCATGGGTGATAATGCAGATGACATTTTGTTGTCATGTAAAATAGCAAGTGACCAATTAGAAAATTATGATAAAGTTATTGAATGCTTTGAGAGTCACTTTATTCCAAGACGTAATATAATTTATGAAAGGGCAAGATTTAATCAAAGATGTCAGCAGGAAGGGGAAAAGGTGAATGAATTTATCACAGCACTCCATAGCCTAGCTAAGCACTGCAATTTTGAGATGTTACATGATGAGTTGATTAGGGATAGGATAGTTGTTGGAGTAAGGGATAGAGCATTATCTGAAAGAATGCAACTTGATACAGACTTGACCTTAGTAAAAGCCACACTAATGGCAAAGCAATTAGAAAGTGTCAAAGAACAGCAGTCTAGCCTTTACCAACAAGATTCTGTAGATCAAATAAAGAAAATACCTAATCATATAAAAGAAACAAAAAGGCACGAACCAAAAATAAGACAATTCAAGTCAAACCAGTTGGGAGGGTCATCACATGGATGCACCAGGTGTGGCAATTCAAATAATCATGATTGGAAAAACTGTCCAGCTATGAACTCGTATTGTAATAAATGCATGAAAAAGGGCCATTATGCCAAAGTATGTAGATCAGAAGCTATAAATGAAATAAAATCAGAGATAGCTTTTCTGGGATCTGTAGAAGATAATTCTAAGAAATGGATAGTACCAATTAAGGTAAATAATAGACAAGTTAATTTTAAAATTGACACCGGAGCTGATGTCAACGTGCTCCCCCTACAATATTATTATCAAAGTTTCCAAAGAATAAAACTGGAAAAATCTGATAAAGTATTACAAGGTCCAAATGGAATACCCTTGGAAACAGTGGGAATGATCCACGTAAAACTTCAAAATAAAGGCCAGCACTTAAACTCGAAAATATACATTGTTGATAAATTAAAGCAGCCACTTCTCTCTGGGGAGACAAGTGAAAAATTAAACATTGTGAGAATGATTCAGCAATTATCATCAAATTTTTTAAATCCAAAAAGAGAGTTTCCAAAAATATTTAATGGTTTAGGACATGCTAAAATAAATTACAAAATATCCCTACAACCAGATGCGAAACCATATGCTTTATGCACCCCTAGGAGAGTTCCAATTCCCTTAATGAAACAGGTAAAGGAACAACTTGAAGAGATGACCAGGCTAGGAGTCATTGAATCAGTAGAAGAGCCGACTGAGTGGTGTGCGGGAATGGTTGCAGTATCGAAACCAGGAGGACCTGACCTATCAGAATGGTCTTCTTCTTAGAGGACAAAGAATTCTAATCCCTAAGACATTGAGGAAAGATATCCTTGAGAAATTGCACCAAGGCCATTTTGGGATCAATAAATGCAGATCTAGAGCAAAAGAATCGGTTTGGTGGTTAGGAATTTCCCAAGAGATTGAAAGGATGGTTTCGTCATGTACAAAATGCTTGAAGGAGAGAAAACCCAAGCATGAACCTTTGATGCCCTCAGAATTTCCGATCAGACCTTGGCAAAAAGTCGGAATGGATCTCTTTTATCTAAATGGGAGATGGTATCTAATTGTATGTGATTACTATTCCAGGTACCCAGAAATATCACTTTTACAAAATCTAACTGCTCAAGAAGTAATAGGCCGTCTTAAATCTATATTTGCTAGGCATGGAACACCTGAGACTGTCAGAAGCGATAATGGACCACAATTCCAAAAAGTTCTGGGTTCCGAATTTTCAAAATTTTCTAAGGAATGGTCTTTCAAACATATCACATCCAGCCCGAAATTCCCTCAAAGCAATGGATTTATTGAAGCAATTATCAAGAATATAAAGCAAAGTTTTAAGAAAGAAGAAGATTGCTATCTGACTCTTCAAGCATATAGAACGATGCCCCTGGAAAGTGGTTATAGTCCAGCTGAACTATTAATGGGACGACGCCTTAGGACCTCTGTTCCAGCAATAGAATCATCACTGATGCCAAGGTACTTGGACTCAGAAGCTTTGCAAGAAAGAGAGAAAAGGAGGGTGATCAACCAGAAGCGCCTATATGATAAACGACACGATGTACATAGCTTGCCTCCGCTTCAACAAGGGGACAGCGTTTGGGTTAGAGATCAAAGAGTAAAAGGAAAAGTTCTTCACAAATCCGAAGAACCGCGTTCCTATTGGGTACAAACTCCCCAAGGAAAAGTTAGGCGAAACAGACTCCACCTCACACCTCTACCAAAAATGGGAAGTACCATGGATGCTTCTGAGGATGACCAGGATGACCAAGAGCAAGAGACCGAGGAGGATTGCCCTACACCAACGGCCTCATCTACAAGAGATGGAAGGATGCAGAGGGACAACCAAGACCAGGATCCAGAGAAGAGCCTCCCTTCAATGCCAGCCGTGCATACAAGATATGGAAGGGCAGTCAAGATACCTCGAAGGTTCCTGTAAAGATAAGGGAGGAGATGTGCAGAGTATTAGGCTCATAGAATGCTGAGCTCTGGAAACCAAAAGGAATAATACTCTGCTAGTGATCTCTTTTGACTTGTATATAATAAATATAATATAATAGGTAATAAACTAATGCTTAGTTAATCTTGCCTCGTCTTGGATAACAACACAGTGCCCTGCTACATAGATGATATTTTGGTTGCAGGAAAATACTTTGAAGATTATGAACAAAAGTTGGATCTAATGTTTAGATGATTGCTAGAAAAAGGTTTAAAGTTAAACAGATATAAATGTAAATTTAAAAAGAAATCGGTGGAATTTTTAGGGTTTAAAATGGATAAATATGGACTGCATCCCTTAGAAAATAAAATTAAAGCAGTGATAGAGGCGCCTGAACCTAAAGAATGTTTCGCAATTAAGATCTTTCATAGGACTCTTAATTTATTATTATAGATTCATAAAGAATATAGCAAACATTTTAGCGCTATTCTATCAACTTTTGAATAAAAATTGTAGATGGAATTGGACGAAAAATATCGAATGTTATTTAAAAAATGTAAATCATTATTAATGGACTATGGACTAGGCGTAATTCTGAGTCATAGAAATGATAGAAAGGAAGAATGCCCTATAGCGTTTGCTTCTAGAACATTAACTGAAGCGGAAAAAACGGTACTCTCAACTAGAAAAGGAAGCGTTGAGCATAACTTATGGCGATGAGAAATCAAGACAATACTTACTGGGACGAAAATTCGTATTAGTCACAGACAACCGACCCTTAATTCATATATTTTCACCTCAGAAACCAATTCCCATAGGTGCAGCATCCAGAATTAAAAGATGGTCCTTTATATTAGCTGCATTTAATTATACTGAGGAGTTTCGAAAAGGTAGTAATTATTCCAATGTTGACGCATTGTCACGTCTTCCTTTAGAATCGAGTGTCAGGAAGTTTCTTGATGAAGACCAGGTACTTCTTCTCAGGAAGTTGAATGAGGTACCGTTCTCTTTTAGGGAGGTGGCATATGAGACGTCCCGAGATAAAATACTGTCTATAGTATTAAGGAATGTTAGAGAAGGCAACTGTGTGTGTGTGTGGAAATTCACAAGGGTACTGAGGGAAAACCCACTAGCTCCTTATTATAAGATCAATGAGGAATTAAGTTTGAAGTTTGATTGTTTTCAATGGCGTGAAAGAGTGGTAATTCTCCAAAAATTAAGATCTTTAATTTTAAATGACTTGCATGAAATACACATGGGGATTGTTAAAATGAAGATGATTGCCAGACGGTATTTTCTGGTGGCCAGGCATAGACAGTAACATCAAAGAGTTAACTAGAGAATGTAGAGTATGCCAAGAATCGGCAAGCATGCCCCCGGCTACCATCTCGGAATGGACTTGGCCCGAAAAACCGTGGCATCGACTTCATCTTGATCTAGCGGGTCTGTTCATGGGAAGAATGTTTTTGGTTCTCGTGGACGCATACTCAAAGTGGATAGAAATTTTTATCATCAAAGATAACCAGAAAAACGATTATAAGTCATCTTAGAGAAATTCTCGCCAGAATTGGATTGCCCTAATATTTTGTTACAGATAACGGAAGACAGTTTGTCTCCGGTGAATTCGAACAATTTACCAAAATGAATGGTATACGGCACACTAAGACCAGTCCGTATAATCCTAGTTCAAATGGTTTAGCTGAGAGATATGTGAGAGAGTTTAAAAACTTTTTGAGAAAGAATAATGGCAAGGATGATTTAGAGACGAATCTACAAAGTTTCCTATTTGCTCATAGAGCATCCCTCCAAACTGTAATAAAGGAATTCCCCGGCGGAACTGCTAATGAAGAGAAGTTTAAGATCAAGAATCTCGAATTTAATACCAAGAAAGGAAATCCGCGAGAGGTATTTCATGAGGCCGTAAGAAGGCAGGAGCAGTTTACTACAGGTTGCGAGGTTTATTTCAGCAACTATGCAACTGGACCTAAACGGTAAAAAGGTACCATTTTGGAATTATTGAGCTACCGTCACTACCTTATAAGTTGCGAGGGCGTCGTGTATAAGAGGCATATCAATCAATTGCGACCTGTGAGAAAGAAACAAGTGGAGTCAAGAAATTTGATACTTCCTCGAACATCAAGAGAGAAGCCTGTAGGTGGAAGTCAGAAATAATGTGAAGAGGAGGTTCCAGAGGTTACATCAGGAAACAAGGAGGAGACTGCTTCTGTGCACGTACCCTCTTGCACTCCTATACCAGGGCCTGTTGCTGTGCACGTGCCCTCTTGCACTCCTAAACCGGAGGCTGCCCGCTGTGCAAATGCCCGTCCGCAGTCCTAGACCTCAGAGAGCCAAGAAACCCCTAGACCGACTGAAGTATTATTAAGGGGGGAGATGTGTTGTGTATGTAAATAGATGAAGATTATTTGCATTCTTTAAAGTCTCATTATGTAATAATATGTGTATATAAATTGGACATTTTTGTTGGCCAAACGAAAAGAATCTGCGGCACTTTATTAGACACGACAAAAACAACAATGGCACTCCAGAGTAAAATAAATCATCAGAGATAGATAAATATTTTTCAAATGAATTAAAATAAATATAATCGATACTGAGAGAGAGAGTTGAATTTTAAAAAATAGAAAATTATTATATTCGAAAAATAAATAGCTGAGAGGATTCAAGCAAACCGCATTTAAAATATCAGGTTTTTTTTTTTTTTGCTACATGTTTTAATTTGCATATACCTATTTTACATATCTCAGATTGTATTTAAAAATCGTTAACCATTTCTTCTAACTTTTGGCGAAATGGTGTTTTATTAATTTATCATTTGATATTATTAGGGTTCTTTCCTGGTATTCAAAAAGTAAAAATACGTGTCGTTCAGTTATATTTTTCAATTTATCAAACAATTTGGCCGCTGAATCGCTGATTCTGATAGGGCGCCATCTAGCGAATAAAGTTGTAACTAAAATCAATTTCGAATTTTTCATTATTTGCCATAAAAAATCCCATTGCATCCTGAACACAATGGTGTTTACCGCATTGCTCTAGCGCAAATATTCGCGGAGTTATTAATTTTTAAAGTTGTGCGGGACTTTTGGATCACCCTGTACATCTTGAGACAATCGCTGTGGATTTTGAACAAATCGGGGTTGTGGAGGTGTGATGAACAGAACATTCTCTGTGTAATATTTTAATTTATTGACATGTATGGTGTCACTGTCTCTATTGAGGGGTTGATTGGGGCGATCTATTCGAACGACATTGGGTGAGATTATTTCAATTATTGTATATGGTCCAGTAAAATATGGTGATAATTTACCTGTGTCGGGATGTCTATAATTTTTGACCAAAACAAGATCATTCACTTCGAAATGTGGTGTTCTGTGCTGCTTATCAAATGTTTCTTTATCTTTTTTATGCTTATTTTGGGTACGAGAGCGTGCTATCTCTCGACCTATATTTATTTCGTGGTATGGGTTAAGATGAGTTATTAGATCTGGGGGGACAACATTGAACATTAAGTGGGTGGGTGGAAAACTGGTGACAGAATGGGGTGTGTTATTATACGTCTGGGTGACGCGCTTAACTAGTTGAGTCCAGGAAGCTTTCGGATTTTCTAGATAAGCTAGTCTGAGTTTGCCTGTAATGGTCGCATTTAAGCGTTCTATTAAACCTTTTGCTTGTGGGTTATTGCTTGTGGTGAGTAGGGGTTGTATACCACGTGTTATTAGAAATTTACGGAATTTTTCTGAGGTAAAAGCGGGCGCTCTGTCAGATAACAGACGTTTTGGAAATCCTTGTTGTAGTACAGTCTTGAGGGTTTGAATGTACTTTAGGGTACAGATGGAGTTCGATGGAAAGGTCCAAGCATATCGCGTTAAATGATCCACTATTACGTGTAGATATGTCTTGGAGTGTCCATATTTCGAAAATCCAGCTATGATATCTATAGAGATTGAGTCGAATGGTTGTTGAGGTGGTGGAATTTGTCCGAGGGCACCATAGGGTTTACCTTTGGCCCTTTTAATGATATGGCAGGTGTGACACGACCTGACAATTTTTCTATAGATTTAGAGATACCTTTCCAGTAGTACGGGGGTAGTAATTATGCGGGTCATCTGAGAGATGCCTGGGTGGTTATATTCTTGGTGAACTTTGTTCATGGGTGGGTTTCGGGAATTATTATTTTAGATACACCTTTTCGGGTAATGGTATGTAAGCCGTTTGTATCAATGTTGAAGGGGAATGCTGTTGGTTGATGCTGTTTAATAAGATCAGCACTGACAAATCCTACAAAGGGGTTTCGTAATAGTAAATCTGCTTCGTATTGTTGGCTGCCTTTGAGGTAGTGGATTTCGTAATTATAGGTAGATAGTCTCAGGCTCCATCTAAGGAGTCGCCCTGACGGATTTTTCTTTATAGTTTTAAGCCATTGATGATCTGTGCATATGGTAAATTTCATACCGGTGAGGTGTATTCGGAATTTGTCTACACTTTCGACGATGGCGAGGCACTCGAGTTCGGAAACGGTGTAGTTTCTCTCATGTGCTCTAAGGGCGCGGCTGAAATATTGTACGGGATGTACTTGTCCGTCTGGATGTACCTGTTTGAGTATGCCTGCGATCCTTTGAGTGGATGCGTCGCAATAAAGGCGGCATGGTAAGCCGACTTGATACAAGTGTAGTACTGGTTAAACTCTCTTTGAGAGTGGTGAAAGCTTGTTGACAGTCTGGGTCCCAATTCCATTTCACCTTTTTAAGCCTAAACAACAAAAGCCTTTATTCAGGGCCACTCGCTCTATACATGATTCGCCAGTTCACAAGGGATAAGGAGAACACTGTGAGGCCTTTTTCCGGGATATAGTCTTGTGGAATCCAAATATCGCCATCGCTATATACCTATTCTTTGATATTTCATTAATCAGTGCCGGAAATGAAGGACAAAGTTGCCCCGTTTTATCATTTAGTTTTCGTCTTTCCTCAGACAGAGCAGCACAGTCAAATAAGTAGTGCAACATCTCCGTTGTTATTCCTGATCCACAGAAAGTGCATTTCAGGTCTTCACGCCTCAATAAAATCAAATGGTGTTCTCTGAAAAAAATTGAAAGGGTTCTAAATTGTGCAATTAATCTGATGATAGGAAAAGGGAGTTCACTTAAAAAGTATTCTTCGGTGGTAAACGTTGTATATATGTCTCTATAGTGGGAATATAACTTTGATTGGGTTATTCTTGTTAAATCGTTTTGTATTGTTTGCTCTATCGCAGTTCTTAATATTCCAGGGATAGCATTCCTTAGTGAATCAGGATCATTACAATAAGTAAGCCACGAGGATCCGTTATTATTAAGTAAATTGCTTAATTGTTTTATAAAACCGATGGGCGCACCTGTAGCACAGGATAATTGCCTCATTATAGTTAAACATATTCGAGGCAGTCTATTTGTATCCATACTCAGCACCCTCAGCCAATATTTCAAGTTCAATTTCAGAGCTGTTATTATTAATGAGACGCGGCCTGTTTCTGGTCTTATTATGTATCCTGGTGTATATCTAGGCAAATTCAAAAACCTACGAATAAATGTATCTAGTATATGGTCTAATAAATCTTTATACTCTGTTGCCCAAATTGGAGCAGCATACATATCTTTTTTAAGTATTTATTTAAAGGTCCTCGTAAAAGCAGGCATAATCTGCTATAAACTTATTATAGATGTTCACTGCTCCTAAAAATGATTTTAGCGTCTTTTGATTGGTAGGTGGTTTGATGGCGTTTATGGTATCAAGGTTGCGTGTCTGTGGTGCATAAGTACCTGCGGTAACGGTGTATCCTAAGAAATCTATAGTTGTTTTAAAAATAAACATTTATTATTATAATTGAGTTTGATGTTTTTGTGTTGACACACGGTTAGAAATTGTTGTAGGTGTTGTAGATGATCCTCTAAGGTGTCGGAAAAATAATGAAATCGTCGAAGTAATGGGTAACAAAATTTAATTTATATTTTTGCATGACCTGGTTAATTGCACGATGGTATATCTGTGGCGAATTTTTAAATCCGTACGGAAGTCTACAAAATTCGTACTGACTATCTAACGTCACGAAAGCTAGTAGATTACGTGAGTTAGGTTCTATTTCCACTTGCCAATATGCGGATGCTATATCTACAGAAGAGTAGTATTTGGCTTTCGACAATTTATCAAGAATGGTTTCTATTAAAGGTAAAGGATGTACGTCTGGAGCGATGATTTCATTGAGTTTTCTGTAATCAATACAGAAACGTTTCGTTTTGTCATGTTTCGTAACAAGAGTTATTGGACTGGCATAAGGTGAGACTGACGGGGCAATGATTCCATGTTGGAGCATTTGCTCTATTTGGGATTGTATTTCTTGTTGGTCGTGTAGTGGCACTCTATATAGGCGTAATGCTATTATTTTATCTGTGGTGGTATTGATTTTTACCGGTGGTATGTTCAATTTGGGCACGTTGCATTTATTAGTAGAGAACACATGCGAGAATTCATATAGAATTCGGTGAAGTTCGTGTGGACAATGTTCTAACTGTGTTGTCGCATTACAAGGTATAGATAACTCAATATCATGGGCAGGAGATATAGTAGGTGATATAACAGTGGGGGAAAATATAGGGGCAGAATCTGCCACATGTAAACAAGACTGGTTCGAGGGGAGGGTGGTAAAAATAGATGTTTCCCTCGGTTGATTGGGACATAAATCCTGTTTGCGCTTGGTGAACTTATAGACATTTCGTTGAGAGAGCATCATTCTTTTGATAAATTTGGAGATTATTAAAATCTATAATTAATTTAAATATTTTAAGGGTGTAAATAGATAAAATACCAAAAGGTTGTGAAGCTTCTATTATAAAAAAATAGTTTTTGGGTAAGGTTACCGATTTTAAGTTTAAAAAAATATATCCAAGGGTATTCACATTAGGGCTATTGCATTTATAGTTAAACTGTACTGATGGATAATAATTTTATATGGTAATCTATTTTATATGGTTCTTTAAATATCCAAGTTAAGTATGATAATAGATGCTCCCATGTCTATTAAAAAGGGCAAATTTACATTTGGTGACAGTTCAGTTTATTTTATTAGCTGTTCAGCGAAAAAAGGTTGCAGGTTTTCCTACCGTTGAGTTGCTCGCGGGGCTTGTAGAGTCGTCTTGGCTTGCGGCTTGGACTTGGGGAACATGGCTCGGAGATTGAACCTTGGGCCGGGTGTGGGTACCACATTTTGGTACAGTGGTTGTGCGTGGTCTGGCGCTGTAGACTGGGCGTGTTCGGCTCTGTGGGAACCATTGTGAGTGCCAGTGCATAGCATTGCCATACTTGCAAGGCGAGGGTGGAGGTGTAACTTAGTACGTTACACGTGATGACCGCTGGTTGTTGTACCGCGGTGGTAGGTTGTGGTAGGTTGGGTGTGGAGCCTTGTCTACTTGGTGCTGGTACACTGCACTGGTTTACACTGAGTTATTCTGGACACTAGGTCGAACCATTATTTAATGGTGTTTGGCTGCACAGTTGTAATTAATCGCTGGTCTGCGACTGGTAGTCTGTCGGTCAGAGACTCTATTAATATGTCGGCGGGTAGGTTTAATTTCATGCCCATTACCGTTTTGTTTTGGTAGTAGTCTTTTAGGGGCATTTGGGGTGTCAATTTGATGGCCAAAAATCGTGCAAACGACGCTTCTGTCGTTGCTGGGAATAAGTCTACCAGGGTCTGGCGGGCTTCATTATAAAATAACCTATCCAAATGTAGGCTTCGGAAATATTGGAGTGGCTTACCTTTCAGGTAGCAGGGTAACTTGCGTAGGCGGTCCGTGTAGGTCAGCTCCGCTCCGTTTGCTTGGGCATCGAAGTTGTCGAAAAAGCTCTGCGCTTCAAAGGTACCATCGTATGGACTCACGTCTATCTCCCTCGGAGATCGAGCGACCAGCAGCTTACTCAGGGAATCGGCGATCTGTGTCAGCGGGTTGGTGGAGGTACCTTGGGGCGGCGACGTTTCCTCTTTTTCAAATGTCGTCTCTTGTTCGGGGACAGATGGCTCGGTCGTATCGTTGGACTGGTCGATTTGTTCTTCCACCTTTGCTCTTTCTCTCTTTTCTATCTGGACAGTCTTCTTACCTTCTTCGTTGTGGTGTCCTTCGTTTTGGTTATCCTGTTGACTCTCGCTATAGCTGTGGTAACCGAGGGTCAAACCAGTAGTAACCGAGAAGGACAGTCAGGGCGTGGAGAGTTTTCCAGTACCTCTCTGCACCTTGGAGGACCTTTAACAGTTCTTACAGAGTACAGGCAGTCGTGGTCGAGGCAGAGTGGAAAGCGTGGGAATGTCCACACACAAAAAACGAAGAGACACAGTTGTAGTAGGAGAGTTCCGTGAACAGATAGGAGTCGAGCTAAAAGCAAGATGGAGATAGAATATTTCTTACTGTTCTACATGGTCGATGAGGTAGACCTGGGTACAACCGACGAGGGCACACGCCGATGGTGAAGTCTGACTATGTAACATTTCGGCTAGGGCAGATGTTTTTTATCTTTGCCGAGGGGGGGGGGGGGCGAGAATTTGCACTTTGAACGGTTGCGAAGTGCGTGGGACATCTGCGCTATTCTGCACCCTTTGACCTTGATGGCAACGACTTGCCGAATTCCTCTTTAGGGTTGAGTTCTATCTCGATCTCTTGCTTAGCTCAGCTCTTAATCTATTACAGAGTTTTATTTATTCATCCATAATTGTCCGTAGCAATAACTGGCCTGCCGCTTCGTTGGTCAACATGCACGTTTTGCCGTCCTTCCAAGAACCATGAACGCCATCGGCGAACCATTTGGATGCTCATATATCCTTCACCATACACTGACACTAAATTGCGATGAATATTGACCGCAGTTTTATTTTTCGCCGGGAAAATACGAATTACAGAACGGAGTTCGCAAGTGGACACGTTCACCAGTGGTAGCACCATGGAAACTGAAGTGCTACGGACTTGCCCGTACGAGTAGCGTGATTTTGAAGGTCACGCGCTTCCAATGCATTCTAGTGACCATTTCTTACACTACTAACTAATTTTCACGTTTCGTTCGCAGAAAAAAATAGGGAAACTTATTTATTGGATGGCCATTATATGTATATATTAAAAATTTTGAAAATAAATTAAAAATGATTTAAACAAAAACTGTAAGAACCTTTTTAAAAAGTTCAACAATTAAATGTGTGAATTTAAAAAAATCATTTCAAAATTTTATGGAGTTTTGAAATATTGGCCAAATAAATATTTTATCAAATCCAATATATGTATTTTTATTATCTAATGACTTAAATATGGATTGCTCTATTTTCAAAACGATTCCTATATATATTAACTTATTTCTCCATTTCAAATGTCCCGTATTAAATGTAAACTTCACTTTAATTAACATAGCTTCGAAGCTATGAAGATTAGATTTAAATGTTTTTATTTTTCCATTAATTGAAAAGGAAATAATGTATATACTTCAAGATATTCCCAAAATATTTGACCTTTGCCATTCTCAACTTCGAATATCCATGTATAAATATCTAACAGAATATGCAGACTAATAAAATCCGCTTACAAAAATACAATAACACATATGCAAATGTTGTTTTTCTTGAAGATGTATTTCTCTAGCTATAAAAATTATCAAACAAAATTAACAAAACAAATTTAATCTCAAAATTAAACAATGCTGATTTACATATCTCTAGACAGAAAGTATTTACTCTAGTCTCTAGTCAAAACCCAATAAATAAATATATACACAATTTAATTAATATTATACGTCTGCGTAACTCTAAGTCCATTTACATCAACTCCCCCTTTTTTGAGATAGCAACACTTATTGAGGTACATATCTAGCCGGTGGTCTCCTTTCTCGTAGTGGATATCTCCGGGAAGGTGTAGATTCAGCTAGTGATCCAGGTGTAGATTCTGGTACTATTGTAGCAGGAGTCAGGGGACTTGACGTCTGAGGCCTTGAGTAGCTTATTTCTTCTTCTGATGACGAAACATCCTTTCTCTCTATACTTCTCCTCATAGAGTTAGTGTGTACTTTCTTTTCAATTCCATCAGTTTCTATCATACAGCTGTTGCGCTTCCTACTATTCTCTTTACAATCCCAAACATCCATTTCGGCTTTCCTCTTTCATTCATCTGTATCTTACTCTATCATTTTTGTTGTAGCTATTGCTCTGTTTTTATTTTTCAATCCCCCAACTCTTCCTGATTTCTTGCTCAACTTGGAAATCATACGCAATAAATAAATTGGCCGGCGGCGCTCGATGATGGAGAACACCTCTCGGATGAGAAGGATGACGGCGCTGCTGCACTAGTAGCGATGGGTAAGTGACGGGTCGCTGGAGCCGCAGGCGATGCAGAAAGGCTGGTTCGACTTTGGTTGTCTTTAATGAGGAAGAACCAGCCACCGAGCGATGCCTGCCGCATGGGCCCCCGAACAAACAGCGACGGAGAGGGACTAGCTAGTGGATATAACGTCGACCACAGGCGCCCAGCGCTGGATATACCGAGAGATGTAAATTTCCAGACGGGGACAATACATTTTACGATGCGCAAAGTGTGTAATTACACGCAAGAACGGCGTGGCCGTCTCGTGAAGTACCACAGCTTCCTACAAGGACTTTTTCTGGTACTCTCTCTTAGAATTCTCGGACAATAGTCCCTGACAGGATGTTCCAAAGGCAGCTGCATCCTCATAGACGCTCCTTGTCGCCTCGGTAGCGAAGTAGGTCCCACTAGGTCGCGGACGGGCACTCCAACCCAACTTTAGGGAGATCAAAGCGATTGCGCCGCAAGAACCTTGCAAGAGTTAGGAACTGATATCCAAAACCTATACGTTACCGAGGAGCATAGTACGTTTCGAGGATGGAGGCAGTTGAAAGAACTTTCTGTCCACATTATCAAAGGTGGACTTGCAGGTCGATGGATATGATTGCCAGCGTTCACCTTTTTCTGAAAGCAAAGGCCACCTCGTCAGACAACGCAGGCAATGATCCAAGATGGTCATCACCCTGGAACGGCGTACCTCTAGCATTCCGACATAATGACTGCCAAGTCGTTCAGATCTGGACCACCGTGAATTTTGGAGACAAGGCAGACGAATCGAAGAGATTTGAAGGCACGTTATCCCAACTCGCCTCTTCACTTTGCGGCAGGCGGCTGATAACAGTTTCCACCTCACTGATGGAGATAGCTCCTCGGACACTGGAAACCAGTGATGGCCTCTGAATTACAGGTAAATCTTTCTGAGCGTTCTCTAAAGGAATGAAGTCGGACGCTCAAGGCAGTCCCAATATCCGGCATTGAAGAGGGGTCAGCCTCAACTCTTCGGCCTCAAGCCTTTAAGCGCAGGAATCGTCTTGTTCTAACGACATAGTCTTCATTTTCAACGCGGGGAATGAAGAAGCACTTTATGTCTTCGACCTCTTTCCTCTTGCCTCCTAACTTTCGCGATGTTTCCCCAAGAGGCTCCTTAACTCTTTCATTAATTGGTCCAGATCAAAGATGTGCAGATACTGATTGCACAGATAGTGAAGGGGATCATCCACTTGGAGAAGGGTAGCGCGGTGATATTATCAGCGGTACTGAATGTCCTTTAAGGGATGACGCGTCTGGGGAGTCTTTATAATATTATTACTCAATCCAGTCGGGCAGCATCTACCTGCCTTCCGTTATTAGCAAACCTCGTAGTCAGGTTCGCACATCAAAGATGGTGTTACAACCAACAACAAATGTAAAAAATAAATCTGTTTAAGAAATCAAAATTTGGAGGTAGCGATAAGCAGGTGGTGAACCGGAAGAAATGAACAAACGTTTTTAATCATGAATATGATATTTATTCACATATGAAGATCGACTTTGAATAGAGGTTACCTTTACCTTGTTGGGAAACAGCTTGCTTGGCCACTTGTCTTTGTGAGATAACTTCCTTGGCCACTTGTTACTTGGGAGACAGCTTCCTAAGCCACTTGCTACTCGGGAGACAGCTTACTTGGCCACTTGCTACTCGGGAGACAGCTTCCTTGGCCACTTGCTACTCGGGAGACAGCTTCCTTGACCACTTGCTACTCGGGAGACAGCTTCCTTGGCCACTTGCTACTCGGGAGACAGCTTCCTTGACCACTTGCTACTCGGGAGACAGCTTCCTTGGCCACTTGCTACTCGGGAGACAGCTTCCTTGGCCACTTGCTACTCGGGAGACAGCTTCCTTGACCACTTGCTACTCGGGAGACAGCTTCCTAGGCCACTTGCTACTTGGGAGACAGCTTCCTTGACCACTTGCTACTCGGGAGACAGCTTCCTAGGCCACTTGCTACTCGGGAGACAGCTTCCTTGGCCACTTGCTACTCGGGAGACAGCTTCCTTGACCACTTGCTACTCGGGAGACAGCTCCCTAGGCCACTTGCTACTCGAGAGACAGCTTCCTTGGCCACTTGCTACTCGGGAGGCAGCTTCCTTGGCCACTTGCTACTCGGGAGACAGCTTCCTTGACCACTTGCTACTCGGGAGACAGCTTCCTTGGCCACTTGCTACTCGGGAGACAGCTTCCTTAGCCACTTGTTACTTGGGAGACAGCTACCTAGGCCACTTGCTACTCGGGAGACAGCTTCCTTGGCCACTGGCTACTCGGGAGAGAGCTTCTTTGGTCTCCCTACCACCAGCTACCACACACTCTCTCTTCCTCTGGCTGCGCCTTTCTTTTTATAGGGTCCCAAGCACGTGACCAAACCACATAAAAAACTAAAAAAATCAAATCTAAACAAATAAATCTTTCTAAAAAGAAAAATATGCAAAAAACATGCAAAAACTTATACAAAAAACTATGCAAAAAACTATACAAAAAACTATGCAAAAAACTATGTAAACCAGTTTCAACATCCTTCCACCAAATTTGACAATAATAATTGTCAAAATTAATTTTATACAATGGTTACATTATCCAGAGATATATTTTTCAGATCTCTCAATCTCTCTACCATATCTGTTTTTATAAACTTCGGGAACTATCCCTGGCTCTCTCCTCGATGTACCAACAGAAATGGGCTTAAGACTCAAGTGGTCAGATTGGTTTTCCCCCACATTAGATGTAATTTCTAGCGGATATAAT
This sequence comes from Cordylochernes scorpioides, assembly GCA_030710605.1. Lineage (NCBI taxonomy): Eukaryota > Metazoa > Arthropoda > Arachnida > Pseudoscorpiones > Chernetidae > Cordylochernes > Cordylochernes scorpioides. The sequence goes on from CP092864.1 coordinate 157,012,473, forward strand.
CGTTGTATTGCTCTGACCAATTTAAATCTTTGAACACTCTATTAAGCTTTGAGAAATTGGTGCCATTGTCACTAAATATTTTCTCGGGACGTCCTCTTCGACAAATAAATCTATGCAGGGCCATCATGAAAGTTCCTGCCTCTAAATTATTGACCAATTCCAAATGTATGGCGCGATAGACCGCGCAGGTAAAGGCGGCTACCCATACCTTACCACCATCCTTCATATAAAGAGGACCCAACAAATCAACCCCCGTAGTTTGGAATGGTTTCCCGAGTCCTATTCTGCTCTCCGGTAAAGCTGCCATTGGTCTTTGTAGAGACCTTTCCTTAAATCTTTTACAAATAATGCACCTGTTAATGATTTTCCCTATAGTTTTTCTTCCCCTAATTATCCAAAATTTTTCTCTTAAGATTGACAAAATGAACTGCACCCCTGCATGACCATTCTCTCGATGCATTTCCCAAATTAGTTGTTCTACAAAGGGATGATCTCCTGATATAATGGCTGGAGTTTTAAATTCCTCTGGTACTTGTCCATGCAACAGTTTACTTTCAATACACCACAGACCCTCAGAGTTCTTAAAGATCTTTAAACTCTGGATAGAACTTGACCTTTCAATAGAGGTCTTCTCTTGAATGATCTTAACAAGCTTCATTTCCGCCAGGTCTAGTTCCGAAACTTTTAATAGGCCGGTCTCAGTAAACTGTTTTTTTGAGTTTCCCTATAAATCTTAAAACATAGGACATTATTCTTATGTTTAGGGAATAATCTGATCTTCTTGTCAACAACCAATCGTTTCGATCTACCTTTACATTAATGTTCGCACTCACAATTTCCTCTTCGGAACATATATCCTCCTGATCTATCGTGGGCTCTGATCTAGGCCATGATTCTTTAGGTTGTTTTAACCATTCGGGGCCCTTCCACCATCTACTTCGCACAAACTGAGGTGGAGAACACCCTCGAGACAGAAGATCAGCCGGGTTCAAATACCCTGGTACGAACCTCCAGTTGTTCACATTGGTCGTCGATTGAATTTCCTTAACTCGGTTTCTCACGAAAACTCGCCATTCAATTCCTCTTTTGATCCAGCTCAAGGCCGTAGAAGAATCAGACCAAAGAATTGCCCCACATCTTCTTTTCAAGGCAGCGCTTATAGAGTTGGCTAATCTGGCTCCCAGCACCATAGCCATCAATTCCAGTCGAGGGATGGTAATTATTTTTATTGGCGCTATCCTCGCTTTACTCTATATTAAAGTTACAATAATTCCCCCATCTACTTCACTCCTCAGATAAGCCACCGCTCCGTAAGCCACTCGACTGGCATCACAAAAAACATGAATTTCCGTGGGAAAAGCATGATCATTCCACATATATCTGGGGATTTTGATTAATTCAATTAATCCTATTTGGTCATACCAAGCCTTAAATTTCTGAGCCATACTTTCGGGTAATGGTGCGTCCCATCCTATTTTCAACCCCCAAGAACGTTGCAGTAATAATTTTGGTCCCACCAGCACCGGAGCACAAAATCCAAGTGGATCGAATATCTGCTGAACTACTGACAGCACCACTCGTTTCGTTAACCGTGAAGGTAGGCTCAAATTCTTGGGTATTTCACAACTCAATCTATCTTCTCCTTTATTCCAAACTATACCCAAAACCTTCGTAAAAGGCTGCTCACTCGAGTTATCATCAAATGAAAACTCCCACTCTCTCAAGTTCATTCTCGCCTTTTCCATAATCTCGATTGCAGACCTTTGGAACTCCTGTACTTCTTGCTTTGTTTCCATCGAGGCAATACAATTGTCCATGAAGAGGGACTGAGCCAACATTTTTGCTATTTTTACCTGAGAACCTTTTATCTTTTGCAGATGGTATTCCATTACGGCATTCAGCAAAAAAGGACTACAATTTAAACCAAGCACCAGTCTTTCATGCCTAAAAGCCATCAGTTCTCCATCCTCTTCTTCCAAAGAAATCTGAGGTAGTCTCGATCATTCTCCTTAATGGCTATCATTTTGAAATATCTTCTTATGTCCACCAAAATTCCAAACCTATTTTCCCGAATTTTTTTCATTATCTCAGGGATTCTTTGCAGTGGATTGGGTATCTTCCTTAAATACCGTTTCAAGGAGAGTCCGTTATATCCTCGACAGGAAGCGTCGTCAAATACTGGCCGTATAGGCGTCGTTTTGGACTCACTCTTAAACAAAAAGTGACGGTGCAAATAGTGTCCTTTTACTTCAGGTGGATTTTCATTAACTCCTTCGATGAACCCTTCATTCAACCAATCTTTTGGATCAGTAATTTTTTATTCCACCTTTGAATCAGTACCTTGTTCTACATCTAGCTTTTCTTCTGCCACCTTTGAATCAGTACCTTGTTTTACATCTATCTGCTTCACTTCTTCAGTGCTCTTTGAATCCATTACTTGTTCCACATCCAGCTTTTTCTCTTCCTCCAAGTTCTTTGACTCTGTACAATGTTCTTCACCTATATTTTTCGCTCTATTTCCATCAAGATCTTTTCCCTCGTTGTATTTATCGTACTTATTCTCTGCATAATCAGATTTATTTATGGCTTTCAAATCTTTGGATTCTGTTTCTTTATAATTATCCTTTATCTTAAATTCCGTATCTCCAGTTAGTCTTGCTTCCACCAATTTCCTCGATGCTTGAACTTTGACAACTCATTCCTTAGTATCATCAATGGATTCAGTTTCATCATCAGCTGTATCAATAGCTTCTTTATCTTCAGTAATATTTACTTCCTTAGATTCAACTTCATTTTTACCATTAGTAGAAAGAGCATCTTTTTGCTGCTCACGCATTACGCTAATTTTATACTCTAAATTATATCTTTCCATTATGTAGATCTCACAACTCTCAAATTCTCCATTAATTTCTTCATCAGAAATATCTTCTTGAGATAGCAGAATTGATTGATACCGATCATTCAAAGCCACAAGCCTATTAAGCAAACATTCAAGTCTAGCAAACTTTGCATAAACCCTAATTTTATCAATGCAAGTCTTTTTCAACTCTGCGTATAAACTATTGACTTGCTCAGTAAATTTACCTCTTGCAGCTCTTCTTATTTCGTTCAATTCCTCCATTTCACCACCAAGCCTATCGCGTCCGGCTCACCACAAAATGTTACAACCAACAACAAATGTATAAAATAAATCAGTTTAAAAAATCAAAATTTGTAGGTAGCGATAGGCAGGTGGTGAACCGGAAGAAATGAACAAACGTTTTTAATCATGAATATGATATTTATTCACATACTAGCCGAATGACCCGGGCAACGCCCGGGTTTTACCCGATTAAATGTTTTTATTCAAATACTATTCGTTACAATTATAAATTGGCGCCGTGGATGTCACTCTTGTGAAACGTCCCACTCCAAACTTTGTGTCTGAAAAGCGATATTTTTATAGAAAGATGATATGGCTTTTGTTTTCTGCTCGAATGAATGTTTTTCTGTTAGAATTTTGTTCCTGCGTACAAAATAATGAGCTGGTTTCACCCGTGGTCTCTGCTTTTTGGAATTTTTCCCGATATAATTTTGTATCTGATAATCTTACATGATACAGCAATATCGTCATCATCATTTTCTGACTAATAATATATAGTTTTAATAATTGATTTATATATATTTTTTAAATAGCCTATCGTCTTCCCGTATTTTTTTTACCTATGTATGGAAATTTTGGTTTGAATTAGTGAACTACTGCGAATTTGTATACCGGACATACAAACCAACAAACAAACAAACAAACATACAAACATTCATTTATATATATATATAGAAGATATAATATAAATAAGTTTTAAAAATTGTTTAAAAAAAATGCATCGGCCGGGAATCGAACCCTGGCCGCCTGCGTGGCAGGCGAGCATTCTACCTCTGAACCACCGATGCTTTAAAAAAATGGCCATATATAGGTATTCATTCCATTCCGGATTAGTCCGCGTAAAAAAAGTTCTTCAAATGAAAAAAAGAAATAGCCAAAAATACTAATCAAAATGCAGCCGAAAATTTTCCTCAGGTTTATAAAAAGCGACATGCAAAATTTGGTACCAATTGGTTCAGTAGTTTTTGAGTTTATCGCGAAACAGACAGACAGACAGAAATTGACTTTTATATATATAGAGATGAAGATTGACTTTACTTGGGAGACAGCTTCCTTGACCACTTGCTACTCGGGAGGCAGCTTCCTAGGCCACTTGCTACTCGGGAGACAGCTTCCTTGGCCACTTGTTACTTGGGAGACAGCTTCCTTGGCCACTTGCTACTCGGGAGACAGCTTCCTTGGCCACTTGCTACTCGGGAGACAGCTTCCTTGACCACTTGCTACTCGGAAGACAGCTTCCTAGGCCACTTGCTACTCGGGAGACAGCTTCCTAGGCCACTTGCTACTTGGGAGACAGCTTCCTTGACCACTTGCTACTCGGGAGACAGCTTCCTAGGCCACTTGCTACTCGGGAGACAGCTTCCTTGGCCACTTGCTACTCCGGAGACAGCTTCCTTGACCACTTGCTACTCGGGAGACAGCTTCCTAGGCCACTTGCTACTCGGGACAGCTTCCTTGGCCACTTGCTACTCGGGAGACAGCTTCCTTGGCCACTTGCTACTCGGGAGACAGCTTCCTTGACCACTTGCTACTCGGCAGACAGCTTCCTAGGCCACTTGCTACTTGGGAGACAGCTTCCTTGGCCACTTGCTACTCGGGAGACAGCTTCCTTGGCCACTTGCTACTCGGGAGACAGCTACCTAGGCCACTTTCTACTCGGGAGACAGCTTCCTTGACCACTTGCTACTCGGCAGACAGCTTCCTAGGCCACTTGCTACTCGGGAGACAGCTTCCTTGGCCACTTGCTACTCGGGAGATAGCTTCCTTGGCCACTTGCTACTCGGGAGACAGCTTCTTTGGACTCCCTACCACCAGCTACCACACTCTCTCTCTTCCTCTGGCTGCGCCTTTCTTTTAATAGGGTCCCAAGCACGTGACCAAACCACATAAAAAACTAAAAAAATCAAACCTAAACAAATGAATATTTCTAAAAAGAAAAATATGCAAAAAAACATGCATAAAACTTATACAAAAAACTATGCAAAAAAACTATACAAAAACCTATGCAAAAAACTATGCAAACCAGTTTCAACAGATGGTGTCGATGTCGACGAGGGGGCAGTCCGGTCAAGGATCTCAGCGCAACATCCATTTGGATATGCCGTTCTTCGACGATGTGAGACAGGTGGCAGTTGATGACGCGGGTCTCAAGAATTTGTGTTTTGATGCGGGTGATGGCGATCTTTATTTGGTCATAAGACGCGGACAGAAGACGGTTACTTCCTGACTTACAATGACGGCGAGTCCTGATCCCCAGTGTGTTGACGATGGCGCGTAGGCTGCGCTGTAGTCGAGTTGGATGTCCCGGACGTTGTTCAGTTAAGCGCATTCGTGTCTTGCACGAACGCGACATTGACTAAGTGCTACTTCAAGAACCAGCACATTCCACACTCTTTGCTCGAACGGCAATGCCGCGCACATTGAGACACGATATGCGGTATCTCATGGCTGAATCCCGTCTGTGGTTGCTCAAAAGATGATGAGTTTCTTGTAGAGGGTATAGTTCTTGTTATCTACAAGTGCTATTATTCTGCCGAGCAGGTTACTCAGCGTCTTAACTTTCCCAGCATTGATGGTCTCATCAAAGACCTTCATGTGCTTACTGGATATGATGGCCTGGGTCATCTTCTCTTTTTCGATACACTCCAGTTCAACATCCATAGTGAGTCTGGGGCATGAATCGTTAAGGTGTGAAGAGCCTTTGTTTTGCAAGTAACGCTATTCATAATAGACATTTCTTTGACCTGGTTATCAAAAGTATCTTGGTTCTTATCTCTAAAATATTGGAGACAGTTTTTGAGAGTGATCTTTGTTTCAGGTTTTGATATCGCTTCTTTAGGTGATGGGCATAGTACCGCTTGTGATAACGTGGCATTGTTGGAGGAAAGCGCTGTAAAGAATGAAGGACTTATCATCTGGATGGTTCTTGGTTTTCGAAAAGTAGCCTACGGGGCTAGGAACTCCGGAAAAAAATGTTGGCGATTCGCAATTGATGAAGTCATTGTATGCTTCCATGCGGGTTCGAGCAGGGCTGGTGGAGGCGATCCTAATTGACCTCGTAGGGCAGGGTGTTGTCTCTGTGTTAATTTGTCATATCATGGCTCACCGATGTCCCTGTTGATAGCACTTGGAACATTTCACGCTATACGTGACGTATGTATGGCTGACCATTCTCTTGGATTTGATGTCGAGATGCGTAGAAAGTTGATGGAATTTGAGACCTTCGCTCAGAAAGAAAATGACCTCCCTGCGGCTGGAGATCCGAAAGTATCCGTTAATTGAAAGAGACCATTTTGCAATAAGGTATTTATGCCTCTGCGACATCATCTTCTTTGGTAACGAATGGCATGTTGTCGACTGTAAATACGTTTTCTATACATAAGCGTATGATTTCCGCTGAATATGGCCGATGGTGAGGTCCTCCTCGAACAGGCCATTTCCACATTTGAGAATCCGACCATTAATTGGTCAGATATTTTCATCTGCCCGAAAACAAATCCTTTTCAAGCAGTACTTCCAGGACTTTGATAGAGCCCAAGGGGATAGATGGGGGATAGAGGTTGGTGTAAAGTTTTCGCCCTGCTCGAAGAGGTAGTACTGTACGAAAGTAGCAGTTTCCGTATGAACTTTACATTAGGCTTGTTGCTTTTCGCAGGTTTGAATCTGTTAAGCCGCACCTGCCTTCTTAACTTCCTGCCCTCTGCCCTGCTAGATATTTACAGCTTTTGGAAACTAGTCAGGTTGATCGCTGTTGGGAAGGCCTTGAAATTTCCTCTTGAAGCCCCAGGGCTCTGAAAATCGTCCCAGTTAAATTTTATTTCCGAGGATTCTACTTTCTCTTCTCAATTCACATGCTTATTGATTTGTCAAGCGGAAATATTTGTAATTTTTCTATTTTCCTTGTTGCCAGGCAGACTTTTATTTACAATGGAAGGTGGTGTGTCGATTTATTAGTCCAGCGATGGCTCAGAAAGTATTTCAAAATTAGTGTTTTATTGGTATTACTTATTAGCTACATTTTATATGGGAAGACAAAAAGTCAACACCCTAGAAAATCTATTCTGGTCCTCTCTGGTTTCCGCCGCTGTGCCGCGCCGCGCAGCGGTGGTCATCTCCTATTTCATGGCGCCGCTTGTATGTTTGTTGACGACGTGGTCCGTCATCCCAGCAGGCTGGAAGGAAGTCTCTCAGCCCCCACAGTACTCCCCTTCCAGTGGCGAAGTCACGATTCGGTGCACAAAGTGGTTAATTACAATATATATACATCATCAATGTAGGCAAGAAAAAAATAATAAGGAGAAATATAGTCTATTGCTCTTTAAATCTCACCGGTTTTCTTGATTATTCTCCCCGATCTTTACCTAGTCAGGTCCGGTGCTGATCCTGTTCCTTGGAATTCTGTGTACTTCACCACATCTGGTGGGTCAGGATTCTGTTGGGACGATGTAGAAGGCAGCGCTCCCGACACGATCGGTCTTGCTGCAGTAGGGTGTTCTGAAGTTAGATTGTCCGAATCTGCCAGTAAGTAAGCAGGTCGCAATCGGTCAATCGATATGGTCACATTTATTCCTTTCACTTTGAGTGTGAAGTACTTGTCTGTTCTATCAAGCACTGGGAAGGGTCCCTCATATGGTGGTTCCAGAGGTTTCTTCACTCGATCTGTCCTGATAAATACATGTGAACATGTTTTCAGATCTTTATGGACAAATACTTTAGTCTTCGAATGATGTTTTTTATTCAAGGGTTTGAGCAATTCCATTTGCTTAAGAAGCTGTTGAACAAATTCTTCTGCATCCGGGTGATGTTTAGAATCATCATTTTGCCATATACCATTTGAGACAAAGAATGATTGTTATCTTTGTTGATAGCAGCTCGCAGCGGTGGTCATCTCCTATTTCATGGCGCCGCTTGTATGTTTGTTGACGGCGTGGTCCGTCATCCCAGCAGGCTGGAAGGAAGTCTCTCAGCCCCCACAGGAACTCTTAATTTTCGCATATATTTTATTATTATTTTACAACAAAATTTCCTCTATCTGGTAACTCTCGGCCTTCGCTTTCTGACTATCCACATATCCTCTTCAACTATATAAAAAATATCACGGAACCACGTGGCCAAGAGAGAAACAAAATATATCCAATAAAAGAAAGGACACAATTGTGAGTGAGAGCTACATGACAGCTATTAAGAATCAATCTCTAAATGAATCTATACCATCTAATTTATTTAATCGTTTGTCATAGAATTGCAGCAAACAGGTAGCGCCATCTTAAAAGGACATTTGTAACTATTTTGAATTTTTGCAATCGATAATATAAATTTTACGTAAGCCAATGTTTTCTAAATATTATTTGATATTGTAAAGGTAATTGATACGTGAAAAAAAAAACAGATATGTAATATTTCAAAACATAATTTTTAATATATTAACATATATATGGTGTCGGAAATATCTAAAGATTTTCCAAAATATTTGCATTGATATTATAAACCTTTTTTAAATATAAATTTTTAAAGAGATAAGTGACATATATATATATATTATTTGAAGTTATATATAGCCTTTATAAAAATATTAATAAATGGTTTTAAAAAAGTAACAATGTGAAATAGTCAAATGTTACCAGAAAATGAAAATATTTGGAAAAATCTTCTGTTGAAAGTTGTACAAGTTTCATTCGTTTAGAATCTTTGCCTTCATCAAAAATAGTTAATTGGATTTTGCGCAAATCTAAGTGGCGAAGATATTATCAACGCTAGATAAAATTTTGAAAACATTCTAATGTTTAAGTGAGATATACCCCATGCCAGTCTAATTTATAGAAATCGATAACATATTTCTCTCTCTATTGCATTATATATGTTACAATATCATAACTTAAGGACGAAAACAAAGCTACATTTTTTGTTCAGAAGATTCCATCAAGTTTATTCTCTCTAAACAATCTCAATGCGGTAAATACTTATCTGGGTATTTTGAAGCAATGTTAAGGCCACCAACACTTACAACAATTACCCACACTCTACTAACAATTTACCTCAGTATAACGCGGCTTGACATCTACAAGAGCTCGAAAAAGTTAACGGAAGCTTTTGAGTTGGTAAATCAATAAATATTTACTCGCCTATGCTCAATGCTTGCTTGAGATGTCATTAATTACTGAAAAATCAAAGGAGAGAGAGAGAGAGAGAGAGAGAGAGAGAGAGAGAGAGAGATGGTCACTTAAACATACACATTATAAATTTTGATGAAAATGGATTCGTTTAAAAGGTTCTGGTATACAAAATCAGTGGCTGGACCCAAGGCAGATTCTAGAACAAGTGGTTAAGAGAGAATGGTATAAACAAAGTGTGAAGCTTGGTGTTGGGGAAATTTTCAAGGTCTCATTAATTTTTAACTGATTTATAAAAATAGTCGCGGGAAATAGGGATGAAAAAACTATCGATAAATTGAATAATTATATTCTCTATACGAAGTATACCTATAGTTAACCTAAAGCGTGCAATACTCTAGAATGACAGCGTTCTGCCTCACAAGGCGCCTTAAACCCTTAATAAAATTCGTAATTCAGAAGAACTTAAATTATTGATTAACACAGCCTACTCACAAATCCTTTAATAATCTGAAAAAAAAGTACCAAAGTGAATTTGTACTTAGATCAGGTGGAAATTCTTTTTTTTTTTTCTTTTTAGATCGTTGGTACATTTCCTGTGCGGGAAGCACTTAAAAATTCCAACTGAGAGGAAATTCAAACGTAAAGTTTATTTTAAAGTCACATCGTTTATATCTCACTTAAGTGGCTTAAAATCAGTAGTTTATCTATAGTTATCATGCGGCTAAAGGTTTACAGAATTTATGGCTTCAGTTCTCAATTGAATAACATCATTTTTACGAACCATTTAGTCTAGCCGGCCTTCAAGGTACCATTCTCTCATACATTTTTCTTGCTCCATCTTAATTTTATAAAATTTCTTCTGAAATCATAATTACTTGCCTTTTATTTCCTGAACATATACCTCTTTCATAAAGCAATAGAGATGTTCTCTTCTATCTTTCTTAGCTACGATACTGATTGCCTTGCCTATTGATTTTACCTCACATTGCGAATAACAGTTTCTCTATATTTATCGATCCTATATTTTAAATAAAACTTTTAGGAATAAGTTGTGGTCAAATCTGTATACTTTATATCATCTTTAATGACCAGGAAACGTTCCTTGAAAACCAGAGGACAAAATTATACACGCTGTTTGAGTATTTGTTTCAATTTAGGGAATTTCCTAACACCACTTGCTTTCTTAGTATAAAATAGGTTCAGTTTGCTAGAATTACTTTTGAAACTTCTATCATTCGGGTTACCCATTTCTTATAATTATAACCTGACATTTAGGATTAGAAGTTCAAATATGAAAAAGGTTTGATTTGATCATGACATCCTATTTGCCTACACGAGTTTTTAAGCTAGCTTTCCTGAAAATAAAATACTTGAGATTCTGCTAATCAAATTTTAACAAATAAAGCATATGGAGTTCTCAATCATCAGAGAAAACACATACTAATTGAAAGCTAAAAGGTCACACGTGAATTTACAGGAATTTGCACGTTAGCATGCACTTATCTTAAAGGGCTCTCTTTTGACAAAATTACAGTATACAAGGAGAAGAAATAGCTCTGCTTCACACGTGAAAAGATAACAGATTACATATACCTAAACGCAGCAAACGTAAAACCCCTATACAATAAATCAATAAAAAAAGTATAAATATATTGCCAAACTTT
>CP092864.1:157023491-157106782 GCA_030710605.1 Cordylochernes scorpioides
TGAATTTCCTCTCAGTTGGAATTTTTAAGTGCTTCCCGCACAGGAAATGTACCAACGATCTAAAAAGAAAAAAAAAAAAGAATTTCCACCTGATCTAAGTACAAATTCACTTTGGTACTATTTTTCAGATTATTAAAGGCTTTGTGAGTAGGCTGTGTTAATCAATAATTTAAGTTCTTCTGAATTACGAATTTTATTAAGGGTTTAAGGCGCCTTGTGAGGCAGAACGCTGTCATTCTAGAGTATTGCACGCTTTAGGTTAACTATAGGTATACTTCGTATAGAGAATATAATTATTCAATTTATCGATAGTTTTTTTCATCCCTATTTCCCGCGACTATTTTTATAAATCAGTTAAAAATTAATGAGACCTTGAAAATTTCCCCAACACCTAGCTTCACACTTTGTTTATACCATTCTCTCTTAACCACTTGTTCTAGAATCTGCCTTGGGTCCAGCCACTGATTTTGTATACCAGAACCTTTTAAACGAATCCATTTTCATCAAACTTTATAATGTGTATGTTTAAGTGACCATCTCTCTCTCTCTCCTTTGATTTTTCAGTAATTAATGACATCTCAAGCAAGCACTGAGCATAGGCGAGAGAGTAAATATTTATTGATTACCAACTCAAAAGCTTCCGTTGACTTTTTCGAGCTCTTGTAGAAATCAAGCCGCGCTATACTGAGGTAAATTGTTAGTAGAGTGTGGGTAATTGTTGTAAGTGTGGGTGGCCTTAACATTGCTTCAAAAATACCCAGATAAGTATTTACCGCATTGAGATTGTTTAGAGAGAATAAACTTGATGGAATCTTCTGAGCAAAAAATGTAGCTTTGTTTTCGTCCTTTAGTTATGATATTGTAACATTTATAATGCAATAGAGAGAGAAATATCGATTTCTATAAATTAGACTGGCATGGGGTATATCTCACTTAAACATAGAATGTTTTCAAAATTTTATCTAGCGTTGATAATATCTTCGCCACTTAGATTTGCGCAAAATCCAATTAACTATTTTTGATGAAGGCAAAGATTCTAAACGAATGAAACTTGTACAACTTTCAACAGAAGATTTTTCCAAATATTTTCATTTTCTGGTAACATTTGACTATTTCACATTGTTACTTTTTTAAAACCATTTATTAATATTTTATAAAGGCTATATATAACTTCAAATAATATATATATATATGTCACTTATCTCTTTAAAAATATATATTTAAAAAAGGTTTATAAATATCAATGCAAATATTTTGGAAAATCTTTAGATATTTCCGACACCATATATATGTTAATATATTAAAATTATGTTTTGAAATATTACATATCTGTTTTTTTTTTTTCACGTATCAATTACCTTTACAATATCAAATAATATTTAGAAAACATAGGCTTACGTAAAATTTATATTATCGATTGCAAAAATTCAAAATAGTTACAAATGTCCTTGTAAGATGGCGCTACCTGTTTGCTGCAATTCTATGACAACGATTAAATAAATTAGATGGTATAGATTCATTTAGAGATTGATTCTTAATAGCTGTCATGTAGCTCTCACTCACAATTGTGTCCTTTCTTTTATTGGATATATTTTGTTTCTCTCTTGGCCACGTGGTTCCGTGATATTTTTTATATAGTTGAAGAGGATATGTGGATAGTCAGAAAGCGAAGGCCGAGAGTTACCAGATAGAGGAAATTTTGTTGTAAAATAATAATAAAATATATGCGAAATTTAAGAGTTCCTGTGGGGGCTGAGAGACTTCCTTCCAGCCTGCTGGGATGACGGACCACGCCGTCAACAAACATACAAGCGGCGCCATGAAATAGGAGATGACCACCGCTGCGAGCTGCTATCAACAAAGATAACAACCATTCTTTGTCTCAAATGGTATATGGCAAAACCATCAGACTGCCTGGCCTTTTCTTTGATGATTCTAAATATCACCAGGATGCAGAAGAATTTGTTCAACAGCTTCTTAAGCAAATGGAATTGCTCAAACCCTTGAATAAAAAACATCATTCGAAGACTAAAGTATTTGTCCATAAAGATCTGAAAACATGTTCACATGTATTTATCAGGACAGATCGAGTGAAGAAACCTCTGGAACCACCATATGAGGGACCCTTCCCAGTGCTTGATAGAACAGACAAGTACTTCACACTCAAAGTGAAAGGAATAAATGTGACCATATCGATTGACCGATTGTGACCTGCTTACTTACTGGCAGATTCGGACAATCTAACTTCAGAACACCCTACTGCAGCAAGACCGATCGTGTCGGGAGCGCTGCCTTCTACATCGTCCCAACAGAATCCTGACCCACCAGATGTGGTGAAGTACACAGAATTCCAAGGAACAGGATCAGCACCGGACCTGACTAGGTAAAGATCGGGGAGAATAATCAAGAAACCGGTGAGATTTAAAGAGCAATAGACTATATTTCTAAACGATAAAGAAGAGTAAGGAGAAAAGATTTTTATTCAATTAAACTTGTAACAAGCTTTCGGGCAGTCACGCCCTTCAACAGGTAATAAAAAGAATAATTGACTATTAAAATAGGAAAACATACTAAGCTTTAAACAAAAATGATACAACTGCAGCCTGGCCGCGAGAAAACGTGAATTCGGGAAAGTAATGTGAGGTGGGGGGGGGGGGGGGGAGGGGGTTTATCCGGTTTTTAAGTTAATACATATATCATGATATTGGTTAGGTAAATCTATATGTCGATTAATACTGTCATTAGAAATGGATAAAATGGCCTCTATGATTAATCTCTGGTGTTTACTGGGAATGTTATTGTACAAGGTGGTGGGAGAATCTAAATTGAAAGAATGGCCAGTATTATGGGTGTGGTTGTATATGAAGGATCTGCCGTCTTTTTTATTGATGCACCTACCATGTTCGATCATCCTGATGGCTACGGATCTACCTGTTTCAGTTATGAATCAGAAGTTAATGGTGTTTTACCTTTTCTCGACATACTCATTATTCGTACCCCATCACACTACCACACAACAGTATATCATAAAATCAATAACCCAACTTTCTATACCAATTTCAATTCTTCCTGTCCCTTATCCCATAAAATTAATACAGTCAGAACACTTACCAAAAGATTGGTCACACATTGCTCCCTGCCCATATTTAGGTCAATAGAATTCTCCAACATCAAAAAACAGCTTGCCCTCTCACAATACCCTCTCCATTTCATACACAAATACCAATACAACTCTGCTAAGTTGAAACCCCTTACAGCCCATAGAAATACCTGTATTTTGCCTTTTTCATCACAATCCGCTACCATATCCCGCATGCTTAAATCCCACGGTATCAATACTTATTTTAAAAATAATAGAAGTCTGGCCACCATTCTTAGACATCCCATTACCCGCATACAGAGACCTACCACTGTTCGATCTTCTGGTGGCTCGGTCTATTCAGTCTCATGTAACGATTGTAGTGCAACCTACATAGGTGAGACAGGTAGATCCGTGGCCATCAGGATGATCGAACATGGTAGGTGCATCAATAATAAAGACAGCAGATCCTTCATATACAACCACACCCATAATACTGGCCATTCTTTCAATTTAGATTCTCCCACCACCTTGTACAATAACATTCCCAGTAAACACCAGAGATTAATCATAGAGGCCATTTTATCCATTTCTAATGACAGTATTAATCGACATATAGATTTACCTAACCAATATCATGATATATGTATTAACTTAAAAACCGGATAAACCCCCTCCCCCCCCCCCCCCCCCCCCCACCTCACATTACTTTCCGAATTCACGTTTTCTCGCGGCCAGGCTGCAGTTGTATCATTTTTGTTTAAAGCTTAGTATGTTTTCCTATTTTAATTAATTAAATTTATTAACATCATGAAACGCGATATCCCAAACTCAGGGATATTTGCGCCAATACATTTCACTGCATTACAGCAATACGGCTATATACAATCCTGTTCAATTCATTATTTTACATAAATTAACTAAAGAAAATTGTCCAAAGAGAAAAACAAACAACAAAGCAAAACACACAGAGCAAGCATCGCAGTTCTTTTTTTTTTTTCTAAGATTCCTTCTCTTTTTTCCAATTCAAGAGAAAGTTGTATATGTATTTACAAAATTGATCAAAATTTTTATACTTTTCTTTTTTGTCTACAAATTCATCAAGCTGTCCAATACGACCAAATCTATTTTCCCTAAAATCCCGGAAAATTGGGCACTCCAGAAGTAGATGTCTCGCGTCTTGAATTTCACCTCCGCAGAAGCATCCTGGTTCATTCACGGCGCCGATAGTTGCCAAAAATTTCCCAAAATTGCCATGATCTGTAATGAATTGGATATTATAAAAATTTGGACGGAAAAATCTTGGAATTCCTAATACGAAAAAGCTTCTGAAAATTTCATTAGTGTTCTCAAAAATTTCATTCATTTTTGCGTGTAAGAATGATTTGACTATACTTGGAGCATGGGGTTCGTAAGTAATTAGATCTCCAATGGACATTTGAGCTAGATCAAATTTGATTATTCTGGATTCTATATAATCTGTTAGGAGTGGAATTTTTGCCAAGCTATGCACACAGTTTGATGAAGTGGTTTTGTATGCTCTAACTGCCCATAAAATGATCTGGTACTGCATGGAGTTCAGTTTTTGTTTACAACGATTGTTTAAATATTTGAACCAAATTTCAGAACCGTATGTAAGTACAGGCCTAATGATTGTTTTGAATAAAGTTAACCTCTTTTCAGTGTCTAAACCCCACATATTGCCACTTAGTGAACATAATAAATTTTTCATACGTCCTGCCTTACACAGAATATCATTAACATGCGGTGTAAAGTTAACTTTGTTTTTCCATTTGTGATTAGAAAATTTCATTCCCAGAATTTTTACTTGCTTGACCGGCATTATTATATTGTTATTAACCTTAATAGGTATTTTTTGTCTGTTATGTAGGTATATCATATTAGTCTTCTCTGTACTGATCGTTAATTTATTTCTATTACACCATTGGATCACATAATTTAAGGTGTATTCACTTGCGGTTTTTAGTCCTTCAATAGTCTTATTCCAGCAAATTATTGTAACGTCGTCTGCATAACATATAATATCTGCATTCATTGAATCAAAATTTATCAACAAATCATTTAGCAAAATATTCCATAGAAGTGGAGATAAAGGTCCACCCTGTGGACATCCTTTAGTTAGTTTCTTATAAAAAGTTTCTGATTCGTATGTAAATTTCACCTCCCTTTCATTATTCAAATAAGATTTTATGATCCGTATTAAATCTGAAGGAACATCATCATTATCCATTCTTTTTATAATAGCAGGCCACCATGCATTGTCGAATGCACCCGCAATATCTATAGCTATCAAGGAAGTCAATTCTTTTTGTTTATGTTTCAATATAGTTTCTATAATTTTATCCATTCCAGTAATTGTTGATCTAGATTTCATAAAACCATGCTGCCTTGAGCTCATTAAATTATTCTCTAAATAATAGTTACTTAATTTATTTTTTATTATATTCTCAAATGTTTTAGATAGATTAGATGTCAATGATATAGGTCTATAACTTTTATTTATTTCATAATTCGTTTTGCCTGGTTTTGGAATTATTTTTAAGAATGATTTTTTCCATTCATCCGGATAATATCCCATTTCTATACATTTATTGAATAATTTATGCAGAATTGGGATTATTTTTATTTTAGCCTGTCTAATCATATTGTTACTAATGTAATCAGGGCCCGGTGCTTTTTTAATATTTGTTTTTAAAATTGTTTCCTCTATTTCCTTAGATTCGATATAAACACTACTTTTATTTTTATATTTAGGCGTATAATTTCTAATCAAAATATGATCATCTTTATCCAAACCTCCAATATCATCCTGAAATAGATCGTTCATTAAACTTTTTATTTTGTCGGTCTTTAAATGATCTGGTAAATTATCTATTAGTGGTAATCCTAAATTTCTATTTTTCGATCTCAATGACTTGAATATCCTATAAGCATTACCAAATGAGTTATTTGAATGACTTTCTTCTATAAAAATTCTCCAACTCGCTCTTTTTGCCTTTTTACTTTTATTTAAATATTTATTTCTCATTGATTTATAGGTCTTTTCAAGGACCTTTCCATGTCGGTAATACAAATTTCTAATATAGTGGAAATCGTTTTTCATTTTCTCCAGCTTCCCATCCCACCAGTATGTATTTGTTTTATGATTTCCGCTTCTTGTCTTGACATTTAGTGACAGATAAGCTGCCTCTTTAATTATTTGTGTGAGAGTCTTTACAATTTTGTCAATATCTTTGATGTTTGACGCGTGGTTTATCATGGTGATAATATTATCTACGTCTTGTATTGCTATTTTTTCGGTAAATGTTTTCCAATCAGCATCTTTTTCTATAAATTTCCATGTTGAGTTTTGAACTGTCCTTTGCCTGTTAAAATTGTGATAAATGTCAAAGGTTATTGCTACGTGATCTGAAATGTGCGTCAATATAGTCGTCTTCCAGTTTTGTACCAAACCTATTGATTTTTTGTTTGAAATCGTAAGATCTATAAAGCTAGAATTTCGGCAGGTGGGTATCTTAAGATTATGAATAAATAGGTTATGTTCATCTATGATGGAGTGGAATTTGAAACCATTGGAGTTTGTTGTCGGATCAAACCAGACTGGGTGTCTAGAATTAAAGTCACCACATAGTATAATAGGTTGTTGATTGTAGGTCTCCAGAAGCTCTTGGATAAATTTTCTATGAGTGTCATTAAATCTATGTGGATGTATATAAAAGTTTGCGATAATAGTATTTGATTTTGCTGAATTTAAAGAAGTGGTTGTACAAAAGGAGTTTGTGAATTTATTGATTTTATTAAATTTTAAACTCTTATTCATAAAGATCGTTGCAGTATAAATTTGTTCATCTGTCGTTGAATGCACTATTTGAGATTCCAAATCAAAAATTGCATCTCTATCAATCAGATAAGGTTCCTGTATTAGGATGATATCTGGTGGGTTGTCTTTTATAGAAGCTTGAAGCTCATTCAGTGCCAAGATACTTTTTCTTACATTTTGTTGTAAACATTTAATTCCTTTTCCCTGCATGATATTCAAACTAAATAAACAAAAATCTTAGCTGCGAAATTTGCCTAATTGTCGGTTGGATCATATCTCGTTCGTTGGATAATTCTGTCTATCTGTATTTTGTATAGAGGACAGTCCGAGGAATTAGCTCTATGATTCGGCGAGTTTCTAAATTTAGGATGTTTTAGACAGTTATAACAATTGCAAATTTTTGAACAGTCATGAATTCCTTGCGCGCCGCATAATTTGCATATCTCGACGTTAGTACAATCGGCCAATTTATGGTTGGGATTAAATTGAAGGCATTTCTGACATTGTTTTACCAGAATCTTATCTTCCACAAAACAGCGTTCAAAGTCAGTATATAATTTATTATTCATATTTTTAAGGATTCGGTAAACCTTTGGAGAAACCCTAAGAACTATGTTGTGGTGGGGCTTATTCGATTTCATGCTAAACAAAACATGGATATCATTTTCCATTTCGTTCAATTCAGGGTTCATACTGCAGATTGTTTTAGTAAAATTAGCGGTTTCTGTAAGTTTATTAACATTTTTGACTATTACTGTAGGATCTCTTGGTTTGGGGATAAAAATTTTGCTGATATTTGCGAGTTCCTCTGCCCTGCCTAACTCATCATTTAGAGATTCCATGTCTGATTCTGTTGGGGTCTTTATTATTACAGATTTCCTAGCATTTATAATTTTGTTAATCTTTATTTTTTTTCCTTCGTCCCTAAGCTTTTTAACTTTGCCTGATATAGTTTGATACATTTTTGTATTATCTTCCACATTTATAGGTGTTGCCACTATTGTGAACTCCTTATGTAAATTTTGTTTTTTTTTATGTAATCTTGTGATGTTTCTGTACGAGCTACTTGAGCATATGTTGGAGTTGTTTTGACTAATTCATCTTGGATCCCTTTCAGTTTTTGGTCCATAACATCTGTAATTGTTGTTTTCATTAGTTCCAATATATCTTGGTTATTTATTTCTTTTAAAGTTGAAATACCATCCTTGGTTTGCCTAACCATAGTTGACAAAAATGTAATATCATTTTTAGTTAGATTTTTTTTGATTTTGTTGAACCTTTTTGTCAAAATAGTTATAAATTTCATCCAACTTATCATTTAATGTTTGAATAATTATTTCCATATTCTATTTTTGCATATTTGTGCGAAAACAACAATTGAAAAGGCTTTCAAAAATGACTAAACTCTTAAACAGCGATTGCCAATTAAAAAAAGGTTATAATATTTTTAATTAAACAATTTATAAAACTTTTATAAATTATACAATAAGTAAAATGAATATTTAAAACAATATTTACCGGAACTAGCGGAGCCTATGCAAACCAGTTTCAACAGATGGTGTCGATGTCGACGAGGGGGCAGTCCGGTTAAGGATCTCAGCGCAACATTCATTTGGATATGCCGTTCTTCGACGATGTGAGACAGGTGGCAGTTGATGACGCGGGTCTCAAGAATTTGGGTTTTGATGCGGGTGATGGCGATCTTTATTTGGTCATAAGACGCGGACAGAAGACGGTTACTTCCTGACTTACAATGACGGCGAGTCCTGATCCCCAGTGTGTTGACGATGGGGCGTAGGCTGCGCTGAGTTTAGGTTTGATTTTTTAAGTTTTTTATGTGGTTTGGTCACGTGCTTGGGACCCTATAAAAAGAAAGGCGCAGCCAGAGGAAGAGAGAGAGTGTGGGAGTGTGGTAGCTGGTGATAGGGAGACCAAAGAAGCTGTCTCCCCCCCCCCCCCCCCCCCCCCCACCTCACATTACTTTCCGAATTCACGTTTTCTCGCGGCCAGGCTGCAGTTGTATCATTTTTGTTTAAAGCTTAGTATGTTTTCCTATTTTAATAGTCAATTATTCTTTTTATTACCTGTTGAAGGGCGTGACTGCCCGAAAGCTTGTTACAAGTTTAATTGAATAAAAATATTTTCTCCTTACTCTTCTTTATCGTTTATACAATCTATGGAGAAAGTTTTCAAGTAATTTTATTAGACTATATTTCTCCTTATTATTTTTTTCTTGCCTACATTGATGATGTATATATATTGTAATTAACCACTTTGTGCACCGAATCGTGACTTCGCCACTGGAAGGGGAGTACTGTGGGGGCTGAGAGACTTCCTTCCAGCCTGCTGGGATGACGGACCACGTCGTCAACAAACATACAAGCGGCGCCATGAAATAGGAGATGACCACCGCTGCGCGGCGCGGCACAGCGGCGGAAACCAGAGAGGACCAGAATAGATATTCTAGGGTGTTGACTTTTTGTCTTCCCATTTAAAATGTAGCTAATAAGTAATACCAATAAAACACTAATTTTGAAATACTTTCTGAGCCATCGCTGGACTAATAAATCGACACACCACCTTCCATTGTAAATAAAAGTCTGTCTGGCAACAAGGAAAATAGAAAAATTACAAATATTTCCGCTTGACAAATCAATAAGCATTTCAATTGAGAAGAGAAATTAGAATCCTCGGAAAATAAAATTTAACTGGGACGATTTTCAGAGCCCTGGGGCTTCAAGAGGAAATTTCAAGGCCTTCCCAACAGCGATCAACCTGACTAGTTTCCAAAAGCTGTAAATATCTAGCAGGGCAGAGGGCAGGAAGTTAAGAAGGCAGGTGCGGCTTAACAGATTCAAACCTGCGAAAAGCAACAAGCCTAATGTAAAGTTCATACGGAAACTGCTACTTTCGTACAGTACTACCTCATCGAGCAGGGCGAAAACTTTACACCAACCTCTATCCCCCATCCATCCCCTTGGGCTCTATCAAAGTCCTGGAAGTACTGCTCGAAAAAGGATTTGTTTTCGGGCAGATGAAAATATCTGACCAATTAATGGTCGGATTCTCAAATGTGGAAATGGCCTGTTCGAGGAGGACCTCACCATCGGCCATATTCAGCGGAAATCATACGCTTATGTATAGAAAACGTATTTACAGTCGACAACATGCCATTCGTTACCAAAGAAGATGATGTCGCAGAGGCCTAAATACCTTATTGCAAAATGGTCTCTTTCATACAGCCACTAAGGACAATTAACGGATACTTTCGGATCTCCAGCCGCAGGGAGGTCATTTTCTTTCTGAGCGAAGGTCTCAAATTCCATCAACTTTCTACGCATCTCGACATCAAATCCAAGAGAATGGTCAGCCATACATACGTCACGTATAGCGTGAAATGTTCCAAGTGCTATAAACAGGGACATCGGTGAGCCATGATATGACAAATTAACACAGAGACAACACCCTGCCCTACGAGGTCAATTAGGATCGCCTCCACCAGCCCTGCTCGAACCCGCCTGGAAGCATACAATGACTTCATCAATTGCGAATCGCCAACATTTTTTTCCGGAGTTCCTAGCTCCATAGGCTACTTTTCGAAAACCAAGAATCATCCAGATGATAAGTCCTTCATTCTTTACAGCGCTTTCCTCCAACAATGCCACGTTATCACAAGCGGTACTATGCCCATCACCTAAAGAAGCGATATCAAAACCTGAAACAAAGATCACTCTCAAAAACTGTCTCCAATATTTTAGAGATAAGAACCAAGATACTCTTGATAACCAGGTCAAAGAAATGTCTATTATGAATAGCGTTACTTGCAAAACAAAGGCTCTTCACACCTTAACGATTCATGCCCCAGACTCACTATGGATGTTGAACTGGAGTGTATCGAAAAAGAGAAGATGACCCAGGCCATCATATCCAGTAAGCACATGAAGGTCTTTGATGAGACCATCAATGCTGGGAAAGTTAAGACGCTGAATAACCTGCTCGGCAGAATAATAGCACTTGTAGATAACAAGAACTATACCCTCTACAAGAAACTCATCATCTTTTGAGCAACCACAGACGGGATTCAGCCATGAGATACCGCATATCGTGTCTCAATGTGCGCGGCATTGCCGTTCGAGCAAAGAGTGTGGAATGTGCTGGTTCTTGAAGTAGCACTTAGTCAATGTCGCGTTCGTGCAAGACACGAATGCGCTTAACTGAACAACGTCCGGGACATCCAACTCGACTACAGCGCAGCCTACGCCCCATCGTCAACACACTGGGGATCAGGACTCGCCGTCATTGTAAGTCAGGAAGTAACCGTCTTCTGTCCGCGTCTTATGACCAAATAAAGATCGCCATCACCCGCATCAAAACCCAAATTCTTGAGACCCGCGTCATCAACTGCCACCTGTCTCACATCGTCGAAGAACGGCATATCCAAATGAATGTTGCGCTGAGATCCTTAACCGGACTGCCCCCTCGTCGACATCGACACCATCTGTTGAAACTGGTTTGCATAGTTTTTTGTATAGTTTTTTTGCATAGTTTTTTTGTATAAGTTTTTTGCATGTTTTTTTGCATATTTTTCTTTTTAGAAAGATTCATTTGTTTAGGTTTGATTTTTTAAGTTTTTTATGTGGTTTGGTCACGTGCTTGGGACCCTATAAAAAGAAAGGCGCAGCCAGAGGAAGAGAGAGAGTGTGGTAGCTGGTGATAGGGAGACCAAAGAAGCTGTCTCCCGAGTAGCAAGTGGCCAAGGAAGCTGTCTCCCGAGTAGCAAGTGGACTAGGAAGCTGTCTCCCGAGTAGCAAGTGGTCAAAGAAGCTGTCTCCCGAGTAGCAAATGGCCAAGGAAGCTGTCTCCCGAGTAGCAAGTGGCCAAGGAAGCTGTCTCCCGAGTAGCAAGTGGCCTAGGAAGCTGTCTCTCGAGTAGCAAGTGGTCAAAGAAGCTGTCTCCCGAGTAGCAAGTGGCCATGGAAGCTGTCTCCCGAGTAGCAAGTGGCCTAGGAAGCTGTCTGCCGAGTAGCAAGTGGTCAAGGAAGCTGTCTCCCGAGTAGCAAATGGCCAAGGAAGCTGTCTCCCGAGTAGCAAGTGGCCAAGGAAGCTGTCTCCCGAGTAGCAAGTGGCCTAGGAAGCTGTCTCTCGAGTAGCAAGTGGTCAAGGAAGCTGTCTCCGGAGTAGCAAGTGGCCAAGGAAGCTGTCTCCCGAGTAGCAAGTGGCCTAGGAAGCTGTCTCCCGAGTAGCAAGTGGTCAAGGAAGCTGTCTCCCAAGTAACAAGTGGCCTAGGAAGCTGTCTCCCGAGTAGCAAGTGGCCTAGGAAGCTGTCTCCCAAGTAGCAAGTGGTCAAGGAAGCTGTCTCCCGAGTAGCAAGTGGCCAAGGAAGCTGTCTCCCGAGTAGCAAGTGGCCAAGGAAGCTGTCTACCAAGTAACAAGTGGCCAAGGAAGCTGTCTCCCGAGTAGCAAGTGGCCTAGGAAGCTGCCTCCCGAGTAGCAAGTGGTCAAGGAAGCTGTCTCCCAAGTAACAAGTGGCCAAGAAAGCTGTCTCCCAAGTAGCAAGTGGTCAAGGAAGCTGTCTCCCAAGTAACAAGTGGCCAAGGAAGTTATCTCACAAAGACAAGTGGCCAAGCAAGTTGTTTCCCAACAAGGTAAAGGTAACCTCTATTCAAAGTCAATCTTCATATGTGAATAAATATCATATTCATGATTAAAAACGTTTGTTCATTTCTTCCGGTTCACCACCTGCTTATCGCTACCTCCAAATTTTGATTTCTTTACAGATTTATTTTTTACATTTGTTGTTGGTTGTAACACCATCTTTGATGTGCGAACCTGACTACGAGGTTTGCTAATAACAAGGAAGCTGTCTCCCAAGTAACAAGTGGCCAAGGAAGTTATCTCACAAAGACAAGTGGCCAAGCAAGCTGTTTCCCAACAAGGTAAAGGTAACCTCTATTCAAAGTCGATCTTCATATGTGAATAAATATCATATTCATGATTAAAAACGTTTGTTCATTTCTTCCGGTTCACCACCTGCCTATCGCTACCTACAAATTTTGATTTCTTAAACAGATTTATTTTTTACATTTGTTGTTGGTTGTAACATTTTGTGGTGAGCCGGACGCGATAGGCTTGGTGGTGAAATGGAGGAATTGAACGAAATAAGAAAAGCTGCAAGAGGTAAATTTACTGAGCAAGTCAATAGTTTATACGCAGAGTTGAAAAAGACTTGCATTGATAAAATTAGGGTTTATGCAAAGTTTGCTAGACTTGAATGTTTTCATAATAGGCTTGTGGCTTTGAATGATCGGTATCAATCAATTCTGCTATCTCAAGAAGATATTTCTGCTGAAGAAATTAATGGAGAATTTGAGAGTTGTGAGATCTACATAATGGAAAGATATAATTTAGAGTATAAAATTAGCGTAATGCGTGAGCAGGAAAAAGATGCTCTTTCTACTAATGGTAAAAATGAAGTTGAATCTAAGGAAGTAAATATTACTGAAGATAAAGAAGCTATTGATACAGCTGATGATGAAACTGAATCCATTGATGATACTAAGGAAAGAGTTGTCAAAGTTCAAGCATCGAGGAAATTGGTGGAAGCAAGACTAACTGGAGATACGGAATTTAAGATAAAGGATAATTATAAAGAAACAGAATCCAAAGATTTGAAAGCCATAAATAAATCTGATTATGCAGAGAATAAGTACGATAAATACAACGAGGGAAAAGATCATGATGGAAATAGAGCGAAAAATATAGATGAAGAACATTGTACAGAGTCAAAGAACTTGGAGGAAGAGAAAAAGCTGGATGTGGAACAAGTAATGGATTCAAAGAGCACTGAAGAAGTGAAGCAGATAGATGTAAAACAAGGTACTGATTCAAAGGTGGCAGAAGAAAAGCTAGATGTAGAACAAGGTACTGATTCAAAGGTGGAATAAAAAATTACTGATCCAAAAGATTGGTTGAATGAAGGGTTCATCGAAGGAGTTAATGAAAATACACCTGAAGTAAAAGGACACTATTTGCACCGTCACTTTTTGTTTAAGTGTGAGTCCAAAACGACGCCTATACGGCCAGTATTTGACGACGCTTCCTGTCGAGGATATAACGGACTCTCCTTGAAACGGTATTTAAGGAAGATACCCAATCCACTGCAAAGAATCCCTGAGATAATGAAAAAAATTCGGGAAAATAGGTTTGGAATTTTGGTGGACATAGGAAGATATTTCAAAATGATAGTCATTAAGGAGAATGATCGAGACTACCTCAGATTTCTTTGGAAGAAGAGGATGGAGAACTGATGGCTTTTAGGCATGAAAGACTGGTGCTTGGTTTAAATTGTAGTCCTTTTTTGCTGAATGCCGTAATGGAATACCATCTGCAAGAGATAAAAGGTTCTCAGGTAAAAATAGCAAAAATGTTGGCTCAGTCCCTCTACATGGACAATTGTATTGCCTCGATGGAAACAAAGCAAGAAGTACAGGAGTTCCAAAGGTCTGCAATCGAGATTATGAAAAGGCGAGAATGAACTTGAGAGAGTGGGAGTTTTCATTTGATGATAACTCGAGTGAGCAGCCTTTTACGAAGGTTTTAGGTATAGTTTGGAATAAAGGAGAAGATAGATTGAGTTGTGAAATACCCAAGAACTTGAGCCTACCTTCACGGTTAACGAAACGAGTGGTGCTGTCAGTAGTTCAGCAGATATTCAATCCACTTGGATTTTGTGCTCCGGTGCTGGTGGGACCAAAATTATTACTGCAACGTTCTTGGGGGTTGAAAATAGGATGGGACGCACCATTACCCGAAAGTATGGCTCAGAAATTTCAGGCTTGGTATGACCAAATAGGATTAATTGAATTAATCAAAATCCCCAGATATATGTGGAATGATCATGCTTTTCCCACGGAAATTCATGTTTTTTGTGATGCCAGTCGAGTGGCTTACGGAGCGGTGGCTTATCTGAGGAGTGAAGTAGATGGGGGAATTATTGTAACTTTAATATGGAGTAAAGCGAGTATGCGCCAATAAAAATAATTACCATCCCTCGACTGGAATTGATGGCTATGGTGCTGGGAGCCAGATTAGCCAACTCTATAAGCGCTGCCTTGAAAAGAAGATGTGGGACAATTCTTTGGTCTGATTCTTCTACGGCCTTGAGCTGGATCAAAAGAGGAATTGAATGGCGGGTTTTCGTGAGAAACCGAGTTAAGGAAATTCAATCGACGACCAATGTGAACAACTGGAGGTTCGTACCAGGGTATTTGAACCCGGCTGATCTTCTGTCTCGAGGGTGTTTTCCACCTCAGTTTGTGCGAAGTAGATGGTGGAAGGGCCCCGAATGGTTAAAACAACCTAAAGAATCATGGCCTAGATCAGAGCCCACGATAGATCAGGAGGATATATGTTCCGAAGAGGAAATTGTGAGTGCGAACATTAATGTAAAGGTAGATCGAAACGATTGGTTGTTGACAAGAAGATCAGATTATTCCCTAAACATAAGAATAATGTCCTATGTTTTAAGATTTATAGGGAAACTCGAAAAACAGTTTACTGAGACCGGCCTATTAAAAGTTTCGGAACTAGACCTGGCGGAAATGAAGCTTGTTAAGATCATTCAAGAGAATACCTCTATTGAAAGGTCAAGTTCTATCCAGAGTTTAAAGATCTTTAAGAACTCTAAGGGTCTGTGGTGTATTGAAAGTAAACTGTTGCATGGACAAGTACCAGAGGAATTTAAAACTCCAGCCATTATATCAGGAGATCATCCCTTTGTAGAACAACTAATTTGGGAAATGCATCGAAAGAATGGTCATGCAGGGGTGCAGTTCATTTTGTCAATCTTAAGAGAAAAATTTTGGATAATTAGGGGAAGGAAAACTATAGGGAAAATCATTAACAGGTGCATTATTTGTAAAAGATTTAAGGAAAAGTCTCTACAAAGACCAATGGCAGCTTTACCGGAGAGCAGAATAGGACTCGGGAAACCATTCCAAACTCCGGGGGTTGATTTGTTGGGTCCTCTTTATATGAAGGATGGTGGTAAGGTATGGGTAGCCGCCTTTACCTGCGCGGTCTATCGCGCCATACATTTGGAATTGGTCAATAATTTAGAGGCAGGAACTTTCATGATGGCCCTGCATAGATTTATTTGTCGAAGAGGACGTCCCGAGAAAATATTTAGTGACAATGGCACCAATTTCTCAAAGCTTAATAGAGTGTTCAAAGATTTAAATTGGTCAGAGCAATACAGCGATTATATCCGCTAGAAATTACATTTAATGTGGGGTAAAACCAATCTGACCATTTGAGTCTTAAGCCCATTTCTG
The DNA here is from genome assembly GCA_030710605.1 of Cordylochernes scorpioides. Taxonomy (NCBI): domain Eukaryota; kingdom Metazoa; phylum Arthropoda; class Arachnida; order Pseudoscorpiones; family Chernetidae; genus Cordylochernes; species Cordylochernes scorpioides. The sequence continues at coordinate 157,039,743 of CP092864.1, forward strand.
TTGGTACATCGAGGAGAGAGCCAGGAATAGTTCCCGAAGTTTATAAAAACAGATATGGTAGAGAGATTGAGAGATCTGAAAAAATATATCTCTGGATAATGTAACCATTGTATAAAATTAATTTTGACAATTATTATTGTCAAATTTGGTGGGAGGATGTTGAAACTGGTTTGCATAGCTTTTTGCATAGTTTTTTGTATAGTTTTTTTGCATAGTTTTTTGTATAAGTTTTTGCATGTTTTTTGCATATTTTTCTTTTTAGAAAGATTCATTTGTTTAGATTTGATTTTTTTTGTTTTTTATGTGGTTTGGTCACGTGCTTGGGACCCTATAAAAAAGAAAGGCGCAGCCAGAGGAAGAGAGAGAGTGTGGTAGCTGGTGATAGGGAGTCCAAAGAAGCTGTCTCCCGAGTAGCAAGTGGCCAAGGAAGCTGTCTCCCGAGTAGCAAGTGGACTAGGAAGCTGTCTCCCGAGTAGCAAGTGGCCAAGGAAGCTGTCTCCCGAGTAGCAAGTGGCCTAGGTAGCTGCCTTCCAAGTAACAAGTGGCTAAGGAAGCTGTCTCCCGAGTAGCAAGTGGCCAACGAAGCTGTCTCCCGAGTAGCAAGTGGCCTAAGTAGCTGCCTTCCAAGTAACAAGTGGCTAAGGAAGATGTCTCCCGAGTAGAAAGTGGCCAAGGAAGCTGTCTCCCGAGTAGCAAGTGGCCTAGGAAGCTGACTCCCGAGTAGCAAGTGGTCAAGGAAGCTGTCTCCCGAGTAGCAAGTGGCCAAGGAAGCTGTCTCCCTAGTAGCAAGTGGCCTAGGAAGCTGTCTCCCGAGTAGCAAGTGGTCAAAGAAGCTGTCTCCCGAGTAGCAAGTCGCCAAGGAAGCTGTCTCCCGAGTAGCAAGTGGCCAAGGAAGCTGTCTCCCAAGTAACAAGTGGCCAAGGAAGCTGTCTCCCGAGTAGCAAGTGGCCTAGGAAGCTGCCTCCCGAGTAGCAAGTGGCCAAGGAAGCTGTCTCCCAAGTAACAAGTGGCCAAGGAAGCTGTCTCCCGAGTAGCAAGTGGCCAAGGAAGCTGTCTCCCGAGTAGCAAGTGGTCAAGGAAGCTGTCTCCCGAGTAGCAAGTGGCCAAGGAAGCTGTCTCCCGAGTAGCAAGTGGCCTAGGAAGCTGTCTCCCAAGTAACAAGTGGCCAAGGAAGTTATCTCACAAATACAAGTGGCCAAGCAAGCTGTTTCCCAACAAGGTAAAGGTAACCTCTATTCAAAGTCGATCTTCATATGTGAATAAATATCATATTCATGATTAAAAACGTTTGTTCATTTCTTCCGGTTCACCACCTGCTTATCGCTACCTCCAAATTTTGATTTCTTAAACAGATTTATTTTTTACATTTGTTGTTGGTTGTAACACCATCTTTGATGTGCGAACCTGACTACGAGGTTTGCTAATAACGGAAGGCAGGTAGATGCTGCCCGACTGGATTGAGTAATAATATTATAAAGACTCCCCAGACGCGTCATCCCTTAAAGGACATTCAGTACCGCTGATAATATCACCGCGCTACCCTTCTCCAAGTGGATGATCCCCTTCACTATCTGTGCAATCAGTATCTGCACATCTTTGATCTGGACCAATTAATGAAAGAGTTAAGGAGCCTCTTGGGGAAACATCGCGAAAGTTAGGAGGCAAGAGGAAAGAGGTCGAAGACATAAAGTGCTTCTTCATTCCCCGCGTTGAAAATGAAGACTATGACGTTAGAACAAGACGATTCCTGCGCTTAAAGGCTTGAGGCCGAAGAGTTGAGGCTGACCCCTCTTCAATGCCGGATATTGGGACTGCCTTGAGCGTCCGACTTCATTCCTTTAGAGAACGCTCAGAAAGATTTACCTGTAATTCAGAGGCCATCACTGGTTTCCAGTGTCCGAGGAGCTATCTCCATCAGTGAGGTGGAAACTGTTATCAGCCGCCTGCCGCAAAGTGAAGAGGCGAGTTGGGATAACGTGCCTTCAAATCTCTTCGATTCGTCTGCCTTGTCTCCAAAATTCACGGTGGTCCAGATCTGAACGACTTGGCAGTCATTATGTCGGAATGCTAGAGGTACGCCGTTCCAGGGTGATGACCATCTTGGATCATTGCCTGCGTTGTCTGACGAGGTGGCCTTTGCTTTCAGAAAAAGGTGAACGCTGGCAATCATATCCATCGACCTGCAAGTCCACCTTTGATAATGTGGACAGAAAGTTCTTTCAACTGCCTCCATCCTCGAAACGTACTATGCTCCACGGTAACGTATAGGTTTTGGATATCAGTTCCTAACTCTTGCAAGGTTCTTGCGGCGCAATCGCTTTGATCTCCCTAAAGTTGGGTTGGAGTGCCCGTCCGCGACCTAGTGGGACCTACTTCGCTACCGAGGCGACAAGGAGCGTCTATGAGGATGCAGCTGCCTTTGGAACATCCTGTCAGGGACTATTGTCCGAGAATTCTAAGAGAGACTACCAGAAAAAGTCCTTGTAGGAAGCTGTGGTACTTCACGAGACGGCCACGCCGTTCTTGCGTGTAATTACACACTTTGCGCATCGTAAAATGTATTGTCCCCGTCTGGAAATTTACATCTCTCGGTATATCCAGCGCTGGGCGCCTGTGGTCGACGTTATCTCCACTAGCTATTCCCTCTCCGTCGCTGTTTGTTCGGGGGCCCATGCGGCAGGCATCGCTCGGTGGCTGGTTCTTCCTCATTAAAGACAACCAAAGTCGAACCAGCCTTTCTGCATCGCCTGCGGCTCCAGCGACCCGTCACTTACCCATCGCTACTAGTGCAGCAGCGCCGTCATCCTTCTCATCCGAGAGGTGTTCTCCATCATCGAGCGCCGCCGGCCAATTAAAAGGAAGATTTCCATGTTGAGCAAGAAATCAGGAAGAGTTGGGGGATTGAAAAATAAAAACAGAGCAATAGCTACAACAAAAATGATAGAGTAAGATACAGATGAATGAAAGAGGAAAGCCGAAATGGATGTTTGGGATTGTAAAGAGAATAGTAGGAAGCGCAACAGCTGTATGATAGAAACTGATGGAATTGAAAAGAAAGTACACACTAACTCTATGAGGAGAAGTATAGAGAGAAAGGATGTTTCGTCATCAGAAGAAGAAATAAGCTACTCAAGGCCTCAGACGTCAAGTCCCCTGACTCCTGCTACAATAGTACCAGAATCTACACCTGGATCACTAGCTGAATCTACACCTTCCCGGAGATATCCACTACGAGAAAGGAGACCACCGGATAGATATGTACCTCAATAAGTGTTGCTATCTCAAAAAAGGGGGAGTTGATGTAAATGGACTTAGAGTTACGCAGACGTATAAAAATAATTAAATTGTGTATATATTTATTTATTGGGTTTTGACTAGAGACTAGAGTAAATACTTTCTGTCTAGAGATATGTAAATCAGCATTGTTTAATTTTGAGATTAAATTTGTTTTGTTAAATTGATTCTATGTAAATATTTTTAAAGAAGGAATATAAACTTATTTTTTTTTATAAGTTCTGATAATTTTTATAGCTAGAGGGATACATCTTCAAGAAAAACAACATTTGCATATGTGTTATTGTATTTTTGTAATCGGATTTTATTAGTCTGCATATTCTGTTAGATATTTATACATGGATATTCGAAGTTGAGAATGGCAAAGGTCAAATATTTTGGGAATATCTTGAAGTATATACATTATTTCCTTTTCAATTAATGGAAAAATAAAAACATTTAAATCTAATCTTCATAGCTTCGAAGCTATGTTAATTAAAGTGAAGTTTACATTTAATACGGGACATTTGAAATGGAGAAATAAGTTAATATATATAGGAATCGTTTTGAAAATAGAGCAATCCATATTTAAGTCATTGGATAATAAAAATACATATATTGGATTTGATAAAATATTTATTTGGCCAATATTTCAAAACTCCATAAAATTTTGAAATGAATTTTTTTAAATTCACACATTTAATTGTTGAACTTTTTAAAAAAGTTCTTACAGTTTTTGTTTAATACATTTTTAATTTATTTTCAAAAATTTTAATAGATACATATAATGGCCATCCAATAAATAAGTTTCCCTATTTTTTTTCTGCGAACGAAACGTTGTGAAAATTAGATAGTAGTGTAAGAAATGGTCACTAGGATACGTTGGAAGCGCGTGACCTTCAAAATCACGCTACTCGTACGGGCAAGTCCGTAGCACTTCAGTTTCCATGGTGCTACCACTGGTGAACGTGTCCACTTGCGAACTCCGTTCTGTAATTCGTATTTTCCCGGCGAAAAATAAAACTGCGGTTAATATTCATCGCAATTTAGTGTCAGTGTATGGTGAAGGATATATGAGCACCCAAATGGTTCGCCGATGGCGTACATGGTTTTTGGAAGGACGGCAAAACGTGCATGATGACGAGCGAAGCGGCAGGCCCGTTATTGCTACGGACAATTATGGATGAATAAATAAAACTCTGTAATAGATTAAGAGCTGAGCTAAGCAAGAGATCGAGATAGAAATCAACCCTAAAGAGGAATTCGGCAAGTCGTTGCCATCAAGGTCAAAGGGTGCAGAATAGCGCAGACGTCCCACGCACTTTGCAACCGTTCAAAGTGCAAATTCTCGCCCCCCCCTCCTCGGCAAAGATATAAAACATCTGCCCTAGCCGAAATGTTACATAGTCAGACTTCACCATCGGCGTGTGCCCTCGTCGGTTGTACCCAGGTCTACCTCATCGACCATGTAGAACAGTAAGAAATATTCTATCTCCATCTTGCTTTTAGCTCGACTCCTATCTGTTCACGGAACTCTCCTACTACAACTGTGTCTCTTCGTTTTTTGTGTGTGGACATTCCCAAGCTTTCCACTCTGCCTCGACCACGACTGCCTGTACTCTGTAAGAACTGTTAAAGGTCCTCTAAGGTGCAGAGAGGTACTGGAAAACTCTCCACGCCCTGACTGTCCTTCTCGGTTACTACTGGTTTGACCCTCGGTTACCACAGCTATAGCGAGAGTCGACAGGATAACCAAAACGAAGGACACCACAACGAAGAAGGTAAGAAGACTGTCCAGATAGAAAAGAGAGAAAGAGCAAAGGTGGAAGAACAAATCGACCAGTCCAACGATACGACCGAGCCATCTGTCCCCAAACAAGAGACGACATTTGAAGAAGAGGAAACGTCGCCGCCCCAAGGTACCTCCACCAACCCGCTGACACAGATCGCCGATGCCCTGAGTAAGCTGCTGGTCGCTCGATCTCCGAGGGAGATAGACGTGAGTCCATACGATGGTACCTTTGAAGCGCAGAGCTTTTTCGACAACTTCGATGCCCAAGCAAACGGAGCGGAGCTGACCTACACGGACCGCCTACGCAAGTTACCCTGCTACCTGAAAGGTAAGCCACTCCAATATTTCCGAAGCCTACATTTGGATAGTTTATTTTATAATGAAGCCCGCCAGACCCTGGTAGACTTATTCCCAGCAACGACAGAAGCGTCGTTTGCACGATTTTTGGCCATCAAATTGACACCCCAAATGCCCCTTGAAGACTACTACCAAAACAAAACGGTAATGGGCATGAAATTAAACCTACCCGCCGACAAATTAATAGAGTATCTGACCGACAGACTACCCGTCGCAGACCAGCGATTAATTGCAACTGTGCCGCCAAACACCATTAAAGAATGGTTCGACCTAGTGTCCAGAATAACTCAGTGTAAACCAGTGCAGTGTACCAGCACCAAGTAGACAAGGCTCCACACCCAACCTACCACAACCTACCACCGCGGTACAACAACCAGCGGACATCACGTGTAACGTACTAAGTTACACCTCCACCCTCGCCTTGCAAGTATGGCAATGCTATGCACTGGCACTCCCAATGTGAACAATGGTTCCCACAGAGCCGAACACGCCCAGTCTACAGCGCCAGACCACGCACAACCACTGTACCAAAATGTGGTACCCACACCCGGCCCAAGGTTCAATCTCCGAGCCATGTTCCCCAAGTCCAAGCTGCAAGCCAAGACGACTCTACAAGCCCCGCGAGCAACTCAACGGTAGGAAAACCTGCAACCTTTTTTCGTTGAACAGCTAATAATATGAACTGAACTGTCACCAAATGTAAATTTGCCCTTTTTAATAGACACGGGAGCATCTATTATCATACTTAACTTGGATATTTAAAGAACCATAGAAAATAGATTACCATATAAAATTATTATCCATCAGTACAGTTTAACTATAAATGCAATAGCCTTAATGTGAATACCCTTGGATATATTTTTTTTAAACTTAAAATCGGTAACCTTACCCAAAAACTATTTTTTTATAATAGAAGCTTCACTACCTTTTGGTATTTTATCTATTAACACCCTTAAAATATTTAAATTAATTATAGATTTTAATAATCTCCAAATTTATCAAAAGAATGATGCTCTCCCAACGAAATGTCTATAAGTTCACCAAGCGCAAACAGGATTTATGTCCCAATCAACCGAGGGAAACATCTATTTTTACCACCCTCCCCTCGAACCAGTCTTGTTTACATGTGGCAGATTCTGCCCCTATATTTCCCCCACTGTTATATCACCTACTATATCTCCTGCCCATGATATTGAGTTATCTATACCTTGTAATGCGACAACACAGTTAGAACATTGTCCACACGAACTTCACCGAATTCTATATGAATTCTCGCATGTGTTCTCTACTAATAAATGCAACGTGCCCAAATTGAACATACCACCGGTAAAAATCAATACCACCAGAGATAAAATAATAGCATTACGCCCATATACTGTAGAGTGCCACTGCACGACCAACAAGAAATAAAATCCCAAATAGAGCAAATGCTCCAACATGGAATCATTGCCCCTTCAGTCTTACCTTATGCCAGTCCAATAACTCTTGTTACGAAACGTGACAAAACGAAACGTTTCTGTATTGATTACAGAAAACTCAATGAAATCATCGCTCCAGACGTACATCCTTTACCTTTAATAGAAACCATTCTTGATAAATTGTCGAAAGCCAAATACTACTCTTCTGTAGATATAGCATCCGCATATTGGCAAGTGGAAATAGAACCTAACTCACATAATCTACTAGCTTTCGTGACGTTAGATAGTCAGTACGAATTTTGTAGACTTCCGTACGGATTTAAAAATTCGCCACAGATATACCATCGTGCAATTAACCAGGTCATGCAAAAATATAAATTAAATTTTGTTACCCATTACTTCGACGATTTCATTATTTTTCCGACACCTTAGAGGATCATCTACAACACCTACAACAATTTCTAAGGGTGTGTTAAAACAAAAACATCAAACTCAATTATAATAATAAATGTTTATTTTTAAAACAACTATAGATTTCTCAGGATACACCGTTACCGCAGGTACTTATGCACCACAGACACGCAACCTTGATACCATAAACGCCATCAAACCACCTACCAATCAAAAGACGCTACAATCATTTTTAGGAGCAGTGAACATCTATAATAAGTTTATAGCAGATTATGCCTGCTTTTACGAGGACCTTTAAATAAATACTTAAAAAAGATATGTATGCTGCTCCAATTTGGGCAACAGAGTATAAAGATTTATTAGACCATATACTAGATACATTTATTCGTAGGTTTTTGAATTTGCCTAGATATACACCAGGATACATAATAAGACCAGAAACAGGCCGCGTCTCATTAATAATAACAGCTCTGAAATTGAACTTGAAATATTGGCTGAGGGTGCTGAGTATGGATACAAATAGACTGCCTCGAATATGTTTAACTAGAATGAGGCAATTATCCTGTGCTACAGGTGCGCCCATCGGTTTTATAAAACAATTAAGCAATTTACTTAATAATAACGGATCCTCGTGACTTACTTATTGTAATGATCCTGATTCACTAAGGAATGCTATCCCTGGAATATTAAGAACTGCGATAGAGCAAACAATACAAAACGACTTAACAAGAATAACCCAATCAAAGTTATATTCCCACTATAGAGACATATATACAACGTTTGCCACCGAAGAATACTTTTTAAGTGAAGTCCCTTTTCCTATCATCAGATTAATTGCACAATTTAGAACCCTTTCAATTTTTTTCAGAGAACACCATTTGATTTTATTGAGGCGTGAAGACCTGAAATGCACTTTCTCTGGATCAGGAATAACAACGTAGATGTTGCACTACTTATTTGACTGTGCTGCTCTGTCAGAGGCAAGACGAAAACTAAATGATAAAACGGGGCAACTTTGTCCTTCATTTCCGGCACTGATTAATGAAATATCAAAGAATAGGTATATAGCGATGGCGATATTTGGATTCCACAAGACTATATCCCGGAAAAAGGCCTCACAGTGTTCTCCCTATCCCTTGTGAACTGGCGAATCCTGTATAGAGCGAGTGGCCCTGAATAAAGGCTTTTGTTGTTTAGGCTTAAAAAAGATGTGAAATGGAATTGGGACCCAGACTGTCAACAAGCTTTCACCACTCTCAAAGATAGTTTAACCAGTACTACACTTGTATCAAGTCGGCTTACCATGCCGCCTTTATTGCGACGCATCCACATTAAGGATCGCAGGCATACTCAAACAGGTACATCCAGACGGACAAGTACATCCCGTACAATATTTCAGCCGCGCCCTTAGAGCACATGAGAGAAACTACACCGTTTCCGAACTCGAGTGCCTCGCCATCGTCGAAAGTGTAGACAAATTCCGAATATACCTCACCGGTATGAAATTTTCCATATGCACAGATCATCAAGCTTTACAATGGCTTTAAACTATAAAGAAAAATCCGTCAGGACGACTCTTTAGATGGATCCTGAGACTATCTACCTATAATTACGAAATCCACTACCTCAAAGGCAGCCAACAGTACGAAGAAGATTTACTATTACGAAACCCCTTTGTAGGATTTGTCAGTGCTGATCTTATTAAACAGCATCAACCAACAGCATTCCCCTTCAACATTGATACAAACGGCTTACATACCATTACCCGAAAAGGTGTATCTAAAATAATAATTCCCGAAACCCTGCAACATACTCTCATGAACAAAGTTCACCAAGAATATAACCACCCAGGCATCTCTCAGATGACCCGCATAATTACTACCCAGTACTACTGGAAAGGGGGGGGGGGTATCTCTAAATCTATAGAAAAATTGTCAGGTCGTGTCACACCTGCCATATCATTAAAAGGCCCAAAGGTAAACCCTATGGTGCCCTCGGACAAATTCCACCACCTCAACAACCATTCGACTTAATCTCTATAGATACCATAGCTGGATTTTCGAAATATGGACACTCCAAGACATATCTACACGTAATAGTGGATCATTTAACGCGATATGCTTGGACCTTTCCATCGAATTCCACCTGTACCCTAAAGTACATTCAAACCCTCAAGACTGTACTACAACAAGGATTGTCAAAACGTCTGTTATCTGACAGAGCGCCCGCTTTTACCTCAGAAAAATTCCGTAAATTTCTAATAACACGTGGTATACAACCCCTACTCACCACAAGCAATAACCCACAAGCAAAAGGTTTAATAGAACGCTTAAATGCGACCATTACAGGCAAACTTAGACTAGCATATCTAGAAAATCCGAAAGCTTCCTGGACTCAACTAGTTAAGCGCGTCACCCAGACGTATAATAACACACCCCATTCTGTCACCAGTTTTCCACCCACCCACTTAATGTTCAATGTTGTCCCCCCAGATCTAATAACTCATCTTAATCCATACCCCGAAATAAATATAGGTCGAGAGATAGCACGCTCTCGTATCCAAAATAAGCATAAAAAAGATAAAGAAACATTTGATAAGCAGCACAGAACACCACATTTCGAAGTGAATGATCTTGTTTTGGTCAAAAATTATAGACATCCCGACACAGGTAAATTAGCACCATATTTTACTGGACCATATACAATAATTGAAATAATCTCACCCAATGTCGTTCGAATAGATCGCCCCAATCAACCCCTCAATAGAGACAGTACACCATACATGTCAATAAATTAAAATATTACACAGAGAATGTTCTGTACATCACACCTCCACAACCCCGATTTGTTCAAAATCCACAGCGATTGTCTCAAGATGTATATCTCAGTGAATTCAATCATTTGACTCCAGATATCTTCGAGACGCAACTATCCCGAATTATACCGCAGACAAGCCCCATATCTCCCCCTTCAAAAACATCGCACCCCGGTCGTAAAAATGGACATGAAAACCGCTAGTTAACATACCAAAGGCTCCAGTGATAATGGACTAAACATCTCGAGACACTATTCCCGCGTCACTAAATCCATCGCCTCTATCCCCGCTAACAAAGCTGTCATCTAAATATCCGCTATCGGAATGACCGCTATGTGTAACACGTGTTCCACATCAACCATTTATATTTCCTCGAGAATTCACAAATTCCCAGACAGAGAGTCATAAAAACACCGATGTTTACCAAAGGGATATGAACTAGTTACACACCACATCTACTCAGTTAAACCTTCATCTACTCATTGTAATTATCTTTAACTATATTCAATTTTTAGTATAAAATATTTTAAAATTTATTTTCTACCTTTCAATTATATAATCACAAATTTTTAACCGAACATTATTTTATAAAAAAATCAATTTTACTTTTATTTTTCATAATATTATTTTAGTATTACAAAACATTTATTTGTTTTCAAAAATCAATTTAATTCTCCATTATTAATAATTTTATATATTAAATGTTTGATTTTGTTCACTTAAACTTTATTCAACCACAATCACATTGCTATATTTTTATTCATATTATATTTGTTTTTATACCTTTATGTAAAACGACCATGTTTATCTTCAACTATCGGGCATACAACAATCGTTTACAACAATCTATTTCTTTAACCACTTCAAGTGTACTTTCCACTACTATCTTTCTCAGCCATTGCTCACATCAACGTAGAAAAACGACAGTACTGCTTGACAATTTTTTTTTCATAATTTCAACAAACTCTTTGAACACAGTTCCCCAGATTTAAAAATCCCAACTTCTGGCCTGAACACGTTTCAAAAGTTTATTTCAATCATCCACAGAGCAAAATACCAACGCATGCACAAAGCGTTCACAACTCTCAAATTTTTTAGCTCTAGCGGACCACAATCAACCTTTGATTTTAAGTCAAGTCAGATCACCTACTGTCGATACAACAATTCTACTTATCGAATGGCTCTATTTCACCCCTTTCACAATCATATTAATGAAGACATTTTTCTTCAACAACTTTTCAACCCAATAACCCTACAATTGTGAAAAGCACTGTAACCTTATACAGGATCACAAGTGAAACATTGCCTAGGAAGACGCTCAAGTCTATATCCTCGCTTTGCACCTGGATCTAAGTATTTGGTTGTCTGTGTAATACTTACAATTGCATATTCTTTAACCCCTAACCCTTTCCAACGCCCGCCAACAATCTCTTAGAACATCATTTTATTTTTTATCATCATTTTTTTTTATCAAACAAAGGTTTTATCTAAATTTCTCTTTTATAATGAATATCATAACTTTTAAATTAAACATATGTTTTATTTTTTATAATTTTCAGATATATCCAAACGAAACATCTTGTTATAGCCCTTTCTAACCCTCACAGTTTAGATTAATTTAAATATATTTCAATTACTTACCTGTGTTAGAGAGGCTTTACCCGTTTAAACCCGGATAAACCCTTTCACTCCTGGGGCTCATCTATGGTAATTTAAACCAACAACCCTATATTGCATAATAATTATAACAAGATTGTCATGTTGTATATAGAAACACATCTATAAATATTTATACGTATGATTGACATGTGTCATTGCATCACATTATGTAATGTACTTTGTACAAACTGAGAATGAATAAATAAAACATGTAGAACAGTAAGAAATATTCTATCTCCATCTTGCTTTTAGCTCGACTCCTATCTGTTCACGGAACTCTCCTACTACAACTGTGTCTCTTCGTTTTTTGTGTGTGGACATTCCCAAGCTTTCCACTCTGCCTCGACCACGACTGCCTGTACTCTGTAAGAACTGTTAAAACTGGAAAACTCTCCACGCCCTGACTGTCCCTCTCGGTTACTACTGGTTTGACCCTCGGTTACCACAGCTATTTTTACATTTATCTCTTAATGAATTATTAATGAAATATTTTTTATGTACTTATTACAAATATTTTTAAAAATATAACATAGACCTCATTATTATTTTTTAATATTTCGAGATATTTAACATATTTTATTGTAATTTTTATAATAATATTGTAGCGTAGAAATCAAGCCTTGAAATATCCTAAGATATAAAAGTATTTATTGATGACGTCACAGCGACGAGTCGACAATTATTAACAAGTCAGCAAAACTATTTACAGCTAGAGAATCTTAAGCAAGCAAGCAAAGAAATATTTAAAAGATGATTTCACAAATACAGAGTAATATATATTTTTATAATCTGTTGAATATATTTTCATTGAATAATATTAAATTAAATAATAAAATATTTCTTCGCCACAATATTTTCATGCACAAATTTCCCCCATCAACTTTGTATTTTAAATGATTTCAACTGTGATATTAAAACACTCAGCGGCGCTGAGTGTTGTGTATACAAAAATGCAATGCCTCGATAAAGGTTGGCGTTCAGCCAGCCGAAATATTGGCAAAATAAATCTTTTATTAAATCCATTATATGCCTTTTTTATTATCTAATATATATGAATGTAAAAAATAGTACACATGTGATTATGCACTGAGGTGAGGTGCCTAAATTATTAAAATAAAATGCATATTCATATCGTGCAACTGAAAGTTGCTAATAGCTTAAGCTGTTGCACGAAAAGGAGATACCTTTTCTTCATAATATATGAATTTACTTATCAATGCATAGAAGAGGCAACCATTGGGCCAATGAAATTCTTTGTGCCTATCAAGAATATCAGGCTTCGATTGATGCTGACAACAGAATTTCACGTTAGGGCCATGCATCATCATCCATCAATTGGAACTACCTATAATACAATATAATGCGGCTTATAATTGTAGAACGACATTTGAAAATAATCCCGCATGTGTTTCTTTTGGACAAAAAATCGAAATTTATTTCAAGGATAAATAACGATTATTTCTAACCTTAGGGATGAAGTATGAAAGGATGAATCGTGAAGAGTAATGATGAACGGAAAATAAAAGTGTCAATGGATGAGAATCGAACCCACAGTGTTCCGCTTACCGGACAGATGCCATATACACTAGGCGACCCTGGACATTTTTTTTAACGTTAGTAAATATTATATAAAGTATTTATAAAACAATATAATGCGGCTTATAATTGTAAAACGAGATTTAAAAATAATCCCGTTTATGCTATCTATATCACATAGATTTCTCTTCACACAATAGATCAATTATATCATTACGGTACCTAATTCTCCTGTCAGTTTTTCGTTTTTATTTTATATAGAGGGCTTCTCGTCCATTAAAATAAATGTCGAGTGTTGTGCAATCTTTCGATCTTGTTCTCGGCTTTCTCTACCAAATTAATTTTCTTATGACATAATCCAGGCCGAGTGGAAACGCACCTGTAAAATATACAGGCTGTAACTGATGTTTAGTCCATGATGGCACCTTCGGCGTATTGGTAAACACCGTAAAATAATTCCTATCTCTCAACATTTAGGAGGCGGATCTCAACTGTGTAGGTTTTGTTCTAAGGCTTTGCTGCGCAAATTTAATTGAGATATCGCTTTTGATTGTCTACAGTTTTCACTTCTTTTAAATATATAGCAGGGTTTTTGAATATCAGGAATCTGTCCACACATGAAGACATTTTTGTCTCAACTTTACCTATGATTGGTCTAACCCTATTTTTGCTATCGGGGGTAGGGCTCCATTTAAATATATATACTACATGAGATATATATAATCCTACGCTTCAAACACCGCGTGTACAATAAGCGTCCTGAAATATATATATTGTTACGAGAAGAGCACTTGCAACCTCCGCCAGTAGATGGCGCGTTCACCTGTTTTGCATCTGCAACTGATACGGGAGTCGCCGACTGCTGTGATCCCGTTTCCTGCGGAGGCCACCTCTCCTGACTGTAAATACCTTTTTATATTGGCCCCAGGAGGTGGCGTAATGTAAATACCCGTTGTTTATTATTCAAGTTATATGTAATGTTTAGTGATATATGACAATAAAAGAAGTGCTTCTGGTTCTTCGTGCCGCCTCCTGTCATTCCTCTAGCCATTGCCATCTTCGTCGGGGCGCTGCTGCTGCTGCTACAACTCTTCTGGTAAGTCTTTCGTGTCCCCCCACCAGTGGTAAGGCCGAGAGATACTGCCAGAGGAAGGGAGTGTCCACTTGAGCGGTGGAACTCGGGACGTCGTCAGGGTGCCTGCAGGGAGGAGCTACTCCGCGACCGAGGGAGCGAATCGTACCAAGAGATCGGGAAGGATCACGCGTAACACTGGTGTCAGAGGTGGGCTTCTTCCTCGTGGAGGTCACCAGGAGGCTCCCTGTGAGAATTCTTCGGTTGCTAACGAATGCCCATCGAGACTAGAGGTCAAAAAATGGTCTCGGAGCAGAACGTGCTGGCCACAATCACCCAGATGATTCAAGGGCTTCGAGAAGAGAAAGAGAAAGAAAAGCTTCTTAAAGAAGAAAGAAGAGTTCTTAAAGAAGAAGAGAAAGAGAAAAGAAGAGTTCTTAAAGAAGAAGAGAAAGAGAAAGAAGAGCTTCTTAGAGAAGAAGAGAAAGAGAAAGAAAAGCTTCTTAGAGAAGAAGAGAAAGAGAAAGAAAGGCTTCTTAAAGAAAAAAGAAGAGTTCTTAAAGAAGAAGAAAAAGAAAAGCTTCTTAGAGAAGAAGAGAAAGAGAAAATAAGAGTTCTTAAAGAAGAAGAGAAAGAGAAAGAAAAGCTTCTTAGAGAAAAAGAGAAAGAGAAAGAAAGGCTTCTTAAAGAAAAAAGAAGAGTTCTTAAAGAAGAAGAGAAAGAGAAAGAAAAGCTTCTTAGAGAAGAAGAGAAAGAGAAAGAAAGGCTTCTTAAAGAAAAAAGAAGAGTTCTTAAAGAAAAAGAGAAAGTGGAAGAAAGACTTCTTCGACAGCAGGAGAGGGAGGAATTCCACCAAAAAGTTACAAATATGGAGATTAGGTTACAAAGCGAGATCGGGGGGGTCCAGGCAGCCTTAGAGAATAATATTGGCGAAGTCCGGACAGAGTGCAAGAGGCTGGAGATCGAGCTGGTGCGCATGAAGAGTCTGGAGGGTGCTGTGATCTTCCCTCGAGGGTTTTAGGCGACAATTCGAAGCAGTGACTCTCAACAATGGCTGGGGAGAGACCGAAAAAGTGACAAATTTGATTGTGGCTCTTCGGGGACCGGCCTTAGATCTGCTTCAGGCGGTTCCGCGTGCAGATCAACAGAGTTATGCGATGTTGATGGGAGAACTTGAGTTGAGATATGGAGAACAACATCTAAGGCAAGTAATACCAAGCTCAACTTAAGCTAAGAAGACAAAAATTCGGGGAAAGTTTGCAGGGGTTTGAAGCTGATGTCAAGAGGCTCTGTCATCTGGCCTACCCTGGTGCTCCCATTGATTTCCTTGACCAATTGGCCGCCCAGACGTTTATCGATGGTATTCGAGACGTGGAAGCCCAGAGAGTGCTACGACTTGCTTCTTTCGATAAATCAAGAGAGGCGCTGGTTCGCGCCCTGGAGGTGGAGGCGGCCTACCGAGTGAGTGAATCGGGGCACCCACGGGTCCGTGGTGCAGAATTAATTGCGGAGCAAAGCACCACTGGAGGCGGTGGGGAATCGGACGCCATTAAGGAGATACTGAAGAAACTAGAACGGCTAGTAGAACAGCTAGAAGAGACTGGCAGACGATCGGCTGGGCCCTGCTTCCGCTGTGGACGATATGGTCATCTAAAGAGGCAGAATAGAAATTCGGCTCAATCACAGACTGAGCCAGGGATGATATAGGCTCAACAGCGGCCCTTGCATCCCAGGCTTTCGCTGAAATCTAGATCCACACACAGCCAGAAGGAATGATGCATTCTCCATGCACCGAGCGGCCATTGGTAGGCCCCTCGCGCCCGCCATTATGGTCTGGCTCTGTGGGGTTGACCACTCACCCACAGGCGTCACCGAGAGTCATTGGCAAGGTTGCTGACCGAGCCCTCTCGTCGGACTTAGAAGAACCCGTCCTACGCTCCAATAGGACTCCCCCCCCCTCGAACCCTTATCCAGTACTCCCTGAATCTGCCGTCGAATCAAGGACCTCTGAGGTACTGAGGTTTACACGGGGAACGTCGCGAACGCGGGGGGGTGGTACTACTGTGTGCACCCCTTGATCTAAAGAGGCAGTGCACCGTCAGACTGCCCGACCAGAGACAGCCGGAAAACTAAATTCTGCCAACGTTATGGGGCAACCGTTGGCTGTGGTGAACCCGCCCCACAATGTTGTGTCTGTCCGTGAAATAAAAAGGGAATCGGGGCACCCACGGGTCCCTGGTGCAGAATTAATTGTGGAACAAAGCACCACTGGAGGCGGTGGGAAATCGAACGCCATTAAGGAGATACTGAAGAGACTAGAACGGCTAGAAGAGACCGGCAGGCCTGGCAGACGATCGGCTGGGCCCTGTTTCCGCTGTGGACGACATGGTCATCTGAAGAGGCAGTGTACCATCAGGCTGCCCGACCAGAGACAGCCAGGGAAACTAAATTCTTCCAACGTTATGGACCGGCCTGGAAGAAAGCATAGCAATGCAGATGCTCTCTCCAGAGGACCTTGTGGCGACTGCAGGCATTGTGAGAAAATTGATGAACATGAAGTAACCTCAAGAAGGACAACTATGGTGCCGAGTGACGATTGGACCTCTGAGAGTTGTAGGACTATCCAGCAACGGGATCCCAACGTCGGCCCAATCTTGGAATGGAAAGAAAGGGGGAATGAAAGACCAAGCTGGGAAATGATATCCGACAAGAGCCCCGAATTGAAGACCTTGTGGTCACAGTGGGACTCCCTCAGTATAGAAAACGGACTGCTGAAAAGAATTTGGGAAAGTGCCGATGGAAAGAGTAAAACCATGCAGCTAGTAGTCCCTAAGGTCCAGGTTCCCAGTGTCCTTCGGGAAATACACGGTGGAGTCTCGGGGGCTCATTTTGGCATTAATAAAATGCTAAAGAAAGTTAGGGAGAGATTCTATTGGGTCTACTATCACGAGGATGTGGAAAGGTGGTGCAAGGAATGCGACAGGTGTGCCGAAAGCAAAGGACCAAAAACTAGGTCCAGAGGAGTGATGAGGGGTCTTCTGTTGGAGACTCACGAATTGGTTGGGACCAAGATTCGCATGGCAGGCCACCGGATGAGGACTCGCTATTACTAAAGGGCGAACCACGATGGATTTGGACAAAATGATTTAGTATGGCTGTTTCATCCAAAAAGAAAAAAGGGACTTTCACCGGAGTTAATGGCAGTTTGGAAAGGGCCCTACAAGATCATCAAAAGGATCAATGATTTGGTCTACCGTATCCAGCGAAGTTCTAAATCAAAGGCCAAGGTGGTGCATTTGGGAAGACTGGCTTGTTACCAGGGAGATAGGACTAATTGGACCTGATCGGAACGATCTGGTTTAAGGGGGAGGTAGTGTTACGAGAAGAGCACTTGCAACCTCCGCCAGTAGATGGCGTGTTCGCCTGTTTTGCATCTGCAACTGATACGGGAGTCGCCGACTGCTGTGATCCTGTTTCCTGCGGAGGCCACCTCTCCTGACTGTAAATACCTTTTATATTGGCCCCAGGAGAGAGAGAGAGAGAGAGGTGGCGTAATGTAAATACCCGTTGTTTATTATTCAAGTTATATGTAATGTTTAGTGATATATGACAATAAAAGAAGTGCTTCTGGTTCTCCGTGCCGCCTCCTGTCATTCCTCTAGCCATTGCCATCTTCGTCGGGCCGCTGCTGCTGCTGCTACAACTCTTCTGGTAAGTCTTTCGTGTCCCCCCACCAGTGGTAAGGCCGAGAGATACTGCCAGAGGAAGGGAGTATCCACTTGAGCGGTGGAACTCGGGACGTCGTCAGGGTGCCTGCAGGGAGGAGCTACTCCGCGACCGAGGGAGCGAATCGTACCAAGAGATCGGGAAGGATCACGCGTAACAATATATATATATATGGTAATTTAAACCAACAACCCCATATTGTATATAACTTATAATAAGATTTTAATGTTGTATAATAGAAACACATCTGTAAATGATTATACGAATTATTGACATGTGTCTTTACATCATCATATGTAATGTAATTTGTACAAACTGAGGATAAATAAATAATAATCAGTAATAGATTAAGAGTTGAGCTAAGCAAGAGTTAGAAGTCATAACGTCAAAATCGAGATAGATTTAGAATTCCCACAACAAGGTCTAAAAATGGACCAAGACCACCCACACTCCACATCTGGTGGAATGCAAAGCCCCCTCTCACACCTGGTGACATGCAAAGCCCTCTTTCTCAGAAACGGCCCCTGCCGCATAAGGCCCCCCCGTCTTAACCTATAAATACAGTCCCTTTACAGTCACTTGACAGTTAGTTCACCATCAGGGGAAGCCCACGTCGGTTGTCACCAAGGTCCTCCTCATCCACCATGTAGTCAGTAAGAAATCTTCTATTCCCATCTTTCGCTCCTAGCTCAACTTTTATCTGTTAACGAAGCTTTCTTAGTGCAACTGTGTCTTCGTTTTTTTGTGTGGACATTCCCAAGCTTTCCACTCTGCCTCGACCACGACTGCCTGTACTCTGTGAGAACTTTTAAAGGACTTACAAGGTGCAGAGAGGTACTGGAAAACTCCCCATCCTGACTGTTCCTCTCGGTCAACACAGTATAGCGAGAGTCAACGACCAAACCTCAACTTATTACATATATATATATATATATATATATATATATATATACACTAAAAAATAGTCCTCAATATATGATTAATGTCATTTTCTAGGGATTCGTTAAAAATGATTTTCAATCCAAATAAAGAACCTCAGGGTGACATTTCATTTTTTGAGTGTGTTGTAAATATCTGCTTGAGACGATTTCCCTTATGTTTCTTTTCAACTAGTAATGCTGGTAAAATCATTAGAGGCTAGATCTGATGAATAAGAGGATTAATAAAAATATATATCTAATAAACCCCGGTGAAGATATTTCCTTTTTTTTTCATATTACCTTTGAGGACGATTAAGATTGATAGATTATTATAGCCTATTTTAAAATTTGCAATTAACCTAGTTATGGCGGGGAAAAATAATACTAAATACGCCTGAAATATGTGAGAAGTGTTCAATAAATATTTCTATTCTAGACTGAGTTGGCCAAATATCAAAGAACAGGAAAATCAACGTTTAGTTGATTTCTGTTCCACTAGATGGCGGTCTGCCATATGAAAAGCTCATGTGAGCGTTACAGGATATGCCTTCTTTGATTTTAATACTTACACCTTTTCATTTTTATTTTTTCACACACATTCTAGGCTTCAGTAAATAGTTACTAACAGTAACTATTTAAACCATGCTTTGGTATATGGTTGACGCTGAAATTCCATCCGGGCCTTCTCCCTTTCCATATCCACTCCCTTACCCCCTTCTATTACTCCGCTCCCAGTAATATCCCTGCTATTTCCTTCCACGTGGCATATTATACAGATGGTTCAAAATCCAGAGATGGAGTTGGCGCCGGCGTATACAGGTTCTTTGGTCTTGATTTTACACCTGAAATGCGTGAATCTCATGCCCTAACCCTTATTGTTCTGTCTTTCAGGCGGAAGCCCTTGGATTGGCTAAGACACTTGAAAACGCAACCACTTCAGGATTCCTCCTGGACAATCTCTCAATCATGAAGTCAGTTCTGAACTTTAAGACTGGTAATAATCTTATCAACAGAGCTCTGCTACTGATTTCGAGATTTAATAGTAATGATAAAAGGTGCACCATACAATGGATCAAGGGCCACAGTGGGATCGTGGGTAATGATATTGCGGACAAACTCGCAAAGCGGGGTGCAGATTCTGATGGCCCAAGCTGTAAAAAACTCGCTTCTTTGTCTTTTGTAAAATCAGCAATCTACGGCCGGGCGCGTGAAACATGTGAGAACCCGCTTTGGCCTTACTCCAATGAGTCTTTTAGACAAAAGGTATGCGTACATCGTCCCGAGCGAGCACAACGTGGTTAGCCGGCTATCGGGACACACTTGGACGGACAGTTTCGCCTAAAGGATAGGCGTCATTGACGATCCTTCCTGCCCTTACTGAGACGCTGACAGGGAAAACACTCTGTTGCACATCGTGCTAGAGTGCAGCAGCCTTGATACCCTTAGATTCCGCCTCCTCTCCATCTGTGCAGTAGAATTGGGATACACTCTCCGCGGTCATTCAAAGACCTTATTTTCAACCGGAGTACTTGGCGAGCCTGCCTGGAGTTCCTAAAGGCATCTGATAGACTCAAGCCACGCGTCCGCGCGAAGGATTCCGATCACCCGAGTGGCTCAAACTCCTCACCTGATGGTTAACACCGGTCCTTTTCGGCCGCTCGTAGACGCAACTCTGACATGTACTGCTGTTTAAGATCATTTTCGCGACCTACCCTACGTATGTGATCGCCCCTGACGCTGTCTTTGTAACACCACGACAGAGGGCAAATGGTTTGGCGATTCGACGGCGCGGGCCGATCGGAAAATCGACTTATGCAGCGACCTATTTAAATGCGCTATGCAATCTCTGGTGAACCTTTTTGATTGGTTGTCTTAGTACTGGCACCCTCATTAATATTCCTTGATAAAAGAACTCAATTTCAAAATTTATTTTTATATAAAATGTAACGCTTTTTGTATTGTTGCATCAATTTTAATGCACCCTACATTTATTCAAAATATTCTATGATATTTAATATTTATTTAAAACAGATTATTTAAATTATAATTCCTTTGTATAGTTTCATTCCTTTTGTAATATTTTATTGTACATATATCTTTATTGCTTATTGGAGCGAGAGAAGACCTAGAGGGAGACTGCGGATCACGACCTACGAGGAAGACGACGAATAAATAAACACAATAACTTTAGAAGTTAATTTATTTTTATTTACATTTATATTCATTTGCTTTGAATATGGAAACCCGCTCGGGAAACGTGTATAACACCAAGAAGAAATAAACCAAGGTCGACGACCCTGCAAAGCTGCAACTTGGTGTAACAATTGCTAGAGATGCTGATTCCGAACCAGTTGCTTTAAACCACAATGAAGAAATTCCGAAGTATGACGGGACAGAAGACCCTCGCCCATGGATAGAATCCCTCGAAGAGATTGGTTTCCTCTACCATTGGGCAGACCACATAATTGTCCGTTATGCCGACATGAACATGACGGGAAGCGCTAAAACCTGGTTGAATTTACAGAAAGCTAGTTTCGCGAGTTAGGAAAATATTAAAATCCGCCTCATTCAAGATTTTTCTTTGGACGCGAATAAAGAAGAATTAAGAATGAAGCTTAATAGAATGCAACACTGGAATGAACCGGCAATCAGGTTCGCGGAAGACATTCTTGTATTGTGCAACAAGGTTGACCCCGCAATGGAAGAAGAAACGAAAATCGAACATGTCATTGGAGGACTGAAAAAAGAATACGCATTCGCTCTCTACCTAAACCCTCTTAAGACGACCGATGAACTTCTTGTCGTGTGCAAGAAAATATATTCTTTAGAAAATAGGTATCAAGAATGTGCAGAAAAATCAAAAGCTCTATATAATGCACCACGCTCTCCTCGTCCCCTTCAACAAGAGCAATGGAAGAACGCTCCGTTCAGAAGACCATACCAGAACACCTCCAAGCCCCAGGCCCCCGCTCCGAGGTACTACCAGAAAAAGCCTTTGCCCCAGGTCTCTGCCCCTAGACGAGCTTACTCTCCCAATCCTGAGCCAAAACCCGTCTACCCAAGGAAAACATACAATAAGATTCCAGACTCAAATATAATAGGGCAGAAGACGGGAGACCAATATGTTTCAAGTGTAACAAAACAAGACACGTAGCGTGGTATTGCAGAGTCTGGTTTGTAAGAATTGTGGAAGAAACCCCATAGTTGCACAAGACAAGGTCGAAGAAGAAATTCGAATGGATAAGGGAACTGAGAAGTCGAGACCTCTGCTCTACGCTGACGTAAGTAATAGCACACACTCGAATATTCCTCCACGGAATAGATAAGCCGCGTTGGAAGATTTAAACTAAGCATCGCGCCTGAGTCCGTCAATCAAAGCAAGTCGACCATAAATGGAATTAAAAAGTTAGACCCCAAATATAAACGGAACATTAACGTGGATAGAATCAGTATCTGCGAAGCTTTTATTGATACAGGCGCCGTTCTTTCAGTGGTCGACCTTAGTACATCTCTTAACACAGGTCTTGAAATAATACACCCTGATAAAATGTGCTCCGACATGATGGCAAAGAATTAGATATCGTAGGAAATATTGTTTTAAATTTAAAGTTTGACGACAAAGCAATTACACATCAATTTGTGATAATGAGAACGCATTTGCGAATATTTATACTTGGACGAGAATTTCTTAAGAAAATGAACGCAAAAATTGATTGTCAGCGTGAAATAATCAAATATGACTTGACAGGAAATCGTGACGTAATCAAATATCAACAGAAGAAAAAAAAAAGTGCAAAAGATGCCATTATACCAGAACTTTCTATTAAATTGATTAAGGCATTTGTAGAAGCAGAGGATGGCGAATGCATCATCGAGGAGAACCATAAAATGTTTCAATCAAATGGACTTCGACTAGCAAGAAGCTTAATAAATGTTGCGAATAAGGAAACATATATCTGGATAACAAACTCTTATCCTCGACCATTGAGAATATTAAAAAACCAAACATTGTGCTTTGGAAGCCCTGCCAAGTGAATCTCATAGAAGAAAGTGAACAAAAGGATACAGAAGAACCTCATTTTCAGATAAACGAAAAATTATCATCTAAGGAAAAGGAGCAATTGAAACAAGTTTTGGAAAAGTACGCGGATTTGTTTTCGTCGGGATTAGGAATATCCAACTTAGCAAAACATCGGATTGATACAGAAAGTGCGAAACCGATCAAACACAAGCCGTATAGGGTGAGCGCTAAAGAGCGAGAAATCATAAAATATCAAATTGATCAAATTCTCAGAGACGGCATAATTAGACCGTCCTCGAGTCCATGGTCCTTCCCGTAATATTGGTCAAGAAGCGGGATGGTAAGTACAGATTCTGTGTTGACAACAGAAAATTGAATGATCTAACAGTGAAGGATGTTTACCCAATTCCCGGAATTGATGAAGTATTGGATACACTTCAAGGATCCAAATACTTTTCAGAAATAGACCTTAAATCAGGATATTGGCAAATAGAGGTTGAGGAGAAAGATAAGGAAAAGACAGCCTTCATTACAGCACATGGCCTATATGAGTTCAAGGTAATGCCCTTCGGACTATGCAATGCCCCTGCTACGTTTGAGAGGAACATGGAAAATATGCTTGGTAATCTTAGATGGCAAATTAACCTCTGTTATCTGGATGACGTAATCATATATAGCTCGGATTTTTCAACACACCCCAAAAGAATAGAAGCTGTTTTAAGATTTTTTCGCGAGGCTAATTTAAAATTAAAAAACAAAAAATGCCAATTTGCTTTCGAAGAACTGGAGATTCTTGGCCATATTACCAGTCAACATGGTATAAAACCGACGGAGCATAATATAAAGGCTATTAGAGATTTTCCTCGATCCAAAAAGATAAAAGAAGTTCAATCATTTTTAGAAATGTGCTCATATTATAGAAAATTCATCATAGGTTTTTCTAAAATTGCTGACCCATTAACCAGTCTTATAAAAAAGAATGTACCCTTTACCTGGACAAAAAATCAATAAAAAGCATTTCAAACCCTTAAAGTATCATTGATAAATCCCTCAATCTTTGGGCACTTTGATCTGAATGCAACTACTTACATTCATACTGACGCGTCTAACATAGGCCTGGGTGCAACATTAAACCAAAGGTTCGGCGATAAAGAAAATGTGATCTCATATTTGAGTCGAACATTGAGCAAACCTGAACAAATTTATTCGACTTCTGAAAAAAATGTCTAGCTGTTGTGTGGTCAATGTCCAAGTTACGACCCTACTTATATGGAATGCACTTCAATATCGTAACTGATCATCACGCACTATGCTGGCTCAAGAATCTGAAAGATCCGACCAGTCGATTAGCACGATGGGCACTTAAGATTCAGGAATATGATTTCGAAATTATACACAATTCCGGAAAAAACATCTGAACGCGAATGGTCTATCTAGAGGACCCTTACCGGAAAACGAATGGGACGAAGATTATGAAAGACTATTTCTGAATCAAATAATAGATGAAAAGGATGATTTTATCGAGAAAATTGAGAAGAACCTTAGTGGAAACAAGCGTTCAATTACACAGAACTTTAAAGAAGAAAATGGGTGTCTCTACAAGAAAAATCCAAATCCTGAAGGTAGAGAATGGTTGCTGGTAGTGCCAAAGAAGAGAAGGAAGGATATCATGATTGAATACCACAACTATATACTGAATGACCATCTGGGCGTCGCCAGAACCACATACCGTTTGAAGAATAAATACTATTGGCCTTCCATGCTGAAAGATGTTTTCGAATTTGTAAAGACGTGCCTACTTTGCCAAAGTCGGAAAGGTTCAAATCAGTGGCCTTCTGAACTTTTGCAACCTATTCTCTCAGCTAACTACCCTTTTGAAAAAAATAGAATTGACTTTGTTGGCTCCTTGCCATCAACGAAAAGAAGAAGTAAATGGATAATAGTGTTGACGGATTACTATACCAAGTATGCCGAAAAAAAGGCAGTATCAGAAGCAACAGTGAAAGAAGTCTCTACATTTTTAATCGAACATAATATTTTACGCCACGGGATCCCAAGATTTCTTATTAGCGATAGAGGTTCACAATTCACTATTAATTTGATGAAGGAGGTTATGAAAATGTGCAAAGTTAAACACTGCTTAACGACGAGCTACCATCCTCAGACTAATGGATTAACAGAACGACTAAATAGAACTTGAATCAATAAGATCAGCATGTATGTAAACACAGACTAGAAGAACTGGGACGAAATTCTTCCTTTTATCACCCACGCGTACAACACCACGATTGAAGAAACCACAGGCTACTCTCCATTTTTCCTATTGTTTGGGAGGGAACCATGGTCCCTCTTGGACGACTAGAATATCCCAACGGACAGTAACAGGGACGATTACGACGAATATATAGAAAACTACTTAAATAAAATTGCAATGACGAGACAGGTAGTCGTTAACAACACAGAGAAAACTCAGGAAAGAATGAAAATAAATTATCACAAAAAACACATCGAGAGAATCTATGAACCAGGACATTTAGTGGCAGTTTTGACACCAGTCAGGAAAATCGAAAAATGTGAAAAACTATAGAGAATATATTTTGGCTCATATCGAATATTAAAAAAGCTGTCCAACGTAAATTACTTAAATGAGCCGAAAGATAATCCTGGCCAAGACCCATTTATATTTCATGTTTCAAGACTCAAGCCTTATTTTGAGAGAATGTATGAGGTCATTCACGAGGACGTGACAAACTCTGGAGATGAGGAAGTGTTGCATCAATTTTAATGCGCCCTACATTTATTCAAAATATTCTATGACATTTAATATTTATTTAAAACAGATAATTTAGATTATCATTCCTTTTTATAGTTTCATTCCTTTTTTAATATTTTATTGTATATATATCTTGTTTGCTTATTGGGGAGCGACAGAGGAGTGAGAGGAAGACTGCGGATTACGACCTGCTAAGAAGACGTGAATGAATAAACACAATAACTTTAAAAGGTAATTTAATTTTATTTACTTTTATGTATTTGCTTTGAAAATGGAAACCCGCTCGGGAAACGTGTATAACATCAAGAAGGAAGAAACCAAGGTCGACGACCCTGCAAAACTGCAACTTGATGTAACAGTATTAAATGTTAAAATGTTTTAATGGTGAAATATATTTTTACATTGTTAATTTTTTTGTTGTTGTTTTTTAATAATAAAAATGCAAATCACATTTGTTGTTATTTATTATCGTGTTTGTTTATAAAATAAATTACATTGTATGGGATGATGATAACAAAAATTACATTTTAATTTACAAATTTTACAAAATGGTCACCAAAAAGTAGAAAGTTTGGTGAAAATTCAGTGACATCATGGGGTGTGCTATTGTAGTCTTTCGCAAATTTTGCAAGTAATGAGGACCATTTTAGCCTTGTATTCTCTTGAAGGTTTGTTCTCAATTTTGTGAGAATAGTGTCATTTACCCTTTCACATATTCCATTATTTTGTGGATGATATGGCGTCGAATAGGTGTGTTGAACCTAATGCTCATTCAATAACTTCTTAAACTATTTTTATGCAAAATTCTCTCCATTGCAGTTAAAATGCATTTGATTTGTGGTACAGTTTTGATTATTTTATCTAATCATTGAATTACTGCTTGAGAAGTATTTGTAACTGTAGGGAAAGTCAAACAAATCTTGTGAGGTGATCAACTACCAATTGAATATATTTGTGCTTTGTTTCACTTGCAGCTGAACCTAGCACAATAGTGTCCATTGATACCAATTGCAGTGGTTTCATATCAGAGTTTGGGGTACCATATTCTCCAATGAATGGTTTATGACTGCATTTAGTTATTTGACCTATTTTACATGAGCGAACATATTCTTTGATGCATTTGATAGCATTCGGCCACCAATAAAATGGTGTAATCAATCTTACTGTCTTGTTAATTGAGGGATGAGAATGATTATCATACATTCCTTGAGAATTTCTTATTTAAATGATTCCGGAACAACTGCTTTTAGAACTCTATTATGTTTCACCATAATAAGATCTTGATGAATATGATAATTATTTACAAAGCTGAGACCGCATTTTGTTGGTGTATTCTAAGATTGGGGATTGATATGTGAAATAAGACTGGTGGTCTTGACAATGCATCGACATGCGTTTGTTTTGATCCTGATCTGTGAACTATTTTCATTGACTTAGTCGACAATTCAACAATCCATCTTAGAAATTTAACTTTTGGTTTCTTTATGTTGAAGAGCCGTTCTAGAGATAAATGATCCGTAATAACTTCAAAAGTGTTATTCACAAGATGAACTTCAAAGTATTCAACAGATTGAACTACAGCAAAGCATGCCAACTCAAATGTAGAATAAATCTATTGATGCGGTAGATGTTTTCTTTAATAATAGGAAATTACATGTTCTTGATTATCACTTCCAATTTGAGCTAAAATAGAACCAATTCCTAGTTTAGATGCATCTGTGTAAAGCTTACATGGCAATGAAGGATCATATGTAGTAAGAACTAGATTTTTAGATTAATAACACTTTAGTTTCTGAAATGATTTGTCAAGCTTGTACAATATTTTTCTCAGAAGTTCAATATGATCTATAAAAGTACTGCCGTGAATCAGAATATCACCTTGATATTTACAAACACCGTTCCAAATAAGATTTCCAGTAATATGCTGAATAATCCGTTGAAAAGTACTTGGAGCATTTTTCAAATTGGCATTACTAAAAATTCGCAATGCCCGTCATTTGTAATGAATGCTGTTTTCTCAACAGAGTCTGGATGTATTTCGACATGCCAATAGCCCCATGTTATATCAAGTGTTGTGAAATATTTAGCATTATGTAGGCCATCCAACATGTCTTGGATGTAAGGAAGAGGCTGCTTGTTATCAACTGTGATTGAATTTAGTTTCCGGTAGTCAATTCAATCCTCTGCGAACCATCCTTTTTGAGACCAACACCACGAGGAAAGCCAAGGTGACTGAGATTCTCTTATTAGTTCCTTTTGACACAATTCTTCGACTTGTATTTTTATTTCATTGTATTCAGCCAGTGGTCTTCTATATGGTCAACAACTGATGGGTGGATGTTCAACTGTTTGGATTTAATGTTGAACAGCAATCATTCCAATGTCAGTTTCATGCTGGCTGAACAATGCTTGGTTTTATTCCAATAATTGGTCGAGTTCTTTTTGTTGGTCAGATGGGAGATGTATTGGGAGAGAAAATAAGGAAAAACATTATTTTCCTTCAAAATAGACAACTCTATCTTTTGTGTCAATTATTAATCCAATTTTTCCTGCTATGTCAAATCCAATAAGCAATGGATAGCTAAAGTTTTTTACTACCTGAAGTTTACACTTGATTAGTTTAGAATGGATTTTCAAAGTTACTTCTACTGAACCTAAATAATAAGTATAACTGTTCACCTGTTTAATTTTAATTATATCATTTCTATTCAATTTTAAATTAAGTTGTTTTGAAAGTAACAACCTGATTAATGAAATAGCAGAGCCAGTATCAATAAAAGATAAAATGAGAATATAATTAAGTGAAACTTCAACATTAACAAATTTATATGGATTGGTGATATTTGATATGCAAATTGAATCATAAGTTGTTTGTTCATTGGTTGATGTCTCTCCTGGTAAACTTTATAATTTGGATAAAAATACTTAGTCATTTATCCAATGATTGAGTTGCACTCCTTTTTTTTTACAAATTGGGCACCAATATGTGCAATAGTTTGAGGTTGTAGATGTAGTCATATTAAAAACTTTGTTTTTTGTTTCTCTGTTGCTTTATTTGACTTTTATTTTTTCAACCTCCATGGCTATTTGCATCCAATGTGATGGATCTTAAGGCTGGGCTGCCACAAAATGATTCTTCCATTCTAATTGTAATCCATCTGTAAGCATTTGTAATTTTTCTATATCATTGAGGCTTGTTTGATTCAATAGTCTAATTTTCTCTCTATAATAATGTTCGACTGTTTCTTTTCTAAGTCTTCTTTTAGATTTTTCCTCTATAGGGTTCTCAACTTTGTAACCGAAACGCTGGATTAATTTAGACCTTCAGTATCCCATTTTTTAATAGATGATTTGCCTAATATCTCATCAGCGAACCATTCCAAAGCATCCTTTGATAAATAGTAAATTAAACTATTGATTATTTCACTTTCATCTAGCTTGGCAGTTTCTAATACATATAGTTCAAGCCAGGATTCAGGACGAATTTCTCAACGCTATTTTTTTTTAATTTGTTTACGCCTGCCGCCATTTTTCCTTTCTTGTGTCGTAGCCTTTTGTATGGTATCCATCGGCTGTGCCAAAATTTAATGTAAAGTTTTTGTGTTAAATGTTAAAATGTTGTAATGCTAAAATATATTTTTAGATTGTTAATTTATTTGTTTTTGTTTTATGATAATGAAAATGCAAATTACATTTGTTGTTTTATTTTATTTTTCTTAATTTACAGGTGTTACAATCGAGCACAGCTCGCGAGTCACCTTGTCCTGGCTATTTACACATGGCGAGTTGGTGGAGTAGAGGTGGTCCCCCTAGACCTTGCAGGAAGGCAGCTGTTGGACAATGAACTCTTGGCTAAGCGTCAGGGCCGGGTCGACGGAATCGGGGATTGATATCTCCTTTATTTTGTAGAATATCTTGTATGATTAGATTATTTGAATTTTGCATTTGAAGGTATAATTTCTTGACGGAAGTTTGGTACATATCTTCTTGATCGGGTTGGTTCAAGTCCTCCTTCAGTATCTTGTTTGATAGGTTGAATGGGGCTCCTGTTGTTAAATATCCATTATAGTGATGACAAGAAGTTGTGCTCAGTAACCAGAACGCGATTTACTAAGACAGTAAATATTTTGGATTCCGAAAAGAGTAAAACTGATGCTGATCTAGGTGTGATCAAGGACAAATTTAGCAAATTAAAAGACATCGATTTCAAATTGAAGGAACTTGACCAGAAGATGTTGGATCATATGATGGTGGCTGATGCAGAAGAAGACACTTTAAATTGTGAAATTGAGGAAGCAGAACATTATTCGGATACCTTCATCACCCTGAAAAGAAAGGTAAGAGAATTAATTGATTCTGATAACAAAAGTGATGTTAAATCCCTGGGAAGCTCAAATAGGTCATTAATGGCCAAAGGTTATAAACTTCCTAAGATGGAAATAAGAAAATTTGATGGAGAACTAAATAATTGGCTTCCATTTTGGGCACAATTTGAAAATATTATGAGGATACGGAGCTGCATGATGCAGACAAGTTTCATTATCTGGTGCAGTCTATGCAATCAAACACTAGAGCCAGAGAGCTCATAGAAAGCTATCCCTAAACAGCAGAAAACTATGCCAAAGCGGTCCAAGCCTTGAAACAAAGGTATGGACAGAGAGATTTGCTTGTTGATATATGTAAGGGAACTGCTTAAATTAATGATGGAAAATGTCAAGACTCCACCAGATGAAAGGCGGTCAGTGGCTAAACTATACGACAAACTTGAAACACAACTAAGATCTCTGGAATCTTTGGGTGTTGACACCAAGGAAAACACAGCATGGCTTTTCGCAATGATAGAGTCTTGTTTGCCAGAAGATGTGCTGGTTGCTTGACAGAGATCATCGCTGGATAAATGCCTCAAAAAAAACTCTGATTCTAACTCCAGCTCTCGCCTTAACAATCTATTGGACTTTCTTAGAAGAGAAGTGGGAGGGGAAGAAAGAAGACTTCTAGCCAGGAGAAGGTTTGAAGGATCTTCCCCAAAATAGAAACTTAGAAATAAGTTTAAGCAGAATTCAAATATACCTACCGCTGCAGGTTTATTTTCTGCCAAGATGGGATGTTTGTTCTGGGAAAATAATCACCAAAGTAAAGACTGCATCACTGCTCAATCTAAAAGAGCAAAGATTTATGAAAAGAGGTGTTGTCTGAAACGCCTTAAACCTGGACATCTTGCAAAGCCTTGCAAGAGGACAGTTCAATGTAATATTTGTGCCAAAGGACACTAGGTTCTTCTTCGTCCTGACTTGCCCTGCAACCGAAAGGAAAAGACGCATGTCTCTGAAATAGTGCAGAGTGCTTTAGCCAATCAGCAGTGTACAAGAGATGTAACCTTAATGACCTTGATGGTTAATATTATGGGAAATAATGGCTATAAAAGAGTGCGAGTACTCTTGGGCCCTTGTTCTCAGAAGTCCTATATTTTGGAATCCACTGCACTAGAAGTAAAATTGAAGCCCGTCGGCAATGTTAATATTGCTCATTCATTGTTTGGTGGTACACAAACAGAAACAAAATGTCATAAGGTATATATGGTCGCATTATGCAGCAACCAATCCGAATTGGACACTCTGAGAGAATTTGAATTCTTGGGTCAAAACATTATTTGTGGAGAGATTCCAAGGACGCCTAATGGAGCATGGTTAAATGAACTAAAAGGATTTGGAATTTGGCTGTCTGATCTTGGAAGAGATAGCCCCAAGATAGAACTTTTGATCGGCAGTGATTTTTATGGAAGCCTTTTGTCGGGACATGTGAGGCAGCTGGAAAATGGACTAACAGCCATAGAAACATATCTTGGATGGACAATTTGTGGCCCTTCACCGAAGAAAGATGAGCAGACTGATTACTCATCACTGGTGGTCATCGGCATGCACAGTAGAAATATGTCTGTTGATGATTTGTGGGATTTAGAAACTATTGGCATAAAAGATTCCATGGAAAATCTCACCAAGCTAGAAGAAGATAAGATAGTACACCAGCACTTCTTAAATTCTGTTCATCAGCTGGAAGATAGACGCTTTTGTGTAGGATTACCTTGGATGGGGAACCAAAAAGGAATTCCATCCAATTGTCATATTGCAAAGAGAAGACTTTTCAACACAACCCGTACATTGAGAGTTAAATGTATCTTCAGCGAATATGATAGGGTGTTCCAAGAATGGGTAACTGAAGGTGTTATTGAAGAGGTGTCTCCAGAAGATTTGAACAGGAAGTGTCATTATCTCCATCATTACCCAGTGGTTAAAGACAATGGCAACACCATCAAAATAAGACCTGTGTTTGACGCATCATGTAAAGACAAGGGGAATCTTTCATTGAACGATTGCTTAGCAAGTGGCCCAAATGTTTTTGAACAGATCCCAGCTATCCTACTGAAGTTTAGAGAAAAGGCCATTGGAGTTATTGCTAAAATTAGAAAAGCCTTTTTGCAATTTGAAGTGAAAGAAGAAGATAGAGACCATCTTAGATTCTTATGGTGGAAAAATAATCATGAGATTCAGGTTTTCCGTCACAAGCGAGTTGTCTTTGGTGCGACCTGTAGCCCATATTTGCTTGGAGCAGTCATCCTGAATCATCTCAAAGGAGTCTCATCTGAATTTGGAGCTCTTCCTCAGAAGTTGATGGAATGTTTGTATATTGATAATTGTGTCACTTTAGTGGGTACCGAGGCAGAATTAGTTGATCTGGTAGAGAAATCTACTGAGATATTTGCAAAAGCCAAGATGGATCTCAGAATGTGGTAATTCGGACCTATACACCGAGTCAAGGAAGTCTATTCTAGATTACCTCCTAGTGTTGATATAGAAAGGAGTGAAGAGGCTTCAGTTCTGGATATGAAATGGAATATTTTAGAAGATACTCTTAAAGTGACCCCTAAGTTCGGAGTTATAATAAACTCACTTCTCAAGAGAGACCTCTTGTCTCATACCCAACAGATCTTTGACCCAATTGAATTCTTAGCTCCTGTTTTATTACCTGCTTAACTACTTATTCAACAAGTTTGTACTGTCAAAACTGATTGGGATGAACCTTTGCCATCAACCATTCAAGAAATTGTATGAAGTGGTACAGTGAGTTGGACACTCTTGCCGACATAAAAATTCCACGTAGAGTGGGCCATGGGATTAGAGCCCATTGGTCCATTCACATATTTTGTGATGCAAGCAAAGTGCATATGCAGCAGCAGCTTTTCTACGTTGTCCTGAGAACAAAGGATTGTCAGTACAACTTTTGATGGCCAAATCCCGGCTAGATCCACTTAAGAAAACTACTATCCCTAGGATGGAACTTCTTGCTTGTATGTTGGGAGTTAGACTCAGCAGGTACATAACTGAGTCTTTGAATTTGGCTGCGAACCCGGTGTGTTACTGGACAGACTCTACTACAGCACTTTCATGGATCAAGACGAACAGGCAGTGGGGCACCTTTGTAAACAACAGAGTCAAAGAGATATGCAACACTTCAGGTCCGAACAAATAGTTTTATGTACCAGGGAGTCTCAACGCTGCAAACCTTCCTTCAAGAGGTTGTAGTGTACTACAGCTTAAACGCACCAGATGGTGGGAGGGACCTGAATGGCTCAAGCAGCCTCAAGATCACTGGCCAAAGCAATTATTCCACTCAGACAGAACTTCGGTCAATTTAGAAATAGATAGACAAGTATTGGTGACTACTCATGCCAGAACTGAAGTAATGCCATAGTTTGAAAGATTTTCAAATTTTACAAAGATTGTCAGAATAAATGCGTGGATCCGGAGGTTCATACGAAATACACAAAAATTGTCCCCATCAGGTATGCATAGTCTACAGCTTTCAGAATTAGAAGATGCTGAAAAGGGAATTTGGAAAACTGTGCCACAGCAAGTTTTTTCTAGCCGATGAGAATTGATCAACGGGTTGATGATAATCAGAGATGATTTTGGATTGATCCGTATAAAATCCAAGCTTATTGAAAGGGATGACGAATATTCATTTTGTTACCCACTTTTGCTTCCAACAAAACATCATGTTGTCACATGCCTGATAAGAGAATTCCATCTGAGACATTGTCATGCACAGGAGTTCAGATCCTTTCTGCAAAACTCAAAGAAAATTATTGTAACTTAAATTCCTGGCGCAGCATACGAAGTGTCGTCTCTCAGTGTGCCAAGTGTAGAAAATTTCATCAAAACCTGTGAAAACTACTCCAATACACTTACCCCTTGATAGAGTGAGAGATGCCACAGCCTTTGAAATTCTGGGAGTAGACCTTGCTGGTCCACTTTACCTCAAGAACAAGACCAAGGCATGGATTGTTCTATTTTCCTGTGCCGTCTTCAGAGCTATACACCTGGAATTTGTAACCTCATTAAGTACTGAAGCTTTCATACAAGCTCTGAGAAGATTTATAGCCCGGAGAGGGCGACCAACAGTACTTTATTCTGATAATGGTACTAATTTTGTGGGCGCTAACAAGGCTCTCAAGGCTTTAAACTGGAAGAAGATAGTGTTAGACCAAAATCTTCACAAGATAAGTTGGAAGTAAATACCTCCTACTGCTGCATGGTGGGGAGGTTGGTGGGAGAGTCTTATTCGTTCCATCAAGGATCTCCTTGTTCGAATTTTGGGTCATTCTTCAGTGTACTATGAAGAGATGTCGACTATTCTATAGGATGTAGAAGCTACAATCAACAGTCGTCCGCTGACATACATTCATGAGGACTTTGACAGTTTGATTCCTTCATCACCCTCCATGTTTCTACATGATTCAAAATACGTGGGAGTTCCAGATCTTGATAAGTTGGACTCAAAGAAATTTCAAGATAGATATCTTCATTGCCAAAGGCTGCGAGAAGCTCTCAGAAGTCGCTTTCGGAGTGAATATCTGGGCCAGCTTGTCCAGAAGGCCAATGAGAGGACTCCGAAACTGAGTGTGGGTGATGTGGTTATAGTGAAGGTGGAAGACAAGAGGAGACTTCACAGGACTATGGCAAGAAAAGTGGAACTGTTTCCAGGAATAGATGGACATTCTCGGGTTGCTAAAGTTCGCACAAAACTGGGAACCCTTATACGCCCTGTGCAGAAGATCTACCCCCTGAAATTTAAAGTGGGGATCCAATTCTTCGATCCAAAGGAGATACTACAATTGAAGAAGAGCATAGTGAGGCTAAGCGAACTCGATGTGGACGCGTGGTCATGCCACCACAGAGACTTAATTTATAATGCTTAACTCCTTTTATGCATAACATATATATCACTTATCTTAATTGTATGATTTGCTTCCCCAAATCATAGGTGATAGTATGTTAAATATCCATTTGAGTGGGCGAGCGGCTCGAAAACACGATCCTATCGAGCAACACATGGTGGCGGCGAGCGTGGTGTGCGCCTGCGCAGGATCGAGTATAGAACAGTTGCTTGCAAACAAAGAAAAATGGCGGTTGCCAATGTTTACGTTTTGGTTTCATTTTCTTTTGTTTTTTAGTTTATATATATGTGGTAACCGAGGGTCAAACCTGTAGTAACCGAGAGGGACAGTCAGGGCGTGGAGAGTTTTCCAGTACCTCTTTGCACCTTGTAGGACCTTTAACAGTTCTCACAGAGTACAGGCAGTCGTGGTCGAGGCAGAGTGGAAAGCTTGGGAATGTCCACACACAAAAAAAAACGAAGAGACACAGTCGTAGTAGGAAAGTTCCATGAACAGATAAAAGTCGAGCTATAAGAGCAAGATGGAAAGATAGAAGAGTTCTTACTGACTACATGGTGAATGAGGTGGACCTTGGAGACAACCGACGACGGCTGGCGCCGACGGTGAAGTGACTGACAATGACAATGAAAACAAGTTTTATTGACTATTTAGTCAACAATTACACAGTCAGCAGGAAATATTTACAAAATTCTGGACCGTCAGGAGCCCATAGCCAGCTTGAGCTTTGATATTCCGCCTTGAATCAGGGGATGGTGATCGCGAGCATGCTCGGCGACAGTGTCGAGAAACTCGGCGAGAATGGCTCTGTGTCTGGGTCTAGGTGAGAGAATCTCGAGGAGATACTCCCTATTCTCGCGCCATACGATCGCAAATGCGATGTTGTCTAGGTCTATCCCTTTCTTAATTAAGGGCCTTAAGGCATGTTGATAGTTCAGCTCTTCGAGTAGGTCACGGTGAAGTGACTGTCTGTTGCTAAGCCGGGGGAGGCTTTTTATATAACTCCTCCGACAAAAGAAATATTGCATTACAGTACATGTGAGAGGGCGCGGATCGTCTGTCGAAACTGGAGCCGTTCTGACGGCTTCCAATCTATCTTTAGAAGTTGTTTTGTGATTTACATCTATCTCGAATTTAGACGTGTTTGACTTCTCAATCTTGCTTTAACTCAGCTCTTAATCTATTACATAGTTTTATTTATTCATGGGGGGGTCGGTGGAAGGCTGGTTAAACCGTTTGGTTTTCGACCACTAGGACCCGGGTTCGATACCCGCATTGGACACTTTTTCTGTTTAGAAAAAAAATGCTCCAATGGCCCCCGATTCTTGCAAAAGTCCAACCCCACCAGCGAGTGCAAGTAACCAAACGGGGCTCTGGCATTTGTAAGTGCAAAGTCGAACTGCTTTTCACATGTGTAGACATGTGGTGCGCTTACAGTAAAAACAGTCGCTAACCACCCACCATGATTATCATGGCCTGTACCACGTGTACTAGGGATAAGCAAAAAAAAAAAATTCATCCTCAGTTTGTACAAAGTACATTACATATGGAGATGCAATGACACATGTAAATCATGCATATGATCATTTATAGATGTGTTTCTATATACAACATGACAATCTTGTTATAAGTATTATACAATATGGGGTTGTTGGTTTAAATTACCATAGATGGGCCCCGGAAGTGAAAGGGTTTATCCCGGTTTAAGCGGGTAAAGCCTCTCTAACACAGGTAAGTAATTAAAATTTCTTTTAATTAATTTAAACTGTGAGGGTAAAAAGGGCTATAACAAGATGATTTGTTTGGATATATAAAAGTGAAATAAAAATGACATTTTTGTTTGATTTTTAAAAATGATGATTAAAATAAAATGATGACATAAAAATTCACATTCTAAGAGAATATTGGCGGGCGCTGGAAAGGGTTAGTAGTTGAAGAATATGCAATTGTAAGAAGTGCACATGTAAACCAAATACTTAGATCCAGGTGCAAAGCGAGGAAATAGACTTGAGCGTCTTCCTAGGCAATGTTTCACTTGCGATCCTATATAAGGGTTACAGTTTTTTGTTACAATTTTAGGGTTATTGGGTTTAAAAGTTGTTGAAGAAAAGAATTAATATGTGATTGAAAGGGGTGGTAGAGCCATGCGATAAGTAGAATTGTTGTAGCGACAGTAGGTGGTCTGACTTGACTTGAAATCAAAGGTTGATTGTGGTCCGCTAGAGCTGAAAAAAAATGGAGGTTGAAAAAAGTGAACGCTTTGTGCATGCGTTGGTGATGTGCTCTGCGGATGATTGAAATAAACTCTTGAAGCGTGTTCAGGCCAGAAGTTGAGATTTGTAAATCTGGGGAACGGTGTTCTAAGAGTTTGTTGAAATACGAAATCAAAAAGAAAAATTGTCAAGCAGTACTGTCGTTTCTCTACGATGGTTTGAAGTAATGGCTGAAATAGATAATGTTGAAAAAGTATAGGGAATTGGTTAAAGAACGTGATTGTTGTAAGCGATCGTTGCATGCCCGATAGTTGATGATAAACATTGTTAAGTAAAGGTATTTAAACAAATATAAAATATAGTGAATAAAAAGATAGAAATATGATTGCGGATAAAAAAAGTGTAAATGGATAAGATCAAACATGTAATATATAAAAAATATAATAATGAATTGAAAATGATTTCTGAATCAATTAAATGTTTTTCCATACTAAAATAATATCATGAAAAATAATAGTATATTTGATTAAAGTTTTTTTTTTTAACATAATGTTGGAATAAAAATTTGATTATATAATTGAAAAGTAAAAAAAAATAAAAATAATTATTCAAGATTTTATACAAAAATTATAATATAATTAAAGGTTAAGTAGTGAAAAATTGAACAAAAATTGTCTCTTTTGTAAAAAAGTTACAACTGTGGTGTGTAACTAGATCATTTCCCTTTGGTGAACATCGGTGTTTCTATGACTCTCTGAAACTGGGAATACGTGAACTGACATGTTCATGGTGATATGTAGAGAATGATTTCTCTTTTGCGTCATAAAGTCTATATAAGACTTAACCAAGTTGTTTTAATTAGTGATATCAATAAACATGTAAAATGTTCAATGTATGTTTTGTGTGTTGTGTTTAAAGCGTTGGTGAGATGTGTAAGAAAACCTAAATGGTTAGTATGAAACATGTGTTTAAAATGGCGATCATGAAGGGGTGAGATGTAACTGAAATAGATTCGACTTTGGGGAGTGACGCCTATTACTGGGGTCACTCCTCCTGTTTTTCACGGGAATTGCCGGGTTCTATTTCTGGGATGGTCACACATGGGGAATGGTTTGCTATGTTTGAGATTTACTCGAAACTGATTTTCTTCTTTGTTGAGGTTGTCAATATTAAATGAAAATAATAATCTAATTAAAATAATTATATCTGAAAATAGACGATCTTAAGGTTTAAAAATATTTAAATGTTCAAAAAAACTCAAATTATGTTTAAAAAGTTGAAGTTGTAAAGTTTTTTTTTTTTAAATCCACATATGATGACAGATAAAAAATACTCGAATAATAATAATATAAATGATTGATTTGATAGTTGAATATTCTAAGATATAATGACTAATGATAATAATTAAAATTTATATAATAATGGTGGCTTGGATGGTTTATAATGGCTGAGTGTGCTGGGTATAGAAAAACAAAGACATATACCATACAAATATAAAATAAATGATAACTTGATTGACTTTTAAAAATGGATGGCATTGACGAAGATGGTTGTATAAAATAACAATAAAGGGTTAACATTATATAAAAGATGGCGTTCTAGTTTAGAAAAAATATTCCACACTGGGCATGAAAATAATGTAAAAGTTGTAAAACACACAATGATAATTAAAGATATTAAGTTTTATGATATTTCAATATTAAAATTCAAATTAATAAGTAAATTGGGGAATGATTGGTAAGTCAATTAGTTATAGGTGCTGTAATCTCTCCATCCTGCGAGTTGGACCACGTGTTTCAGGTACAGGAGTACTGGGATTATCGGTGGTGGTAAACTGAAACTGGAGATGTCAACATGGCTGCCGTGATTGTTTTTCTTCCCTCGGCCGTCCCGAGTTGGGTTGTGTTTTCTGATTTGGCGCTTACACAAAGTAACAGGACGTTTTAGGTTATTTAATTGGTTATTTGTATTTTAATTTTTATAAAAAACCTCGGAGTTTCAAAACTTTTGCAGTTTGTGAAAAAAAAGGTTAAGGGACAAATGATTAGAGGTTCTAAATACATGGGAACTGGGGTCATCTCAGTTATACTAAAAAGGTCGTAACTTAAATGCTGAAATGGTTCTATTTGAAAGATATAGTTTTCTTGTCTATTTGAAAATACCGGGATTCAAATGCAAAAAGGGCTGTGAGCTTGTAGGCGGTATAATTCGGAATAGTTGCGTCTCGAAGATATCTGTAGTCAAATGATTGAATTCACTGAGATATACATCTTGAGGCAATCGCTGTGGGTTTTGAACAAATCGGGGTTGTGGAGGTGTTATGTACAGAACATTCTCTGTGTAATATTTTAATTTATTGACATGTATGGTGTCACTGTCTCTATTGAGAGGTTGATTGGGGCGATCTATTCGAACGACATTGGGTGAGATTATTTCAATTATTGTGTATGGTCCAGTAAAATATGGTGCTAATTTACCTGTGTCGGGATGTCTGTAATTTTTGACCAAAACAAGATCATTCACTTCGAAATGTGGTGTTATGTGCTGCTTAACAAATGTTTCTTTATCTTTTTTATGCTTATTTTGAGTACCAGAGCTTGCTATCTCTCGAGCTATATTTATTTCTGGGTATGGGTTAAGATGAGTTCTTAGATCTGGGGGGATAACATTGAACATTAAGTAGGTAGGTGGAAACTTTGTGACAGAATGGGGTGTGTTATTGTACGTCTGAGTGACGCATTTAACTAGTTGAGTCCAGGAAGCTTTCGGATTTTGTAGATAAGCTAGTCTGAGCTTGCCTGTAATGGTCGCATTTAAGCGTTCTATTAAACCGTTTGCTTGTGGGTTATTGCTGGTGGTGAGTAGGGGTTGTATACCATGTGTTATTAGAAATTTACGGAATTTTTCTGAGGTAAGAGCGAGCGCTCTGTCAGATAACAGACGTTTTAGAGATCCTTGCTGTAGTACAGTTTTGAGGGTTTGAATGTACGTTAGGGTACTGGTTTACTGGTTAAACTCCCTTGTCAGTTTTATGTTCTATTTGAAAGATATAGTTTTCTTGGTGTTCGTAAGTGTTGTGTTTCGACGTTGTTTTGGACTTAGTAAAAAATGTTATTCAATGATGTCAGGTTTAGATGTGAGAAAGGCATGAAGGCGTCTTTGTGGCCTGTTAAGTGAGAAAAAATGTTGTGATGCGCTGTGTGACACTAGTGAGTGAATTGAATGGAAAGGTGTCACGTGAAGTCTTTGTTTTTGGTACAGAATCTAACTTGTTTCCATGAATAACAAATTCACTAGTCATGGGTGGTGGTTGTACGAAACACATCGAGATATTTTGGCTGTTAGTGGATGTGGCACGTTTAGTGGCGACGATTTGGAGCTTGTGTGGCTCGAGGTTTTTTTGTTGCTAAGTCGCGCGCTAATAGATGGTGGCCAATTGGAGAAAGTGTGTTTGTTGAGAGAGATGTGTGATTAAAAATTATGCATGTAAACGAAAAAGACGAGGGAGTGAAACTTTGTTGGATTTTTAACTTGTTTTGGGGAAGGACAGTTACCCTTCTAGTTGTGATTTTGAAAATATTGTATCTTTCGATTTTTGCAATTTAAAAAAAAATGCGTTTCATCTATGTTTATTAAAATTTGAATATATCGTTGATTATGGTAGTGGGAATATTATCCTTGTAAAAGGGCAATGGCATGATAGTGACTTATAATTTGAATGGGGCGTGTACATAAATAGTGAACATAACAATGATTTTCGCAAAGTTTGGAGTATTTGATTAAGAAATTGGTGTTTTGCTAAAAAATAAGATATTAAGAAAAACACACAAATAAGTTTAGAAAATATGATTTAAGTAATTAAAATATTTTAACACAATGCAATAACGCGCCATCTATACATATAAAATAAAATGATTTAAAAGCGAGAATGTTTCTTTTATACATAAAACGAACTTCTACTGTCCTTACTGCGATGAAAAATATATTGGGAGGGCTTGGCTCATCAGTGGTGAACCCTCCCAGCGGTTTCGCCAATTTAATCCACCAGACCGCTTCTCAGAGCTCTAATACTGTATTGGATCATTCTGCTTTTATATGCTACACTGAAGGATGGAATCTTAGAAATGGTTTTCAAGTAAACTATGGACATAAGCTTATAGGACAGTAGAATTACATTCAAATATTTGCTTCGAGCAATGCTCTTCAGCAAACTATAAAGACAAGGCCAGTTAGGAATAAATTAACACAAAGCAATAACGCGCCATTATTGCTCTTGTCGGAAGAGTGAAGACATAATCGGGAGTTTTTCTTCGTCCAGTACAGCGACTTTTTCCATTAGAAATAAAACAAATTTAGATTAGCCTCTACTATAGCCAAGAAATTATAGTATTATAATTTAATTTATATCAATTAAATTGGTGGGAGGAATGTTAGTGAAAGGTAATTTGCGCTGGGCCTCACGTGGTCTGCGAGAGGCAAGGCACGCCCACGCGAGAAGAAAAGAAAACAGTTTGAACGGCCTTTCAATCAACACCACCGCCGACGGACGGCGGTGACGCCAAGGTCGGCGCGCATGCGCGGCGGCGGTGGTCACGTGGGAGGCACGGGCGGCGGTACGTTCGAAAATTGACGGCCATCACGGCGGACGTCTTTTCCCATCCATCCGTTTGAATCAAACATTTCTCAACTTCTTTTTTACTAAATATTTAATTTGTATCATTATATTAATATCTATATTTATCCTTAATTGGTACACTATGATGTAGGTTCGTTTTGGATTAAAATGGTCTCAAGCAAAGGTGATAATATATTTAAAGAGGATCAACTTTATATTGGGGTGGTTCGTTTGATTTTGAAAAAATGATTCAATTATTCATCCGTGGTATTTTAATTTATTAAGGATAAATATAGATATTAATATAATGTTACAAATTAAATATTTAGTAAAAAAGAAGTTGAAAAATGTTTGATTCAAACGGATGGATGGGAAAAGACGTCCGCCGTGATGGCCGTCAGTTTTCGAACGTACCGCCGCCCGTGCTTCCCTCGTGACCGCCGCCGCCGCGCATGCGCGCCGACCTTGGCGTCACCGCCGTCCGTCGGCGGTGGTGTTGGTTGAAAGGCCGTTCAAACTGTTTTCTTTTCTTCACGCGCGGGCGTGCCTTGCCTCTCGCAGACCACGTGAGGCCCAGCGCAAATTACCTTTCACTAACATTCCTCCCACCAATTTAATTGATATAAATTAAATTCTAATACTATATTTTCTTGGCTATAGGAGAGGCTAATCTAAATTTGTTTTATTTCTAATGGAAAAAGTCGCTGTACTGGACAAAGAAAAACTCCCGATGATGTCTTTACTCTTGCGACTCGAACTTGTCCATCGGCCCCAGGTAGCACCTCCTCCACTTTTCCTAATGGCCATGAAATCCTTCTCTTTTGATCGTTTCCTATAGATTATCGAGTTCTAGAAATAGCTAGAGCTGCAACGTAGGCTTCGTATTGAATATTACTCTCGCGTCTAGAACATGCATCTTGCGTCTGGGACATGCATCTTGCGTCTGGGACATGCATCTTGCGTCTGGGACATGCATCTTGTGTCTGGGACATGCATCTTGCGTCTGGGACATGCATCTTGCGTCTGGGACATGCATCTTGCGTCTGGGACATGCATCTTGGGTCTGGGACATGCATCTTGCGTCTGGGACATGCATCTTGCTGGCTTGAGGTGGTACTCCAGTGGTATATACAGCTGGCTTGAGGTGGTACATACAGCTGGCTTGAGGTGGTACATACAGCTGGCTTGAGTTCTCCTTTATAGGAGTTGATCTTATTTCGACTTTCTTGTCAAGAGTGATGGCCTCCATTCGAAGGCATCACCATTGGATAAGAGTGTGCTTCTACTTTCTCCACGGGGACGAAACGGCACTTTACCCACAAATTTGCATGCAATGACTGAACTCCAGCATGGCACATTGGATAAGAGTGTGCATCTACTTTCTCCACGGGGACGAAACGGCACTTTACCCACAAATTTGCATGCAATGACTGAACTCCAGCATGGCACATTGGAT
This sequence comes from Cordylochernes scorpioides, assembly GCA_030710605.1. Taxonomy (NCBI): domain Eukaryota; kingdom Metazoa; phylum Arthropoda; class Arachnida; order Pseudoscorpiones; family Chernetidae; genus Cordylochernes; species Cordylochernes scorpioides. Next base: position 157,083,032 of record CP092864.1, read on the forward strand.
AAGAGTGTGCATCTACTTTCTCCACGGGGACGAAACGGCACTTTACCCACAAATTTGCATGCAATGACTGAACTCCAGCATGGCACATTGGATAAGAGTGTGCATCTACTTTCTCCACGGGGACGAAACGGCACTTTACCCACAAATTTGCATGCAATGACTGAACTCCAGCATGGCACATTGGATAAGAGTGTGCATCTACTTTCTCCACGGGGACGAAACGGCACTTTACCCACAAGAGTCCACTTTCATCTTCATGAACACGCAGGTTCTTGAATTTCTTATCCTTGACTCCCTCGAACGAGCACTGTTGAACCAATCTGATCACCTTTTCTTCAGCTAATGTCATTTCCTCCATCGTAATAGGGCCTTTTGTAATTTTGTTTGAACGTTTTCTCTGCAGCCAATCCAGAAATCTTCTCCAGTGTGCAACCATCCGAAGAATTTTGTGATAATTGGAGAACTGAGTGATCTTCGCCAACATATCTCTTTTTTCTATGTTGCAGTGTGTGACGACTGCCTTTCTCAGTTCACTATTGACTTCTTCGATTGACTCCTTTTCTACAGACTGTGTCCAAAATTGTTCTTCTTTCTTAAGCCAAACTGGTCCCTCCCACCATCTAGTAGTAATCAATTGTGAGATTGAAGCTCCACGTGAGGGGATGTCTGCAGGATTTTCTTTACCAGGAACGTGCCTCCAATCAGTTATGCTTGAATTTTGTCGAATCTTCTTTACTCTTCCTGCGACAAACACTGACCAGTTCATATCACGTTTAATCCATGCTAAAACAGTAGTAGAGTCCGTCCACAATGTAATTGGTATATCTTCGAACTCCATCATAGATTTTATGTGGACAGCCAATCTAGATCCAATTTCACATGCAACCAATTCTAGCCTTGGTATAGTGGTATTCTTCATAGGAGCTACTCTCGAACGAGCCATGAGTAATTGAACTTGAACACTCCCAGGAAATCCACTTCGTAAATAGGCACAAGCTGCAAACGCCGCGTTGCTACTGTCCATAAAAACATGCAATGTCCATGTTCTTCTATCTTGAGATTGAACAACACAGCGAGGAATTTTCAATTTGTCCACCTCAGTTAACTGACTCAACCATGCATTGAATCTTCGACTGATGTCTTCCGATAAGTCTGTATCCCATCCAGCTTTTTAAATCAAACATTTTTCTTGAAGTAACATCTTAGGAATGATTGTGAAAGGACAAGTGAATCCAATCGGGTCGAACAATGAATGAGCTGCCGATAATATCTTCCTTCTTGTCACTTTTCCCGGTTCCATTTTCTTCGCAAAACTCCTAAGATCACAAGCTTTCTTGAGTTTGTACATCTTAAATCCTGTTGGTCAGGCTCGCCACAATGTTCGGTACACTTTTTGATTGGTACACTATGATGTAGGTTCGTTTTGGATTAAAATGGTCTCAAGCAAAGGTGATAATATATTTAAAGAGGATCAACTTTATATTAGGGTGGTTCGTTTGATTTTGAAAAAATGATTCAATTATTCATCCGTGGTATTTTAATTTATTAAGGATAAATATAGATATTAATATAATGTTACAAATTAAATATTTAGTAAAAAAGAAGTTGAAAAATGTTTGATTCGAAAGGATGGATGGGAAAAGACGTCCGCCGTGATGGCCGTCAGTTTTCGAACGTACCGCCGCCCGTGCTTCCAACGTGACCACCACCGCCGCGCATGCGCGCCGACCTTGGCGTCACCGCCGTCCGTCGGCGGTGGTGTTGGTTGAAAGGCCGTTCAAACTGTTTTCTTTTCTTCTCGCGCGGGCGTGCCTTGCCTCCCGCAGACAACGTGAGGCCCAGCGCAAATTACCTTTCACTAACAGATGTGTTTCTATATACAACATGACAATCTTGTTATAGGTATTATACAATATGGGGTTGTTGGTTCAAATTACCATATATATTTATAAAGGTAAATAAATAATATTATCTTTAATATATTTCAAATTCAATTAAAATTAAAATTAATAAATAAAGGCTTTTAGTAAATTCAATTTATTTTTGTTATTAATTAACACCTATACTTGTCCGAAGGCAGATTCTCATGAATGCGTTTATCCTATTTTTGTCTGTGGTTGTAATATATTTGCACCAAACTGGGAGTGCGTATGTTAATATCAGTAGGATACAACTTCTGTATAGAGTAAACTTTTGTTTTGCAGACAATTTGCTTCTATAGTTGAACAGACTTGATAATGTTATTTTGGCGATTTTTGTTTTTTTATGATAATTTTGACATGCATGTTGAATTTCAACTTGGAGTCTAAAAAAAAAGGTAACTACGAGATATTTAACGCTGGCAGTCCAGTTAATAGGGCTCTGGTTTACCTTTAGGATGGATTGTGGCTTGAATTTTTTATTGTCTAGTGGAGGAAAAATTATTGGGTTGATGTCTAATTTCCAATCATTGCACCATTTGGTTATACTGTTTATGTAATTTTGGAGTTGTGTAGTTATTATTTCTATTGATTTGTTGTTATTTATTATCGTTTGTTCATAAAATAAATTACATTGTATGTGATGACGATAACAAAAATGACTTTTTAAATTAATATACAACAACAAACAACAACAATAGCCTTTATTGAGCACACGTGCCATACAGGATTCTCCCTGTAGAACAGAATAAATAAATAACAAATTAGCATCGTAGTTATATACAAATATTGGGTATTGACCTCGACCAATTATCGAGTTGGATTCGGTGTCTGTGCTAAATATTTTGATTGCGCTGATTTCCAGTATTTATAAAAAGCGAATGCAAAGGGTCTGGATTTTACGACTTTTGCCATTAAAACATAAGGCGAATTGCTATTATAACCGGTCTCTTGACGAAGAATTTCTCTTTCTTCTTCCATTGCCGTACAGTAGAACATGTAGTGTGGAAAATCGAGACTAAATTCACCGTTGCATAAGGTGCATTTTATGGTCTTAGTTTTCAATAGTGAAACATGATTAATTCTCTGTACTAGAAAAAGGCTTCTTACTTGTATAATGATTCTCTTTAAGGTTAGGGGGATATTGTCATTCAGATAACATTCCATTGTAGGTGATGAATGAAAGTATTTATAGTGAGAATAGAGTATTGATTTTCTTATTCTTACATAATCCAGCTGCAAGGACTGATCGGTTGCCGTTCTAATAATTAGGGGGATGTATCTTTGTAGAATATTGAAGTCTGTACATCCAACAAGCCATGAGAAGCCGGTGTTATTAAGTAGCTCTGTTATACTTTTTACCAGTCCGATATTCTGTTTTGAAGAAATTGAAATGTCCCACAAATGTGCCAAACAAATTGAAGGTAGCCTGCTGCCGTCCATTTTTAGAATTCTAGTCCAGAATTTTAAAGTTAGTTTTTTCACGTGATATCAAGAGAGTTTCTTTCTGTTTCGGCCCTCAAAATATAGCCCGGAGTATAGCTTGGAAGGCACAGAAAACGTCTGAGAAAGGTATCCTGGATTCTATCTAAGATTAAGGCTTGATCATGTGCCCAGATTGGAGCCGCATAGAGTAGGACTGTCAAGATCATAGAATCCAACAATCTCATACTTGCATGGAAGGATTTGAGCTTGGACTTAAAAATAATCTCCCCCACAGCACCCATCGCGGCCTTTTTAAATTAATATATAAAATTCATTTAAAAAAAAAGAAATGATTAATTTTAAAATTCAAAAACGTGACAATATCTAAAACATTTCATTAATATATACATATATTAAAAATAAAAAAGGCATCTCCTGACCACGAGCACATGTGCTTTTTAGATGGCAGAGCGCCATCTAGTTATCTTTTATTTTTTTCTATTGTTTTTTCATATACATATATATTTTTTATTTTTCCTATTTTTTTTTACTTTTTTTTTACAAAAAAAAATGTATCTTTTTCCCAGCACCTGTTGAATTATTCCCGATTTATTTGATCTTATTATCTAATCAACTTAATTCTCTAATATATCTTGTCTATTTTGAATCTAAAATATTCCTTAAAACTTTATTCAATCTGTAAATTGTTTTCCTTGAATACACTACTTTACAATTTTTTTATTTAACAAAATTTGCATACTTACGCTTTGTACATATTTAAATTTTGTTGATTTTTTCTCTTTTCATCTAATTAAATTGTATACTAATTCCTGCACATATTTCAAATATCTTTCTTTTTTTTTTCTTTCAATGTTTAGTTTACCTTTAAGGTGCAGGTATCTCTTGGGGGACATAGCGCTCTAAGTCTAAACTAAAATAAAAATAAAATAAACACCTGTCGCTCTCACACATCTTCCCTGGTCTGGGGAATCTAACTTTATTTGAACTGCTTTTACTGTAAGTGAAACACATGTCTGCACATCTGAAAACTAGTTGTTTGTTAATTTTGCGCTTACAAATATGCCAGAGCCCTGTTTGGCTACAAGTACTCGCTTGAGGGGTTGGACCTTTTCGAGAATTGGGAGTCTTTGGAGCATTTTTTTATTAGAAAAAAGTGCCCAATAGGGTATTCGATCCCAGGTCGTAGCGGTCGAAGACCAACGGTTTAGAACACCCTTCCGCCGACCACCAATATATATATACAAAATATTATTAAAACATAGTATTTTAACACACATACAATCTTGTAAAAAGATAAATATCCTCGCAAAGGAGATATAACATGTAATTGGTATGTATCCTGGTAGAAATGGCCCTAATGGGAATATTAAACAAGGGTCACTCCAAAAGTTCTCTCTTGCAATCAATATTACATAATTAAAATATAAAAATAAATTATACCAATAAAATGTACATGCATTTTTAGAACCTATGCAAGATTTCATCCGTAAAAACCAATTATCGAAACATTAACACAAGTCATTTTCGGGAATGGAATTTAGGGCATTGATAAAAGCTTGAAGTGCTTCATCATCAGTGTCAAATTTTATCCTTTTAAACAATAACTTTTGGAAATAAAAAAAGTCTCAAGGTGCTAGGATTGGTGAATATGGTGAATGAGTAACTAATTGAACATCAGAGTTTGCTAAAAAGTCTAATGTTTGAGCTAAGGTGTGCCGTCTTGCACTGTCATGGTGAAGAAGGACTCCTCTAAGTAGAGCTCTTGGTCTGCTTTTCTTCATTTTTTCAAATACTGCTGGCAGACATTGGAGTCTTTAGGAGATAAAGCTTCTTATATTAGAACAGTTTTTAATTGGTTTAATGAATTTAAATTTGGAAAAACCAACTTTGAAGATGAACCTCGTTCAGGTCGACCACCAACAGCAGTGACCCAAGAAAAAAAATTGAGCTAGTAAGATTTTAACTTAGAGAAGATCGAATAATTACGTATCAGCAGTTAGAGAAAAGTGTGGGCATTGGATCGGCAGCAATCATTACCATCATTTCTATTAACTCTCTTTCGAACTTCTAATTTCACAATATCAATGAAACCACTTTTTCTAAAAAATAAGCGACCATTTGTTTTTCAACACTTCGAGCTCTTCGAGCTTTCTAAGGAGGAAGTGATTTTGAAGAGCACTGTTTGCGGTTTTGTTTCTGGATCAAAATTGTAAATCCAAGTTTCGTCACCTGTAATAATATTAAAACAGCCTTTGATTTGTGTTAATAAAATTTTTTTCAACATGAAATTATACCATTTAACGCGACCAAGTTTTTGGTGTCAAGCTGTTAACCCATCTACTAACAATTTTCTGTATTTTAAATGATCATTAATGATGGTAATGATTGCTGCCGATCCAATGCCCACACTTTTCTCTAACTGCTGATACGTAATTATTCGATCTTCTCTAAGTTAAAATCTTACTAGCTCATTTTTTTCTTGGGTCACTGCTGTTGGTGGTCGACCTGAACGAGGTTCATCTTCAAAGTTGGTTTTTCCAAATTTAAATTCATTAAACCAATTAAAAACTGTTCTAATATAAGAAGCTTTATCTCCTAAAGCTTTAATCAATCCTTAATGGGATTCTTTAGTAGTCAAATTTCATTTATATTCATAAAAGATCATAGCGCTTAAACTTCCTCTAGTCAACTCCATTTTGTTTGTTGCAATGTTTAGAAATTACCGCTGCCTCTGTAAACAAAGATGCGTCCTCTATGAGTCATTGTTGTTACTATTTTATGGCAATGTTTATGTTATGTATAAAATGCATTAATATATCAATTGTATAATTTATTTTATAATATTTTAATTATTTAATGTTGTGTTTGAGTCAAAAGGCGATCCATCAATTAAGGTTATATAAAAGGGTGTACCTGGATCTGTAAAAAAAAAAAACATTTTTTTCTCAAAATATTTCGAGAGATTGCTCCTCTTTAAAAAATTATTGTACAGTAAACTCAATTTACAAATTCTTGTTGATCACATGAAAACAATTTGTCATTGGTCAAAAATAATTAATAATAATAATAATACTTTAAAAATTAAAATTGAAAATAATAAAATAAAAATATTATTAAAATTGAAGGCTTTTGTGAAATTAGTAATTCAAATTTTTTTATGATAATTTTTGACCCCAATTTACCTTCAAAAGGTGTACCCAACATTATTGTGAGGTTTGCGGTGATCTTAAAATTATAGGAATTTTACAGGGCTTGTAGAAACAAAACACAAGGTATCCTTGCTTTTTATGCAAGTAGGATAGCAGAGACAGAAATAATCATTATATATAAAAATGTGGTCTGGAAGAAGTATGTTTCGCTTAAGTGAACAAAACATTGAAAATGAACCGCTTGTCCATAAACTAAAAATGATTCTTCCCCCTTTAGCTATCAAATTAGGTTTAATGAAAATTTTTGTAAAGGCTCTAAAGAAAGATAGTGATGCTGCCAAATATTTAATGACTAAATTTCCAAAGATTAGTTGTTCTAAGATACGGGAAGGTATTTTCATTGGACCTCAAATTCGTAAACTATAAAATGACGAAGAGTTTATTGTAACATTGAAAGAAGATGAGAAAAATTCTTGGCCTGCATTCATCGAAGTTGTCAAACACTTTTTAGGCAATAATAAGTCCCCGAATTATGCGAGAATCGTAGAAAATATGATTTCCCAATTCCATAAACTCGGATGCTTAATTAATCTAAAATTGCATTTCATGGATTCACATTTAAACTTTTTCTCTGATAATCTCGGTGCAGAGAGCGAATAACAAGGTGAACGCTCCCACCAATATATTAAAATTAGGAGAAACGATACAATATATGGTCTTTGGAATCAACATATGTGGTGGCGAATTATTATTTGAATCTGATGCGTGATGACAAACAAGCAAAATATAATAGAATTCACAGAAAAAATCTTTAAATCCATGAATATAATTTTTATTACTTCCTAATTATTAAAGAAACTTTATAAATAATGTTTATTAAACCAAATACACAGCTTTTTGTTAAGACTTTCCAACTTATATAAAAAACATTTCTCCTGATAATTTTCAAAAAGAAATAGAAAGAAATTCGATTTTTAAATGAAAATTTATATGGATAGAGTAAGTAGTTTGATAAATATATATATATCTAAGGGCAGTTATTGGAGTAAAGTATATACACATACATATATGGATAATATTGTTTTTTCATTTGCACTATCTTTGGCGCATTTTTTATATAGTAATAAGTTTAATGTCATAAATATTCCTACAATAGATGAATATCATGGGTAAAAGGCATTATATCCATAACTTGAGAAATTGAGCTAATAGAAAAAAGAATATTGATACCGCGTTAATCAGCACAAATAGTTAACCCAGAAAATGTTTTGTTTATTTGAGGAGGAGAAAATTTTTTATCAATTTGTGTTATGATGCATTAGCGCGCCATCTGTTATCAAAATACGAAACTATTTTAGACGAGTATGATTCTTTTCAAAATAAAACAATTTCTACTGCCCTTAGTGCAATGGAAAATAAAAGACACAAATTGATGTTTGCGGAAGAGCAATTGCTCGAAGAATATCATATATTTATAATTATATGTAATTCTGCTGTCCTCAAAGCTTATGTCCATAGTTCATCTAAAATACCCATTCCAAGTGTCTAGCATCAGTATCACTAAAAAATGAAGTTCCAAAAATGCAATATAACATCGGTATGGTAGATTAAACTGGCGAAACCGCTGGGAGAGTTCACCACTGATGAGCTAGGCCCTCCCATTAATTTTTCCATTTCAGTAAGGGCAGTAGAAATTGTTTTATTTTGAAAAGAATTATACGCATCAAAATAGTTTCGTATTTTAAGATCATTTTGTGTACTAGTGTTATTTTTGACCAATGATAAATTGTTTTCATGTGATCTACAAGAATTTGTTAATTGAGTTCACCTAACAATAAATTGATAAAGAGGGAGCAATCTCTCAAAATATTTTGAGAAAAAAATGTTTTTTTTTTTTCTTTACAGATCCAGGTACGCCCTTTTATATAAACTTATATTTAATGTTGATTGCAAAATCTTTTGCAGTGACCCTTGTATTTCATTAGTCCAAACAACACTAAATGCCATATTTTGGTTGGAAGAAATATATCTTCTCTGTCCAGTTGTCCATCATTGAATTGACATCCCTATCCTTGCCATTTGAATGGACTTTATTTTAGGGATTTGAGCAGTGCAGTTAGATGTCAGTTGCTCATTGGGCCTGGGGGATATTCTGTCGACTTTGGTTAGAGCTTTGTAGGCTAGTTACTTCCGTCTTTATTGTTTCCTATTTAATCAATATGGTCTGCTGGCATTTGTGCCTCTCTCGCCACTGCAGCCACATTGCACCGTGGTAGAAGAATATTCTCCTTTCCTCACGACCTAGTTGATCTCCAATAGACAGGGATAACACAAGGTATTAATGTACAGGACAACTATTATTTAATAAACAATAACACAGGTTTCTGCAGGTGAGTTTCTTTTTTTTTTGTTAACGTAGTCTCAACCTTTCGGGTACCTCTGCCCTTCTACAGAAGAACATAAATGAACGAATAAAACGTCGCATGATGCCAAACTATTAGAAAAATATTTCTTCTAAGATGAAAAGAAACCCATCTTCATAAACTGTAATATTGTTTAATTTATATAAAAAAAAGATTTCTGTTCCACCAGATGGCGTTCTGCCTTCTGTAAAGCACATGTGTTTCTGGTCAGGATATGCCATTTTTATTTTTGATTTCAACACCTGATCTTTTTATCTTTTATTTTTTCTTTAATTTTTTCATGTTTAATTTATGTTCAGTAGATTTAAATAAATTGATACCGGGTCAACGTTAAGGTGATATTTGATGATGCAACCATCAGTTTTAAGACCAAGGTGATATTTTCCATTATGTTTCTACCCCTGAGCATTTCTATATGTAACCTCTCTAGTAAATAGATATATAGGTTACTATTTGAGAGTGAAAACTTCAAAATATCCCAAAGTATTCAAATGTGTTCATTTGTAAAAGATTACAAATGAACATGTTTGAATATGTTTATAAACAGGTGTGTTTTAATTAACATAGTTAGCTTTCAAACCCAAGATATTCAGGTGGAATGATTATGAGAGACCTATTCAATACAGGAATTAGTAAAACAACAATTTATTTCAAGGTCTCTCTCATTGTACAGGATTCCAATATTTACAAAACAATGCGCGATTGTAACTCAGCTGCGCTTGGAGTGGGCCGCCCTCTGCCCATTGTTGTTGGTCAGTTTGGGAGCAGAGGGGTGTTTCGGCCGCTGCCCGTCGCTGGTGAAGTGCAGCGTTGGAGTGGAGAGCAGGATGTTCTTGTCAAGGAGAGAACGTTTGAATCTCATCGAATCCCGAAATCCATCTTCGAAGTCCGAGTTCATTGGCACTTGCTCTTGGGTTTGGAGTGCTTGACCCCCGTTGTTTCGAACTCTTTGTCCGTTCGATCCATAATGACGTATTGGTCTTGAAAGCAAAATATTTTTATGAAGTAGCCCGCGTTTAAATCTTCTTAAAACTTGATTTTCAGTTTCAATTCCATCCATTCTAATACCGCCAAAATTTTCGGGAGCCGGTAAATTTTGTTGGAAATTGGAACCAACATTTGTTGATCTTTGTCCGTTCATTCCAAAGTGCCGTATTGGGCGGGAAAGTAGGATGTTTTTATGAAGTAGACCGCGTTTAAACCTTCTCAAAACTTGAGCATCGGGTTCGAATTCATTCATTCTGATGTCGTCAACATTTCCGGGAGGCGCAGCATTTTGTTCAAAATTGGAACCAACATTTGTTGATCTTTGACTGTTCATTCCAAAGTGCCGTATTGGACGGGAAACTAACGTGTTTTCATGAAGCAGACCGCGCTTAAATCGTCTCAAGACTGGTTCATCTGTTTCAAAATCATCTAATTGAGCAGTTTCAGCAGGTGGAAAGTTCGCCCTTTGGCTGCTTTGTCCGATATTCCTGTAATGGCGCTGAGGGCTATTCAAAAGGATGTTTTTATAAAGTAGTGTACCGCGTTTGAACCTCCGTAGATGGGGATCGGCCAGATGAGTGTTCTCCAGCACTGACGCAGTGGGATCTCGGAGTCTCTGAGATCGGATATTTGACGTTGGGGGAGGATTGGACAAAATAATGTTCTTTTGAAGTAGCGTTGAACTTGGCTGATGCTGAGAATTTCTTCGGATGTTTCTAGGAGCGTAAGGTGTGTTAGGATAAATTTCATTTCCGTAAGATTGCTGATGAGGACTTTTCGTATCGCCAGACCTTTGAGGCTCATAATTAGTTAATGTTAATATAGGTGGCTTTTCTTCATGAGTAAGTCTTGAGTTATCCAATTGTCTCACCGGCTGAGCGGACTGATGAACCACACGTGCATTAGGCAGGTGAGGCTGTAACTCTTCCTTCGGTGGGGAATATCTTTGAGAAGAAACTACCCGATTTCCATGAGTACGGGAATTGTCACTGGGATAGTAAGATTCTGCTGAATTTGGTGCTTGTGAATATTGTTCTCTATTATCGGGACTGGAATTAGCTGAATTCAAAGCCTGCGTGTAACTTGGCGGCAAAGGAACCGCGTTATTTCTTGATACAGGCATTGAATTGGGAGAACTGCTTTCTGGATATTGGAAGCGGGAGCCTTGTCTGCCGCGGTTGATTCTTGAAACTAAAGTTTGAAATGGATCCCGAACGAAGGCAAGTGTCAAGTTAGTGAACGGCTGATTTTGCTTAATTTCTACTTTAGCTACGGGGGTATTTTGAGACCCTAGGCTGTTAGAGGAGTATGAATTATTATCTTCTTTAGGGGTATCGACCATATTTGCACTTTGGGAAGAAGGTATGGAATGAAGCCCTTGTTCTTGCGTTTCTGGATAGGACGATTGTGCGTATGGCTGCTGAAGTTGTGATTCCTGTTGCCTTGACACATGAGGAGAATATGATGTTTCTATAGCACTTTGAGGATTCTGAAATGAGGGCGATTCGATTCGTTTTTGAGGAGTAGAAACAGAGTCTTGGATGACAGGCCTTCCTGAATTAGAACGTGAATGTCCTCGGTAGTTCTCTTCTGGCCTATACCTCTCATCTCGGTTATTGATTACATTTTGTTGGTTTGTCACCGAAGCATGATAGGGCTGAGACGATTGAATTAATTGCCTTTGAGCACTTCCGCTGTGCTCTCTTGGTGCAACATTTAATTGATCTTGTTCATTAGCAGGATACATTTCTTTGGAATAATCGGCTTCATAACTTTTGTCTACCGGCTCTTGGTAATATTCGTAGCCGTTCTGAGGAGGGTAACTGGCACTATGATTTACTGGAACAGATGGTCGTTCATATTGAATTTGCTGGGGCGCCACTTGTTCTATCGTACGACCTTGAGAATTCTGCCTATAATTCTGGTGAGAATCATCGTATTGGTTATTTTGTGAGGTGCTAGGAATGTACTCTCTAGGTTGCTCATTTTCAGGTGGGGCGTGAATGTCAGGCTGATATCTTGGTGGTTGGGTCTCAACTGAAGGTGATACGTAATCAACTTCGGAATGTTTTGGCTGACTCGTATACCTATTTGGAACAGGCTTCGTATCATGCTGATTGCCGTACTCTACCGGTTTATTGTGAGAAGAAATAATTTGAGGGCTTTGGTCGACTGAAACAGCTCCCGCGGGACTTCCATACGTTTCTGGAGCTTTCTTCGGCTGCTCATAACTCCTTACCTCTTCTCTCGATATATCAAATTGTTTGTTGGATACGAATTGGTCTTGAACAGGTTTTGATCTACGGTTATTTTGAGGAATTCTAGTAGCTCTGTAAGGATATTCTTGTTGCGGTCTGTTTCTACGTACAGTGTTTTCCCTTGATGGCAATGATTGGGCAGCTGCTTCTTGATAACTAGCATCTCCAGAAATGGCTTTTTGAGTTTCGTATGGCCTTGCACCACGTCCAGATGGTGATGCGGGACTTGCATCAACAACGAAGCGGCCACTCACAGCTCGATTTCTTGGATTCAGTCTGCGAATGTTTTCTCGTTCATTATATTTAGCATATTCTTGAGGAGATTCTGCTTGAGAGTGTGGAGTGCGATAGGAAAGAGGTACAGTTTCAACAGTGCCTGATGGATAAGGATGATTTGGCTGAATATGCTCTGATTTAGTTTGTATAACATCATCTGACTTTTCGTACCGCGGTATATTCACTGGCTCACTTTTCGGGGAGCTTTGAACAGATTGGTAGTGCCGCTGTGCCTCTTCAGAAGAACCAGAATTTGGTATATTTTGGCCATAGTGACTCCTAAGGTCAATTGCTTCGGGAGTTCGTTCAGGGGTCGGACTGTGAGGCTCAGGTGTATGCATATTTCTAATATCCGGTTTATCATAATTTGGAATTTCCAAAGGGGTAGGCTTTATTTTTTCTTCTTGATAATCTTGGTTTCTATGTTTTGGCATAACTTTGGCATCTGAGTTATGGCTAGGCACGCTCTGTTGCAAGTGGCTCGGGTACGGCGGCACATATTGTTGTTTATAGGCTGCGGGAGATGCTTCAACATGTGGCCTAGGTGATATCATTCTTTGTGAATCTCCAACATTTCTAGAAGGAGCTCTTTGCGAATTGACGATTTGATATTCTGTATTTTTTCTTGGCCTCCGTGTACTGGATCGAACTCGTGGTTTCACAGAAGTTGTAGCAACAACGGGGGGTGCATCAGGCCAAGACGATACTCCTTGATTATCTGGAGGTTTTCCAACTTCCTGGCTATTTCTATACTCTTCGCTTGAGGAAGGATAACCTCTTGAACGGACATTCTGATAAGGACTGGAATCCCTATCCGATTCGGGATGATATTCGCTTCTAGAAATTTCAGGTGAATTTTGTTGATAAGCTGATTCTGGGCTTGAATTTGGATCCCTCAAAGTGATGACCTTTCTAGTCCTTGGGCGCTTTCTTCTAGCAACTCTGACATACATATTGGGATTTCTGGGATCTCTTTGAGTAGTATCTGACAGAATAATAGGGGGTTCTTGTTCTTCGCTTGAGTATGCAGGGCTAATATTCTGATATTCAGCTTCCTTTACTGTCTGCGTGTTTGGAGCTTTAGCTTGGAGGGGATAAAGGTACTCTCTACTTGACACTGACTCCGGACTTCTGTTTTCTCCAGAATAGTAATTCACTTGATGCTGCCCTGAATTTGATAATCCCGAAGAATCGTCACTGAGAAGAACCTGTTTAATTTTTCGTCTTCTTTGCATTTTGGGTAGACGTTCAATTCTTTGCTCCAGCTCTTTTGGATCGATGGTTAAAATCAGATCTTGATTTTCTTTTTTTAAAGGAGTCCTCTCTTCACTTTGTAATTCTTGGCTTCTCGCGAGAGGCTGATAGTTTTCATTTGGACCTTCCGTGGAAGAAGTCTGCTTATTATTTTTATTTAAATATTGGTAACTCTCTCTTGATCTGTCTGAGTCAACGACGCGAGTTTCTTGAGGAGGAGGAGGGGGAGGTGATTCATAATTATATGGCGCGGGCTGAGTATTGTAGTCTATCGAGGGGCTACGATATTCCCCTTCAGGTTGGAAGGGTTTGATTGAACCTTGAAACATATCGATGGGAGTTACTCCTAACTGATTAGGATTAGAAGTTATTTCTTCATTGTAGTTGGGCTCAACTGGTGTTGAAATGGCTGGGCTCTCTTTAGGAATCTCGCTTGGAGTAGTTGAGGTGTGTTGTCTTCTCCGATTGACACGCCGGCGTCTGGGGATTTCAGGGGCGATAATTATATCTTGGGGATGATAGTGATTTCTAACTTCCTGTATAGGTGGGCGCGTTTGTCTTGGTAAGGGAGTTTCATCTCTCGATGCACCGTAGGGTCCAACGTAGTCTTCGTTAGAATCGGGTACTTTAAATCGGAAAGGCTCTTGCTGAAGTACTTTTACTTCCTCCGAGTTGCTACGTACACGCTGTCCATAAGCACTCCCCCGAGGTTGTCCTTCTGAACGTCTAGAGGAAGGGGGATATGGAGGGGCAGCTGTTAGTGCCGGTCTTGGGGAGGTTGGTCTGGGTCTAGGAGTTGTTGGGACATAGGTTGGAGTCGTAGGGGGAGTGAGAGCTAGTGTCGTTAAACTGCCTCTTCTTCTAGCCTCCTGCCGATTGACCAGTAGCTGACGTGTCTTCTCTTTATACTCTGCTAGCTTCTTCTCTAGGAGCATCTTTGTCTCCGCGTTGGTAGTAGAGTAAGGAGGTACGGAGGAAGTCTGAGAGGGAGTTGCCTCGCCATTGTCATCCACGTAGTCGTAGTAGAGCACTTCGCGGGGAGGTGCGGTGTCGTAGTAGGGGTCGAGGATGGCCGGAGTCTGGGCCGCGGATGGCTGATGCGGGGGGCCACGCCGCTGGGCTCGCACCTCTGCCGCCGCTAGCAGACATACGCTGATCAGGACCTGCACACACACACACACGCCATTAGTTCACTGCCGTGCACTTAGTTGTTGTCAGCATGTGTTGTTTGGTGTAGCTCAATCGAATATTGTTCACATTTTGTCCCCTAATATCCAACTATAAACTCTAATTGATTATATTTTACAATACAATATTTGATAGAAGGTATCGAGATTTCTGAAAATATGATTTTTATTTCTGAGTTACTTTAGTAGGTTCTACTTAATCTATAACTATTAAGATGAGATATGTGTTACGAGGTTTCGGCGAATAAAAATTCAATTGCCATCTATCGATAAAATTTGTAACAATTTTAATTACCGGTAATGTATTTCTTTTTAAATAATATATGATTGAATTTGATTATATTTAATTATTACAAATGTTATTGAAATATTAAAATTTGTTTATTTCAATATCAAATTAATTATTAGATATGATTACTTTAAACCTGGTAATTGATTTAGTGATTTATTTGATATAGTGATTTATTTAATTTATGATTTAGAGCACAATAGTCATGATTAGAATTTTAATTTGGCTCTAGCTTTAAACCTGGTAGGAAATGTTAGGTTCCTCCCTTGTATACAACATTTGAATTATACTATCAGAAACATTGTGCATTAAAGGGGTTTTCAATATGTTTTTTTTTTCATATTCATATTAGATATTTAACACAAAAATGTTTAAATACATTATTATTTACATATGCTGACTATGCACATTTTGTGGTAAACCTCAAAATAACCTTCTGTACTCCACTAAATTATAAACCAATTCAATATTGTATTATTATTAAATATTCTTTCATATATAAATATAAATGAGCAAAAGAAATTCAAAATTGATATAAATGAATATATTTACATAATAAAAAGACTAGTGAAAGGATCATACTTAATTTCAAATAAAATTTCATACATACTTATATATTGGTTTTAGATTATGTTATATATATTTTATGAGGAGAGAGATCTAAGATAAATGCCTTGCTAACTATCTTACAGTAAATATATATTTATCAAAATGAGGTTTGTTTTCTTTTATGCAACAAACATTTTGTTTCATTGAACATAGTCTAGAAAACCATCGACAGTTGTGCGTCCTTGAATGTAATAAAAGGGAAGATGAAGCAAAAATAGGCTTTGAATACGGGCGAATAACCGCCTAAATAATCATAGAAAGGTTAATTATATCTCTCTTGTGAAAATAGACTGAAATAATTAGAAATGAATTGAATATTATTGCTTATCTATATATATATATATATATCATTAATTTATCTTTTGTTGGTATATTAATATTCAAAAATTTGGTAATTATATAAATTACACACTGAATTTGAAAATACCTCTTGATCACTTCAAAATCAATTACGACACTTTATTATATATCAGAAACTTTGACAAAATCAACAAGGAATCTAGGGCTAGTTTCTTTTTATAAATAAATTTAGCCCTAAATTCCTCATTGTCAAAGTGTGAAAGCAGGGAAGAATCTTTATTATAACAGAAATTATATGTAAAATCCTATCAGGATCTAAAATGTCAAAACACTACATTTCTGTTTTTACCCACCATATTTTCAACAATACAATATATTCATTCAACAACAACAACAACAAAAAGCCTTTATTTAGGGCCTCTCGCCCTATACAGGATTCGCCAGTTCACAATGGATGGGGAGAACACTGTGTGGCCTTTTTCCGGGATATAGTCTTGTGGAATCCAAATATCGCCATCGCTATATACCTATTCTTTGATATTTCATTAATTAGTGCCGGAAATGAAGGACAAAGTTGCCCCGTTTTATCATTTAGTTTTCGTCTTTCCTCAGACAGAGCAGCACAGTCAAATAAGTAGTGCAACATCTCCGTTGTTATTCCTGATCCACAGAAAGTGCATAATATATTCATTCACCTTTACGGATATAGGTAAGCTGAAGATTTAAAAGGTGAAACCTTTTTATTCCTAAAGAAACATTTGCAAACAAATTGAAAATTTACATTCTAAGAGTCTACAAATTATATAGATAAACCTGTGTACCCCACACTATAAATAAAATATTCGCTGAATGAAACTGTTATAGGAAGTGAAACAGGTTAATTCAGAGCAAATCAAAGAGAGAATAGCATTTCATGCTTGGCCGAGGGACTGTGACTTCAGCTCACTTATTCCATCCACTTCCCGCTCAACCCTTGCCGACTCTCTAATCCTTTACTCCCCTGTTTACTCTCAGCTCGGAAAGTGGGGTCCACTTTGTTATAATAGCATTTACCTATACTCGATATACTATATTTTATAAAATTATAGTATATGTTCTAATTTAAATATTATATAAGGTTGCCCCACAAAAAAAAAAGTTCGTGTTTTTTCTTAAAACGTTTTTTTTTCTTATTACTTAGCGAATAATATTATTACGGCGAATACATAATACAATTACTTTATACAAAATACAAACACATTATACATAAAGGCGAATAATATTGGTATTTAATTTTTTTGCAAGTGTTTACGAACTTTTGGGACAACTTTGTATATTGTCATAATTAATAATGACAATATTGTCTTTGAATCATGATCACCTATCATCTTCTAGGATCATGTCTCTAGAACCTTTCTATCAACTCGTGTGTATAAGAATAAAGTCTTTCCAAACAGGCAGATGACAGGAATGACCATTTTTGAATAAATTATCGTTTCTTCTGGAGACATCGTTCATTCCCGTTATTTGATTCTTTGAAAAGGCTAGCATTCATATGTACCAGTGTGTGTGGACAAATATATATTGAGAGGTTCTTCTATGTAAATATGGGCGAATAACCATGTCGATATATTGAATTTAATTAATACATAATTATTCTTAGAAACCCTTACCATTATTAGTGAATTTTATATGGCATGATCTATATCTATATATATAAAAATGAATGTTTGTATGTTTGTTTGTATGTCCGGTATACAAATTCGCAGTAGTTCACTAATTCAAACCAAAATTTCCATACATAGGTAAAAATATACGGGGAAGACGATAGGCTATTTAAAAAATATATAAAAAAAATTATTAAAACTATATATTTTTAGTCCGAAAATGATGATGACGATATTGCTGTATCATGTTTGATTATCAGATACAAAATTATATCAGGAAAAATTCCAAAAAGCAGAGACCACGGGTGAAACCAGTTCATTATTTTGTACGCAGGAACAAAATTAGAATATAGAAAAACATCCATTCGAGCAGAAAACAAAAGCCAGATCATCTTTCTATAAAATATCGCTTCTCAGACACAAAGTTTGGAGTGGGACGTTTCACAAAAGTGACATCCACGGCGCCAATTTATAATTGTAACGAATAGTATTTGAAAATCAAAATAATATAATTTTCAAATATCGTTGTGAAAATTTACATTTTTATTTTTATATTTCAAAAACACACAAAGTTTGGAGCGGGACGTTTCACAAAAGTGACATCCACGGTGCCAATTTATAATTGTAACGAATAGTATTTGAATAAAAACATTTATTCGGGTAAAACCCGGGCGTTGCCCGGGTCATTCGGCTAGTTTTCAATATATTGACATATATATATACGTATATACTGTATATGAAATGTCATTTTTCAAAAACCTCTCTACGTGTTTCATAGCTGCCTGTATATTATATTCATTTACGCATATTTCTTTTCAATTGGCAATCAGATTTGCACCATGCGGCAATTAAAAAAAAGAATGGAAGAAAAGGGATCCTTGTGACATATTAGAATATTGGCCGTTATTAAATGGAATTAATAGCCACTGATCTTAGATTCTAATCATTAATGGGCACTATGAATTCGTGTTTTCAAAATATAAAACTCTGAAACATAAATATTGTTCAGAATGTTAGAAGACGATTGACAACTGCGGAGTACGGGATTCTCTATATCTTTTTATTCTTTGAAATGTCTTCAGTGTTAAACTCTCTGCTCCAATTCCAAAATTATTCAATCTCTTTATAACATTATTATATCTCAACTCCATAAAATTATTTAAAAACCTCTCATCAATAACGTATCTCTTCTAACTTATACTCACTACTGAATATTTTAAAAAGTCGTGAGAAGATTTAGAGCTCCTTTCTTTCTACGTTATAAAACTTCTGTTTTCAATTTTAATTGTTAAAATTATTTGAAACAAAGATTTTGGATATTTCACATTACTTCTGATAAAGAATTTGGGCCAAAATGTTTAGAGAGGGGATGATATACAAGGTGCGTTCATTAATTTCCAGGACTGATCTGTATCTTTGAAAAAATAAAACAAATAAAAAAACTAATTTAATATTTTTCAAAATATGCCTCTCCTGCCTCAATACACCTGTTTCATCTTTTTTTCCAATTGTCGAAGCAGGAGATAAAATCGCTTTTTGAAAGGTTCCTCAAGGTTGCCTTCGATTCAGCTTGTATCATATCAACGTTGTCAAATTTCCTTCCTTTTAACTTCATTTTCAATATAGAATAGAGGAAAAAGTCATTGGGAGCTAAGTCGGGGGAATAGGGTGGATGAGGGATATGTATGGTTGAATGCTTGGCCAAGAACTGCAAAACAACATGGGCTGTGTGCGACCGCGCATTATCGACGTGAAGTATCCAGTCATTGTTTTGCCATCTTTCAGGTCTTTTAAGGCGCCCTGCCTCCCTTAAGCGCCTCATTATCCCCAAATAAACCTCTTGATTAATTGTACGTCCGAAGGGAATAAATTCATGGTGAACCAAACCATTAATATCAAAAAAATTAACAAGCAATGTCTTGACTTTGGATTTTGCAAATCTTGCCTTTTTGGGTTTCGGTTCCCCTCTTTCAATCCATTGGCTGGATTGACGTTTGGTTTCCGGGTCATACTGATACACCCATGTCTCATCCCCGGTAATGATTTTTTGCATCCATTCTGGATCGGTCCGAGTCATTTCAATCATGTTTTTGCAGACATCCATTCTAACCTCCTTTTGTTCCTCTGTTAGAATCCGGGGAACAAATTTTGAAGAGGTCCGGATCATGTCCAAATCTTTTGTTACTATTTGATGACACAGTCCTACAGATAGTCCAGTCTCTGAAGATAAGTCTTTAATAGAAATTATTCTGTTAGATTTAATTAATTCCTTTATTTTGAGCTTGTTTTCCTCGCAACGTAATGATCTTGGACTCCCAGTATTCTGATCATCGTTTACCTTTTCCCGACCTTTTAGGAAGCGTGAAAACCATTCAAAAGTACTTGAACAGGATAAAGCTGCATCGCCAAAAGCTTCTTTAATCAATTCATACGTCTCAGTAGCACTTTATTTCAATTTAAAACAAAACTTAATGCAGATTCTCTGCTTTTCGAAAATGGCCATTTTAAAATTAGAAATGCGAACCTTACAAGGAAGTTATTTTGTTCTATTTTTAGATCGGCGCGTGCGCCACGAGACTCGTGCTTTCAGTCAGGTGTGGTCGAATGTCCAATATTTAACTCTGTATAAAAAAAAATTCTTTAGCTTTTTTATTTATTTTATTTTTTAACCAGTACTGGAAATTAATGAACGCACCTTGTATATTTGATAGAAAACATGGGGTAATTGATGGATATATCAATATTTGAGCTAGCTCCGACTGACTCTTGTCGAAAACACCACTAACCTTTCTGTTAACGCGATATGTCGTCTCTGTATAATAGACGGATATCATCTTTAAATAAAAAATTGAATTTCTTTGTTTTATATTAATGTAATTACTATTTCCATTCCTCATTATGCAAAAGCCACGTATGGATATACACCCCGTTCGAGATATGTATATATTCAAGATGAGAACACTGAAAACTATTTGAAATTATCCCCCCTCCTATTTTAAAATAAAGCACCGAAGACGAAATTTTCCCGAAGAAGACTGTCCGACAATATTTTATTATGGCCAAACAAACTTGCAGTAAAGGTAAATTTATTTTTAATAAAAAGACGAAAAAGTACCAGATGAAATCTTCCTCTATGGATAACATTTTAATTCCTTTGTATTTTGAAGATAATCTGTCTAACAAACAAAGCACAATCAAATCGTGTAATTAATTTTGATTCAAAACAATTCACACATTTTTTCCTGCGATATTAGAAAATATAATATATAATGGTACCTTCCTACTACAAAAATGTATATAGCAAATTATAGAATGCATGTGTCAATATTGGAGTGGATAAATCGGTTACACTAGAGGGATGTATGTTTGGAAAACCAGGGGGATGAAAGCCGTGAATATAATTTTGGACAAATTTGGAAGAAGACCCTTCGATAGCAATAAAAAAAACTAGTAATAGACAGGAAGCTTTGAGAAGCCAGGAATGCTGCTATTTCATGAATAATTTAGAATATAGTGTTAGTTAGATATGTTGACATTATTTAAAGTTTTGTAAATTGTTTCTAACAAATTTGCTTGATTTTTATTGAAATAAGGTCATAATATTATCGATATGTGCCATTACACTTCCAAACAGTATTAGGAATTTAAGGAAATAGATTGAAATAAATAATAATATAATTGAAAACGTTCAATGAAATTTAAATTGAAAAAGTATGGCAATCTATTCAACCGCGGAAGCAAAGTGTGCCGCTAAACAATCGTTTGTATTTTGTGCTAGCAGCCGACAAAACCTGTTCGGCCAGCTAGCCGTCTGCCGGATCTTCCGCCGTGAGATCAGATGGCCTTTTTACCTGGCCGGTCTGGATTACCTTCTATCGCTTGGTTCAGCAGGTAGTTTTGGCTTCATAAGCTAGGTTCAGCAGTCTGTTACATATTTTAACCCGGGTTCAGCGACCTGTTTTACCTACTTAAGCCGGGTTCAGCGACCTGTTTTACCTACTTAAGCCAGGTTCGGCAGTTTGTTCTACCTTTTAAGCCGGGTTCAGCAAGCTGTTTTACCTTCTTAAGCCAGGTTCGGCAGTTTGTTTTACCCTTTAAGCCAGGTTCAGCAAACTGTTTTACCCACTTAAGCCAGGTTCGGCAGCTTGTTTTACCTTTTAAGCCGGGTTCAGCAAGCTATTTTACCTACTTAAGCCAGGTTCGGCAGCTTTTTTTACCTTTTTAGCCGGGTTCAGCAAACTGTTTTACCTATTTAAGACAGGTTCGGCAGCTTGTTTTACCTTTTAAGCCGGGTTCAGCAAACTGTTTTACCTACTTAAGCCAGGTTCGGCAGCTTGTTTTACCTTTTAAGCCGGGTTCAGCAAACTGTTTTACCTACTTAAGCCAGGTTCGGTAGCTTGTTTTACCTTTTAAGCCGGGTTCAGCAAGCTATTTTACCTAATTAAGCCAGGTTCGGCAGTTTGTTTTACCTTTTAAGCCGGGTTCAGCAAGCTGTTTTACCTACTTAAGCCAGGTTTGGCAGTTTGTTTTACCTTTTAAAGCCGGGTTCAGCAATCTGTTTAACCATTTCAAGCTAGGTTCAGTAGGTTGTTTTACCTTTTTTTACCCAGATTAAGCAGGTTATTTGCCATATTAAAACAGGTTCAGAATACAGTTTTACCTTATTAATCCAGGTTCAGCAAGATGTTTTACCATATTAAGCTAAGTTCAGCATACAGTTTTACTTTATTAAGCTAGGTTCGGCAGGAATCTTTACATTATTAAGTCGGATTTAGCAGGTTGTTTTATCTGAATAGGCTAGGCCGAATCCAGCAGGGTATTTTACCTTATTAAGCCAGGTTCAGCAGGATGTTTTACTTAATTAATCTTGGAAGTCGTTTTTATTATTAATTAAGCTAAGTTCTGCAGGCTTCTTTACCTTATTAAGCCATGTTCAGCAGACTGTTTTACCCTATTAAGGTAGGTTCGGCTTGCTGTTTCTCTTCTTTAGCCTTGTTCAGCACAGGCTACTTCACCTTTTAAGGCAGGTTCGATCGGTTTTTGAACTCTTAAGGCAGAGGTTCAGCAGCTGTTTAAAATTCTATGAACGGGTTCATTAGTGTTTTGTCTTATCAAAGTCGAGTTAGGTACGCCCTCGGCCAGGCAAAGGCAGTCTGGTAAATCTCTCTTTTTGAAAAGCTCGAAGCCAAGTTAAGTGGACAGTTTTGTATTCTAGGTCTTAAATCATTAGATTCTAAATACTTCTCGAAGATAAATCACAAAAGAATATCGAATTTTTTAAAGCCGATTACAGGGGGTGCAACCATTTACACAGGTCGAATTAAAGATTTAAGAGCCCTGTTTAATTGACCTTTCTGCCTATTTGAGGCCGATTAGAGACAGTTAAAACTATCTGGGGCTAAATTACATTAAAAATATCTTTGCATATCTTTTCACAAAATTTACTTTTCTTCGATTTTAAGGTAAAAGAGATTGGATTGTTTAAATTATACATTGAAGGTCCAAAAATAATATACATATTACCTATCAAAATTATACTTAACACGATAATCATGGTGGATAGGTGGCGAATGTTGTTTTTTTTTTTTCTGCTAGTACATCACATATTTGTTCATTGTTGGTAATTATTCCTAGAGTCTGATCTGATCACAATATATAACTAACATCATAAGCTAGGAATGTCACGGTATTGTTTGATAGTTTTTGCTGGAATGACTCAAAGGTCATGTTTTGTGGCTTAGGTACAATCAAAGATGTATTGAGAACTGGCACTAACAGTTTTGCACCTGCGATGTATGTTGGATATAACTCAATATTGCCTCTAAACTCGGAATCTAAATTTTAAATATGTAAATAATAGAAAGTTCCTCTCTATTTAGCCTCCTGTTTATTTAAAGATATACAATTTCATGAAACAGTTATGCTTTAATAGCGCATCTTTCTATTTTTTAGCAAGTAGGAAATTCTACACGTGTAGAGAGCAGCAGGGATTTTGCACCTCAAAGTTG
>CP092864.1:157106882-157183353 GCA_030710605.1 Cordylochernes scorpioides
CCAATCTTCCATGCTAGTGGAGGTTGTTGTTCATTCTTTATCAACACCAGGGATCCTTCCTTAATGTTGGGTTGGGGCTTACACCATTTGGATCTTTGTTGAAGTTGTGCACATATTTTGGGACCATCTTGTCCAAAAATGATTCATTGATTTTTGAATTAATTGCCATCTATTTGGCAAACTCATTGCTATGATGTCATCTTCATCGGGAAGCGCTGTTAAAGAACCACCTATTAAGAAGTGACCAGGAGTCAATGCCTGTAGATCTTCAGGGTCCTCAGAAAGAGGATAAAGAGGTCGCGAATTCAGGCAAGCTTCAATTTGTGCTAACAATGTTGTTAGTTCTTCAAAATTTAGCAAAGCACTGCCCATTGTTTTTCTAAGATGATATTCATGGACTTAACTCCGGCTTCCCAAAGTCCACCAAAATGTGGAGCTGATGGTGGAAGAAATTCCACTGAATTCCCTCTGAATTCGTAAGAACTTTACTGCATTGTGACATAGTTTCCCAATAATCTTATGCGCACCAACAAAATTAGTGGCGTTGTCACTATGAATTGTTGCTGGTTTACCTCTTCGAGCAAAGAACCTTCTTTTTGTGGATATGAGAGCATCTGTGGTCAGACTACTGATTAATTCTAGATGAATGGCCCGAGTGCTGAAACATATGAACAAGGCAACGTAAGCATTCAAGGTTGAAGTTGTACGTCCCATGTTCCGTTTAATCAGAAAAGGTCCTGCAAAATCTATTCCAGTTACCAAAAACGGCCTTGATCTGTTGATCCTTGCAAAAGGTAGATTTCCCATTAATTGAAAAGGAGCCTCTTTTTTTTTTACGAAATCTAGCGCATTTCATGCTTGTTCTTAAAATTTTTCTTACAACATTTCTTCCAGAAGGTATCCAGAATAATTTTCTTATTGCTGCAAGCGTAGCTTGAGTTGATGAGTGAAGATCTTGGAAGTAAAACTTGATTAATCCGATCACCATAAACATTTACATTTTTTAATCGTCCGCCAACTCTAATGATTCCTCTTGAATCCAAAAAGGGACATAGATTGTATATCTACTCCTTATTCGGGATTGGCTTGTTGCTTAACAGACAATGCTTTTCTTGGAAAATTCAATAGATTGAACACACTTAACAACTGTCAACAGGGCATCATTCAACTCTTTTAATGTTAAGGGCTCCCTGTTCCTTGAATGTGAAGGCATTCGACTGTTGTTGACAAATCTTAAGCACCAAGCTATGATACATTTCAGTTTTGGTTATTGATGAGCAGTTTATCATAATGGATGGAATTTTCACACTCAATTGTACCAAAATACCTCTTGATTTTTTCTTCTTCTTTAAATTCTTCCTTTGGAGCTATTAATGAATTTCTTAATTTCAAGGGCAGGTCAATTAGCCATGGTGGCCCATTCCACCATAGTGGATGTTCTACTAAGTCGGATGGAAATATTCCACGTGATGCACAGTCTGCTGAATTCTGCCTTCCATCAACATGGCACCAAACCCCGGAGACAAGCCGGTGTTATCTCAGCAACTCGATTTGCCACAAATGTCTTCCATCGGCACGGCTCGAATTGATCCAGCATAAGGCTATAGTAGAATCAGACCATAAATAAATTTCATTGATGGTAGAGGAAGGTTATCATATACAGTTTTCACTAATATTGCCAAAAGTAGAGCAGAACATAATTCTAACTTTGGAAGTGAAACCACCTTCATAGGTGCGACTCTTGTTTTTGCCACTAAGAGAAATGTTCTTAGCGCTTGTGTTTGAGAGGATCACCTTTAGATATAGAGATGCAGCATATGCCTTCTGTGATGCATCACAAAATCCATGAAATTCTACCTTCATAAAATTACCTGGTACCACGCATCTTGGGATCTGAATGTGCTCTAGCAATGGAACATCCTGGTTTATCAAAGTTAGCTTCCTTCTTAGTTCCTCTGAAATTGGGTCATCACATTCCAAACCAGTCTTCCAAAGTTCTTGCAAAATCAGTTTAATAGTGGTTCGTAAATGGTGAGTATCCAACCCAGTGGATCAAATATTTTAGCAACCTGTGATAGTATTCCTCGTTTTGTCATAGAGTTCAGTGGCAGAGCTATTCCCTTAAATGTGAAACCATCAGTTCTTAGTTGCCATTGAAGGCCTAAAACGTTGACAAATTCCTTGGATTCCTCAAACCCAATATTTGTCCTTGGTGGGTCTTAAATGATTTGGTAAAAGTGACAGAACATCAGGAACATTGGAGGTACACTAACGAAGTTCGAAGCCTACTGCACTTAGTAAACCATAGAGTTCTTGCACCAAATTCTTGCCTTCATCTAATGAAAAAGTTCCAGTTACTAGATAATCAACATAAAAATCTGTCAATGCTATTTTACTAGCTTTGGAAACTTACTCTGCTCATCCAAAGCCAACTGTTTGATGATACGAGTGGCCAAAAATGGTGCACAACTAGTCCCATAAGAGACAGTTTCTAGCCGATAGTCCTTTATTTTATCATGAGGATCATTCCGCCATACAATTCTTTGGAATTCCGAGTCTTCTTGTGATACTCTAATTTGCCTATACATTTTGGCGATATCAGCATTTATAGCAACAGGATGAATTCTGAATTTCAGAATGATGTGAAACAAATCCTGTTGAATTTTGGGCCCTGAAATTAAAGCATCATTCAAGGACAAACCTGAATCAGTCTTTGCTGATACATCAAATACTACTCGCAATTTGGTGGTGCAACTTTTTCCCTTTATTACAGGATGGTGAGGCAGATAGTACCTTCCCTTAATGATATCTTCCTTTGGTACTAAGCTCATATGTCCCAATTCAAGATATTCCTAATGAAGCTTCTATATTGGTCATAAACTTCAGGTCGTGGAATCAAAGATCTTTCTAAAGAACAAAGTCTTTTGATCGCATTGGATCTTGAATCTCCTAAATGGAAGTCATTCCGAAATGGCAGTTGTACAACATATCTGCCTGTGGAATCCCTTCCATGTGTTTCCACAAAATGGATTTCACTTTCATTTTCATCCTTAGATATAGAAGTCACATCAGGAATGGATTCCAATTTCCAAATTTTTCGACTATATTTTGGGTTTCCAGGCATGCATGATGTGACTGAATGATATTCCTAATACTTCTCTAACTACCCTTAGAGGAAACTCTTCAGAAAGGAGCCATCCTAATTTAGAAGAAGTAGCAGTTCTTCATCGCCGATAACGGACTCGCCAGTGAACAGGTCATAGCTAACTCAGCACCAAATAATATGTCGATGGGAGCAGAAATATTATAATCTGAATCAGCTAGAGGCATGGTTTTGAGATGCGCCAAGTTTGACTTTGGACATGTAAGAGTTGGCAAATCGTTTGTCAACTTATCCAAAACCAAGGCGTTCACCTTGAAAAGTTCATCGGATTTGAAATGTGGCGTAAATTCAAACTCCACCAAGTCCATAAGAGTGACTCGCAAAATGTCCCGAAATTCCCGATATTTGCGAGTGTAATGTAACATATTCAAGTCCTAGTATTTTTCTACATTGTCCTGATATAAAGTTCGCCTGAGACCCTGAGTCTATCAAGGCTCTACATGTCTGAGGCACACCATTGTTATCCTTGATTTGGATCCTAGAGGTTGTAAGCATGACATTTGAAAAATATTTCTCATTACTTAAAAGACAAGTTGTATTTTGATGTCTTTTCCACACTCAAATTTCCTTCATCAACTTCTTGAACCTTGGTTTCTTGGTGAATCAAAGTGTGGTGTCTTTTCTTGCAAATTTGACAAATGGTTTTGCAATAACAATTATTTGCTAAATGGTTGGCTTTAAACATCTGAAACACAATTTATAGCCGAACTAACATAATTCACTCTCTCTGACTCAGGTAATTTAGAAAATAAATTACAGCTTGAAAGAGAATATGCACCTTCACATTTAAGACATTTTATCATATAAGAATTATAAACATTCACCTTTTGTAATTCCTTTTTCATTGAATGTTTCTCCACATTCGAATCTTTATTTGGTAAATTCTGCCAGCTTTTTGCGTGAATTTCCAAAAATTCCATTAAATCCTTAATAGAAGGCACAACTCTTGGTTGTTCTGCAATTCCCATTGTTTTCTTGTGGTTTTATCAAGCTTATCTTTGTATGATCTTGAACGAAAAATACCTCAGAAAAACTATCGATTTGGTAACCCAATACCTTCACTGTTCTTACTATTTCGTTGCAGCTATCTAGAAGTTTAAACATTGAATTATGGTTGTCATCGGCTAATTTTGGTATTTCTTAAAGCATTATCTATTTGGGTGAAAATTAGATCCTTTGGGTTATCATATCTTGTTAATAAAGTTTGCCAAACCTCAACATAATTATCGGCTGTAATTGGAAATGCGTTGACCAGTCTTAGGGCTTCGCCTCTCAGTGGCTTCTCAAATATTGTAACTTTTCAATATCAGGTATTTTTGAGTTAGAACCAATTGCAGAAAAAATAGATCTTTAAATGGAAGCCATGAATCTAATCTGCCATTGAAAGTTGGCAACTCAAGTTTAGGCATTTTAACATGTAAATTAACTTATTTTTTCTCAGATGTTTCTTGCTTATTATGCTTTAAATCTAATTCACACTTAATCTTATACACTTATCTATACAAATTTCTACTTCGTCATTCAAATCATCATCCTCAAGTTGCTGCAAGAAAACATCACTCATTTTCATCAAATCATTATTTGCATAATCTAGTTTGCATTTCGTTGCATTAATATCTACCATAGACACAATGGATTCGATATTTTCCTCTATGCCTTTTATAGTTTTTTTTATCCTTTTTAATTTTTTAATTAAATTTTCTACATCCATAATTGCTATTAAATTCTCTTTCCAAATACCTTTAGTTGAAATATATGGTTACAAAATACTTATAAGTTGCCCTTTTTTTTTTTTTTTTATAAATTTTAACTTGACTTTTACTTACGTTCAATCCGGCTCGAGGGACCAATGTATAATTCTTCTCAATGTATAATTTTCTTACAACATAAACCTTAGATTATTGAAAACATTGGATCAGTAAACATGAGGGCAACCACTTCGTTCTATTACATTACCTTATTTTTCATATAACATTTTTGTAAATAAAAAAGGTGATGATGATAAATTCAATGAATATTTACACAATCATATAAAAATTATATTAAACCTTTATATAAACATAAATATTCTAACTAAATTAAACAAACACTATAGTGAATATTTTAGTTCTACAAATTCAGAGTATGATGAGGACAACAGAAATGAAAATTTAACTAGTGTAAATAGTTTTCTTTTGTTGGGCTTATGTTAATATTGAATTTTATATAGTACTTGATTTATGTTCATTTTTGTGTGCGTGTGTGTGTATTAACTGTCTGTTTGACTAGTGCTAAAGAAGAGTGGGCATTCCAGCAGGAGGTGTCTCGAATCCGGGGTTTCCTTGCTACAGTAACAGCTAGAGTTCTCGACCTTCCAATTGTTGATAAAAATCCACTAAAATATCCGTGGTTCGTTTTTTAACTAGATATTGTAAAAGATAGAACGAAAAAATGATGGTATTCCAAACAGGAAAAGTTTTGAAATGTTTTGTTTCTAGAAATAATTAATCCATTTTGCACTTAAAAATGATCCAAATATACTTGAAGCATGTGGTATAAAACCATTTTGATAATCTATAGAAGGTTGAGCCAAATCAATATTTGATTATTCTAGATTCAAAATAGTCGTGAGAAAGGGAATATTCGCTAAAAAAAAACTTGGACACAGTTGGAAAAAGTAGTTTTGTATGCTTTAAACGTCTAAAAAATAATTTAATATTGAAAAAATATATATATTTTTTATCGACTATTAATAAATTTGAACCAAATTTTCGAACCATACGTAAGAACTCACCTGATGATTTTTTATTTATATTTAAAATTTTCCACTAAGTGAAAACAGAAGATTTTTCATTCTTACAATCCTGCACAAAATGTCGTTGATATGTGGTGCAAATGTATAATCTTTTTTTACTCTATAATTTGAAAATTCCATATCTAAGATTTTTCAACTTGATATACTGAGTTCAATATAATACTCGGTATTTCAATTGGAACTTTAGGTTTATAATGTAAGAAAAGTAAATTCCTTTTCTCTTCTCTGGGTTTATTGATAATTTATTCCTATTACACAATTGAAATCACATAACATAGAGTATATTCGCTTAAACTTTTGAGATCCTCATCAGACTTGTTCCAGCGAGCGTCGTCGGAATAGCAAATTGTTTCTGTTTTTGTATGTTCAAAACTCATTTTAAATTCGTTCAACAATTCATTCCATAATATTGGGGATAAAAGACCTACTTGAGAACATATTTTTGTCAATTTTTTGTAACATTAATACTAACAAATTATAAGTTTGCCCATCTTTAACTGTTATAATATAAGTATAATTATTATTAAATTTATGGGAATGTTATATATATCAAGTATTTTTATAATTTATGGCCATAATGAGTTCGCGAATACGTCTTCTATATTCACAATAATCAAAGAAGTCAGTTCTCCTTGTCTTTGTTTCAGTATGGTTTCCATTATATCTTCCATTTCACTGTTTGTTGATTTAAACTCGGTAAATTCGTTTTGCCTTGGCTTCATTATTTATTGATTTTAAAATACAAACATTAGGCCTCCAGGAAAAAGTTTATTTTTACAAATCTTTTTTTTTTTCAAATAAATATCTCTAGCTTTCGGGCAAGAAAGCCTTTCTATGGAAGAAAATATTTTACATTGAATCGCCAATAGAATAAGAATTAAAATCAAATAAAATGCTTCGGGTGTTTACAGTTATTTGAATGCAGAATCAACGCAGGCCTTCATAGCTTATCGACTTTGCTATTCAGAAGCGATATCATCATTTGGAGGTTATGGGTGGGTTCAGGCAGAATAGTATATTATAAATTTCCGGGAAGTCTATGTTTCTGTTAATGCTAATGTTCTTCCTGTATATGATGGATTCCATGAGTCTCTGTCCTCTATTGGGGATGTTGGAGTAATGGGTTTTGGTTATGATAGGAAAAAAGAAAGGACCGTTTTTTTATATGATGATATACTAGAGATCTATTGTCTTGGTTTTCGATATTTCGTCTATGTTCTAAAATTTTTATATTTAAATGTCTGCCAGTTTCGCCTACATATTTGGTTTTGCATTCGTTGCAATCTATGGAGTATATGACATTCTTAATATTGGAAGGATAATCAATGGTATTGTTCTTTGTCATGGGGTTTATTAGTAACGAATTTAAATTAGGTGAGTTGCTGAAAAGGTTTTGATTCCAAATTTCTTAAGATGACAGGCTATAGAAACGGATATTGGTTAATAGGGAATACTGCTAATAGATTTATAGATTGTGGAATTCCGAATTTCAGAGGGCCTATAGAAATGTCCCAGAAAATTTATAAAGGATATTGTCACGTCTTTAGATTTCTTAAGATATTCTGAGTTTCTTCTGTTTTAAGGTTTGAAGGGAGTGATGGCTATGGATACGTTTAGATAAGATTTTACGGAATTAATATTATGGCTGAGAGGGCAGTAGGAGGAAAAATGGATATAGTCGGGGGTGAAGGATAACTTATAGTAAACAGTTGTTTGGAATTGATGTTGTATGCGAATTATTTTTATATCTAGAAAAGGCAGCCTTTTTTTGTTTATTTTTCGAAAGTGGACTTCGTTTTTTCTTGATATTTATTTTTGAAATAATATGTCCAACATTTTTTTAATTTCTATAAAAATGTAATTTTGTTTTTTTATGTTCAGGTTTATAGTTTTCTAATAATAATGGGTTTCCGCTTTATCTGAATGCACGTCATCTGGAAAAAAAAAATTCAATACTCATTAATATACATTTTCTATTTCTGTTTAAAGTATCTGCTAAATTACATTGGTCAACAACATTTTTGCTCAAGAGAACCTGATAGTGTTTCTAGTGTAACTTTTCATGCTGAACTCAAAAATATAATCAGAAAATTTCCATCACCCATGGTTTTTGCGCGACAGCCTTTTTTTTTTTTGGTATTGGGATAAATACAGAAAAAATGCAAAATATATTAGGTAAGCATTTTGCATAAACCTTATTACATTACACTGGTTTATCAAAAAATATTTTTCTTTGTCCCAAAAGAAACAGCATCTAAATTTACCTCTTTGTGCTGATTCCAAATATACCATTAGTTTTTTTTTCTATCACGCAAGATTTTGAGATACCCCTAATTGAAATTTGGAAATGTTTTCAATATATAGGCTTATATGAACGAAATATATTTATTTTATTGAAAAGTAGTGACAGTGGATTTTCTTCTACCAGGTCTATTAGTATGAAACGCGAAAATTTTCAGTGAATTCAAAAGTTCACCAATTCCATACAACAAAAGATTTTTATTCAAAGTAACTGCCCTGATTAGCTATACACTCGGACCACTTTTCAGGCAATTTTCGAATTCCTTGTCTGAAAATTTCTATTCCTTTTGAGTCGAACCAGTCAACAAGTCATTTTCGGAGTATGTCTGAGTTCGAAAATTCCTGTTTTTTAGGGCGTGTTCTAAAGATGTGAAAAGGTGGTAGTTCGACGGCGCTAAGTCTGGTGAGTACGGCGGGTGGGGTTAGAGTTTCCCAGCCCAAGTTTTTATGGTGTTTTTGACCACCGTAGCGTTGTGGGCTGGAGCGTTGTCATGCTGCAGTATCAGGTTGTTGTGCTTTTCACGCCATTCCGGTCTTTTTTCATTCAACGCCTCTCTCAAACAGTGCATTTGTTGTTCGTAGCGACTAGTATTGACCATTTTGCCAGGTTTCAGGAGCTCGAAATATACTACGCCGGTCTGGTCCCACCATATGCAAAACATTGCCTTTTTTTCCGAAGCGATTGGGCCTAGGCGTCTGTTTTGGAAATTGGGCCGGGCAGGCCCCACGACTTTTGGCGCGTAGGATTGCTGAAGTGGATCCATTTCTCATCAGAAGTTACGATTCGGTGCAAAAATGACTTTTTTTCATGCCTGGCGAGCAGCCTTTCGCAGGTTACCAGACGCCGTTATTGCAGCCTTTCGCTCAACTCGTGGGGGACCCATCTGGAAAGCTTTTGGGTCATTCCGAGGCTGTTTAAACGTAGAGAAACAGCACCTTGAGACACCTGGAGCTGTTTTGCGAGTTTCTCCTGCATTTGGGTACTGTCCTCATCCAACAAAGCTTGCAGTCCAGCGTCCTCGAACTTTTGGGGCGGTTTTCCATGTGGTTCATTATCAAGTTCAAAATCGCCACTTTGGAATTTTTTAAACCACCTGTAACACTGCGATTTGCTCAGAGCGTGGTCACTGTAAACTTCCTCAGCATTCGGTGGGCTTCACTGGCACTTTTCTTCCAGTTGAAGGCGAACAACAAAACTTCCCGCAAATGGGCACTTTTGGCTCGGAAATCGCCATTTTCCACGGGCTCCAGAAATTTTTCACGATTTGAATTTTTCGAAAACTGCACGCATGCTGATGCCACGTGAGTCAAAGAACAAAACGCCTACAACAGCGCCACCGTCGGCTCACCATGCTCATAGCTAACTGCACCAAGATTGCCTGGAAAGAAATCCAGATGTGAATGCAGGAAATGGATCTTGAGAGGCATGTTAATCCCAGTGCCTTGTAGGAAAGCAACAGATCATTAACTATGTCTCGTAATTTTCAACCTTGACACTTCCTAAGAAGTTCTTGCAAACGTTTCTAAAGGAATTTAATGCTGCTGCTTCAATCTCATTCAAACTATTTTGAATATTTCCCTCCTGCAGCAATTCTCGAATCTGAGGTCCAACGAAAATGCCTTCTTTAATTTTCGTATCACTTATGCTGGAACATAGGTTTTAGGAAGGCAAATCCACTGGCATTTCGATCCATTGCCTTGGAAAAGTTCTTCATTAATCCCAGTTTAATATGTAATGGTGGTAAGTAAATATTTTCTGAATCGATCAGGAGAGGATTTTGCAATATTTTTATGTCCTGGAGTAAAGATTTCACGGTTTCGCCAGCTTTTTTAATGTAATGCCTTTCCCTATCTCTGCTATCCACTCACACAGAAAACAACAAACTTTTGTATATCCAAGCTGTAATCCACGCAAGAGAGCAATGACTTTCAAATCGCTGCATATTTTCCAACCGTATCTTTCATATTCTATCTTTTTAAAAAGCGGTTTTATGTTTTCGTAAGTCTCTTTCATGTTGGATGCATGTGCTATTGGCACTGATGGGAACTTTTTTTCCGTTGTGAAGGAGAACAGCTTTCAAACTAATTTTTGACGAATCAACGAATATAAACGCCACTCTTCTGTATCATGTTCATGACCAAGCGCTTCCATTAGACTAACAACATCATTGCAATATACTAAATCATTCTCTTGTGAAAAGAAGTCTTGAAATTCATCTTGACGCTTGCGAAAAAAGCATACTTTTGTGCTTTTATGTAGCAGATTCCAGCCTTTTAACCTAGAGCCTAAAGGTTCACCCTTTTTTTTTGGATAAATCTAAATCACGTAACAAGTCGTTCAAATCTCCTTGGGTTAACAAATGTGGTTCAGATGAAGCACCTGCTTCAAAATTTGTCTTATTCGACTGTTGCTCTCGTCTATCTAAATCATCGTCACTAAATATTTCATTTTCAGGAGTTTGTGGCACAGTGAAAATATCACACACTATGAGGAACCGGTCTCATAGCAGAAGGCAAATCTGGATATTCAACTGTATGTCTTGATTTGGATGTAATACTGTTGGAGGAATAACTCGCACGTCGGCTGTTGCTTAGCAACGGCCACTTCCCCCAGACATCACGTGACCTGGCGCCGCTCCGGCCGTACCTGTATATAGGTTTCAGTTTGCTTTGTTCTCTGCCCCTACGCTTGCCTTTGTTAACTCTCTTTGTTCCTTGTCATCTTAATATAATATTATTGATAATTAAACATACTCTCTGAGATCCAACCTCTGATTCTCTTACATGGCAGCAGAGCTTGGTTGGTATCAAATATTTTTGTTTATCTAAGCTGAAATTCGTTTGCTTGCTCAAGATGACAACTGAACTTCCACAAATTCAAAAATTCAACGGCGATCATTTTTATCTATGGAAATTTCAAATGAAGATTATTCTAGAAGCAAAAGATATTCTCAGTATAACTGATGGCTCTGAAGTAAAACCTGAAATAGAGGATATTGCAAAATTCTCTGAATGGAAAAAGGAAGATGCAAAATCCAAAATGCTGATCACTACTGTTCTAGAGTTTAAATATCTTCAACAGATTGTTAATTGCCAGACTTCAGCAGAAATGTGGAAGAAATTATCAACAATATATGAACTGAAATCTGAAACAAACAAATATTTGCTGCAACAAAGATTTTTCGAATATAAAATGAATCCAAATGATAACATTGCTACTCACATTTCCAAAGTTGAAACTCAGGCACAACAAATGAAAGATCTAGGTGAGCCAATCTCTGATGTTGCCCTAATTACAAAGATAATTTGCAGCTTGCCTGATAAATACAAGAATTTCATAACAGCGTGAGATTCAGTTTCATCAGAAGAAAAGACTCTAGAAAACTTGACGGCAAGATTACTGAAAGAAGAAAGCTTACAGGATCATTGGGATTCTTTAGGAAATTTTAAACCAGAAAATGCCTTGATGACTTTTTCAAAGTTCAACAGAAATTCAACAGCTTCCAACAAAACAACAGCAGCATCAACAATCCATTAAAGATAAAAAGAAGAACACACACTGTGGATATTGCAAGAAGAAAGGACATTGGTGGAAAGAATGCTATAAAAGAAAGGAAGAACAAAAAGGACAACAGCCAAGTTCTTCAGCCAGAGATGATAGCTGTGCCTTTTCAGCTGAGACAAGTGCCTTCCTCGCTGAGACAAAGGATTCCTGGATTGCAGATTCTGGAGCAACGGATCACATGACTTTCAGAAGAGAATGGTTCTCTACGTTCGAAGAAATACCAGAAGGTGTTCATCCTGTGTGCCTTGGAGATGGAAAGACGATCTATGCAAAAGGTAAGGGAAATATTGATATTCTCTCTTATGTTGATAGTCAGGAAATTAATGCAACTCTTTTGGATGTTCTCTATATACCTGAATTGGAGACAATCTTTTTTCAATATCTACTGCAACAAAACATGGTTTGACGCTCATTTGTAAAGAAAATCAGATAAAATTGACAAAAAATTCGAAAGTGCTAGTTATTGGAATAAAGGACAATTCAAATCTTTATAGAATTTTTATTAAAGCAAAGCAATCTTCACAAACTCATGTTGCTCAGTCAAGTCTAGATATATGGCATCAAAGAATGGGTCATGTAAATCCTATAAAATTAACCCAAATGTTTGAAAATAATGTTTTTGAAGAAAACATTAAAATTAGAGAAAAGCCTGATTCTTTACTATGTGAAGCATGCATCTATGGAAAAAAATATAGAAAAGTTTTTCACGCGTTAACAAGTCCAAATTCGACCTATCCAGGAGAGCTGATCTATTCAGATGTTTGTGGACCAATGAGTAAAAGATCACCAGGTGGATCATTATATCTTGTATCATTCAAGGATGATTTTTCAAGATTTAGAGTGGCCTACTTCATTAGGCATAAATCAGATGTACTTGAGAATTTTAAAGAATTTGTAAAAAGAGTTAGGACTGAAACTGGAAATAAAATAAAAAGATTCAGAACAGATAATGGCACAGAATTCTTAAATAAGAATTTTTCTGATTATCTAAAATCTCTAGGAATTGTTCATAAACTCACTGCTCCAAATACCCCAGAACAGAATGGAATTTCTGAAAGAGATAACAGAACAATAGTTGAATCAGCTAGATGCTTCTTACATGGAAGAAAAATGCCGCTTGAACTGTGGGCTGAAGCCGTAAACACAGCAGTCTATCTCTTAAATAGATGTACTACTAAAGTATTGGAAAATTCTAAACCTTATGAAATATGGTACAAGAGAAAACCCTCCATCTTACATTTGAAAACTTTTGGATGTAACGCTTGTGTGCATATACCAAAAGATAACAGAAAGAAATTAGACAAAAAAGAGTATTCATACATTTTTTGTTGGATATACTGAAAGTAACAAGAATTATAGAATGTGGGATCCTATTGCTAGAAAAATTATCATAAGCAGAAATGTAATATTTACTGAAGCTAATACATCAGAAAATAATCAGGATAACCAACAAGAGCCGGTAACTATATATAGTGAAGAAAGTGTTGATAGCACAAATACCAGTTCCAAACCAGAAGAATCATGTCGATACCCTCTCAGGAATAGCATCAGAGAAAAGGAACAATCATCAACCAACTGTACAAGAGCTATTTCATATGCTTGTTATGTCCATGACCAAGAACCATTTAACTATGAAGATGCAATTGTAGCACAAAGCTAAAAAAAGTGGAAACTAGCTATGGACGATGAATTGAATTCCTTGATGAAAAATAAAACATGGACTTATGTGACACTACCATCAGACAGAAAAGCTATTGCATGCAAGTGGGTATACAAAATAAAGCAAAATGCAGATGGATCAAATAAAATGTTATTTCTACATCAAGTCTCATACATTGAAAGAACACTTGAACATTACAACCTTCTTGAAATTAAGTTACAATCTGTACCTTCTGATCCTTACTCAAAAACTAACAAAAGAGATGTGCCCAAAGGATAATCAGGAAATTAAAGAAAAGAACAAGATTCCATACAGACAGACAATTGGTAGTTTAATGTACCTCATGACTGGAACTAGACCTGATATTGCCTACGCAGTCAGCAGGGTTAGCCAATTTATGAACAACCCAGGACCTTCACATTGGACCGCAGTAAATAAAATATTTGGATACTTAAAAGCTACGAAAAACATCGGTATTTGTTTTGGTGGGAGTTCCTGCACTACATCTCTGATGGGTTTTTCCGATGCTGATTTTGCTGGAGACCTAGACACAAGAAAATCAACCACCGGATATGTGTTCATGTTGAATAATGTACCTATTTCTTGTGCAGTCAAAAACAGAATTGTGTGTCTCTGTCAACAAAAGAATCTGAATATATTGCGGCTTCCGAAGCAACGAAAGAAGCAATTTGGCTGAGACAACTTCTACGCGAGCTACATCAATAACAAGTAAAGCCTACAACATTTTTTGCGACAATCAAAGCTGCATAAGACTTGTTCACAACCCAGAATACCACAAAAGAACTAAACATATTGATATTTCGTATCACTTTATCAGAGATCATTTTCAAAAACATGCAATTGACCTACTTTATGTCTGCTCCAATGATCAAGCTGCAGACATATTTACGAAAGCTCTACCTCCAGAAAAGTATAGAAGACTAAGAAGCCAACTTGAACTGTTTGAAACAACAAAGTGCTCGTTAGGTGGGAGTGTTGGAGGAATAACTCGCACGTCGGCTGTTGCTTAGCAACGGCCACTTCCCCCAGACATCACGTGACCTGGCGCCGCTCCGGCCGTACCTGTATATAGGTTTCAGTTTGCTTTGTTCTCTGCCCCTACGCTTGCCTTTGTTAACTCTCTTTGTTCCTTGTCATCTTAATATAATATTATTGATAATTAAACATACTTTCTGAGA
Organism: Cordylochernes scorpioides; assembly: GCA_030710605.1. Classification (NCBI taxonomy): domain Eukaryota; kingdom Metazoa; phylum Arthropoda; class Arachnida; order Pseudoscorpiones; family Chernetidae; genus Cordylochernes; species Cordylochernes scorpioides. The sequence continues at coordinate 157,121,565 of CP092864.1, forward strand.
TCCAGCCTCTGATTCTCTTACAAAATACCTGTAGTCTTTGACAAACAAAAATAACAGTCTGAAAAAGAAGGTCTTTAGGTTCCCTCCATATCATTGGAACCGCAAAAGGCATATGACGTTCACCTTTAATCCACCCTGTAAGACGTCGAGCACAAATTTCACAACAATGATGAGGAGCCCTAGTCTTATCTTGGTCACCAAATTTACAGCCAAAATAAAGTTGATAGCACTTTTTGATGAGCGGTGTAAAGTTCCGCCTTTGAACTTTGAAAGTTAATTCCCCACAAATGTAACAGAAAATATCAGGAATATTAATGCAACGCCTCGGCATATTGATATAGTCATGTGCACACGATTTATAAAACCAAATCGATAGAGAAGAATAAACTGATCACTTCAAATTTACCTGTCACTTCTGGTGCAAATCTATTAAACAAATAGTCAGGTTCAATTTAAATATATACAGTAGACTCTCCTGTAACGCGATTAATGTGTTCCGTGTTGTATGAAATCGCGTTATAGGAATTTGCGTTGTACGAAATAAAACTTGTATAACGCGAATGTTGTTAGGGTAAATTTAAAGTGTATTCAATACGTAATTTGTTTTTTTTAATATACATTTGCATATAAAATAATATAACATTTAGTTTTGTTTTAGTATATAATTATTTTTCCTATATACATCATTTTATACAATACATTTTTACATGATACAGTATATCTCCTTTTCAATTTTTCTTTTTTCCAACTTTATTCATCATGCCTGGGGAGCAAGTTTCGTAATTTTTTATATTTGCAAAATATTTACATGTAAATTCTAATTTAATACCTTATACACGTGTGCATAAAATTTAAATGTATTGTACAGTTGTCAATATGGAAATTTCCGCATTTATTTTATAACGCGCTATACGAAAATTCGCATTGTATAAATAAATATGTCGCAATTTTTTTATCGCGTTGTACGAAATCGAGTTGTAAAAACTCGCGTTATAGGAGAGTCCACTGTATATTAAAACTATTATTGAGCAAATAGCATTCCAGAGCTTGTTATTTTTGAGTTGAAAGCAAAACAGATTGCATTATAAAATAAACATATTTAATTAAAAATTCTAAAATGTGTTATTTAAATTAATATTTATGATTCTTAAAGAGCAGAATTTAATTAATAACAAATAAAATAATGCTTTTGGCTCCACATATCAACTCTTCTTGCCAAAAATAAAGCACTAGCTAATGTGATGATGTTTACTTAAAAAATGCTTACGTAACATTTTCTGCATATTTACTGTATATACCAATTTATAAAAAAAAAATGGTTATCTTGCAAGAACTATGGGTGATGGAAAACTTCTGATTTCATTTTTGAATTCAGCATGAAAAGTTACATTAGAATCAACATCAGGTTTTCCCGGCAAAAAAAAAAAAGGTTTTTTGTAGACCTGTGTTATCAATCACCTATTACTGGATGATCTCAAAGATTTTAAAAATATATAGGCGTTACCAAAGGGATTGTTTGATTCATTCTCTTCACAATTAATATTCTCCAACTTTTTCTCTTAAATATTTCTAGAGCGTTAATATATTTGTGTTTCTTGAAATTTCAATAAAAATAAAACAAACTTCTACTGACCTTATTGCGGTGTAAATATATATTGGAAGGGCTGGAATAACACAGGTCTACAAAATTTTAAAAGGTTTTTGATGTTTAAGCATTTAAAATGCTTTTTGGGTAATCCAATGGCGCTGATTCAGAATCTGCTCTTAGATTTTCTGTATGTCATTAAAATCTATAGATAATGACCATAAAGTGTATTTCACCAAAATAATATTTTCATAAAGAAAACTGCCAAGTCATCAGGATTGCTTCATAATTTTTTACAATCATCACATCTCAAAGTTCTAAAACATACGCCATTAACTTCATATAGAAATAAAATTTTAACAATTAAAATAAATAAATCACTTCTAAACATTATACCATCACTTCTAATTTGAAATTTTAAAAATTAAATAAGTATTCGACATATTTATCCGTAGGTTCCTGAATCTGCCCAGATACACTCCAGGCTACATAATCAGATTAGAAACCGGTCGTATCTCATTGAGTGTAACAGCTTTAAAATTAACCCTGAAGTATTGGCTGCGGGTGTTGAATATGAGCAGTGATAGATTGCCGCGTATATGTTCTAATAGAACACGGGAACTGTCTAATGCTTCGGGCACACCCATCGGTTTCATTAAAAAGCTCACCAATCTGCTTAACAATAATGGATCCCCTGCACTTGTTTCCTGTGATCATCCTGAAACGCTGAGGAGCGCGATTACAGGGCTCTTAAAAACAGCGGCAGACCAATCTATACAAAACGACCTTACAAGACTGGATAAATCTAAGCTATACTCTCACTACAAAGACATTCACATATCTTTCATGACGGAGGGATACCTTTTAGGGGTTTCCTTTCCCGGTTGTAAGACTACTCGCACAAGTTAGAATACTTTCAAGTTTTTTTTAGAGAAAACCACACCAAGATGCTCTGCGGTGAGGACCCGATTTGTACCTTCTGTAATTCAAAACTAAAAAATGAAATCACTAACTATATTTTTGATTGCTATGCTCTGAAAGAAGAAGGAAGAACCTTATGCTCAAAACTGGGCAACTCTGTGCTTCACTTCCATCAATAATTGACAATATGACCCAGAATAAGTATATTGCTACGGCGTTTTATGGTTTCCACAAGTCCATATCTCAGAAGGCCAAGTGACACTCACTCCTCACTTTCTTACTGCTACTCTTTTTGTGTTGTTTTTCTTGCTTCCCTCTTTCTCTTTCTTGTTTTTTTTCTTTTTCTTCTGTATATATCGTTATTTCCTTTGTCTCACTGCTTTGTTCTTATGCATACCTCTGGTGAATCCTGTATAGGGTCAGTGACCCTGAATAAAGGCTTTTTGTTGTTGTTGTAAATAAGTATTCAAATTTTTAGTGAAAATATATTTTATTAACACAGATTAAATTTAATAAAAATTATTATTTCAAGCCTTATTCATTTAAAAGCTATTCCATCAACTTTATTGAAATAAAATTTTAACACATTAATAAATTCACTTCCAGTCATGGTTTCCAAAAGAAGATCCAGTAAAAACGACCCAAATAATTTTTGTTATATATGTGGCGAATTTACTGTAAAATCGCAAAGAAATTCAATAACAGACACCACACAAAAAAAGATATCGAGCTGGATGATTCCGATAGTGAGAACTATTGAGAACAAGAATGTCCAAAACTGAATGGTTCCGTGCGTAGCCTCAAATGTGTTTTACTTCATAATGGAAATAAATATGCATCTATTCCAATAGCGTATATAACAAATATGAAGGAGCGTGTTGAAAATATTAAAACAATCTTGAATAAAATCAAATACAATGAGCATAAATGGTTTATTTGCGTTGATTTTAAAATTGTTAACTTTTTACCTGGATTTCAAAGCGGATACACCAAGTATCCTTGTTTTTTATGCATGTGGGATAGCAGGGCACGGCAAATACGAGTACATTGGAAAACAAAAAATGGCCCTTTCGAGGTAAACTAACAGTAGGGAAAGCTAATGTGATTAACACATCTTTGGTGTCTCGGGAAAAATCATTCTACCACCATTACATATAAAGATAGGTTTATGTAGGCAGTTTGTTAGACTATAAATAAAGATGGAGAATGCTTCAAATATATATGTCGTTTTATTTTTCAGATATTAGCCTAGAAAAGATAAAAGCAGGAGTTTTTGACGGACCTCAAATCAAAAGACTCCTGAATGACAAAAATATTTTAATAACCATGAATGGAATTGAAGAAGCAGCATGGTCAGACTAAAGGCTGTAGTACATGGATTTTTAGGTAATAGCAGAGACGATAATTACAAAGAGCTTGTCCAAAATATGTTTAAAGGCTATGAAGGTTTGGGTATAAATATGAGTATAAAGGTTCACTACTTACATAGTTACCTGTATAAATTCCCTGATAATCTCGGTGCATATAGTGATGAACAAGGCGAGCGATTCCATCAAGACATGAAAGTGATGGAAGAAAGATATGAAGGTGTCTGGGACTGCCACATGATGGCAGATTACTGCTGGAATCTGTCCCGCACCTACCGGAATACACTTATAAGAGAAAATCAAAAAGGTTGAAATTCAAGAAGGATTGACTGTAGCATTTTACATTTTTTGTATAGATTCGGTTTTCTTATACTACATTAAATAAAGTACCTTTTAGTATGACGTTCTCAGTTTTTATTTGCGTTCAATATGTTTTTCGTATCATTTATATGTACTGATGTACCACATTGTGGCCTAAATATGTATATATCTCTAAAATTTGATGAGATATATAAAAACTAACATTATATTCGTGATTTAAATCAGAAACTGATGCATTATCAAAAACATATTTTTAGTGTAGACCAGTGTAATCAGTAGTGAACCATCTCAGCGGTTCGCTAATTTAATCTACCAGATCACTTCTTAGAGCTCTAATACTGTATTGGATCATTCTGCTTATATATGATATACTGAAGGATACAATCTCATATATGGTATTTAGGGGCAAACTTTAAACAAGAGTCATTGTGTTTTACATAACTTTTCTTATACTTATACTACTTATTTGGAGAACTTTCTACAATTCTAGATATGTTTATTAATTCTGTGTATATAATAGAAGTATATTAACCTTGTATTAACCTAGTAATCACACACATTTTATAAGCTGCTATTTTCAGTTGATTTAAAGAATTTTAAGTAGTATGTTGAAAGTTGCACTTTTAGGATATTTATACGACGTAATTAATTATGTTATAATTTACATATAGTTGTAATATATTTTGGATGTGCTAATTTGCATTTCTGCCTATATATATATATATGGTAATTTAAACCAACAACCCTATATTTTATAATACTTATAACAAGATTGTCATGTTGTATATAGAAACACATCTATAAATAATTATACGCATGATTGACATGTGTCATCGCATCACCATATGTAATGTACTTTGTACAAACTGAGGATGAATAAATAAAACTATGTAATAGATTAGGAGCTGAGCTAAGCAAGAGATCGAGATAGAAATCAACCCTAAAGAGGAATTTGGCAAGTCGTTGCCATCAAGGTCAAAGGGTGCAGAATAGCGCAGACGTCCCACGCACTTTGCACCGTTCAAAGTGCAAATTCTCACATGTCTCCCCCCCCCACCCCCCCCTCGGCGAGGATATAAAACATCTGCCCTAGCCGAAATGTTACTTGCAATCACTTCACCATCGGCGTGTTGTCGGTTGTAGCCAGGTCCACCTCATCGACCAAGTAAAACAGTAAGACTCTTCTAACTCCATCTTGCTCTTAGCTCGACTCCTATCTGTTCATGGAACATTCCTACTACAACTGTGTCTCTTCGTTTTTTGTGTGTGGACATTCCCAAGCTCTCCACTCTGCCTCTATCACGACTGCCTGTACTCTGTGAGAACTTTTAAAGGTCTTCCAAGGTGCAGAGAGGTACTGGAAAACTCTCCACGCCCTGACTGTCCCTCTCGGTTACTACTGGTTTGACCCCCGGTTACCATATATATATATATATATATATATACAGGATGATCCAAAAGTCCCGCACTATTTAAAAAATTAATAACTCCGCGAATATTTGCGCTAGAGCAATGCGGTAAGCACCATTGTGTTCAGGATGCAATGGGATTTTTTATGGCAAATAATGAAAAATTCGAAATTGATTTTAGTTACAATTTTATTCGCCAGATGGCGCACTACCAGAATCAAATTGTTTGATAAAATGAAAAATATAACTGATCGACACGTATTTTTTCCTTTTTGAATACCAGGAAAGAACCCTAATAACATCAAATAACAAATTAATAAAACACCACTTCGCAAAAATGATGAAGAATTGGTTAACAATTTTTAAATACAATCAGAGATATGTAAAATAGGTAAATGCAAATTAAACATGTAGCAAAAAAAAAAAAAATGATATTTTAGATATGGTTTGTTTCCGAAGATAATAAATTTCTAATATTTTTAATTCAACTCTCTCTCAGTATCGATTATATTTATTTTAATTCATTTGAAAAATATGTATCTATCTCTGATAATTTATTTTACTCTGGAATGCCGTTGTTGTTGTCGTGTCCAATAAAAAGCCTCAGATGTCTCCATGCATCTCCATCACAGCAGCAGCAATGTCCACTATCTTGGGTGTGTAAAGCTACTGCTCTGGGTCTATGTCAATTTTCTGCAAGGCTGCGGCCATTGCTGGCTATGAGAATATGTGGGTAGGTGTAAGTTCCACACCAGGACAATTGTTGCATGCCCTATAGGTTATTGTGCCATCTGGATGTATTGTTATTCCTTTATAGTGTTTTGTTCTAAGTCTTGTTATAGTTTTTGTCATTTTTCTCTCAGAGTTTATTTCGCATTTTGATTTTTTTTTGTTTAATTATCTTGTATTTTGACAAAGAATCAGCGTCAAATAATGACATTTGTTCTTTCCTTTGGCTCAACTTTCTGGCTTCCTTTTCCAATTCAAGGCTATTTCATTACCCCCGATCCCAGCATGGGCAGGGATCCATTGTAGAATGCAGTTATTCTCCAATGGTTCCAGTTGGTTAAGTAACGAGTGTATTTTCTGTGTGATTTTAGTATTGCCCTTCTGAATTGCTTCTAGAGCGGATATGGAGTCACTGTATATTAAATTTTCTTCTGCTTGATGCAGGGATGGTTGGTTAAGGCATACATCAAGGGCTTTCCAGATAGCTGTCAGTTCACAAGTGAAGTTTGACGAAATCTGTCCTGCTCCTTCTTTGATTTTGATGTGCGTTCCATCTTGCAGTATTATGTTAATTCCGGCCCCTCCATAACTCAGGGTAAGGTCTGAAGATCCATCTGTATATGCTGTTGAAGGGGGTGGCCTAGCATTTTTAATCAAGAATTTGTACTATGAGGACATAGCCGTTAATATTTCAAACACATTAGACCTCGAAGCCCAAGATATCAAATTCTACCTCAATCAAAACAAAGCCATCAACATATACAATATGTATCACCCTCCAAACAATACACTTATTGACGATGGAACAATGGCTCAATTTCTTACAGACAACTCTTATTGTAGGTGACCTTAATGCCAAACATCAACTATGGGGATGTTCCACGCCAAACCCAAGAGGCAAAATACTTTCAAACATATTTGACGACAATGCCATCATGTGCTTAAATGATGGGAATCCTACCCATCATTCCTACAGCTATAATACTGCACAAGCCCTTGATATAAGTTTTTACTATCCTGACATTTTCCACAAATGCAAATAGCAAATATTAAAAAGTATTGGAAGTGATCATTTGCCTAATTTGATAGAAATTAGCACCAAGACCAAAACCAGCTCAATTAAAAAAAATTCTGGAACTTCAAAAAGGCTAATTGGATATCTTTCGAAAACACCATTATCAAAGCAGCTACAGTTTCAATACCAAGAGGTAATATTAAGAAATGGATTCCAAATTATACACACCAGGCAAAAAATATTCAAACACTTATAACTAAAAGAAATGAACTACAAAAAAGAGCACCCAAAACCAAACAAATTGTAGAACTGAACTGAACATTGTGAATGCAAAAATAAAAAGATTATACGTAAATGTGAAAAGGGAAAAATGGAAACAAATTTGTGAAAACCTGAACCCAAGAAACCCAAATACAAAACTTTGGAATTTGGCAAAACAAATTGACAGATCCCAGTCACAAACTGAAAAAACTAATATGATTAAGAATACAGATGGTACACCAGCAACTAATGACAAAATTGCTGCCAATCTTTTAGGTAATTCATATCAAATAAGTAGTAAAATCAAGGTTGAAACAAAGGCCCAAAGGATTATTCATGACTGTAAAAATGTCACCAGCACTCATAATATTTTCCATGAAAAAAAATAAATATGAAAGAGCTAGCTTATGCATTAGAAAACACTGACCTAAACAAGACTCCTGGGCCAGATGGAATCCATGGCCGAATGATATCAAACTTGGGCAAAATTGGCAAAGAAAGACTTCTTAATATTTTCAATAACTCCTGGAAAACTGGAAAATTGATTCAAGACTGTAAAAATGCAACAATAATTCCCATTTAAAAACTTTACAAATCTGCTGATGACCCAAAAAACTACCGACCTATCTCTCTCACAAGTATTTGCTGCAAATTAATGGAAAAAATTATACTCAGACGACTTACCTACCACCTTGACACAAGAAATCTCTTACCAGAAGAACAATATGGATTTAGGAAAGGACATGGGACAATAGACCAACCCTTATTTTTCATACAAAAGGTAAAAGATGCACAAAACAGAAAACCAACTAACCACACAATAGCTGCTTTTTAGACCTTACACAAGCTTTTGATAAGGTATGGAAAAACAAGTTAATTACAAAATTATATAAACATTTCAAAATTGATGGAAAAGCTATCACTTGGATAAATGATTCCCTTAAAAATAGATGCATCAGGGTCAAATATAATGGCACTTTATCTAAAACCTTCAAGTTGTATCAAGGATTACCACAAGGATCAGTCCTTAGCCCAAATCTCTTCACCCAATTTATTGCAGGCATAGAAGAATTTTTTCTCATAAAATCAATATTGGACTTTTCGCTGATGACATTATTCTATGGAGCAGCAACACTAACTGGAAAAAAGCTGAAAGAGATTTGAACAAGACTCTTCTCCACCTAGAAAAATTTGCTAATAAACATAAATTAGAATTTAACCCCCAAAAATCTGAAACCTGTCTTTTTACTACCGATAAGAAACTATACAAAATAAGACCAAATATTATTCCGAAAGAACAACAATTGCAATATAATAAACATCCTAAATATCTCGGCTACACCCTGGATCCAGAAATTAACTCCAGTAAACATATTGAAGGAGTTGTTAGAAAAGGAAGAGACCGACTAAAAATCTTGAAATATATTTCAGGAAGAGTGGGGAGCTGAAGCAACAACACTAAAATTAACTTACACATCTCTAATGAGACCTATCTTGGAATATGGATATCAAATCTATGGTACAGCATCTGAAACAAATCTAAAATCACTGGAAAGGATACAACTAAATGCAGCTAGAATTATTACAGGTCTTCGAAATACCTGCCCTAATAATATTGTACTTTACGAGGCAGACATTATGCCCTTAAAGGGTAGAAGAAGCTTCAATCTGCCAAAATATATAAACAAAATCAAGAGTTATGGAAACAAACACAGAACTTCCAATTGCATACTTAATTGGGAATCCAATATAAGACTCAAAAAAGAAGGCCCTCTCCACCTGGCCAAAAGAAATGAATTTTTATAATATAAAGTGGAAAAATATTATTTAGCAGAAAAAATATCCCCATGCGAATCACTAACAAAATGTTATTTTTAATGCCACTTTAAATGAACCCACCAACAAACAACACCAAAATCCAGAATACTTAAAACAATTATCATTAGAAATAATTAATAAAATTCCTAAAAATGTAATAACTATCTATACCGATGGTAGCAGAGACGAGTTGGGACACACTGACAGTGACTCTCTCATTAAAACCACAAATGGCAATGAGAAACTAAACAGAAGAAACCCAGATTTTTGCTCAGTCTTCAGATCAGAACTTATAGCCATCTATGAAGCCTTAAAATCCATCAGAAACACTAAACATCACGATATATGGATTCTTACTGATAGTAGAAGTGCAATACAACACTTGAGTCACACAAGGGAACTTAGAGACAAAGTAAGCAGGAACATAATTGGTTATCTCCAAAAACTCTCAATACCTCAAAAATTCACCTTCAATGGATACCCTTACATGTTAGCATTGAAGGCAATGAAGCTGCTGATGCGCTAGCGAAAAAAGGCACAAAAGAAACCTTGCTACAGAAAAATAAACTTACTTTTAAAGAAATAGAAACAGTAGCCAAAAAATAAATAAACAAGAACTGGAGGATCCCACCTAAGCACAGTTGGTACACTCTAGAAGCAGATGGCCACCCAGACCTTTCGGTCCACAAGCCGGCATCCGAAGCATGCACTTCGCTGCTATTCTGTTCAACTCATAAACCAAGTAACGATTTCCAAGCTAGTGCTTGGACATTGTACCTGGAAACACCACCTCCCAGACAACGTGTCTGGAAGGATTTCTATACCGGTGGCCTTTAATCACAGCAAAAGAGGACACTATCTACTGTGTCCAGCAGGGACCGCGGGGAGGCGGCCCCGGGTCGACTCTGTTCACTAACAGCTGAGGAAAAGCTCAGCTGCCACGTAGTGGGCTTTCTCGAGAAGCTTGCTGTGGTTTCTCAGCAGCTTACTCTCGATCGCGCCCCTCGCCCTCCTTCTCTCTTCCTGCACACCCACTACCCTTGGACAATCCAAGACGTAGTGGCGTGCATCCACATCTTTTTCTTCATAGACGCAATCAGGGTTTCTCTTAATTTTAAATCTGTGGAGACTCCTGGGAAAGGGCCCATGTCCCGAACTACCCTAATGAATTTGTGGGACATTACCTTACAGAGGTACTTGGGTGTTGTTACCCAATTGAATATATATATACCTCTCTCCCCTTCACACTGTTCCTCCATCTGTCCAACCATAAGTCCTGGACGTGCCCCCTGATCCTCCTATAAACTTCTTTCTTGGTCACTGGGGTCCTCAGTGATCTATCTCTAAAGCATCCTGCCTTAGTGAGCCTGTCTGCGAACTCATTACCTTCGATGAGGCTGTGTCTCCTAACCCAATAGAGCTCCGGAGCCCGCGTTGTCATCTCCAGCTCCTGGATTATTTGATGCGCGAGTTGCCCTTTCACCAGATTGATGGCGACGAGGGCCGACATACAATCTGAATAGAGGCGGTCCGGGCTGAAGTTCTTCTCGGCACACAGTCTGAGGGCTACCCTGATCGCAACCAGCTCGGCTGAAAAGACCAATTCGTCCACTCTGAGTGTTAAGCTTTCTTGGAAGATCAGCTTTCCATTAGTGAAAATCACTACTTCAGCTCCAGTATTGGTTCCAGACTTACTACCATCAGTGAAAACCTCCGTGCCAATCCCTGTCGGCCCTCCAGGACTCCAATTCCACTTTGGCAACCACTGCGGAGGCTTCCTTGGGTCCCTCTTCCATTCCAGGGCACCCGCTTCAAGTCCCAGGGCATCTTCCCTGTTCTCCCAGATCTTCTGTCTGATGGTCTCCTCCTCTAGTTTCAATCCCAGGGGAATAAGCCCAGCGAGGACCAAAAAGGCCTCACTGCTGGTAGTGCGATATCCCCCTGTGATTCTGAGTGCCGCTGTCCTCTGCACGCTCTCTAGAGTTTTTGCCACCTTCTGATCCCTGTTATAGCAGGATTGGCTCGACACAGGAGAGGCAGAGGTTCCTAAAAATAGTACCCTCCTTCTCCCCCCCCCCTGTTGAGAGCCAACCAGGACAGGCCTGCACAACGCCTCCCTGCCACTCGCCACCATCTCCTCCGCCTGGTATTGCCAACCCATCTTCTCATCAATGACCACCCCCATGACTACCCTCCGTCCTTTCATCCGGATAGCCGGCTTGTGCTCCCATTTGATCCCTTTCCTTCTAGTTCTTATGTCCCTAGGTTTAAAGCTGAAGGCTTTAGTTTTGGAGACATTGAACTTAAGGCCAGAGTCATGGGCCCAATTCGAGAGGATTTGGAGAGAAGCTTCAACACACTTCTCAGCTTTCGCTCTTGAAGCAGCCTCAATGATGAGGAACTGGTCGTCAGCATAGAGAACCAGCCTGGCTCCCTCAGGGAGCTCCTCCTGGAAAACGGTGTTTACCAGGATATTCCACAGAATAGGTCTGCAGCAAGAGCCCTGGGGGCAACCCCTAATACAGTTTCTTTCCAACTTCCGCCCACCAAAACTGAGGCTAATCCGTCTATCCCTCAGGAAGTCACGAACCAAGCTGCACAAATTATCAGAACAACCCATGTCCATCAAATTTCTCATCGGCTTGCTCCAGCTCATGGAGTTGAACGCACCATCAATGTCCAGGGCCACGAAAAGAACCCAAGCACCCTTATTTAAGCCCATCTCAACCCCCTCTAACACCTCGTTCAGAGCTGTGGTTGTGGAGTTCCCTTCCCTAAAACCATGTTGGAAAGAGGAAAGGAGCTCATTAATCTCTAGCCAGTGCTTCAGTCGCTGAGCTAGTAGGCTATCCAGGATCATACCTAGACACACTAGTAAAGAAAGCGGACGATAATCATTAGGAGAATTACCCTTTCTACCAGACCTTTCGAGAAGCACTATTCGAGCAACCTTCCATGCCTCAGGAAATGTACCAGTGTCCAGACACCTATTGAAAAACCTGGCAAGAAGTGATGGGTGCATTCTTAACAGGGCTTTCACGACCGTGTTATCGATCCCTTCGGGACCAGGAGATTTCCTTTTCCCGAACTTGAAAGCCGTAAGTTTCACCTCATTCTCAGAAAAGGGCGGATCCACCAAACCACAAGTGTTCAGAGAGATCTCGTCCTCTGGTTCCTCGTTTCCGAAGTGCTGATCCAAGTTGTTTTTATTTTATCTTCTGCTTTCGAGCGAGAAGGTCTAGAACACATTCTCTCTGAATTTTCTCATTGTTGGTGGATGAAACAGCACCAGTGATTATTTTGGCCGCTTTTGCTTGAACACTGTCTAGTCTTACTTTTAGTGATGAGCTTGAGGGAGCCCAGACCGGTGTTGCATATTCCATTATCGGCCTTATTAAGGTGATATATGTTGTTCTGAGATTTCTGTTTTTTCTTCCCAATTTGTTCCACATAGCCATCTCAGATTGTTTAGTTTTCTGGTAGCTATATTTGAGGTGCTAATTATGTGTTTTGAAAATTCCAATTCCTCATCAATGGCAGTTAAAATAATTTTATTGCCATCTTGTCAATACATGCAAAGTGCACAGTCTGCACTATTTAAAAAAAGATAATATGCATTATATACACTATGTACAATGAATATGGCGCCTCTACCAGCGCTGCAGAGTTTGGTGGAGAATCGCCAGTGGGTCTCCAGCGACACCACGCATTTTGCGATATACGATGAAAATGTAGATCGCGGACTTCGCCGCTGAGGAGATGGTGATGGCGTGGTCCTCGCGACCAACTGGAAAGATCCAGGACTGCAGTATCACACCTAGGTATTTTGGATTTCTAATTTTATCAATTATTTGTTTGTTTATGCTTATTTTGTGGTTTTATTTATGCCTTTTTCCCTGTCAGTGGAGAAGACACATAGGTTTGGTTTTATTGGGTTTATGATCATTTGGAGTTCCATTGCCCACTTCTCCAGTCCTCTCATTGATGTGTTCAGTATTTTTTACGATTTTTCTATGCTGCTACTTGTGTGCCATATGGCTATATCGTCTGCATAACAGGCAACCTTTGAGTCTTCAGTGAGGTAAGGATGGATGTCGTTAATATATAGCAGATAGAGTAGAGGACTGAGCACAGATCCCTGAGTTACACCAGCCCATGTTCTTCCTTCCTTGGAAAATTCTCCATTGACCCAAACCTTTAACCTTCTTCCCCTTAAGAAGTCTGCAATCCAGGTTAAGGTTTTTCCTCTTACTCCGATGTTGTGCAGCTTTTCACGTAATTTCTCCCTCCATACTCGATCAAAAGCTGAGGTCATATCAAGGAATATAGCCGTGGTCTTCTTTGGCGGTTTTTCATGGAAATAATCTATTATTGATTGACAGAAGTAGAACAGTTGATCAGTCGTACAGTGCTGGGATCTATAGGCAGTTTGGTAGAAGTTTATTTTATTATTGTTAGTGAGCCAGACTATGAGCCTAGAGTGGATAATTCGTTCTGTTATTTTACAAAGTATGCTGGTGAGAGCAATTGGCCGATAGTTCTTGGATTCCTTGGCATCTTTGTTTGGTTTCAGTATTGGCACAGTAATTGATATCTTCCAATAATTTGGTAGTTTACCGGTTTACCATGAAATGTTTAGTATTCGTAGGAGTTGTTTATTAGCTTTGTCTTCAAAGTGTTCAATCATTTGACCAAACATTAGATTATCTCTTGGTGACCTCTTGGATTTTTTTATTGATGAGTTTAGCTCATTCAGTGTGAAGTCTTTCGAGAAAATATCTTGTTGATGGAAGTTTCTTGCTTGTTTAACTAACTGGTTTTTATATTATTTTTAGAGTCCTGTCTTCATTCGTATATTTGAGTATGGAAGTGCTTGAAAGATATTCAGCAATTATGTTAGCCATCTGTTTGTTCTCGTTTTCTCGCTGTTCTATTCATATCGGTTAGAGTATTGGAGGATTGGTGTTGGTTTTGATTTTTTTTCTAACACTCTAATCATATTCCAGTGTTAGCTGTCCTTTCTTGGATCCATTTTTTCGCAGAAATCTGCCATTTTTCTTTTTTGCATATCCAAATTTCTTGTTCTATTTTGTGACTAATTTCAATGTGTTCCTTTCTCTTTTCTTCTGTTTTTTTTTTTAAGAAGTTCATTGATATTGTCTCTTTCTCTGAAATCATTGCCTCGATGTTGTGGTCTTTCCAGTAAGGCATCCACAGGTCTTTACGTCTACCTCTAGGTATCGATGCTTTTGCAGCTTTTGATATATTCGAAGAGAAGTTTTCCAAGTTTTTGTCAAGCGTTCTGTAATTCAATTTTTCGTTGCACAGTTTTTCAAGCTTTTCTGTGAATTTTTTCAAGTCAGCTTTCCTAAAGTTCCATGTTCTTTTATTCTATTGGACATTCTCAATTTTGAAGTTTAGGGTTGTTAAAATTCGTCTGTGGTCACTGATTGCACCTCTCAGGATTTTCCATTGTGTTGTGGGTGCGATGTTGAAATTTATCGCTGTGATGTCTATTGCGGATTCTGTGCCTGTGGACTTGAATAGATAGGTGTTATCTCCCTTATTTAATGGTGTAAGGTCGAGGTCGGTGACCTTTGTTATCCTGGACAGATGATCCCCAAGTTGAACTTTTGGCGTTAAAATCGCCGTGTATGATTGTGATATCCGAAGAGGCTTCACTTAATGTTTCTATTGTGTGTACCCATACAAAATTCAAAGATATAACGAGCTGAAATTTGGCGATTTTGAGATGCGTCAAGAATTCGCTGCATGGGTTTTCCGGCAAATTGATAGTGATGAAAACTGGCTGTCGAATGTTCTGTGGACAGATGATGCTCACTTTCTCTAAACGGAGAATTTAACATTCAAAACAGCCGCTTTTGGGCAACAGAAAACCCTAGGAATTTTACAGAAATGCCACTTTATCAGCCTAGAGTTGCAGTTTTGTGTGGGTTCACTTCTTCTTTTATTATTGGGCCATTTTTCTTTGAAAAATCAATGGAAGAACTTTTAAAACCGTTTTTGTAACTGGTGAACGTTATGTTCAACTTTTGAGAGAAAAGGGTATTCCCATATTGCAGGGAAAAAGCACTAAGCGAAATAACATTCATGAAAGTTGGAGGACCTCCTCATATCTCCCGCGGTGCCAAACAATTGCTGAAGGATACGTTCGGTGAAATTCGTGGGATAAGTCGCCATATACCAGTGGCCTCTAAGATCACCAGACTTGACGCCTTGCGATTTTTGTTTATGGGGGTACATTAAATCGTGTGTTTATCGATGCTGGCCTACCATATTGGCCATGTTGAAGGCTTCTATCAGATGGCACGTTTTATCAATTTCAACAGATACGTTATTTAATGCTGTCCATTCTGTCATTTATCGTCTGCAGGCGGTGATTGAGAATGAAGGGTGCTACATTGAGCAAGGATTGTGACCTAATACAAGAGAGAAGGCAGTTACCTCATGTGTTATATAAGCTGCCATGTATTATATTATCTACCAATATTTTGCAGCTCTTTGTGTTGGGATATGGGGATAATAAATGCTGTCCTCACATCTTGACTTTTTTTTTTGTGTGAACAGTAATTTTTTATTTGTCATTTGCTCACATATTATGTCGTGCAAACCAGAGTGTTATAACTTCTCGAATAACACTGGTACACACAATTTTCCCCTTATGTTTAGTATTTCGCATAAGGAATATTTTCTGTACACCAATAACTTTAGAAATTTTGTCCAAAAAAATAATACAAAATGATTTTACTAACACGTTTTTCAACGCAAAAGGTCGATTTAAAAAATATTTTTATTTGAGGGGACACATTCTTTAAAATTGTGTACAGTATGAGAGAGAGTTGAATTAAAAATATTAGAAATTTATTATCTTCGGAAACAAACCATATCTAAAATATCATTTTTTTTGCTACATGTTTTAATTTGCATTTACCTATTTTACATATCTCTGATTGTATTTAAAAATCGTTAACCAATTCTTCATACTTTTGGCGAAGTGGTGTTTTATTAATTTGTTATTTGATATTATTAGGGTTCTTTCCTGGTATTCAAAAAGGAAAAATACGTGTCGATCAGTTATATTTTTCAATTTATCAAACAATTTGGCCGCTGAATCTCTTATTCTGGTAGTGCGCTATCTGGCGAATAAAATTGTAACTGAAATCAATTTCGAATTTTTCATTATTTGCCATAAAAAATCCCATTGCATCCTGAACACAATGGTGTTTACCGCATTGCTCTAGCGCAAATATTCGCGGAGTTATTAATTTTTAAAATAGTGCGGGACTTTTGGATCACCCTGTATATATTGCATCTTTGTTAGTTTAACGTTAGGGTTTTAATATGTTAGGCCGCTGATAGACGTGATCTGCTAGTCTGTATTTATATATAATTTCATCTAGTTTAATTTCTTTAATCTATTGTCCTTGTTGTTTATAAAATCTCTTGAGTATTGATATTTAATAATTTTACAATATCGGATTACCATATTATAAAAGGATTATATTTAGCAATTAATGAGAAAAGTTTCGATAATATTAATATTTTAGATGGAACCTATACTAAGACTTATGATACTTAAGTAAATAGCTTCCAGTAAAATATGAACTGTGTAATTACTTATAGAGAGAATAGAATTTGATATTTTAACCTGAATAGATTGTTCTGTTGCTATCTTGTCTATGACATTTTCCTCTCAATCATGCTTATATCATTTAGGTGATTGAACCATGAAAATATGGTTGAATTAAGTATGTTCGCCAAATTTTCTACAAACCCATTGTATATATTTCTCTCTATAGTTGAGTTAGATATATATGGGGAAATCGGCTAGTGTCCATTTTCAGAATTCTGCGCCAGAACCTACGCCGTAACTCCCAGTGACGTTCGTCCACATTCCATGCGCATAATATAATCGGTAGTGTGTTTTGACAAATTTAAGTCATCGTTTAAAATTGTCTCATATAATATACAAATTATATAAAATTACCATTGAAATTTACCTCAAAGGTCAAAATAAACATCGCCAATTTACTTCGGTTTTAAAATTCGCGTTATATATACATGTATATATCAATATTATTTTCTTGAAAAAAAATGTTACTTTCCTACAACTTTTCTATCTTTTGCATCAAAATTAATTTTGAAATGGACAATTACAGAAATACCTTGTTGTTCTAACATAAGTGCGTTTGGCAATTCCAAAAATGTACCCGTGTTTTTTGTTCGTGCTTATCGTAATATAAGTACTTATTTTGCTTTATTATACTAAACGCGAACTGCACGATTCCAAGACAAACAAAATATAATTTCCAAACCTTCGAATACAATATGCAATGTTTCACCCCGACTCGGACAAATTCGGTTAGAGCTGTTTTGACGTTCTCACGTATATCGTTATTCTTATCGTATAATAGTGTCAATAGGATTGATTTAATACGTATTCTACAAACTGTTTTCTTATAAAAAGTCAAAGCCCCCCTATGGTCAGCGGAAGTGGCGAGGAGTGGGCAGGTGGCCTTGACCCACTCGGACCAGAGCACGGCGCGGCAGACTCTCCGCTGGTCTGCTATGGGGCGGACGGTGATCCAGGTATGTTCCCTCGCTGGGCTTATCTATGCTACTTTGTAGCTATCCACATCTCTGGTCAGTCAATATCACATAGATAATTTGGATATAGGCAATATATTACTTCTCTAAATGTTAAAAAGATTTATTTATATTATTTTTATTATTTCGAAAACCAAACTTATCTTTTTAAAAGTTTTTATCTTGAATTTGAACTTTATTGCCGCGGCTTATAGATAAAAAATGCAGAGATGGAGAAAAAAATCATTTACAAATGGTTGCGAATTTGAAGGTTTAATTATTTTCCTAAAGATGTCATTAAGGTCTATTAGGGATTGCCAGCACGAGCTTTTCATTTCTAAATAACAGCTTTTGATTACGATGAGCATTTTTATTCTCCAAATATTGGAAATATATATTTTAAAACCTGGATTTTATTTTATTGATCTCTTATATCACAAAATATCTTTGATCCATATATAATTCAACTTTTCAAAATGTTTCGCTGAACAACCGGGTGATTAGGTAACGATATTTTTACGCTCCAGTAACCTGGGTTAACCTAATAACAAAGCAAAACTTTTGAATATTCAATTTGAAGTTTTATGCAAAACACGCGCAATTTTGCAATTTTTAAAAGCATGCCTTAAGTGCATTTGTGTAAGTTCAAAAGTATTAATATTTTTATTTAAAATGTCTAAATTATGTTTTAGAAAAAATCTCTTCTCTCTACACCAAAATATATTCATGATTTATGCGAATATATAACTGTCGACCTTTTCAAATAGAAACCTTTTTAAAAAAATGATTAGTAAGAAAATATCACAAACTTATTGATTCTAAAAATTCTAACTATATACACATATCAACCAACTCTCATGAGTGGCGTTTATTCTTCCTAGACTATCTTCAATCAGGCAATTTATGGGATTAACCACGATGAAATTGAGCCAGTTAAATTTTTAAGTGTGGTCAGAACTTCCATCGCAGTTAGTTGTGTGTTTGGACACCGCACGTACCACGTTAGGATTTCTTCCACGTCTCGGGGGCTGACAGCTTACCCTGATGTCTCACAATTGAATGGCCACATTAATTGAGAATGATCCCAAAATTATTACTCCCTTTCTCGAAAGATAGTCTTTATTCAAAATAAATACAGAGTTTAACGGATAAGTTGAATAGCCGAACAAAGGAAATACTGGGAGTATCATGGTGCATGATGGGCTTTTATAATTCAAGATGTTAAGTGTGTGCGACAATTATAAAATGGTTATTTTCTACCAATCTCTCTCATATTATATGTAAATTGAGACTTGAAGGTTTCCGCAACAGGTGTTTTGTAAATATCTCTAAATAATATAAGTTTTTTCACCTCCAACTTTGATCAAACCTAATAAAATATCTGATACAATACTTAGTTTCAAAGCAGGGGGTTCTTAATTTGATACTTCTTGGCTAGAGAGCTTACGTGTCATTAGGTTGTCAGTGTTGTAAAGCAACTGTTAAATGGGAGCTTCTTGGCTCGAAGCTACCCTTTCAGAATGTAATAAAGGAACACGTCGCATTAAATATAAGCAGTGTATCATAGTTTTTATCAACCTTCGGTCACTTAATAAATATCACGAATATGTTCCCTATAGCTTGGTAAGGAATATATACGCATTGAAAGTTATTGCACTATAAATGTATACCAATACCTATATAGAAGTCACGTATTTGACAAATATAAACTGCTGTTATATTTGTATCTTGAGTGGAAAGTCATTGAAAATATAAAACTCTTCATTCAACACCTTATCACCTTTATTATGGCATATCTTTGAGGATTTGATTATTCAAAGAATTTTAATATATATAATCATTATTTTTTCATATAAGATTAATTAGATTTCTAGTTAGAATTAATTTGAATATTTCCTCACTTTTGTAACTTACGGTTCACATATGAGCAAATGCGCATAAATTTCCAAGAACGCATCTTATGAGCACATAGGTTCTTTATTAAATATTTTGATTAAAAAATATACATTTTATATTAGTGATATATATATATTTACATATATTTAACATCTTTGGTAGAGGGAAAAAGCTCCTATTTCTATGCTTAGAAGTATATAGAATATATTTTTGTAGATATCTTCGTTAAAAAAATATGAATGTTACTTTTTAAAGATTAATATATATATATATATATATATATATATATATGAAAAAACAATAGAAAAAAATAAAAGATAAGTGAGTCAGGTGTTGAAATTCAAAATAAAGAAGGCATCTCCTGACCACGAGCACATGTGCTTTTTAGATGGCAGAGCGCCATCTAGTGGAGCAAAAATAAACTAAACGTTTATTTAGCTTGCTCCGTGATATTTGGCCAACCCAATTTCTTCATAAATTAAGAAAAGCCATCCACGAACGCGTTTCGCGCTGTTGGCGCTCGTCAGCGTGGAGAAGGCTGTAATCACTGCGACAAAAAATATTTTTGGTCCCAATGGCTTCCCGAAAAATCAAGAAATGGGTATTTAAGACCAAATTTGCGTAAAGACGCTTAACACATGAAAAAACAATAGAAAAAATATATATATAAGTGGGTCAGATGTTGATATTCAAAATAAAGAAGGCATCTCCTGACCACGAGTACATATATATATATATATATATATATATATGTGTGTGTGTTAAATATAGAGCAATCCATTTATGATAATTAAAATAAAAGCATATTTTGGATCAATCGAAATATTGAATTTTAATAATTTTATTGATCCAAAATATGCTTTTATTTTAAATATATATATATATATATATAAGATATTCAAACTGTGTACAAGTACACTTGTATGTTCAGAGTAATTTTTAAAATAGTTTACAAATTATATATACTATATACCGTATAATTTAGTGATGAAAATATAGATAACCTTTCCTTTTCGCCAATTTAATAAAGCCAAAATATCCATAATATTGTTATATAGATGTAAATTTGCTGGCGACTGGTTTTAACGATCAATTTGACAGGAGAGGAGCCTTTTTTAGAATAATGTTATAGTTGACTATATAATATTTCCCGCGTCGAGTCCTGAAGTATCTAAAGAAAGGAATGTTGAGGTATCAGGAACTTGTGTGTGAATTTGAACAGCTCTGGGTCAAGGCACTACATCAGGTTGTCGCAATCTCCAGATAAGCTGGAATTTTATTCGGCCTCTTTATTTAGCCATTAAATAGACCACCAAGATCTTAGTTCGATTAGAGGTACATCAAACATACATCATCAGAACAATATACAGTTGGTTTGAAATAGTGATATTTTTGAACTCGTAAATTATAAATAATGTCTTCATCAAAAGGATTCTATTTATGTGCATACTAATTGATAATAATTTTACAAACAAAGTATGCGATTCATTCTTGAGATATTTTTCAGCATGAATAATTAGACTGTTGAAACTGACGTGACCATATCTCTTTCTGATATTCTATCATATATACCTATTTATTTATCTATATAAACAGCAATTTATATATAAATAATAACATTTATTCAAATATAGTAATTCCTCTATATTTATATCACTCTTTCAAACAATTTTTCAAAGCTGTGTGAGCTGGAGTATTTTTTATTCCTATTATCTAGGAGATATACAAATTATTTTATTACATATATCAGTTTATATTAGCTTATTGTATTAAATATATTTTGTATTATGTTAAAGCTAGTGGCATATTTCTTGTAACCTTAATTTAATGTAGCCAATTTAATTTTTTTGCAGAATATAAGAGTTTAACATGTCAATATTCTTCAAACATCACAGCTCTTCATAATTATAAACTTGGTCCTCTACATTAAGTATCTTAACAACCTAGTTTAGAAATTATGATTATTTTTTAGAAGCTGAACCTTCAAATTTAAAAGCCCAAGTTCTCATATATTCTGTCTTTATTGAATATATATCTAAATTTTTCTTAGAAATTTGTCTCTCCCTCTACATAGTCCCAGCTTCCTCAATACATATGATGAAGAAAATGGTCAAAGTTGCCATATAATATTTTAAAATAGAATTAAAAACCAATTAATATAAAGATCATATTAAATGGAAAATATAATTTGTGGATAAATGTGTTTAACACCTAAATATATATTTTTAGTTACATTGAAGTAGTGTTTTATTTATAATATATGAAAGAATATTAATATAAGAGAAAGGGTAAATTTAGTTAAAATGAAATCAGATAAATTGTATATTTCAAGATATACAAAAGGTTTTTATATTTTTGTAACAAATTAGGGCTATAACAGGTTCATGCTGTTGCCTCGGCAGTTACGCGTCATATGAGTGGAATATAAGGGAAAATATTTTTAAAAAGGAAGAATTGTGTGTGAAGATATTGAGATAAGAAAAAGGGAAAATTATCATTTTTATTTTAATATATTTTATATAATTTTAACTTATTTTTCCGTGATAGCTTGCTATACTGGTATTATACCTTCAATTCGATTTCAATTTTTTTAAAGAACTTTATTTAATCACTATGAAACCCCTATTTATATATATATATATATATATATATATATATATATATATATATTGTTTTTAAAATAGAGCAATCCATACTTAATTCATTAGATAATAAAAGGAATATATTGGATTTAAAAATATATTTATTTTGCCAATATTTCGGCTGGCTGAACGCCAACCTTTATCGAGGCATTACATTTTTGTATACACAAACTCAGCGCCGCATAGTGTTATAATATCACTGTGATATTATAACACTATGCGGCGCTGAGTTTGTGTATACAAAAATGTAATGCCTCGATAAAGGTTGGCGTTCAGCCAGCCGAAATATTGGCAAAATAAATATATTTTTAAATCCAATATATGCCTTTTATTATCTAATATATATATATATTAGAAATAAAAGATTATTTATTGAATCCGAGATGTGCCCTTTGTGAACATATATATATATATATATATATATATGAAAAACAATAGAAAAAATAAAAGATAAGTGGGTCAGGTGTTGATATTAAAAATAAAATCGTGGATGGCTTTTCTTGATTTATCAAGAAATTGAGTTGGCCAAATATCACGGAGTAAGCTAAATAAACGTTTAGTTTATTTTTGCTCCACTAGATGGCGCTCTGCCATCTAAAAATCACATGTGCTCGTGGTCAGGAGATGACTTTTTTATTTTTAATATATATATATATATAAATGAATGTATGTGTGTGTGTGTCCTTTACGCCTGACCAAACCACTCATTGGAACGCCATGAAACTTTGGGAAGTTATTTAGTATAGTACTGTGAAGGTTTCTAGCAAATAAATTTTTTGAAATAACTTTTCGCCTAGAAATAATCAATATAAATATTCTAATTTATCTGTTATAATTCAACAATCTGCGCTAATATTATCATGATGATACGATGATTTTGTAATGTAGAAAATTAGGAAAGACAAAATTCAGGATGACACGGCAATTTATTTGAGACAAGAATAATGATACAATTCCAAGGCAATATACTATTCCTTTAACTTCCAATTACCGAGGGAACCAATTAATATTGATTTTATTCAACTTATCGAGTATTTTTCAAGGGACCGGGAAAAAATGTTCACTTAATCGAGAGATTCGATAGACAAACCTTTACTTGGGTAAAACCCGGGCGAAGCCGGGTACATCCATACAAGAATAATGATACAATTCTAAGGCAAGATACTATTCCTTTAACTTCCAATTACCGAGGAAACCAATTAATATTGATATTATTCAACTTATCGAGTATTTTTCAAGGGACCGGGAAAAAAATCTCACTTTATCGAGAGATTCGTTAGACAAACCTTTACTCGAGTAAAACCCGGGCGAAGCCTGGTACATCCGCTAGTATATATATATATATACACCTATCCCCCGATTTACACGGTAGATACGTTCCTGAGAAAAACGTGTAAATCGGGGGATAGGTGTACACAGAAATAAAAATAAAATGCATTGACAGGGTAAAATATGTAGTCAGCACGGGATTCCTCGTGAGATGTGTACACAGCGCATGTGTTCAATCACAGTAGCATTTAGTATAGTGAGATAAAAACAAAAAAAAAAAACTAATTTGGAAAACCGTGTAAAAGCGAAAACGTTTAAAACAAGTACCGTGTAAATCGGGGGACAGGTGTATATATATGCATATATAATTAAATGCTTGCGTGTATTTATGTAGGTTTGCTCCGGGTTAGATTCTGAAACCAGTCTTTTTCAAATATGGACAAAATCATTTCCACAACCTCTATTCTATAATTTACATTAAAAATAGAATTAATATACGAGAGAACACAAGTATTAACCTCCATACTTTATGATTAGGTTTTATTAAGAAAACGTAATATTGTTTAGGACTGACTGTAGTTCTATACCCAATCATATATTGAATGGAAAAATATTATAGTTTAAAATATATAAATATAAGTTGTAATTATGTGTTTTTAAACAAGATTGGTATTGGTTCTGGGTGAATATCTCAAATGTCTCGATATGTAATCCCAGGTAGGACTCTCCACATTGACCTCCGGTGTGAGGGAAGTGGCGCTTGGCCAGACAATAGACTCATTAGTCGCTGGACTAAGAAAGTAAGAAATTTGACAACAAATACAAACCTCTTTACGCTTCATTAACCTACATTGAAATTCCGCTAACCCATATGGATGGCGTCAAATACATTCGGGAGATTATTGATAGCTATTCTCTCAAGTATTTGGAGAAATCAGTTTGAGAAACTGATTAAACGAAACTAATTGGATAAACTTGTTTCAAATGAATAGCAATACACTAAATAAATTGAGAAGATCAAGACAAAGGCAAGAATTTCTTTCATTTGACTTACGTTAACCCAAGCTTCCAGAGATATCTGTTCTTCTCCACATGAAAGGTGGTGCAGAGATGTTCTATAGCGTCTGTGGTAACGTAATCCAAATGGAAATCCTTAAATTCGTCTAAATCTTCTCGGTGCATAGTATACTTCGGGCGGTTAGCCCATGTCAAAATTGATTGTGAAAGCTATTTTCAATAGTAAATTTATATAGATAATCAGTTGATGAGATAAAATGTAAATACTCCTAACTTTCAGAATTGTAATTAGCAAAATAGATTTGAAATAGAATGTTTATAACTGGAATAAGACGCTACTAGGTGTATTGTAAATAGCTAGAGAGATATTTCCTCACCCAAACGAAGAGAGATTTGATGTAACGGTATCGATATCTAAGGGGAGAATGGAACGAGGAAACCGGGGCTAAACAGAGAGGGAAAGTTGACTCTCTCGTCCATAAAGAAAATAGGGTCACGGAGCCATTTACTTTCCCTGCGTGCGGGGTATTGTTTTAGATGGCTCCGACCTGTATTCTGTATTTATCGGGATAAGATAGGGGAGTTATACTTATCTAGAAGTTACGAAAATCGATTTTGATAATTATATTTCGGATAGCTTCAAAAGGTTTTTTCCTGGATTTGGGTTTTATCCTTTTTAACCCTGATTGGTATGATGTTTTCTCTCTTCTATTTATATAAAACAAAACTAGCGGATGTGTACCCGGCTTCGCCCGGGTTTTATCCGAGTGAAAGTTTGCCTAACGAATAATATTGATAATAATATTCCGGAACACACAGAATATTCGTTACATTATATATTTATATAATACTAGCCGAATGACCCGGGCAACGCCCGGGTTTTACCCGATTAAATGTTTTTATTCAAATACTATTCGTTACAATTATAAATTGGCTCCGTGGATGTCATTCTTGTAAAACGTCCCGCTCCAAACTTTGTGTCTGAGAAGCGATATTTTTATAGAAAGATGATCTGGCTTTTGTTTTCTGCTCGAATGAATGTTTTTCTGTTAGAATTTTGTTCCTGCGTACAAAATAATGAACTGGTTTCACCCGTGGTCTCTGCTTTTAGGAATTTTTCCCGATATAATTTTGTATCTGATAATCAAACATGATACAGCAATATCGTCATAATCATTTTCTGACTAAAAATATATAGTTTTAATAATTGATATATATATTTTTTAAAATAGCCTATCGTCTTCCCCGTATTTTTTTTTTACCTATGTATGGAAATTTTGGTTTGAATTAGTGAACTACTGCGAATTTGTATACCGGACATACAAACAAACAGACAAACATACAAACATTCATTTTTATATATAAGAAGATATAAAATATATTTTTCGAGCAAACATATTCTCTCTCTCTACTGAATAGATTTTTAAAAAGATATATATAAATAAAAATATCTAGAGATATACTACATGATCTTGGCCAAAAGGCCGAGAAACGATATTCTATATATATAGATGACCTGGCTTCGTGTGTCTTCTGCTCGAGTGAATGTTTCGCTGGTAGATTTTGTGTGTGTTTCTGCCTACTCTCTAAAAATTATTATCTGGCTTCGCCCGTGGTCTGCTTTAGTGAATATACCCCTAAAGAATTTTGTTTATGTTAATCAAGCATGATACAGCAATATTGTAATAATCATTACTGACTAAAAAATAATTGTTGCTCAGTACTTGGTTAATTATATTTTTCTTAGTTAAAAGTGCGACAAAAGCTCTTCCAGATTTAATTCTCTGTCCTGTTCAAATTTCAGAGAGATTAGTTTTATATTGAGGGCTTGCATAGCCGACAAACATATATATATATATATGTTCCTGACTTCGCCCGGTTTTTAACCCGAGTAAAAGTTTGCCTAACGAACATTTATTAAAAGGATTCTAGGAAAACATCCAATCCACCTATATATAGATTTATAAACATAAAAAATATTGTTATATGCGTTTAAATATATTTTTGAAACACAACCTTTTTTGAAAACATTTATTAAATTTTAAATAAGATATTTTCTTTAAATATATATTAATATTGAAATGCCAAGTTTTTTACAAAGTCATTGGAATATTATATTACTAAATCCTCCAATTAAACATTTAATTTATTATACTTGGAACACATTTTAGAATTTTCACAATTTATAAATGTAATTTAACCAGATACCGCGAGAGGCGCTGCTTGCGAGTGAAAGTAGAAAAATTGCAAATAAAATTGCAAAGAATATTTATTTCAAATCAAATTCAAACCGTAAACCTTCCCAGTAGTATAGTAAACTAGCGGATGTGTACCCGGCTTCGCCCGGGTTTTATCCGAGTGAAAGTTTTCCTAACGAATATTATTGATAATAATATTCTGGAACACACAGAATATTATGATAATAATGATAATTATATTCGTTACGTCATATATTTATATAATATATGAAATTAATTTTTCGAGCAAACATATCCACTCTCTACTGAATAGATTTTTAAAAAGATATACATAAATAAAAATATCTAGAGATATACTACATGATCTTAGCCATCTTAGCCTTCGTGTGTCTTCTGCTCGAGTGAATGTTTCGCTGGTAGAATTTTGTTCCTGCCTACTATTAATCATTATCTGGCTTCGCCCGTGGTCTGCTTTAGTGAATATTCTCCAAAATATATTTTTTAATTCAATCAAGCCTGATACGGCAATATTGTCATCATCATTTCTGACTAAAAAAATATTGTTGCTCAGTATTTCAGCGAGATTAGTTACATATTGAGGGCTTGCATAGCCGACAATCATGTTCCCCGCTTTGCCCGATTTCTACCCGAGTAAAAGTTTGCTTAACAAACATTTGTTAAAACGATTCTAGCAAACATCCAATCCCTACTGAATCTATACTTGTCTACACTCTCGATAATTTTTTTTCCCGGTCCCTTGAAAAATACTCGATAAGTTGAAAAAAATCAGTATTAATTGGTCCACTTGGTAATTTGAAGTTGAAGGAATATATCTTGCCACAAACGAAAATTTGTAAATAACTGTATTTAGCTAATGTACCCGGCTTCACACAGTTTTTATCCGAGTAAATGTTTGCCTAACGAACATTTGTTAAAACGATTCTAGAAAACATCCAATCCACCTATATATTGATTTATAAACGTATATAAATATAAATATTGTTATATGCGTTTAAATATATTTTTTAAACACATAACCTTTTGAAAATATTTATTATATTTTAAATAAGGTATTGCCATTTTTGTTGTGTGTGAATTTGATAATTATTTCTTTTTTCTCAATGAATTATATATATTAATTTGAAAATTCATTTTTGTTATCATCATCACATACAATGTAATTTTTTTATATAAACAAACGATAATAAACAACAACAATTAGGGGCTCAAAAATCATTCATTATGGTTAGCAGCTCCGTAAATAAAGATATTTTCACAACAACAATTAAAGTTGCATTATCATTTTTATAAAACAACAGCAAATTAAATTAACAATGTAAAAATATATTTTAACATTTAACACAAAAACGTTACAATTTTTTCTTTAAATATATATTAACTAGCCGAGTGACCCGGGCAACGACCCAGAATTTGAAGTTTACTTATAAAATTACCTATGTTTCTCTTTCAGAGAGCTTTATCTTCAAATGTTTCTATTGTAAGTACAACTTATTTATCTATTGTATTTTACCTGAGAATAAAGACTCTGTGTGGATGGAATATATTACGAATAGATGTGGTTATGAAGTCGTGGTAAAAAAGTAGGTAATTTTACACGTATTCACACCTACTGCAAAGCTGCACATCTCCACATACTCTTTGGATGCTGGGTGAAGTAATGTGGTTAAGACGTTGTGAGATAAGGACGTAAGGCTGCACATCTCCACATACTGTGAGGATGCTGGATGGAGTAATGTGGTTAAGACGTTGTGAGAAAAGGACGTAATGCTGCATATCTCCGCATACTGTGAGGATGCTGGATGGAGTAATGTGGTTAAGACATCGTGAGGAAAGGACGTAATGCTGCACATTTCCACACACTGTGAGGATGCTGGATGGAGTAATGTGGTTAAGACGTCGTGAGAAAAGGACGTAATGCTGCACATCTCCACATACTGTAAGGATGCTGGATGGAGTAATGTGGTTAAGACGTCGTGAGAGAAGGACGTAATGCTGCACATCTCCGAAGGGTTCCCAGAGAAAACACAATGGTAAATATTTCCTGAACGCCATTGTCTCGATCACTGACGGATCCAGTCCTCCCGTGGAGGCGTCGTGGGAGGAGGCCTTCCTAATCTCCAGATCTATCTACCTTTCTTCCTGAAAACAAACGGGTTTACTCAATTATATTCTCTCTAGATTTTCTTTACTTCCAGAACAACATTCTATTAGGTCTCTTATCCTCCCCAGCAGCACGCTTCCTAACGACTTCCTACCTCTCACGTAGGCGACTTGGGGTTCGATCTCGGATCCCCCACCTCCTCCTTCATCTTAGCGAATACAACAACAAAGTGTTTATTAGAGCAATTGGATAATCAGATCAGGGATCAGAACTCTTTACATAAAGATAATACTTGCAATCTTTTAGCTTTCTGTACTGCTTTCTTTGCGTTTGCTGGTTTATAGAAAGCACATAAGATATGAGGTTGAGAATCTGATTTCTGTAGATTTAGCTATGTACGCATATTTAAGTAGAATGGGCTCTGTCAATTCTAGAAAAAAAATTTTTTTTTTCGTAGTGATCTGTAAGAGGACACAAATTTAGCTAAATTACACTTGGCATTCATCTACCCAGTGCGCGATTCAGATCGCCCTCTCCTAAACCTTTAATTTGATTTTTTTTTCTAAAAGAGTAAGATTCTCAAAAGAAGAAAATCTCCTTTGAGCATATCGATTGTTTGGGTTAATTGAAACATATCTGTTCATTTAATATATTAAAATCTTTTTGGTGGAGAAGAAGTAGATGAGTAAACTTTTAATTATCGTTATTTGTAACAATTTAATTGACAATAATTAAAAATATATTTCATAATGTATATGTAAAAGTCATATTTCCCTTTTAATAATGTCTAAAAACAATGCATTCAACCGGTACATCGAAAGATGCGTTATTTTGTTGCATTTATTAAAATGAGGGATGACATTTTTTTCACATTTTCAATTTGGCTTGAATTCAACTCTATACCACTTCTTTAGTTAATCTTTCCTCATAAAATGTTATGAAATTTTTGCCGGTCTGCACCAATATACGATATATCCTGAAACTATGGTATACAGTTTGGCTTTTGTTCAAATTTAGTAAAACTAGTGCTATGGATTTTTTTTTTTTTTTGAATCTATGCGTTCTTTCTAAAGAAAATTGAAGAAATACCTTGTTTTGATTCACAATTTCCCTGTAAAGATTTGATTATAATGTATATCTTTAAATTTAGTATAGTGAATAAATCAGTACTATTTGCATGTCGAAAGTGCCCTGGCAGTCAATATTGGAGTAGGACGTAATTTGCGATGTGCCACCATTCCGTGTAATAAGATTTATCTATAGAAGCCAATTTTGACGTTCCAGTTCGGAGATAATGGCGGCGACTATTTCACTTTCCCGACTTAGAAAGTCCACGGAGCGCCAAGAATTGATGAGCAGAAGACTTTCCTCTCTAATTGACGGCGCCAAGTATTGTCAGCGTGGATGGCGTGCTTACAGCTAGCCCTATTGTCAGCCCCATGTCACGGCCTACATTCTTCTGTGATGTCCTGATAGCTCTCTGATCCAATGGGACACATATATGTCTTTTAATTTATTTATAAACGGAGAAGTGTTCCCCATTTTGTCGACATTAACAGCATTCTTCAGCTACACAACATTAAATCGGACTTTCACTTCTTAAACCTGAATACCCTTCTGTTAAATTCGGCAGATATAACGACTATTCTTGTAGAATGCTATGAAGTCGAATATGCCTCTGTTTTGATTAGGATCTTTTTTTTTTTACTTATCCTTTTAGTCTAAATTAGACAAGATCTTAGAGGTCGTGCTCGTAAAGAAGCTCAAGAACTCTTCTTGGTTCTCTGTAGAGAGATATTTTGTCCTTTCCAATGCAATTTAATAAATGTTGGGGAGTGGCCTCTTCGGTTTTGCACCAAGTGCACATGGGGAAGCTTTCAAAAATCAAAAACAGAATACAGGTTGGCCACCTTTGTCGAATTGGTTAAAATTTGCGAAACGAAGACTATGAATGCATATTTTAATGGGATTTCAAAGATAGAAGTACCCCTTCGATAGATATTAGGTTTTTATATAATTGCAATCATTTTGTATTAATTCAAAGTATACTTCTTATAGAATGAGGTTGAATAAATATTTAGATGAACTTAAATTGTTTTTGTAATTAAACAATATAAATATCTATATATATAAAAATGAATGTATGTGTGTCTGTTTGTTTGTTTGTCCTTTATGCCTGACCAAACCACTCATTGGATCGCCATGAAACTTTGGGAAGTTAATTAGTATAGTACTGGGAAGGTTTCTAGCAAATAAAATTTTTGAAATAACTTTTCGCCTAGAAATAATCAAGATAAATATTCTAATTTATCTGTTATAATTCAACAATCTGCTCTAAATATTATCATGATGATACGATGATTTTGTAATGTAGAAAATTAGGAAAGACAAAATTCAGGATGACACGGCAATTTATTTGAGACAAGAATAATGATACAATTCAAAGGCAAGATACTATTCCTTTAACTTCCAATTACCGAGGGAACCAATTAATATTGATTTTATTCAACTTATCGAGTATTTTTCAAGCGACCGGGAAAAAATGTTCACTTTATCGAGAGATTCGTTAAACAAACCTTTACTCGGGTAAAACCCGGGCGAAGCCGGGTACATCCATACAAGAATAATGATACAATTCCAAGGCAAGATACTATTCCTTTAACTTCCAATTACCGAGGGAACCAATTAATATTGATTTTATTCAACTTATCGAGTATTTTTCAAGGGACCGGGAAAAAAATGTTCATTTTATCGAGATATTCGTTAGACAAACTTTTACTCGGGTAAAACCCGGGCGAAGCCGGGTACGTCCGCTAGTATATATATATATAGTAATTTTTAAAATTAAGATTGAATAACACACACAATTTAATACTTTAAAACTTCTGTTATTATCGATATATATATATAGTAAAAATCTTCATTTAAAACATTAATCCAAAACATAACGCCATGCATATCAATATAATAATTTTGATATTTAAAAAACACAATATAAAATGTATAATTTAATTTATATTAGTTTATCATATAAAGCTTTGTTTTTAAAACACTAAAATATGCCGTGTAATTACATTTTGATAACTTATTTATTTATATATTTTCCTAATACAGTAATCAGTATACTTATATATTTGCCTTATTCTGTCTGTTTGTCTGTTTGTCTGAAGCTCACGGATGGGATTTTTCATAACCATCGGTGGTTCAGTGGTAGAATGCTCGCCTGCCACGCGGGCGGCCCGGGTTCGATTCCCGGCCGATGCATTTTTTTTTTTACAATTTTTAAAACTCATTCATATATTATACAAGAATGACATCCACGGCGCCAATTTATAATTGTAACGAATAGTATTTGAATAAAAGCATTTAATCGGGTAAAACCCGGGCGTTGCCCGGGTCATTCGTATCTACTTATATATTTGCCTTATTCTGTCTGTTTGTCTGTTTGTTTGTCTGGAGCTCACGGATGGGATTTTTCATAACCATCGGTGGTTCAGTGGTAGAATGCTCGCCTGCCACGCGGGCGGCCCGGGTTCGATCCCCGGCCGATGCATTTTTTTTTTTTTTTTTACAATTTTTAAAACTCATTTTTATATTACTAGACGAATGGCCCGGGCAACGCCCGGGTTTTACCCGAGTGCGTATATATTTTAAAAACGTTTTAATTCAAATACTATTCCTTACAATTATAAATTGGCGCCATGGATGTCACTCTTGTGAAACGTCGCGTTCCAAACTGTGTGTTTTTAAAACGTTTTAATTAAAATACTATTCGTTACAATTATAAATTGGCGCCGTGGATGTCTCTCTTGTGAAACGTCCCGCCCCAAAACTGTGTGTGTCTTGAAAATATAAAAATAAAAATGTGAATTTTCATAAAGATTATATCATGTCGATTTTTTTTTTTTTTGCATTTCACCTACTAAATCGATAGAGATAATTACATTTGCAACATGAACTTAGGTATATTGACTAAATAGAAAACTGCATAGTAATAAAGATCATTTTTTTAAAGGCACCATATCGTTTTTTTTTTCAATAAAATCGAAACAAAATTAACATAAATAACGATAATTGCCTTAAAAAGAAATTGCCTTAAAAAAAAGAAACATTCGTGGTGATTTTGTCTTGCATTCGTTTATACAATTATTATATACGAATGACCCGGGCAACGCCCGGGTTTTACCCGATTAAATGCTTTTGTTCAAATACTATTCGTTACAATTATAAATTGGCGCCGTGGATGTCATTCTTGTATAATATATAAATGAGTTTTAAAAATTGTAAAAAAAAAAAAAATGCATCGGCCGGGAATCGAACCCGGGCCGCCCGCGTGGCAGGCGAGCATTCTACCACTGAACCACCGATGGTTATGAAAAATCCCATCGTGAGCTTCAGACAAACAAACAGACAAACAGACAGAATAAGGCAAATATATAAGTAGATACAAGAATGACATCCACGGCGCCAATTTATAATTGTAACGAATAGTATTTCATTAAAAGCATTTAATCGGGTAAAACTCGGGCGTTGCCCGGGTCATTCGTATATAATAATTGCAAATATATGCAATAACATACTCTTATCTTTTCTATTTTTAATTTCCTCTCTCTCTCACTCTCTCTATTTAATAGATACCATTTTGCTATACAGATTTTGGTTTAAGTTATAATGCAATATATCTCTCGTTGTATCCGTTTATTTTTTTCTTATATCAAACCAAGTTTTATGTACATATCAAAAATATATTGTTAAATTGAGAAATTTCCCATTGAAATAATTAGTTTCGAATAAATTCCATATAGCTAAGATTTATGAAAAATTCAGCTAGTAATGCTTAGTTTTAGCGTCACTTTAACACACGAAGTGACCTTTATTTTTTATTGAAGTGGAAAATATTATACTGAAACCTCTCTCTTTTTATTTTAAAAATATATCTCGTTGTGAATTTTATTACTTTCTCCCCAATTTTGATGAAATAGGGTGCTTCACGCAAAGTAATGCGAGTTCAAAATTTAATAGACTTTGTTCATATTGATGCTTTATTGGTGGCACCACGAAAGTTGTTGTCTACTGGAGACGACAGAGAAAACCAGAATGTTTGGAAATTCTGTCCGATCTCAGAGTGGTTGATGGTAATGCTGAAGGAATGGCAGGAAAAGGAATATCAGGAAGAGGAGGAAGGCCGAGAATGGAATCGATAAACGAGATAGAGCAGCCAATACTGTCCGTACAATACCGTCCAAATACTTGCACCAGAAAGGAAACTCTCAGGAATACTGTCATCCATCAACCCATGGATGGTTGAGGAGCGGCCGAGATTTTATATATAACCCGCGCCGATGTTTGAAGTGGAATCGTATCGACAGAATTTTCATTAGCTACTTCAATCACTCGATCTTTGACCTTCCTGCCTACAGATTTAGAAGTTAATTGTGCGGCGCTGCTCGTTAGGATGAGAGGTCTGGCCGCCATGGTCCAGCGCAGCTCGACAATGCCGCCTGGGGGCAATTGATTTCTTCTTCCTGTCATCGCCATTCCAAATATAACATAACTGCCGGAACCTACCGCATTCTAATGAGGTTTTTTATTTTATCTCAAAAGTGTTACAATTGTGAAATTGAAACAATAAGTTGTCTGTGTTGTGTGTATGGCATTTTTTATTCGGAGTATCTGAAGAGACAAATATATAGAAATATCGCTAAGAAATTCCTCAATCCTTATGCACAGGTGGGCACGAATTAGAATGTTTTGAGACATGTTAATATTTGAACTATCGGTGAAAGGTAGATGGCTAGAATTTGAAACAATTGATTTGATTATGTGTATTTTTAACATAAATAGTAGAATATTATCTCTACAGTCCTTACTGCAATGATAATAGTAATTGAATAAGAGACTTGGTTCATCACTGGTGAAGCCTCTCAGCGCTCTCTTTAGCGAAATTAATCTTCATTTAGAAAGAAACAAATTGCCAAAATTCAATTGTTACAGATTTTAACAATAGATGGCGATTGAATTTATAAATATAAAGGTAGATGGATATATGAAATATCCGTTGAACTATGGTTTGGTAATATCTACATATACATCTATACCGTTGATTGAATACAGGATGATTTTGCGCTAAATATTTCCAAGAAGTTTGAGCATGGAGGCCTGCTATGGTAAAACACTAGTCGGAAACAATTTTCATCTTCGTACAACCATATATATTGAGGTGGTACCTGAATTTTCAGTTCGGCTTCAAATCAGTCCGTTATAATTTTTATGGGAAACCCATCGCTACAATCAGTAAGAAAGGATGTTACGTATCTCTACTTTGTAGCTCATACTGAAGAACATCACCATAAAATCTGCACGATAGATCGAGTAATTGAGAAATTTTTTCTTTCTTGTATTTGAAACCCGAGCCTTCAAGTATTTAGATATATTGCAACTACAAAGTTCAACAAATTTAGAACAACTTGCGATTTAATATCACCATTTATTTTTCATCGTGAACCTTTGCTAAGTGTTAGACTAATGTACCGCCTTCTGACTACTGAAAGCGATAATACGGAGGCAACCACTAATATATGTATCAAATAGGACAAATTTTATATATATATTTCGATTAAGTGTTCTTGCAATATCTATTGTATTGTAATCTTGAGGTATTAGACATCGGGTCAAGAGATGCACGTCGATTGCGTCATCATGTCTTGAGCAAACCCGGGCGAGATATTAGGGTCAGGCAGGTGCAATGCATGTCCGACACCTAATACAAGAAGGATAAATATCTCGTCCCCATCTCCCAGACCTAACATACAATGCCCGGATTGATTGATAGATGCTTTGTTGGTTTAATGCCAACCTTTCGAACATTAGGAAACACTTTGGCTACTAAATCTTTGTTTATTTTATTGTAATCAGCAGTTCTCTTGACTAATTACCACTTATATCAAAACTGTTAAGTTTACTAATATAATGAATTCAAGGTTCTCAACAGGACTATACACAAATTTATTTTTTAAAGTGATTTTCATGTCAGGCTGTTATCTTGTCATTTCTATATTTGTGGCGAATAAGTTAATGGATGCGCTGATGTGTTGATCAGTCGTGAAGTGGATTGACGACACTTCGAGAAGTTTGAAAGAGAGAACATCACAATCAAAGTCAACCCCCATCACAGAGACGTGCCCCGTTTAGCCGCCTGTCAACTGTCACCAACTTTCCTGTAACGTTTAATCGGACCGCGCCCCTAAATGGAATGTCTGGTCTAGATGTCTTCTTATGTATGTCGCCATGATTGTTCGGAATTCCATTTTACACACCAACCACATATATGATTTGGTGGCAAGTTTGCATACAATACGAATAATATTACATTTTCCCTCTATTCCTGATTACTATATGCACATATTTCCAACAAGATTACCAGTATAAAATAGTTTGTCCTGAAAAAAGGTGAGCGTGCTGCTCGCCGAAATACTGAATTAAAATGTTTTCTTAAAGATCCAAAATGACCATCTACAATTGAAAATAATATACGCTGTTATTTTTTAATTGTCTCTAATAAATATAGTCCATTCGATTCTATATATTCTATAATACTGTGAATTTATAAGGAATATTAAAATATTTTGGATAGAAAGAACATGCTTTGCTAGAAAATATCTATTTTAGGATACTGTTTTCATATAATATAATATATTTCTCCAATATTTTAGAGAATTAATATGAATTATTATTTTATAAATGAGGTGTTTTATTTATAATTTCCTAAAACTATATTTCAACCTATATAAACATTTTCTAATAATTATTTTTCTGTTCTAATATATTGATAGGGTAATGCTAAATATATAATATGTATAAAAATATGTTTCTATATGAAGGCATGGCGCACCGCGATTTATGATTTTTAAAGCTATTATCACAATTTTCACTCAAAATAAAACAAATTTATACTCTCCTATCGGCGCTGAAAAAAATATTGGAAAGGCCAGGCTTATTTATATATAAAATAGAAATTTTTTTTTATCCAATAAAGGAGCGATATTGGAGTATTTGTGTCTATTATTGAGCAACCATATAAACAAACTAACTAAAACTTAAGATTGAATATTTATTGATCTCTACATGTATCAAGCGACAGAGTAAATGAAAACTATAAAAAAAGCGATTGGTGTAATAGAGTTGAATCATTTAGATCTGGGATCAATCGATGCAAAGTTAGCACTATGTAAAGTTTGGACAGTCGTTGATAAGGTGGGAGCAGTTTGTTCAGTTTCTCCGCAGGAACAATTTGGTGTTTCTGATAGACATCTTTTATGTAAGTATTCTGGAATTTTCCGTGTGTTACGACAAATTGAGGGACGATATAATTTGGATGGAACTGTATTGAAGTGTTGTTTGGAAATAGTCCGAATTGTATAGTTATCAATATAAAGGTATTAATACAAACGATTCTCATAACAAAAGCTTCTTCTTCGCCCAAATTTGTTGCAAATATTTCTCTTGGTAAGTTTCGTATTTATCAATTCATATTTTAATGATTTATATTTGAGATATTCTCTTATGAAAGGTGTATGCGAAAGGAAATGTGAGCATTCATATGATATGGTTCGACTATACCACTAAGAATATTGTTGCACAGTGAATGGAGTTTCTGTAAAGAACGTCAAGAAATATATGGATACCATATTTCGTTTGCATAACTGGATCTCGAACTTATGAGTGATTTATAAATTGCGATCCTTTTTCTTATAGTCAAACGCCCAAGAATTTATACAAATTGAGAAAAAAAAGTTTTTTTGTGTGTGTCTTTAATGTGTCTAGAAAAGTTGAGTTTATTTTTATCTTTATATCGTTAATTTGGTAATATGAAAGAGGATTGTTCGATGTATGCATGTTTTACATAGACCTCCATACTGTACAAAAAGCGATGAGCCAGGACTTCCCAAATGATTACATCCCACAAAGGACAATAGGAACTTGTTTAATTTTGAGAAATGAAATTTTTAACGCTCTAATTGTTCTAAAATATATATATATCAATACTACATAAAAAAAATAGAGCACATTGTCTTTCAGATCGAGTTCCAATCTACCCAGCCATGAGAGCGTTCCACTTTCTTGCAGGTTAATTCCTTCCTGATCGAGATGAAGGATTTACAGCTCCGGATAATGGCGGCGGTATTCTTGCCGGAAGTCGGCTGTAGGAGGGAGGGAAGAACAATCGTCTGCCCACCATTTCCTCCCTGTTCCTATATTTCTGGACAGTGTCACCGGCTGTGATCTTTTTTTTTCCAACGCGTCTTTTATAGCACCTGTCGCTATAAAGATGACCAGTTTTTGTTCATTCCCGGTTAGTCTGTCAACACAAAAACAACCAGCGGCTGATTTACGACCATTTCACCCTTTCACAAACTTACTCTTGTTATTCCAATGTTAGCGGAACGAGGACTTTTTAAGTCAATTACCAAATTACATTTTGATCTTTACAACATATCTTTTCAATTGTTTTCGAATTATATTGCACTTTACAAACGTACTGGTTCTATAAAACGGCTTATATTGGATTTTCACACAGAAAAAATTATTATTATTTCGAAGAACAATACGGTCGTCTAAATAGCAACTAGGTATGACGTGTAAAAATCCAATGCAAGCCTCTTGTATTGAAAATATATTGATTTGATCCTTTTTTTTATGAACATTAGGTACAATATAATAGGTCACCTCTTCCACCAAAATAGAATCTACCCTATGCACTATCTATTGACCGTCAAAGATCATTTCAAACTAGGGTAGAATACAAAGCCACAACACTTGTATTTCGGCCACACAATATATATATTATTCACTGATAGAATATATATCAAAAGATCTACACACATCGGAAATATTCGGATTTATAGATATTTACGGAAAATGATTTCAGCAAAGTTATCGAGTTTTTTTATGTTAACAGAGACTATCAAATCGAAAAAATATTTGAACTATGAAATTATATTTTAAATTTGATTTTCAGAATAAAAAAAAAAAAAAAGGTTTTTTTTTAGAACAATGTGTTTTCGAACGCACAAAATAAAATCAGATTGATTACAGTGAAGATAGAACAATTTAAATGAATATATTTATTACTGTTTAGAATTAAATCAAATTTCCTAATTATCATTAATATCCTAGAAACCTGAAAATATATGGAGAGAGCGCTAGATTCCTCAGATGAATATTTGCCATTTTCTCCAACTATTCTATTTGGAACATGGTCTTTTGTGTGAAAATATAAATTTGAAAAATATTAATTTCTGGATATCTGTGAATGCAATGGTTGTAATCCAGAGATAAAATTACCGAAAATAAATTGTGAAGTGGTTATTATTTGGGGTCAATCAATCCAATTACTTGGCATTTACTGTAATAGTATGGAACTGCCTTAAAGAAATATTGAAATGATCAATGTAATGTTAATATATATATATATATATATATATAATATATTGAAAGCCTTATTGAAAAAGTGATTTATTTATAATGTGTTGTATCTTGTTTCCAATAAAAATATATATTTCGAGAATATAAAGTCACGAAGCATTTCATTATTAAATTTGTGATGAAATCTCAGAAGAAATGGTCTTAACCTCATTTTTAAATCTTACGAAAGTTTTCTTTTGTTTCTACCATTTCCGTATGAATCAAAGTAATAAAAAAACAATTCGTGGAGAATATTCTAATTAGTTTTATAATGAATTTCTTTAGAGAAAGAGACACTTTTAGGAAATTCTTTTTTCCATATACTTCGGCCTTTTGTCTTATATAAAATAAGATTTTAAGTAGGGTTAGAATGGTATATTTTTAATCGATGGTTTTTATAAAGACGCATTTCTTCAATTTATAAATTGTAAATAATAAAACATTGAAATCTCATCGTTGGTGAGCGATTCAGAGGGTTGGAGGATTAGTTTTCTCCGGCTGATCCGATATTTCCTCATAATACTGTTGAGTTATTGTAGAAATTAATTTTATAGGGGATTCTTAATATATTTAGGTGGTCTAAAAGGTGGAGAAAGAAACACACCACTTGAAAGAGGAACCCAGACAACCAGAGATATAGAAAGAGAGAGACGGGACCGGCACAGCCGGGGGGCCGTTCGTGTCGCACACAATCCCCAACTGTCTTAAAGTCCCGAGGTGTTAACTAACGTGTGGTCGCCCTTTGGAATGCCGCTGGTGTCTCAAGTGACCGGACTTTACCCGCCCGTCTCTCTCTGGGTTGTCTGTAGTTTGGCTTTATTATTCCTGGAAGAGTATATATTATGACATATATATATTATAAACAATTTCATCTCTAAATACAAAATTCGTTATAGATTCTCAGTTTGGTAAAGTTGAAATTTATGGCGAAAGATAAATTTTATGCTTTTTGGCGTAATAAGTATTAGCATTCAAAACAGAAATAGGTATTAATTCACAAATTACCAGTTAATTGTTTATAGATAATATAAAAATAATTCATGTGATATAAGAAATGATACAAATGGAAACAATTTCAAATAATACTACGATAAAAATAGAATGTAATATTATATTTGAAGAATAAATACTACATATAGGTGAATGCACGATATTAAAAAACTGTCCGGACTAAAAAACTGCTCAGATAATCCTTTTTATTTTGCAAATAATAGGATAATATAAAGAAGTCAAACATGTTCATGGTAGCCAAAATAAGAAAAAGTTTGGATTCGCGACAAGGAGAATTATCAATAAAAACAATTCACAACTATAAAACACAATTATTTCATATTGGTTATTGCTATATCTTCCACTTGTTCCAATTTTCCTAAGCTCAAGATATTGCGTCTCTTGGCCAAATTGAAAAAAAAAGAAACTTCTAGGAGATTACCTCACCAGATTCTGGAAGAACAATAGACGGACCGTAATCCTAATCATCAATCCGTGATTCCCCCAACATTAAGCAAGATCCTAATTTGGTGAAAGTCCCGTTTTTTTTTGTTTTTTTGTTAATGTTCGTTTTGCGAGTTCAACTCATGAAATATTTGTTGAAACGACTTATTAGATATTTTTGAAATACATATTGTTATATGTTCTCTTGTTATATGTATGTGTTTTTATTTATCATATCAGCAACATAAATCGCGGTAGAGAGTGTGGTAGATGTTTTGAAGAATTAGCCTTAGCCTTTTTTAATCAAATTAATTATTTTTTTATTTAAATACAAACTGACAAATTAAAATGGTGGCTAATATTTTACATCTACTAAAACGAACTAATTATATATATATGTCATAATATATGCTCTTCCAGGATTAATAAAACAAACCAACAGCCAACGAGAGAGAGATGGGCAGCTAAAGCGAGACACTTTAGACAACTAACTTACGACCATTTTTGGCCACATTCCTGAGGGGGGGGAGGGGGCCGTCACCACCTGGCGACTATCCTGGTTAGCCCCCCGGTTGTGTACACAGGGAAAACAGTCGTTCAGCGGATAACCTCTCGCTCGCTCTCTCTTGGCTGGCTGCCTGGATTATTGCTCTACCAACTCGTCGTGTGATTATTTCTCACCTCACCACATTATTACCACTATATTGCCACATCGAAAGTCGACAGGATCATATTACAGAAGAGTCGACAGGATCATATCACATATATATATATTAATAAAATGGAAATTTCATAAGTGGACATCACTAAAAACTTTCGTTACAATGCATCAATTTCAACCAAATTTTCAACATTTATGTAAAACGAGATGGAGCAGGTTTTGCTTAACATCAAAATATATTTCCTAACATTAACATGCGTAACTTCGCTGTTATCGATTAAATA
Source organism: Cordylochernes scorpioides (assembly GCA_030710605.1). Taxonomy (NCBI): domain Eukaryota; kingdom Metazoa; phylum Arthropoda; class Arachnida; order Pseudoscorpiones; family Chernetidae; genus Cordylochernes; species Cordylochernes scorpioides. The sequence goes on from CP092864.1 coordinate 157,163,585, forward strand.
CAAAAAAAAAAACAACAGAGTTAATTTTATTTATATATAAATACAAAATTAAATTTCAACAGAGTTAATTTTTTACATACTAGCTAATAATCTCAATCTAAAAAATATTCAAAACAAGCAATTTTAAGATAACACCATATGTAAAACAGTCGGCCAAGAAAACACCAACGATATTACATCTTTCTCACATATTCACACACAATCTTGATTAATAATTAAAACTAATCTTTAACATTGTTTATTATACTTCAACTTTTATTTCTACATTTGTTTTAAATACCCAATTGTTTTATCATGTTTCTAATTTCGCCTAACAAATATACAAATTTATAGTGACCAACATATGCAAATTTTATCTTTGTTTTTATTTAACTTGATATCGTAAACATAACATCCATTGTAAGCATTTTTCTGTTCACCTTCCGTGGTTTCTCTTTTCTCTGATAGTTTTTAGGTGTAGTATATTTTCTTATTACTAGACTACAAACATTCCCTCGAGAAAAACCTGGGCGAAGCCGGGTACATCCGCTAGTATATATATATAAATATATATAGAATTTCTATATTTTCGGGTCACAGAGTTATAAAAAAAAATACAAATTATTATTCATTTTAAAATAAAACATCGTGAAGTATTATTATTTTGCATATTCATGATGCTCTGCGGTGAGAACCCGATTTGTACCTTCTGTAATTCAAAACTAAAAAATGAAATCACTCACTATATTTTTGATTGCTTTGCTCTGAAAGTAGAAAGAAGAACCCTTATGCTCAAAACTGGGCAACTCTGTGCTTCACTTCCATCAATAATTGACAATATGACCCAGAATATGTATATTGCTACGGCGTTTTATGGTTTCCACAAGTCCATATCTCAGAAGAAGGCCGTGACACTCACTCCTCACTTTCTTACTGCTACTCTTTTTGTGTTGTTTTTCTTGCTTCCCTCTTTCTCTTTCTTGTTTTTTTTCTTTTTCTTCTGTCTATATCGTTATTTCCTTTGTCTCACTGCTTTGTTCTTATGCATACCTCTAGTGAATCCTGTATAGGGTCAGTGACCCTAAATAAAGGCTTTTTGTTGTTGTTGTTGTGTTGCATATTCATTATTTAATAAAAAATATAGTTTTTAAACACTTTTAAAATACTACAAGTCAAAATGAAGAGCACGACTACATTATTTTCCTCCCAGTAACTAAGTTGCGTATATTTACAGCTGCTCAGCTACTTGGATGTACATCTTAATATTTACTTATTAAATAGGTTATAGTCTATTGGTCTTGAAATCTAACAGGAAGTTGAATGATTCTTCCAGAACGAGATGTCTTGATATCAGAGGGTACTTGAGTCTGTTCTGAAATATTTGGTCTTGTCACAACTGGCTGTGTCGTAACAAAATTGTCTGATTTAAAATATCCTAATAAATAAGCTGGCCTCAATCTATCAATAGAAACTGTCATGTTTCTTCCTTTTACACAATTTGTAAAGTATTTTTCTGCTCTAGTCAGAACTGGAAAGGGTCCTTTATATGGTGGTTCTAGAGATTTCTTCACCTTATCATCACGAAGGAAAATATGTGAGCACGATGACAAATCCTTGGGTACAAATATCTTATATGAAGATTTTACCTTATTTTGTCTTGGTCCCATAGATTCCATTTGCTTTTGGAGTTTATTTTCAAAAGTCTCTGATGATGGCAGGATCTTAGTTTCACAGAAGAATTCTCCTGGAAGACGGATATTTTGTCCATAAACCATTTTAGCAATTGTGAGGTTCGTGTCTTCCTGTAACGCAGTGCGTAATCCTAGAAGAACAGTTGGAAGCGTTTCACTCCTGGCTTATTTATCATGAGTTCTCAGTGCTACTTTTATTGTTCTATGTAGACGCTCCACTTTACCATTGCACTGTGGGTGGTTAGCTGTAGTATGCTGTAATTTAAATCCACAGAGCCTTGACAGGCATTTAAATGTTTCAGAGGTGAATTGTGCTTCTCGATCTGAAATCAGTCTGTGTGGGGTACCAAATCGTGAAATCCAATTTTCATAGAAAGCCCTCGCTACTCTCTCAGCTGAAATATTTTCCGAAGGAACAACCTCCATCCAATTTGAAAATCTGTCTATACAAGTTAGACAATAAATATTGCCATTAGATGGAGGTAGAGGACCTACAAGATCAATATGTACCTTGGTAAATCTTTCCATAGGGTCTTGGAATTCTCCAATATCTGACTTAGTATGTCGTGTAACCTTATTTTTTTGGCATGGGATGCAACATCGAGCTCATTGCCGAACATCCTTTTTTATGCTTGTCCAAATAAATTTTGATGACATTTGCTTAACAGTAGATCTGATACCTGGACGGGATAAGCCATGAATTTGTTGAAACATCCTAAATCTAAAAGATTCTGGAATACCAGGTCTATTAGTATGAAACGCGAAAATGGCTGCCAGAGGGTGTTGTGCAACTTTATTTGAGACGACGGTGGCGCTGTTGAAGGCGTTTTGTTTTTAGACTCACGTGGCATCAGCACGCGTGCAGTTTTATAAAAATCAAATCGTGGAAAATTTCTGGAGCCTGTGGAAAATGGCGATTTCCGAGCCAAAAACTGCCCATTTGCGGGAAGTTTTGTTGTTCGCCTTCAACTGGAAGAAAAGTGCCACTGAAGCCCACCGAATGCTCGAGGAAGTTTACGGCGACCATGCTCTGAGCAAATCGCAGTGTTACAGGTGGTTTAAAAAATTCCAAAGTGGCGATTTCAAACTTGATAATGAACCACGTGGAAAACCGCCCCAAAAGTTCGAGGAAGCTGAGCTGCAAGCTTTGTTGGATGAGGACAGTACCCAAACGCAGGAGAAACTCGCGAAACAGCTCCAGGTGTCTCAAGGTGCTGTTTCCCTACGTTTAAACAGCCTTGGAATGACCCAAAAGCTTTCCAGATGGGTCCCCCACGAGTTGAGTGAAAGGCAGCAAGAATGGCGTCTGGTAACCTGCGAAGGGCTGCTCGCCAGGCATGGAAATAATTCATTTTTGCACCGAATCGTAACTTCTGATGAGAAATGGATCCACTTCAGCAATCCTATGCGCCAAAAGTCGTGGGGCCTGCCCGGCCAATTTCCAAAACAGACGCCTAGGCCCAATCGCTTCGGAAAAAAGGCAATGCTTTGCGTATGGTGGGACCAGACCGGCGTAGTATATTTCGAGCTCCTGAAACCTGGCGAAATGGTCAATACTAGTCGCTACGAACAACAAATGCACAGTTTGAGAGAGGCGTTGAATGAAAAAAAGACCGGAGTGGCGTGAAAAGCACAACAAGCTGATACTGCAGCATGACAACGCTCCAGCCCACAACGCTACGATGGTCAAAAACACCATAAAAGACTTGGGCTGGGAACTCTTACCCCACCCGCCGTACTCACCAGACTTAGCGCCGTCGGACTACCACCTTTTCACATCTTTAGGACACGCCCTAAAAACCAGGAATTTTCGAATTCAAACATACTTCGAAAATGGCTTGTTGACTGGTTCGACTCAAAAGGAATATAATTTTTCAGACAAGGAATTCGAAAATTGCCTGCAAGGTGGTCCGAGTGTATAGCTAATCAGGGCAATTACTTTGAATAAAAAATCTTTTGTTGTATGGAATTAGTGAACTTTTGAATTCACTGAAAATTTTCGCGTTTCATACTAATAGACCTGGTATAAGGTCTAATATGATTTGTAGATGTGTCACACCACAAGTATTTCCCAGATGAAAGAGGATATTGCTTGAAATTCAATGATTTTGATGTACATTGTAAGTTTCTGAGCTCCTCATCATTTCTTTGTCTTTCAGCAATTTCATCATAATCAAGCAAGGTTAATTCTTCAATTATTGAAAGAGCATCAGCAACAATATTATCTTGTCCTTTAATATGCCGAATATCAGTTGAAAATTGTGATATAAACTGCAATTGTCGCAATTGTCTTGGAATTGCTTTTTCAGATTTCTGCACGAAAGCATATATCAATGGCTTATGATCTGTGAAAATCACAAACTCTCTTCCCTCTAACATATATTTGAAATGTTTAATTGAGAGATGAATTGAAAGAAGTTCTCTATCATAGGTGCTATAATTCTTTTGTGTATTATTTATTTTTTTAGAAAAAAATGCGACTGGTCTCCACCTTCCATTTTCTTTTTGTTGAATTACCCCTCCACTTGCTGAATCCGATGCATCTGCACGTAGTGACAGGGGTAGTTCAGGATGGGGGAAAGGATAATAAGGTTGCATTTATTAAACTTTGTTTACACTTTTCAAATTGAATCTGAGCTTCCTTTGTCCAATGGATTTTACGCTTATCTTTTTTCCTTGCGCCTCTAAGGTATTCATGTAAAATTGCTTGAGTTTGTGCCGCATCTTTTAAATATATTCTATAAAAATTGATCATGCATAGAAAAGTTCGAAGGTCATGAACAGTTTCAGGTAACTTGTAGTCAACAATTGCTTGTACTTTATCAGGCGAAGGTTTTGAACCTTCTGGTGTAACAAGATATCCTAGAAAATTCAATTCAGTTCCACAAATATAGATTTCGAAACGTTTTTATTTTGAGACCATATTTATTTAGTCTTTCAAAAATAATTTTGAGATGTCTAGAATGTTCTATCTCACTAGCCGATGCAATTAATATATCATTTAAATAGGGAAAGACAAAATCTAAGCCCCATAAAACTTCATTTATAAATCGTTGGAAAGATGATGGTGCATTTTTAAGGCCAAAATTCATAACATTATATTCATAAAGTCCAAGTGGTGTAATCACAGCTGTTTTGCATTTATCTTTTTTCTCGATTGGTATCTGAAAATAGGCTTTCAGCAAATCAATTTTGGAAAATATTTTGGCGTCTTTAAAAATATGATGAAAATCTTCAATGCGTGGTATAGGATATCTGTCTGTGACAGTTTTAGCGTTAAGTTGTCTATAGTCACCACATAATCGGAAAGAACCATCTTTCTTGGCAACCATATGTAATGGACTCGCCCAATGTGATTTTGATGGTCGTATGATATCATTTTCCAACATAAATTTAAATTCCTGCTTAGCAATCGCAAGTCGCTTGGGATCAAACTGTCTTGCTTTTGAGTGTACAGGAGGTCCTTCAGGTATTATGAAATGTTTTACATCATGTTCTGGTTTAGTCGGAAATAATGCAGGTTTGGTTATATTAGGGTAATTAGATAATAATTTTGAAAAATTTACATTATTGCACAGTGTCACTATATTATTATTTTCTGTAATAGATGTTATAACTCCATTTATTGCTAAATTGGTAATACCGTCAATTAATTTTCTTTTATTTATATCGATAAGTAAGTTGAATTTGTTTCGAAAATCAGCTCCTAAGATGCCTTTGTTCACCTTGGCTACCACAAATGGCCATTGAAATTCACGGCGTAACCCTAGATCCAAGGTTAAAATTTTGACACCATAGGTTTCAATTTCTGAACCATTCGCAGCATAGAGCTTGTAGTCGCTCTTACGTTTTTCATTTTTAATAAGAGGTACAATGCTGACATCAGCTCCACTGTCGATTAAAAATTGTAGGCCATAATTTTTATCTTTTATAAATAGACGATATTTGCAGCAACTATTTAAATTATCTGCTACTAGAATGTGCTGCGTCTTCTACTGCAGCATGGAGTTTTCCTGATTATTATGCTTGTTTACCCATTTACATGGAGGCTTGCATTTCTCTGGAATGCAATGTACTCCAAAGCGAAAGTGGTAAAAACAAAATTTTCCTTTGGGATCATACTTTCTACGCGATTGGCTACGCGATCTTGAAAAACGGTGGCCTCGATTCTTTGATGTTGGCCTTGATCCCGATAAATTAATTTCAGACACTTGTCTTTCAAGTGAAGAAATTTTTCTCTAACAAATTTTCCATATTAGTATGAGAAGTTTGTGAAGAACTAGCACTACAGACATCAGGGCTAAAGGTCATGTCCATAATTTTATCAGCCATAAATGCTAATTTTGTGACATTTTCATCACTTACAAGTAATATATTCTTCATTGAATCAGGTAATTTTTCAAGCCATAATGTCTTTATTAGATTATCTGATATATCTTTAGTGGCAAGAGATCTTAATTTCTGTAAAAGTTGACTAGGCTTCATGTTTACAAGCTCAATTCCTGTGATAAGCCTTTTTATTCTAACACTTTCACTCTCTTTATATATTCAAAAGTCTAGTTTTAGACTCTGTATACTTAAATTTACTATCAAGAGTAATTATGTCCCAAATATTTTTAATATTCTTAGGCTCAAGTTGTGCGATCAAATAATTAAATTTTATTTCTTCTGAAGGTATACAATTTATACTGAATTGTGCCTCAATTTGATAAAACCAAATCTCAGGTTTATCTGTCCAAAAAGGAGGAATTTTTATACTTACTTTGTGGACTTCTTGAGATGAAGAAGCTTCTTTAATTGTATTTTCGTTTTCATTCGAATCTTCGTTCATTTTTTCAAAAATGTGATCACGTCCCGGCTCACCAAATGTGGTATATGTTTTGTAGAATTAGCCTTAGCCTTTTTAAGCAAATTAACTATTTTTTTTTATTCAAATACAAACTGACAAATTAAAATGGTGGCTGATATTTTACATCTACTTAAACGAACTAATTATATATATATATAGATATATATATACTAGACGAATGGCCCGGGCAACGCCCGGGTTTTACCCGAGTGCGTATATATTTTAAAAATATTTTTATTAAAATACTATTCGTTACCGGCCGGACGGTCGTGACTATATATATAATGGATGGATAATAATAATAATATAATAATAATAATAATAATAATTATTATTATTATTATTATTATCATTAGATAATGATAATGATCATAATGATGATGCGCGCGCATCCGTGACAGAACCCATGACGGTCGTGACTATATATGTTGATATAAATAATTATATATATATATGTATATAGAACTTCTATATTTTCAGGTCAAAGAGTTATCAAAAAAAAAATTATTATTCATTTAAAAATTAAACATCGTGAAGTATTATTATTTTGCATATTCACTATTTAATAAAAAATATAGTTTTTAAACACATTTAAAATATTACAAGTCAAAATGAATAGCACGACCACAGGGAGAGAAAGGTTGTATCGAAATTAAGCAATATAGAGGTTGACAAAAGTATAGATACAAGTTGGCGGGCCATGTAGGATGTTTTCCAAAAATGGTCGAACATTGGGCGTTGCGGATTCTATCGGAATTACTCAGCTTGCAAGGAAAGGTTCCGGTTACGCAAATAATGAGGCCGCCAGTATTCATAAACCTGTTCTTTGACTTCCCACCTTCATGTCCTAACCCGGACTATAGGACAACCCCTCCCTTGTCCATCCGGAAACCAACGTGGGTTTATTGCGAAAATTAAATCTAAATATGTACCTCTATATATCTGATATAATACAATATTGGCCATAGAATATTTATGCGGGGCAGTGAAAAAAGGTCTTTAAAAAACCTTTTTTTATTGTTGATTTTCTAGTATCACGTGACCTTAATCAGCCTAATTTTATTGAGTTAATTAGCCATTCACCCAGCAGAGTTTTTTACCCTATTGGTTGCCTTGAGCAACGATGTTAGTTATTATAAATAAGATAGCGGATTCTAGATTCTCAATATTTTCTTTATTTATTATTATTTTTTTTATGGCGCTGGAGATGTTTTATTCTGTCATTCTACTTGTATGTTTAAGAAATAATTTTATTTCAGGGTTATATGTAATGTGTGTGGTAATAAACTTGACACTTAATTTTTTTATCTTTGTATTATGGAGAAATATGAGGTTTTATTTCCTTATTCTGTAATGGTACTTTCTAGTGGAGAAGTTTGGTTTTATAATATCGGCGCAAGTTCAGTCATCCCTAAAATGTTCCATCTTAAAATATATTAGAAGTATCTAGCATATATATAATAATGCCACGTGGAAATTAGGAAAGACACAGGATGGGACAGCTCTCTCTCTTTCTCTTGAGGTAACTCGGATTCCTGGAACGTAAGGATGAACAGCAATTTTTTAAGGCAAGAACAAACTATGAATGATAAACAAAAGATAGGCAATGAGGGAAGTTTACAGAGTAGCAAAATATAAACCTAAAGAATGATATTCTGTTTATAAAATAATAAATACTTTGCTACAATAAACTTTGAATCTCTCCTCTATACACATAATATGGCGTTGACAATAAGAAAACAACAATAGGTAAATTCGAAATTATTTCAAAGGCGTAAGATTCTTTTTGAAATTAAACAATTTATATTGCCCTTACTGCAATGGAAAATTATTGGAAGGGCCTGGCTCATCAGTGGTGAACCCTCCCAGCGGTTTCGCCAGTTTATTCTACCATACCGCTATTATATTGCATTTTTGGAACTTCCTTTTATAGTGATACTGATGTTAGACTCTTCGAATGGCTATTTTAGGTTAACTATGGACATAAGCTTTTAGGACAGCAGAATTACATATAATTATAAATGTATAATATGCTTCGAACAATCGCTCTTCCGCAAATATCAAATTGTGTCTTTTATTAGAACATTTTTAATATGACGCACTAGCGCGCCATCTGTTATCAAAATTCGAAATTATTTTAAAGGCGTAAGATTCTTTTTGAAATCAAACAATTTCTACTGCCCTTACTGCAATGGAAAATTTTTGGGCGGGCCTGGCTCATCAGTGGTGAACCCTCCCGGCTGGAGCCGTCGTCCGGGTGGAGCCTCTTTAGGGCGGGTGTGTGACCCCGTCCGGCCCGGGCACAAAAAGAAGAAGAAGAAAAAATATTTATCATTTATTAGTAACTACAAGCTACTACACACTACAAACTACACTAGCGGCTGTTACTTTATACGTACATCTGAAAATATTAGGAAGACAATATATTTGTCTATGAAAATGAAGTTATTGATGCCGTTAGGAAGACCAAGATGAAAATTCTAGAAAAAAAAAGTCCTAGAAGCTTTAGAGGTTGATGGAGAGAATGAATAGTCTGAAGATAAGCTTATATTGAGAATAAAATAATATATTTTACACTGTATATATATTTGTAGTATAGGTCAGATATTTATTGAAATATCTTTGCATAGAGAGTGTTTATTAATACTAGTGTCACTTCAAATGTTTTTACAATATTTATTTTAAAAAAATCTTATTTCAATTTAATGCGCTATGTCCCCCTAGGGACACTTGCGCTGTCATACATGCATGCCTTTATATTTATCTATACATATTTAGGCCGTGAATAGAACAGCCATATGATATTAACAAAGAGAGAAAAAACGAGAAAAAAGAACTGTGTACAAAAGAAAGAAGCGTCTGGCAATATGTACAATTAGCCTAATATAAATGATCACTTTCTTAAAATATATTTGTTGCTGGTGGTGTCTTTTCCAGATATTTGTTGCTGTATAATTTAAAATATACCTACAAATAGTATTGAATTCAATATACATTTCTTTATTGGAAATGAAAATACTTGGATCTGTTACTGTTAAATTATTGTCGATTCTTGTCTTGAAAAACAGACAATATAGTAAAAGGTATATTGATATGTATTGCTTCTGAAATTTTCTATATTAAATAATTAAAATAATAGCATTTAAATTATATACTCAAAATATACATGCAAAATATAGTACCAATACAAGATTTCATCCATGAAAACCAATTATCGAAGCACTTACACCAGTCATCTTCGGGGATGGAATTTATGGCATTGATAAAGGCTAGCGGAGCTTCATCTTCAGGGTCAAATTTTATCCCTTTCAACAATAATTTAAATTTTGGAAATAAATAAAAGTCAAAAGGTGCTAGGTCTGGTGAATATGGTGGATATGGTGAATATAATTGGACACCAGAGTTGGCTAAAAATTCCAATGTTTGGACAGAGGTGTGCGTTCTTGCATTGTCATGGTGAAGAAGGACTACTCTAAGTTCAGCTCTTGATCTGCTTTGCTTGATTTTTCAAATACTGCTGTAAGGCATTTTGTTGTATACCAGTTACTATTAACTGCCTTTCGATCTTCTAACTTCATAATATCAATGAAATCACTTTTTCTAAAAAAACAAGCGACCATTTTTTTCCCAACACTGTTGGTGGTCGACTTGAACGAGGTTCATCTTCAAGGTTGATTTTTCCATATTTAAATTCATTAAACCAATAAAAACTGTTCTAATAGAAGGAGATTCATCAAATTTAAAGCTTTCATCAATCGTTCATGGGATTCTTTAGAAGTTATATTACTTTTATAATCATAAAAGATCCTGGCGCGTATACTTTCTCTAGGCAACTCCATTGTGTATGTTGCAATGCTTAGAAATTACCGCTGCCACTGTAAACAGAGTTGCGTCCTCTATGAGATATTTTTATTAATATTTTAAGAAAATGTTCATATTAGGGAGAATATATGTAGATTTTAATGGTATAATTCATTTTTTAATATCAATTATTTAATATTGATTTCAAAAACCCTAGGAGTGCCCCCTTGTATATAGAGGATTTATGTAGAAACGTTCATCCCCTGACTTATAATTTAAAATATAAAAAAAATCAGGGCTAAGTATCTTGCCCTTAACCCTAGATGCCTTTTGAAATTTATATATAGAGGAATTTATATTTTATAAAAATATATATTTGTGAATATTTCACCTATATATATTTTTTTAAATGAATAATTTAATTAAGTTTTAATTTTTACAGTGAATATATTTTCAATTTATTATAATATTATCAATAATTTAAGTTTTATACATAGCCAATAATGTTGTTGTCTATTCAGCAAGTATTTATTTTCAAACAATAAAATATTTATCTTGCAATGATATCAGCTGAGAATAATAAAATCCACTAGCGGTCAGTGGAATTTGCACATGAAGAGAACATATTACGAACGATTAACTACATAAATATATAGGATAAAGTCATATGTTTGAATGTTCCCAGTTTAGTGCACATGAATGAAGACTCGGAAGAAGCGCAGCAAATTTAGGGGCAGGCTATTATAAGGAATCAAATTATATGGCATATTGAGGTGTGAACTAGATACTCAGTACGGAGTAACATAGATGCCAGGTAAACGCAGCAGAAGTTTCAGTTGGCGAAGTTTCAGACAGGCAGCATCATCGGTTTTAAAAAATGAAGAGTGTTCGCCATGTGGCACGTCACGCCAATCGTTCCGATTTCACCATCCAAAGGTGTTGGGAGCAGAGGAGATAAGATGGCCGCACCCACATAGGCGAATCGGCTCAAGACGCACTTTAATAACAGTGAGTATTGCAGGATCGCGATCCACTAGCCTATAGATTACTTAGTAATTTAGGTTGATATGGCTTCAATATTTTTAATACTAAATTTAAGCCTTGAAGATACCAATATGAAAAATCTTTGAATATCTTGACATTATCACTAAAACGTCGGCGTCTTCGTTCACAACTGGAATCAGCTCGGTCATAAAAAAAGGCAAATGTGATGAATATCGCATTGTGTTGAGGTCAGGTAATCAAAGTTTCAGATTTTGAATTTCCAAGTAATAGGCACACAATTCTACATTTGCTTTTGAAACCCTCACATATTACAAACTTCAGGTGTCTAGGTGTGAAGTGCCATTACCTACGATAGCCTTGTTGGCTTACTTTACTATGTGGATGACGTCCTAAGGCCTTGTGTTTCCTGACTGGTAAATCTGGTACGACTTACTAGCAGGCATAATTTTCATACAGAAGAGGTAGCCCTATATATCCTACTTGATCTTAAGATTCTTCTACGACCTTCTCGTTCTTCGCACCTATCCTCCATTGAAAATGTCTGCCTTCCTGGTGCGCAAACCTTATTGTACCTAAAGTAGATTCAGTGCTAAGACTGGTGAGCCTTTTCAATCAGGATCTTCCAGGCGATCTATAACCATTGTCTGATGGTATATTCTGCCTTGGTTCAGTTGATCCAATCATTAAGGATTTTCAGGAAAGAAATAATGCGATGGTTTCCCCTTAGTTTACCCATCCATATTTTGTTGAGCTAGTAGTAGGTCCACTCGCCTTCATAAGCCATTTTTTAATTCAAGGGTAAGTGAGCGTCATTATACTTCATTGTATATACAACTATTATTTATTCTGTTATGAATTATAAAAAAACTGTTCAAATCCCTCACCAATATCAACTATTTATTCTTTCAATGCAAAACAAGTTAAGCTTCAATATATGAGATATCAATGTAGATTTTTCCCATAATTGGAATGTAATTGTAACACATCAAAGACACAAATAATTTACAGGTTAGCCCCTTCCAGTTTTCTATGTGGTGAATATTTTATTCCGTGCTCATAGAAGATATAATGTCATTGTTTAAACCCTAGGAAATTTCTATATTTGTCACATATGATAAGCCATCCAACGTTGGTTGCCATAGTTGGTTCAAGGTAACTTACTAACTAGAGGTTACCCCAAGTTACTTTTTCCCTCTCGACCAGACCGGTAATGTCCAAGGTAATCCGGGGATAAAAACTTGAGGCGGGCGGTCGAGTTGATCGCAGGCTTGAGCTAATGAGGAAATACCGAACTCAGAACAAACATTTGATCGGAGGGAGATATTGAACACCGCTATTTAAGAGGAATTTAAAATTTAAAATTTCAACTTAAAAAAAAAAAAAGAACTCACAGGTACAGGGATATAATATATATATATATCACCATATTAATACACCTTATACACGCGTTAAATATAAATACAATATATTTCTTTGGGAATACTCTCTTGTGGCCACCACAGACATTTCTTGAATTGTGCATGCGTGGTATATTTTGATATATGAAAGTTGTACACATTCTGAATATGTAAAGATTATGGAGTGTTCAAACTGGTGCCTGAACATGAGTATAGGTTTTTACAGTAGTAAACAAGACTATAAACTTCACACTGGTACGTTTAATGCAATAGACAAGGGTAGAATGTTTACACCAGTAGGTTTAATACACTATATATATATACTTATGTACTGTGTATCTATATATATAAAATGAATGTTTGTATGTTTGTTGGTTTGTATGTCCGGTATACAAATTCGCAGTAGTTCACTAATTCAAACCAAAATTTCCATACTTAGGTAAAAAATAACGGGGATGACGATAGGCTATTTTAAAAAATATATGAATAAATTATTAAAACTATATATTCAAATTATTATACTTAGCTCACGAGCAGCGCCCTCTAGAATGCTCAGGCGACCTGCCGGCAGCCAACGGGCGCGCGCCGCCGGCAGGTTGCCTTAGCGTTCTAGACGAGAAGCTTTTTCTTAATTACAATGCAAGTCCTTAACTATATTTACAGGTTTTCTAATTTATAACTATTTCACATATTTACATATATACAGATATATATATATATTTTGCTATAACTGATCTAATTCGCCGTTCAAAATAACTGCTCTTGCTATATTTGCTATGTTTTATGTGTTTGAATAATACATTTAATCGTGTAAACCCGGGCGTTGCCCGGGTCATTCGTCTAGTATGTTATATTCAATTTAATATTTTTTAAATAAATTAATATATATTTTTTAATTTGACCAAAAAACAAAAGACTTTCTTTTTTGTTCTCTTGTGTATATATAGTTTTGTTTTTTCTTTTGGGTTGGTTAAATGTGTTTTTTTTTCAAATAAACTCATTTGCCAAAAATATAATATTTAATTGTTAAATTTTATTTAAAATAAAAAAGGCATTTTGCTAATAATTGATATTTCATTCTTTTTTTGTAAGTAAAAATTGGATTCGGCAATCCAAACATTACTTAATAATTAATTACCTTTTTTATTTCCTCACCCAGAATATAAGATATACATATATGTGAGAGAGAAAGATAAGAGTAGGGTCTTTATCCTTAGATGTATAATACAATAGGCAAGAATAGTGTGTTTATACAAGACACAATGAACAAGACTAGCATTTTTAAACCCCTAGTACACGTTGTACACATGCCATGAAATTCTTGGTGGTAATTGTGCAAGTGCACCACATGTTTAGACATTTGAAAAGTGTTCGACTTTGCATTTACAAGTGTTATCAAATTACGAAACTATTTTAGACGTGTAAAATTCTTTTTAAAATAAAACAATTTATACTGCCCTTACTGCAATGGAAAAATTAAAGGGAAGGCCTGACTCATCAGTGGTGAACCCTCCAAGCGGTTTCGCCAGTTTAATCTTCCATACCGCTGTTATATTATACACTGCGGCCTGTGATGGCAAAACGACACTTGAAGTTACACCGCATGAGTTTGTTTTCAATGAAATTTCAAAATTTTATTTCAAGGTGAAATATTGACTATTTCTAACCTTTTTGGATGAGGTATGAAAGGGTGAATAATGAAGAGTAATGATGAACGGAAAAATAAAAGTGTCCAGGGATGGGAATCGAACCCACAATGTTCCGCTTACCGGGCAGATGCCATGTCCACTAGGCTGCCCTGGACGTATTCATTACTCTTCATAATTCACCCTTTCATACCTCATCCAAAAAGGTTAGAAATAGTAAATATTTCACCTTGAAATAAAATTTGATTTTTCATTGGAAAGAAACTCATGCGGTGTAACTTCAAATGTCGTTTTGCAATCACAGGCCGCAGTGTATAATATTGTATTTTAAGTTACTTTATGTATCATTTACGAACGGAAAAAGACGTCCAGGGCAGCCTAGTGGACATGGCATCTGCCCGGTAAGCGGAACATTGTGGGTTCGATTCCCATCCCTGGACACTTTTATTTTCCGTTCATCATTACTCTTCATTAGTCACCCTTTTATACCTCATCCAAAAAGGTTAGTAATAGTCAATATTTCACCTTGAAATAAAATTTTGATTTTTCATTGAAAAGAAACTCATGCGGTGTAACTTCAAGTGTCGTTTTGCATACCGTTGTTATATTGCATAGAGAGAGAGAGAAAAATAAGGATAACCCAGGCCCCTGGAGCGCAAGAAACGCCAGCGGTTTCGCCAGTTTAATCTACTATACCGCTATTATATTGCATTTTTGGAACTTCCTTTTATAGTGATACTGCTACTTGACTCTTCGAATGGGTATTTTAGATGAACTATGGACATAAGCTTTTAGGACAGCAGAATTACATAAAATTATAAATATATAATATGCTTCGAGCAATCGCTCTTCCGCAAATATCGATTTGTGTCTTTCATTCGAACAATTATATTACGATGCACTAGCGCGCCATCTGTTATCAAATTACGAAACTATTTTAGACGCGTAAAATTCTTTTTAAATAAAACAATTTATACTGCCCTTACTGCAATGAAAAAAAGGGAGGGCCTGGCTCATCAGTGGTGAACCCTCCCAGCGGTTACGCCAGTTTAATCTACCATACCGCTGTTATATTGCATTTTTGGAACTTCCTTTTATAGTGATTCTATTTTAATTTATCCATTGCAGTAAGGGCAGTAGAAATTGTTTTATTTTAAAAAGAATATTACGCGTCTAAAATAGTTTCGTAATTTGATAACAGATGGCGCGCTAGTGCATCGTAATATAATTTACAAGTGTGCCAGAGCCCCGTTTATTTATTTGCACTCGCTGGTGGTGTTGCAAGAATAGGAGCCATTGGAACATTTTTTTATTAGAAAAAAATTCAATATGCAGGATTCGATCCCATGTCATATAACCAACGGTTTACACCACCCGTCCATCAACCCCCCCTAAAAGAATCGAATGTTTTACACAAGTGTAGCACACTGGTTAGACATTGGTAAGTGATTAGGATATTGACCTGGATATGTTTAAATCAACAGATGGGAATAGGGTGTTTTTCATAAACAAATGTAGTAGAATTGGACATAAATAGGTGTTGCAAACTGGACAACGCTGTGGATTGTATTTTAATACCATTGAAATAAATTGATAAATATTTACACGCTCAATATATAATAACTCTATCTATTTTTCAATGCAATTGGCTCCACTTTAATAAAAACGAATATCTCGAAACATTGTATGCGTAAATTATTTTATATTCTAATCGGTACTCGGTACTCGGGTTCTACGGAATAAAATAAAAAAAGAAGGGCATACAACGTTTGGAAATATATGTTCTCACAAGTCCCATATGAGCATAGAAATCATTAACTAGCCTTGTTTAAATTATTATGATGTTCACCGGGTAAGCTCTAACCAGTCTTAGTTTCTCACCAACTACTACCTGAGAATGACTACCTATTATACAATCGTTATCCCAAACCAACACATGGATGAACTTTGAGATAAGATAGTCATAATAGGGACACTAATGATAATAAAGATAAGACAGTGAAGTTAGGTGCTGCCTGTCCGTGTCAAATGTCTGAAATCAGGAGTTCTAGACATCTTTTCATAGATTTTTCCGATCAGAGGACCAACAAAGGTTGAAATATATGCTGTTTCACTCAATAAACTTTAAAGTTGAATCTCTCTATCCCGATTTTAAAATATCGTAACTTTCACACACACACTTTCTCTTTTCAATATATCAAGTAGTCAATGAAATTCAACCTTCTGCTATTTTGATTGCCATATGAATGGAAGTAAGGATTTTACTAAATATATTTAAGCTATAATATGCATTATCTAACAAATACATGTTATGTTTTGTAATATAAATATATATTAAATATTGAGCAAACACTTCTCTTTCCGTTATATATTTTGTAAAGAGGTCGCTGAATAACGACAATATTTTATTCCAAATTACCATCTGAGATGGGCTATTAAAACCTAATTGGGTGTTTCCTTGTGAATAAAAAGTTTGGATTTTTTCCAATAACAGCCGTGATAATGTAATTGAAATTTGTGGCACGTGTTTACAGTTTTTATTGGGAATGGTTCCTCAAATATAGATGTATGATTATGTCGATATCGAGATCCAGGGATAGAATCCCATTTTAATATAACTTTTTAAAGAAAACAACGTGTCAATGACTCTGTGAATATTTCATTAGTCAAATCCCACAAATGACTGCAAGTCATTAAACAAGGTTAAGGCAACTTTGAGGTGCAAAATCCCTGCTCTCTACACATGTAGAATTTCCTACTTGCTAAAAAATAGAAAGATGCGCTATTAAAGCATAACTGTTTCATGAAATTGTATATCTTTAAATAAACAGGAGGCTAAATAGAGAGGAACCTTCTATTATTTACATATTTAAAATTTAGATTCCGAGTTTAGAGGCAATATTGAGTTATATCCAACATACATCGCAGGTGCAAAACTGTTAGTGCCAGTTCTCAATACATCTTTGATTGTACCTAAGCCACAAAACATGACCTTTGAGTCATTCCAGCAAAAACTATCAAACAATACCGTGACATCCCTAGCTTATGATGTTAGTTATATATTGATCAGATCAGACTCTAGGAATAATTACCAACAATGAACAAATATGTGATGTACTAGCAGAAAAAAAAACAACATTCGCCACCTATCCACCATGATTATCGTGTTAAGTATAATTTTGATAGGTAATATGTATATTATTTTTGGACCTTCAATGTATAATTTATATAAACAATCCAATCTCTTTTACCTTAAAATCGAAGAAAGGTAAATTTCGTGAAAAGAATGCAAAGATATTTTTAATGTAATTTAGCCCCAGATAGTTTTAACTGTCTCTAATCGGCCTCAAATAGGCAGAAAGGTCAATTAAACAGGGCTCTTAAATCTTTAATTCGACCTGTGTAAATGGTTGCACCCCCTGTAATCGGCTTAAAAAAAATCGATATTCTTTTGTGATTTATCTTCGAGAAGTATTTAGAATCTAATGATTTAAGACCTAGAATACAAAACTGTCCACTTAACTTGGCTTCGAGCTTTTCAAAAAGAGAGATTTACCAGACTGCCTTTGCCTGGCCGAGGGCGTACCTAACTCGACTTTGATAAGACAAAACACTAATGAACCCGTTCATAGAATTTAAAACAGCTGCTGAACCTCTGCCTTAAGAGTTCAAAAACCGATTGAACCTGCCTTAAAAGGTGAAGTAGCCTGTGCTGAACAAGGCTAAAGAAGAGAAACAGCAAGCCGAACCTACCTTAATAGGGTAAAACAGTCTGCTGAACATGGCTTAATAAGGTAAAGAAGCCTGCAGAACTTAGCTTAATTAATAATAAAAACGACTTCCAAGATTAATTAAGTAAAACATCCTGCGGAACCTGGCTTAATAAGGTAAAATACCCTGCTGGATTCGGCCTAGCCTATTCAGATAAAACAACCTGCTAAATCCGACTTAATAATGTAAAGATTCCTGCCGAACCTAGCTTAATAAAGTAAAACTGTATGCTGAACTTAGCTTAATATGGTAAAACATCTTGCTGAACCTGGATTAATAAGGTAAAACTGTATTCTGAACCTGTTTTAATATGGCAAATAACCTGCTTAATCTGGGTAAAAAAAGGTAAAACAACCTACTGAACCTAGCTTGAAATGGTTAAACAGATTGCTGAACCCGGCTTTAAAAGGTAAAACAAACTGCCAAACCTGGCTTAAGTAGGTAAAACAGCTTGCTGAACCCGGCTTAAAAGGTAAAACAAACTGCCGAACCTGGCTTAATTAGGTAAAAAAGCTTGCTGAACCCGGCTTAAAAGGTAAAACAAGCTACCGAACCTGGCTTAAGTAGGTAAAACAGTTTGCTGAACCCGGCTTAAAAGGTAAAACAAGCTGCCGAACCTGGCTTAAGTAGGTAAAACAGTTTGCTGAACCCGGCTTAAAAGGTAAAACAAGCTGCCGAACCTGTCTTAAGTAGGTAAAACAGTTTGCTGAACCCGGCTAAAAAGGTAAAAAAAAGCTGCCGAACCTGGCTTAAGTAGGTAAAATAGCTTGCTGAACCCGGCTTAAAAGGTAAAACAAGCTGCCGAACCTGGCTTAAGTGGGTAAAACAGTTTGCTGAACCCGGCTTAAAAGGTAAAACAAGCTGCCGAACCTGGCTTAAGTGGGTAAAACAGTTTGCTGAACCCGGCTTAAAAGGTAAAACAAGCTGCCGAACCTGGCTTAAGTAGGTAAAACAGCTTGCTAAACCCGGCTTGAAAGGTAAAACAAGCTGCGAACCTGGCTTAAGTGGGTAAAACAGCTTCCTAAACCCGGCTTAAAAGGTAAAACAAGCTACCGAACCTGACTAAAGTAGGTAAAACAGTTTGCTGAACCTGGCTTAAAGGGTAAAACAAACTGCCGAACCTGGCTTAAGAAGGTAAAACAGCTTGCTGAACCCGGCTTAAAAGGTAAAACAAACTGCCGAACCTGGCTTAATTAGGTAAAATAGCTTGCTGTACCCTGCTTAAAAGGTAAAACAAGCTGCCGAACCTGGTTTAAGTAGGTAAAACAGTTTGCTGAACCTGGCTTAAAGGGTAAAACAAACTGCCGAACCTGGCTTAAGAAGGTAAAACAGCTTGCTGAACCCGGCTTAAAAGGTAGAACAAACTGCCGAACCTGGCTTAAGTAGGTAAAACAGGTCGCTGAACCCGGCTTAAGTAGGTAAAACAGGTCGCTGAACCCGGGTTAAAATATGTAACAGACTGCTGAACCTAGCTTATGAAGCCAAAACTACCTGCTGAACCAAACGATAGAAGGTAATCCAGACCGGCCAGGTAAAAAGGCCATCTGATCTCACGGCGGAAGATCCGGCAGACGGCTAGCTGGCCGAACAGGTTTTGTCGGCTGCTAGCACAAAATACAAACGATTGTTT
>CP092864.1:157183453-157226846 GCA_030710605.1 Cordylochernes scorpioides
CCTTAACCTTGTTTAATGACTTGCAGTCACTTGTGGGATTTGACTAATGAAATATTCACAGAGTCATTGACACGTTGTTTTCTTTAAAAAGTTATATTAAAATGGGATTCTATCCCTGGATCTCGATATCGAAATAATCATACATCTATATTTGAGGAACCATTCCCAATAAAAACTGTAAACACGTGCCACAAATTCCAATTACATTATCACGGCTGTTATTGGAAAAAATCCAAACTTTTTATTCACAAGGAAACACCCAATTAGGTTTTAATAACCCATCTCAGATGGTAATTTGGAATAAAATATTGTGGTTATTCAGCGACCTCTTTACAAAATATATAACGGAAAGAGAAGTGTTTGCTCAATATTTAATATATATTTATATTACAAAACATAAAGTGTATTTGTTAGATAATGCATATTATAGCTAAATATATTTAGTAAAATCCTTACTTCCATTCATATGGCAATCAAAATGGCAGAAGGTTGAATTTCATTGACTACTTGATATATTGAAAAGAAAAAGTGTGTGTGTGAAAGTTACGATATTTTAAAACCGGGATAGAGAGATTCAACTTTAAAGTTTATTGAGTGAAACAGCATATATTTCAACCTTTGTTCGTCCTCTGATCGGAAAAATCTATGAAAAGATGTCTCGAACTCCTGATTTCAGACATTTGACACGGACAGGCAGCACCTAACTTCACTGTCTTATCTTTATTATCATTAGTGTCCCTATTATGACTATCTTATCTCAAAGTTCATCCATGTGTTGGTTTGGGATAACGATTGTATAATAGGTAGTCATTCTCAGGTAGTAGTTGGTGAGAAACTAAGACTGGTTAGAGCTTACCCGGTGAACATCCTAATAATTTAAACAAGGCTAGTTAATGATTTCTATGCTCATATGGGACTTGTGAGAACATATATTTCCAAACGTTGTATGCTCTTCTTTTTTTATTTTATTCCGTAGAACCCGAGTACCGAGTAGAATATAAAATAATTTACGCATACAATGTTTCGAGATATTCGTTTTTATTAAAGTGGAGCCAATTGCATTGAAAAATAGATAGTGTTATTATATATTGAGCGTGTAAATATTTATCAATTTATTTCAATGGTATTAAAATACAATCCACAGCGTTGTCCAGTTTGCAACACCTATTTATGTCCAATTCTACTACATTTGTTTATGAAAAACACCCTATTCCCATCTGTTGATTTAAACATATCCAGGTCAATATCCTAATCACTTACCAATGTCTAACCAGTGTGCTACACTTGTGTAAAACATTCTTTTAGGGGGGGTTGATGGACGAGTGGTCTAAACCATGGGTTTTCGACCGCTATATGACATGGGATCGAATCCTGCATATTGAATTTTTTCTAATAAAAAAATGTTCCAATGGCTCCTATTCTTGCAACACCACCAGCGAGTGCAAGTAAATAAACGGAGCTCTGGCACACTTGTAAATTATATTACGATGCACTAGCGCGCCATCTGTTATCAAATTACGAAACTATTTTAGACGCGTAATATTATTTTTAAAATAAAACAATTTCTACCGCCCTTACTGCAATGGAAAAATTAAAATAGAATCACTATAAAAGGAAGTTCCAAAAATGCAATATAACGGCGGTATGGTAGATTAAACTGGCGTAACCGCTGGGAGGGTTCACCACTGATGAGCCAGGCCCTCCCTTTTTTTCATTGCAGTAAGGGCAGTATAAATTGTTTTATTTAAAAATAATTTTACGCGTCTAAAATAGTTTCGTAATTTGATAACAGATGGCGCGCTAGTGCATCGTAATATAAATGTTCTAATAAAAGACACAAATCGATATTTGCGGAAGAGCGATTGCTCGAAGCATATTATATATTTATAATTTTATGTAATTCTGCTGTCCTAAAAGCTTATGTCCATAGTTCATCTAAAATACCCATTCGAAGAGTCAAGTAGCAGTATCACTATAAAAGGAAGTTTCAAAAATGCAATATAATAGCGGTATGGTAGATTAAACTGGCGAAACCGCTGGCGTTTCTTGCGCTCCAGGGGCCTGGGTTATCCTTATTTCTCTCTCTCTCTCTATGCAATATAACAACGGTATGCAAAACGACACTTGAAGTTACACCGCATGAGTTTCTTTTCAATGAAAAATCAAAATTTTATTTCAAGGTGAAATATTGACAATTACTAACCTTTTTGGATGAGGTATAAAAGGGTGACTAATGAAGAGTAATGATGAACGGAAAATAAAAGTGTCCAGGGATGGAAATCGAACCCACAATGTTCCGCTTACCGGGCAGATGCCATGTCCACTAGGCTACCCTGGACGTATTTTTCCGTTCGTAAATGATACATAAAGTAACTTAAAATACAATATTATACACTGCGGCCTGTGATTGCAAAACGACACTTGAAGTTACACCGCATGAGTTTCTTTCCAATGAAAAATCAAATTTTATTTCAAGGTGAAATATTTACTATTTCTAACCTTTTTGGATGAGGTATGAAAGGGTGAATAATGAAGAGTAATGAATACGTCCAGGGTAGCCTAGTGAACATGGCATCTGCCCGGTAAGCGGAACATTGTGGGTTCGATTCCCATCCCTGGACACTTTTATTTTTCCGTTCATCATTACTCTTCATTATTCACCCTTTCATACCTCATCCAAAAAGGTTAGAAATAGTCAATATTTCACCTTGAAATAAAATTTTGAAATTTCATTGAAAACAAACTCATGCGGTGTAACTTCAAGTGTCGTTTTGCCATCACAGGCCGCAGTGTATAATATAACAGCGGTATGGAAGATTAAACTGGCGAAACCGCTTGGAGGGTTCACCACTGATGAGTCAGGCTTTCCCTTTAATTTTTCCATTGCAGTAAGGGCAGTAGAAATTGATTTATTTTAAAAAGAATTTTACACGTCTAAAATAGTTTCGTAATTTGATAACACTTGTAAATGCAAAGTCGAACACTTTTCAAATGTCTAAACATGTGGTGCACTTGCACAATTACCACCAAGAATTTCATGGCATGTGTACAACGTGCACTAGGGGTTTAAAAATGCTAGTCTTGTTCATTGTGTCTTGTATAAACACACTATTCTTGCCTATTGTATTATACATCTAAGGATAAAGACCCTACTCTTATCTTTCTCTCTCACATATATGTATATCTTATATTCTGGGTGAGGAAATAAAAAAGGTAATTAATTATTAAGTAATGTTTGGATTGCCGAATCCAATTTTTACTTACAAAAAAAAAGAATGAAATATCAATTATTAGCAAAATGCCTTTTTTATTTTAAATAAAATTTAACAATATAATATTATATTTTTGGCAAATGAGTTTATTTGAAAAAAAAAACACATTTAACCAACCCAAAAGAAAAAACAAAACTATATATACACAAGAGAACAAAAAAGAAAGTATTTTGTTTTCTGGTCAAATTAAAAAATACATATTAATTTATTTAAAAAAAAAATAAATTGAATATAACATACTAGACGAATGACCCGGGCAACGCCCGGGTTTACACAATTAAATGTATTATTCAAACACATAAAACATAGCAAAATAAAACATAGCAAATATAGCAAGAGCAGTTATTTTGAACGGCGAATTAGATCAGTTATAGCAAAAAATGAAAATATATATGTAAATATGTGAAATAGTTATAAATTAGAAAACCTGTGAATATAGTTAAGGACTTGCATTGTAATTAAGAAAAAGCTTCTCGTCTAGAACGCTAAGGCAACCTGCCGGCGGCGCGCGCCCGTTGGCTGCCGGCAGGTCGCCTGAGCATTCTAGAGGGCGCTGCTCGTGAGCTAAGTATAATAATTTGAATATATAGTTTTAATAATTGATTCATATATTTTTTAAAATAGCCTATCGTCATCCCCGTTATTTTTTACCTAAGTATGGAAATTTTGGTTTGAATTAGTGAACTACTGCGAATTTGTATACCGGACATACAAACCAACAAACATACAAACATTCATTTTATATATATAGATACACACACACACACACACACACACACAAAAGCCTTTATTAAGACTATATATAGATACACAGTACATAAGTATATATATATAGTGTATTAAACCTACTGGTGTAAACATTCTACCCTTGTCTATTGCATTAAACGTACCAGTGTGAAGTTTATAGTCTTGTTTACTACTGTAAAAACCTATACTCATGTTCAGGCACCAGTTTGAACACTCCATAATCTAGTCTACTGTAGAAAAAACTACTGTAATACTGTATTGTTCAAACACAGTTTAAGCACAAGCTCTATTTGTCTAGCATATTTTTGCACCAGTTTGCGGCTTGGCAGACTCTTCAACCTTGATTCTCTCCTGTGCCGGGTCTTGCATCTCACCAGAGCGTGTTTCAACCATCCTACAAATTTATATAAGGGAATAATGAGATAACTCTACTTTAATTAGCCTCCAGAATAATTTATTTATTTCTCACATCAAAGAGAGCAGTGAAGTCACACAGTGTACCTAAATACAAATAATGATTCTATAATACATATATTCTGTTTATAATACATATATTCTGTTTAATAAAATAAATAAATATAAAATATAAATTTAAAATATATAAAAAATAATTTTCAAATTAAAATAAAATAGGTTCATTAGCCATGATGCAACACTTCCCCCTCTCCAGAGGTCGTCAGGTCCTCGTGAGTTACCTCATCAATTCTCTCAAAATAGGGTTTGAGTCTTGAGACATGGACAATCAATGGGTCTTGGCCAGGATTATCTTTCGGCTCAATTAAGTAATTTACGTTAGACATCTTCTTTATTATTCGATATGGGCCAAAATATTTTCTCAATAGTTTTTCACATTTTCCGATTTTCCTGACTGGCGTCCAAACTGACACTGAATGTCCTGGTTCATAGATTTTCTCATTGTGTTTTTTTTTTTTTGTCATAGTTTCTTTTCATTCTTTCCTGAGTTTTCTCTGTGTTGTTAATGACTACCTGTCTCGTCCTTGCTATTTTATCTGAGTAGTTTTCTATATATTTGTCGTAAACGTCCATGTTACTGTCCGTTGGGATATTCTCGTCGTCTAAGAGGGACATGGGTTCCCTCCCAAACAACAGGGAAAATGGAGAGTAGCCTGTGGTTTCTTGATTCGTGGTATTATACGCGTGGGTGATAAAAGGGAGGATTTCGTCCCAGTTATTCTGGTCTCTGTTCACATACATGCTGATCATATTGATTAAAGTTCTATTTAGCCGTTCCGTTAGTCTGTTAGTCTGGGGGTGGTAGCTCGTTGTGAAGCAGTGTTTAACTTTGCACATTTTCATTACCTCCTTCATCAAATTGCTAGTGAATTGTGAACCTCTATCGCTAATAAGAAATTTTGGGACCTCGTGGCGTAAAATAATATGTTCGATTAAAAATGTAGAGACTTCTTTCACTGTTGCTTCTGATACTGCCTTTGTTTCAGCATACTTGGTATAATAATCCGTCAACACAATTATCCATTTCCTTCTTCTTTTCGTTGATGGCAAGGGGCCAACAAAGTCAATTCTAATTTTTCAAAAGGGTAGTTAGCTGAGGGAATAGGTTGTAAAAGTCCAGACGGCGACTGATTTGAACCTTTCCGACTTTGGCAAAGTAGGCACGTCTTTACAAATTCGAAAACATTTTTCAGAATGGAAGGCTAATAGTATTTATTCTTCAAACGGTATGTGGTTCTGGCGACGCCTAGATGGCCATTCAGTATATGGTTGTGGTATTCACTCATGATATCCTTCCTTCTCTTCTTTCGCACTACCAGCAACCATTCTCTACCTTCAGGATTTGGAATTTTCTTGTAGAGACACACATTTTCTTCTTTAAAGTTCTGTGTAATTGAACGCTTGTTTCCACTAAGGTTATCCTTAATATTCTCGATAAAATCATCCTTTTCGTCTATTATTTGATTCAGAAATAGTCTTTCATAATCTTCGTCCCATTCGTTTTCCGGTAAGGGTCCTCTAGATAGACCATTCGTGTTCGGATGCTTTTTCCGGATTTGTGTATAATTTCGAAATCATATTCCTGAAGCTTCAGTGCCCATCGTGCTAATCGACTGGTCGGACCTTTCAGATTCTTGAGCCAGCATAGTGCGTGATGATCAGTTACGATATTGAAGTGCATTCCATATAAGTAGGGTCGTAACTTGGACATTGACCACACAACAGCTAGACATTTTTTTTTTCAGAAGTCGAATAAATTTGTTCAGGTTTGCTCAATGTTCGACTCAAATATGAGATCACCTTTTCTTTATCGCCGAACTTTTGGTCTAATGTTGCACCCAGGCCTATGTTAGACGCGTCAGTATGAATGTAAGTAGTTGCATTCAGATCAAAGTGCCCAAAGATTGGGGGATTTATCAATGCTACTTCAAGGGTTTGAAATGCTTTTTCTCGATTTTCTGTCCAGGTAAAAGGTACATTCTTTTTTATAAGAATGGTTAATGTGTCAGCAATTTTAGAAAAACCTATGATAAATTTTCTATAATATGAGCACATTTCTAAAAATGATTGAACTTCTTTTATCTTTTTGGATCGAGGAAAATCTCTAATAGCCTTGATATTATGCTCCGCCGGTTTTATACCATGTTGGCTGGTTATATGGCCAAGAATCTCCAGTTCTTCGAAAGCAAATTGGAATTTTTTGTTGCTCAATTTTAAATTAGCCTCGCGAAAAAATCTTAAAACAGCTTCTATTCTTTTGAGATGTGTTGAAAAATTCGAGCTTATATGATTACGTCATCTAGATAACAGATTTTAATTTGCCATCTAAGATTACCAAGCATATTTTCCATGTTCCTCTCAAACGTAGCAGGGGCATTGCATACTCATATAGGCCATGTGCTGTAATGAAGGCTGTCTTCTCCTTATCTGTCTCCTCAACCTCTACTTGCCAATATCCTTATTTAAGGTCGATTGCTGAAAAATATTTGGATCCTTGAAGTGTGTCCAATACTTCATCAATTCTGGGAATTGGGTAAACATCCTTTACTGTTACATCATTCAATTTTCTGTAGTCAACGCAGAATCTGTACCTATCATCTCGCTTCTTGACCAATATTACAGGGAAGGACCATGGACTCGAAGATGGTCTATTTATGCCATCTCTGATAAATTAATCAATTTGCTCTTTTATAATTTCTCGTTCTTTCGCGCTCACCCTATACGGATTGTATATCGGTTTCGGTTTCGCGCCTTCTGTATCAATCCGATGTTTCGCTAAGTTGAATCTTCCTAATCCCGACGAAAAAACTCCGCGTACTTTTCCAAAACTTGTTTCAATTGCTCCTTTTCCTTATATAATAAATTTCCGTTTATCTGAAATTGAGGTTCTTCATGCTCCTTTTGTTCACTTTCTTCCATAAGATTCACTTTGGCTGGCTGGCTTCCAAAGCACAATGTTTGTTTTTTTAATATTTTTAATTGTCGAGGGTAAGGGTTTGTTATCCAGATATATGTTTCCTTGATCGCAACATTAATTAAGCTTCTCGCTAGTCGAAAAATATTTGTTTGAAACATTTTATGGTTCTCCTCAACGATGTATTCGCCATCCTCTGCTTCTACAAATGCATTAATCAATTTAATAGAAAGTTCTAGTATAATGGCATCGTTTGCACTTTTAATTTTCTTCTGTTGAAATTTGATTACGTCACGATTTCCTGTCAAGTCATATTTGATTATTTCACGCTGACAATCAATTTTTGCGTTCATTTTCTTAAGAAAATCTCGTCCAAGTATAAATATTCGCAAATGTGTTCTCATTATCACAAATTGATGTGTAATTGTTTTCTCATCAAATTATATATTTAAAATAATATTTCCTACGATATCAAATTCTTTGCCATCGGGTCCGGAGCACATTTTATCAGGATTTATTATTTCAAGACCTGTGTTAAGAGCTGTACTAAGGTCGACCACTGAAAGATCGGCGCCTGTATCAATCAAAACTTCGCAGATACCGATTCTATCCACGTTATTGTTCATTTTATATTTGGGGTCTAACTTTTTAATTCCGTTTATGGTCGACTTGCTTTGATTGACGGACTCAGGCGCGATACTTAGTTTAAATCTTCCAACGCGGCTTATCTATTCCGTGGAGGAATATTCGAGTGTGTGCTATTACTTACGTCAGCGTAGAGCAGAGGTCTCGACTTCTCAGTTCCATTATCCATTCGAATTTCTTCTTCGACCTTGTCTTGTGCAACTATGGGGTGTCTTCCACAATTCTTACAAACCTGACTCTGCAATACCACGCTACGTGTCTTGGTTTGTTACACTTGAAACATATTGGTCTCCCGTCTTCTGTCCTTTTCCTGCTTGAATCTGGACTTTTATTGTATGTTTTACTTGGGTAGACCGGTTTTGGCTCAGGATTGGGAGTGTAAGATCGTCTAAGGGCAGGTACCTGGGGCAGAGGCTTGTTCTGGTAGTACCTCGAACTGGGGGCCTGGGGTTTGGGGGTGTTCTGGTAGTACCTCGGAGCGGGGGCCTGGGGCTTGGAGGTGTTCTGGTATGGTCTTATGAACGACGGAGCGTTCTTCCATTGCTCTTGATGATGGGGACGAAAAGAGCGTGGTCCATTATATATGCTTTTGAATTTTCTACACGTTCTTGGTATTTATTTTCAAACAAATCCAGCTTTTTACAAATTTCTAAAGGTTCGTTGGTATTCTTAGGAGGGTTTAGGTGAAGAGCAAAAGAGTATTCTTTCTTTAATCCTCCAATAACCCAGTTTATTTTAGTCTCTTCTCCCATTTGGGGGTCGACCTTGTTGCACAGTAAAAGGATACCCTCTGCGAACCTGATTGGTGGTTCATTCCACTGTCGCATCCTGTTTAGTCTCATCTTCATTTCTTCTTTGTTGGCGTCTGAGGCAAAATCCTCAATTAGGCGACTCTTGAAATTTCCCCAGCTGGTGAAACTTATCTTGTGTAGGGTAAGCCAGGTTTTGGCGCTACCAATCATATTCATGGCAGCATAACAGGAAATAATGCAGTCTGCCCAATGGTACAGGAAGCCAATTTTTTCAAGCGATTCAATCCATGGGCGAGGGTCTTCTGTTCCATCGTACTTGGAGATCTCGATGTTGGGATTCAGGACGACTGGGTCGGAACTTGCATCTCGACAATTGTTGCACCAGGTTGCGGCTTGGCAGACTCTTCAACCTTGATTCTCTCCTGTGCCGGGTCTTGCATCTTACCAGAGCGTGTTTCAACCATCCTACAAATTTATATAAGGGAATAATGAGATAACTCTACTTTAAGTAGCCTCCAGAATAATTTATTTATTTCTCACATCAAAGAGAGCAGTGAAGTCACACAGTGTACCTAAATACAAATAATGATTCTATAATACATATATTCTGTTTATAATACATATATTCTGTTCAATAAAATAAATAAATATAAAATATAAATTTGAATTTAAAATATATATGTGTGTGTGTGTGTGTGAAAAATAATATTAAAATTAAAATAAAATAGGTTTATTAGCCATGAAGCAACAATATTAATCTTATCCGTATAAACATACTGCTTGTACAGTATGTTATACCTGTAGCCCCAATACTATTGCTTCGAATATTTAACCTATATCTGTATAAAACGTACTTTCTCCTAGAGTGACTGCATGTGTGAACGGACTACATGTCGAGATACATGCCCACATGGTGTTATATTTAACAGTATGAACGCATTAATTGTCTAGTGTGTAACATGTAGCTTTGTGAGTCACAAAACTATTTTACATATTCAGAATGTGTACAACTTTCATATATCAAAATATACCACGCATGCACAATTCAAGAAATGTCTGTGGTGGCCACAAGAGAGTATTCCCAAAGAAATATATTGTATTTATATTTAACGCGTGTATAAGGTGTATTAATATGGTGATATATATATATATATTATATCCCTGTACCTGTGAGTTTTTTTTTTTTTTATTGAAATTTTAAATTTTAAATTCCTCTTAAATAGCGGTGTTCAATATCTCCCTCCGATCAAATGTTTGTTCTGAGTTCGGTATTTCCTCATTAGCTCAAGCCTGCGATCAACTCGACCGTCCGCCTCAAGTTTTTATCCCCGGATTACCTTGGACATTACCGGTCTGGTCGAGAGGGAAAAAGTAACTTGGGGTAACCTCTAGTTAGTAAGTTACCTTGAACCAACTATGGCAACCAACGTTGGATGGCTTATCATATGTGACAAATATAGAAATTTCCTAGGGTTTAAACAATGACATTTTATCTTCTATGAGCACGGAATAAAATATTCACCACATAGAAAACTGGAAGGGGCTAACCTGTAAATTATTTGTGTCTTTGATGTGTTACAATTACATTCCAATTATGGGAAAAATCTACATTGATACCTCATATATTGAAGCTTAACTTGTTTTGCATTGAAAGAATAAATAGTTGATATTGGTGAGGGATTTGAACAGTTTTTTTATAATTCATAACAGAATAAATAATAGTTGTATATACAATGAAGTATAATGACGCTCACTTACCCTTGAATTAAAAAATGGCTTATGAAGGCGAGTGGACCTACTACTAGCTCAACAAAATATGGATGGGTAAACTAAGGGGAAACCATCGCATTATTTCTTTCCTGAAAATCCTTAATGATTGGATTAACTGAACCAAGGCAGAATATACCATCAGACAATGGTTATAGATCGCCTGGAAGATCCTGATTGAAAAGGCTCACCAGTCTTAGCACTGAATCTACTTTAGGTACAATAAGGTTTGCGCACCAGGAAGGCAGACATTTTCAATGGAGGATAGGTGCGAAGAACGAGAAGGTCGTAGAAGAATCTTAAGATCAAGTTGGATATATAGGGCTACCTCTTCTGTATGAAAATTATGCCTGCTAGTAAGTCGTACCAGATTTACCAGTCAGGAAACACAAGGCCTTAGGACGTCATCCACATAGTAAAGTAAGCCAACAAGGCTATCGTAGGTAATGGCACTTCACACCTAGACACCTGAAGTTTGTAATATGTGAGGGTTTCAAAAGCAAATGTAGAATTGTGTGCCTATTACTTGGAAATTCAAAATCTGAAACTTTGATTACCTGACCTCAACACAATGCGATATTCATCACATTTGCCTTTTTTTATGACCGAGCTGATTCCAGCTGTGAACGAAGACGCCGATGTTTTAGTGATAATGTCAAGATATTCAAAGATTTTTCATATTGGTATCTTCAAGGCTTAAGTTTAGTATTAAAAATATTGAAGCCATATCAACCTAAATTACTAAGTAATCTATAGGCTAGTGGATCGCGATCCTGCAATACTCACTGTTATTAAAGTGCGTCTTGAGCCGATTCGCCTATGTGGGTGCGGCCATCTTATCTCCTCTGCTCCCAACACCTTTGGATGGTGAAATCGGAACGATTGGCGTGACGTGCCACATGGCGAACACTCTTCATTTTTTAAAACCGATGATGCTGCCTGTCTGAAACTTCGTCAACTGAAAGTAATATCTTCTGCTGCGTTTACCTGGCATCTATGTTACTCCGTACTGAGTATCTAGGCCAGGTTCACACCTCAATATGCCATATAATTTGATTCCTTATAATAGCCTGCCCCTAAATTTGCTGCGCTTCTTCCGAGTCTTCATTCATGTGCACTAAACTGGGAACATTCAAACATATGACTTTATCCTATATATTTATGTAGTTAATCGTTCGTAATATGTTCTCTTCATGTGCAAATTCCACTGACCGCTAGTGGATTTTATTATTCTCAGCTGATATCAATGCTAGATAAATATTTTATTGTTTGAAAATAAATACTTGCTGAATAGACAACAACATTATTGACTATGTATAAAACTTAAATTATTGATAATATTATAATAAATTGAAAATATATTCAGTGTAAAAATTAAAACTTAATTAAATTATTCATTTAAAAAAATATATATAGGTGAAATATTCACAAATATATATTTTTATAAAATATAAATTCCTCTATATATAAATTTCAAAAGGCATCTAGGGTTAAGGGCAAGATACTTAGCCCTGATTTTTTTATATTTTAAATTATAAGTCAGGGGATGAACGTTTCTACATAAATCCTCTGTATACAAGGGGGCACTCCTAGGGTTTTTGAAATCAATATTAAATAATTTATATTAAAAAATGAATTATACCATTAAAATCTACATATATTTTCCCTAATATGAACATTTTCTTAAAATATTAATAAAAATATCTCATAGAGGACGCAACTCTGTTTACAGTGGCAGCGGTAATTTCTAAGCATTGCAACATACACAATGGAGTTGCCTAGAGAAAGTATACGCGCCAGGATCTTTTATGATTATAAAAGTAATATAACTTCTAAAGAATCCCATGAACGATTGATGAAAGCTTTAAATTTGATGAATCTCCTTCTATTAGAACAGTTTTTATTGGTTTAATGAATTTAAATATGGAAAAATCAACCTTGAAGATGAACCTCGTTCAAGTCGACCACCAACAGTGTTGGGAAAAAAATGGTCGCTTGTTTTTTTAGAAAAAGTCATTTCATTGATATTGTGAAGTTAGAAGATCGAAAGGCAGTTAGTAGTAACTGGTATACAACAAAATGCCTTACAGCAGTATTTGAAAAAATCAAGCAAAGCAGATCAAGAGCTGAACTTAGAGTAGTCCTTCTTCACCATGACAATGCAAGAACGCACACCTCTGTCCAAACATTGGAATTTTTAGCCAACTCTGGTGTCCAATTATATTCACCATATCCACCATATTCACCAGACCTAGCACCTTTTGACTTTTATTTATTTCCAAAATTTAAATTATTGTTGAAAGGGATAAAATTTGACCCTGATGATGAAGCTCCGCTAGCCTTTATCAATGCCATAAATTCCATCCCCGAAGATGACTGGTGTAAGTGCTTCGATAATTGGTTTTCATGGATAAAATCTTGTATTGGTACTAAATTTTGCATGTATATTTTGAGTATATAATTTAAATGCTATTATTTTAATTATTTAATATAGAAAATTTCAAAAGCAATACATATCAATATACCTTTTACTATATTGTCTGTTTTTCAAGACAAGAATCGACAATAATTTAACAGTAACAGATCCAAGTATTTTCATTTCCAATAAAGAAATGTATATTGAATTCAATACTATTTGTAGGTATATTTTAAATTATACAGCAACAAATATCTGGAAAAGACACCACCAGCAACAAATATCTGGAAAAGACACCACCAGCAACAAATATCTTTTAAGAAACTGATCATTTATATTAGGCTAATTGTACATATTGCCAGACGCTTCTTTCTTTTGTACACAGTTCTTTTTTCTCGTTTTTTCTCTCTTTGTTAATATCATATGGCTGTTCTATTCACGGCCTAAATATGTATAGATAAATATAAAGGCATGCATGTATGACAGCGCAAGTGTCCCTAGGGGGACATAGCGCATTAAATTGAAATAATATTTTTTAAAAATAAATATTGTAAAAACATTTGAAGTGACACTAGTATTAATAAACACTCTATGCAAAGATATTTCAATAAATATCTGACCTATACTACAAATATATATACAGTGTAAAATATATTATTTTATTCTCAATATAGGCTTATCTTCAGACTATTCATTCTTTCCATCAACCTCTAAAGCTTCTAGGACTTTTTTTTCTAGAATTTTCATCTTTTTCTTCCTAACGGCATCAATAACTTCATTTTCATAGACAAATATATTGTCTTCCTAATATTTTCAGATGTACGTATAAAGTAACAGCCGCTAGTGTAGTTTGTAGTGTGTAGAAGCTTGTAGTTACTAATAAATGATAAATATTTTTTCTTCTTCTTCTTTTTGTGCTCGGGCCGGACGGGGTCACACACCCGCCCTAAAGAGGCTCCACCCGGACGACGGCTCCAGCCGGGAGGGTTCACCACTGATGAGCCAGGCCCGCCCAAAAATTTTCCATTGCAGTAAGGGCAGTAGAAATTGTTTGATTTCAAAAAGAATCTTACGCCTTTAAAATAATTTCGAATTTTGATATCGGATGGCGCGCTAGTGCGTCATATTAAAAATGTTCTAATAAAAGACACAATTTGATATTTGCGGAAGAGCGATTGTTCGAAGCATATTATACATTTATAATTATATGTAATTCTGCTGTCCTAAAAGCTTATGTCCATAGTTAACCTAAAATAGCCATTCGAAGAGTCTAACATCAGTATCACTATAAAAGGAAGTTCCAAAAATGCAATATAATAGCGGTATGGTAGAATAAACTGGCGAAACCGCTGGGAGGGTTCACCACTGATGAGCCAATCCCTTCCAATAATTTTCCATTGCAGTAAGGGCAATATAAATTGTTTAATTTCAAAAAGAATCTTACGCCTTTGAAATAATTTCGAATTTACCTATTGTTGTTTTCTTATTGTCAACGCCATATTATGTGTATAGAGGAGCGATTCAAAGTTTATTGTAGCAAAGTATTTATTATTTTATAAACAGAATATCATTCTTTAGGTTTATATTTTGCTACTCTGTAAACTTCCCTCATTGCCTATCGTTTGTTTATCATTCATAGTTTGTTCTTGCCTTAAAAAATGCTGTTCATCCTTACGTTCCAGGAATCCGAGTTACCTCAAGAGAGCTGTCCCATCCTGAAATGTGTCTTTCCTAATTTCCACGTGGCATTATTATATATATATGCTAGATACTTCTAATATATTTTAAGATGGAACATTTTAAGGATGACTGAACTTGCGCCGATATTATAAAACCAAACTTCTCCACTAGAAAGTACCATTACAGAATAAGGAAATAAAACCTCATATTTCTCCATAATACAAAGATAAAAAAATTAAGTGTCAAGTTTATTACCACACAC
Source organism: Cordylochernes scorpioides (assembly GCA_030710605.1). NCBI lineage: Eukaryota > Metazoa > Arthropoda > Arachnida > Pseudoscorpiones > Chernetidae > Cordylochernes > Cordylochernes scorpioides. Next base: position 157,198,383 of record CP092864.1, read on the forward strand.
ATTACATATAACCCTGAAATAAAATTATTTCTTAAACATACAAGTAGAATGACAGAATAAAACATCTCCAGCGCCATAAAAAAAAATAATAAATAAAGAAAATATTGAGAATCTAGAATCCGCGCTATCTTATTTATAATAACTAACATCGTTGCTCAAGGCAACCAATAGGGTAAAAAACTCTGCTGGGTGAATGGCTAATTAACTCAATAAAATTAGGTTGATTAAGGTCACGTGATACTAGAAAATCAACAATAAAAAAAGGTTTTTTAAAGACCTTTTTTTCACTGCCCCGCATAAATATTCTATGGCCAATATTGTATTATATCAGATATATAGAGGTACATATTTAGATTTAATTTTCGCAATAAACCCACGTTGGTTTCCGGATGGACAAGGGAGAGGTTGTCCTATAGTCCGGGTTAGGACATGAAGGTGGGAAGTCAAAGAACAGGTTTATGAATACTGGCGGCCTCATTATTTGCGTAACCGGAACCTTTCCTTGCAAGCTGAGTAATTCCGATAGAATCCGCAACGCCCAATGTTCGACCATTTTTGGAAAACATCCTACATGGCCCGCCAACTTGTATCTATACTTTTGTCAACCTCTATATTGCTTAATTTCGATACAACCTTTCTCTCTCTGTAGTCGTGCTATTCATTTTGACTTGTAATATTTTAAATGTGTTTAAAAACTATATTTTTTATTAAATAATGAATATGCAAAATAATAATACTTCACGATGTTTAATTTTTAAATGAATAATAATTTTTTTTTGATAACTCTTTGACCTGAAAATATAGAAGTTCTATATACATATATATATATAATTATTTATATCAACATATATAGTCACGACCGTCATGGGTTCTGTCACGGATGCGCGCGCATCATCATTATGATCATTATCATTATCTAATGATAATAATAATAATAATAATAATAATTATTATTATTATTATTATATTATTATTATTATCCATCCATTATATATATAGTCACGACCGTCCGGCCGGTAACGAATAGTATTTTAATAAAAACATTTTTAAAATATATACGCACTCGGGTAAAACCCGGGCGTTGCCCGGGCCATTCGTCTAGTATATATATATATCTATATATATATATAATTAGTTCGTTTAAGTAGATGTAAAATATCAGCCACCATTTTAATTTGTCAGTTTGTATTTAAATAAAAAAAATAGTTAATTTGCTTAAAAAGGCTAAGGCTAATTCTTCAAAACATCTACCACATTTGGTGAGCCGGGACGTGATCACATTTAAAAAAAATGAACGAAGATTCGAATGAAAACGAAAATACAATTAAAGAAGCTTCTTCATCTCAAGAAGTCCACAAAGTAAGTATTAAAATTCCTCCTTTTTGGACAGATAAACCTGAGATTTGGTTTTATCAAATTGAGGCACAATTCAGTATAAATTGTATACCTTCAGAAGAAATAAAATTTAATTATTTGATCGCACAACTTGAGCCTAAGAATATTAAAAATATTTGGGACATAATTACTCTTGATAGTAAATTTAAGTATACAGAGTCTAAAACTAGACTTTTGAATATATATAAAGATAGTGAAAGTGTTAGAATAAAAAGGCTTATCACAGGAATTGAGCTTGGAAACATGAAGCCTAGTCAACTTTTACAGAAATTAAGATCTCTTGCCACTAAAGATATATCAGATAATCTAATAAAGACATTATGGCTTGAAAAATTACCTGATTCAATGAAGAATATATTACTTGTAAGTGATGAAAATGTCACAAAATTAGCATTTATGGCTGATAAAATTATGGACATGACCTTTAGCCCTGATGTCTGTAGTGCTAGTTCTTCACAAACTTCTCATGATTTCTTCACTTGAAAGACAAGTGTCTGAAATTAATTTATCGGGATCAAGGCCAACATCAAAGAATCGAGGCCACCGTTTTTCAAGATCGCGTAGCCAATCGCGTAGAAAGTATGATCCCAAAGGAAAATTTTGTTTTTACCACTTTCGCTTTGGAGTACATTGCATTCCAGAGAAATGCAAGCCTCCATGTAAATGGGTAAACAAGCATAATAATCAGGAAAACTCCATGCTGCAGTAGAAGACGCAGCACATTCTAGTAGCAGATAATTTAAATAGTTGCTGCAAATATCGTCTATTTATAAAAGATAAAAATTATGGCCTACAATTTTTAATCGACAGTGGAGCTGATGTCAGCATTGTACCTCTTATTAAAAAAGAAAAACGTAAGAGCGACTACAAGCTCTATGCTGCGAATGGTTCAGAAATTGAAACCTATGGTGTCAAAATTTTAACCTTGGATCTAGGGTTACGCCGTGAATTTCAATGGACATTTCTTGTAGCCAAGGTGAACAAAGGCATCTTAGGAGCTGATTTTCTAAACAAATTTAACTTACTTATCGACATAAATAAAAGAAAATTAATTGACGGTATTACCAATTTAGCAATAAATGGAGTTATAACATCTATTACAGAAAATAATAATATAGTGACACTGTGCAATAATGTAAATTTTTCAAAATTATTATCTAATTACCCTAATATAACCAAACCTGCATTATTTCCTACTAAACCAGAACATGATGTAAAACATTTCATAATACCTGAAGGACCTCCTGTACACTCAAAAGCAAGACAGTTTGATCCCAAGCGACTTGCGATTGCTAAGCAGGAATTTAAATTTATGTTGGAAAATGATATCATACGACCATCAAAATCACATTGGGCGAGTCCATTACATATGGTTGCCAAGAAAGATGGTTCTTTCCGATTATGTGGTGACTATAGACAACTTAACGCTAAAACTGTCACAGACAGATATCCTATACCACGCATTGAAGATTTTCATCATATTTTAAAAGACGCCAAAATATTTTCCAAAATTGATTTGCTGAAAGCCTATTTTCAGATACCAATCGAGAAAAAAGATAAATGCAAAATAGCTGTGATTACACCACTTGGACTTTATGAATATAATGTTATGAATTTTGGCCTTAAAAATGCACCATCATCTTTCCAACGATTTATACATGAAGTTTTATGGGGCTTAGATTTTGTCTTTCCCTATTTAGATTATATATTAATTGCATCGGCTAGTGAGATAGAACATTCTAGACATCTCAAAATTATTTTTGAAAGACTAAATAAATATGGTCTCAAAATAAAAACGTTTCGAAATCTATATTTGGTGTAACTGAATTGAATTTTCTAGAATATCTTGTTACACCAGAAGGTTCAAAACCTTCGCCTGATAAAGTACAAGCAATTGTTGACTACAAGTTACCTGAAACTGTTCATGACCTTCGAACTTTTCTATGCATGATCAATTTTTATAGAATATATTTAAAAGATGCGGCACAAACTCAAGCAATTTTACATGAATACCTTAGAGGCGCAAGGAAAAAAGATAAGCGTAAAATCCATTGGACAAAGGAAGCTCAGATTCAATTTGAAAAGTGTAAACAAAGTTTAATAAATGCAACCTTATTATCCTTTCCCCCATTCTGAACTACCCCTGTCACTACGTGCAGATGCATCGGATTCAGCAAGTGGAGGGGTAATTCAACAAAAAGAAAATGGAAGGTGGAGACCAGTCGCATTTTTTTCTAAAAAATTAAATAATACACAAAAGAATTATAGCACCTATGATAGAGAACTTCTTTCAATTCATCTCTCAATTAAACATTTCAAATATATGTTAGAGGGAAGAGAGTTTGTGATTTTCACAGATCATAAGCCATTGATATATGCTTTCGTGCAGAAATCTGAAAAAAGCAATTCCAAGACAATTGCGACAATTGCAGTTTATATCACAATTTTCAACTGATATTCGGCATATTAAAGGACAAGATAATATTGTTGCTGATGCTCTTTCAATAATTGAAGAATTAACCTTGTTTGATTATGATGAAATTGCTGAAAGACAAAGAATTGATGAGGATTCAGAAACTTACAAAGTACATCAAAATCATTGAATTTCAAGCAATATCCTCTTTCATCTGGGAAATACTTGTGGTGTGACACATCTACAAATCATATTAGACCTTATATTCCAGAATCTTTTAGATTTAGGATGTTTCAACAAATTCATGGCTTATCCCGTCCAGGTATCAGATCTACTGTTAAGCAAATGTCATCAAAATTTATTTGGACAAGCATAAAAAAGGATGTTCGGCAATGGGCTCGATGTTGCATCCCATGTCAAAAAGATAAGGTTACACGACATACTAAGTGAGATATTGGAGAATTCCAAGACCCTATGGAAAGATTTACCAAGGTACATATTGATCTTGTAGGTCCTCTACCTCCATCTAATGGCAATATTTATTGTCTAACTTGTATAGACAGATTTTCAAATTGGATGGAGGTTGTTCCTTCGGAAAATATTTCAGCTGAGAGAGTAGCGAGGGCTTTCTATGAAAATTGGATTTCACGATTTGGTACCCCACACAGACTGATTTCAGATCGAGGAGCACAATTCACCTCTGAAACATTTAAATGCCTGTCAAGGCTCTGTGGATTTAAATTACAGCATACTACAGCTTACCACCCACAGTGCAATGGTAAAGTGGAGCGTCTTCATAGAACAATAAAAGTAGCACTGAGAACTCATGATAAATAAGCCAGGAGTGAAACGCTTCCAACTGTTCTTCTAGGATTACGCACTGCGTTACAGGAAGACACGAACCTCACAATTGCTAAAATGGTTTATGGACAAAATATCCGTCTTCCAGGAGAATTCTTCTGTGAAACTAAGATTCTGCCATCAACAGAGACTTTTGAAAATAAACTCCAAAAGCAAATGGAATCTATGGGACTAAGACAAAATAAGGTAAAATCTTCATAAAAGATATTTGTACCCAAGGATTTGTCTTCGTGCTCGCATATTTTCCTTCGTGTTGATAAGGTAAAGAAATCTCTAGAACCACCATATAAAGGACCCTTTCCAGTTCTGACTAGAGCAGAAAAATACTTTACAAATTGTGTAAAAGGAAGAAACATGACAGTTTCTATTGATAGATTGAGGCCAGCTTATTTATTAGGATATTTTAAATCAGACAATTTTGTTACGACACAGCCAGTTGTGACAAGACCAAATATTTCAGAACAGACTCAAGTACCCTCTGATATCAAGACATCTCGTTCTGGAAGAATCATTCAACTTCCTGTTAGATTTCAAGACCAATAGACTATAACCTATTTAATAAGTAAATATTAAGATGTACATCCAAGTAGCTGAGCAGCTGTAAATATACGCAACTTAGTTACTGGGAGGAAAGTAATGTAGTCGTGCTCTTCATTTTTTGACTTGTAGTATTTTAAAAGTGTTTAAAAACTATATTTTTTATTAAATAATGAATATGCAACATAAAAACAACAACAAAAAGCCTTTATTTAGGGTCACTGACCCTATACAGGATTCACTAGAGGTATGCATAAGAACAAAGCAGTGAGACAAAGGAAATAACGATATAGACAGAAGAAAAAGAAAAAAAACAAGAAAGAGAAAGAGAAAGCAAGAAAAACAACACAAAAAGAGTAGCAGTAAGAAAGTGAGGAGTGAGTGTCACTTGGCCTTCTTCTGAGATATGGACTTGTGGAAACCATAAAACGCCGTAGCAATATACATATTCTGGGTCATATTGTCAATTATTGATGGAAGTGAATCACAGAGTTGCCCAGTTTTGAGCATAAGGGTTATTCTTTCTACTTTCAGAGCAAAGCAATCAAAAATATAGTGAGTGATTTCATTTTTTAGTTTTGAATTACAGAAGGTGCAAATCGGGTTCTCACCGCAGAGCATCATGAATATGCAAAATAATAATACTTCACGATGTTTTATTTTAAAATGAATAATAATTTGTATTTTTTTTATAACTCTGTGACCCGAAAATATAGAAATTCTATATATATATATACTAGCGGATGTACCCGGCTTCGCCCAGGTTTTTCTCGAGGGAATGTTTGTAGTCTAGTAATAAGAAAATATACTACACCTAAAAACTATCAGAGAAAAGAGAAACCACGGAAGGTGAACAGAAAAATGCTTACAATGGATGTTATGTTTACGATATCAAGTTAAATAAAAACAAAGATAAAATTTGCATATGTTGGTCACTATAAATTTGTATATTTGTTAGGCGAAATTAGAAACATGATAAAACAATTGGGTATTTAAAAACAAATGTAGAAATAAAAGTTGAAGTATAATAAACAATGTTAAAGATTAGTTTTAATTATTAATCAAGATTGTGTGTGAATATGTGAGAAAGATGTAATATCGTTGTTGTTTTCTTGGCCGACTGTTTTACATATGGTGTTATCTTAAAATTGCTTGTTTTGAATATTTTTTAGATTGAGATTATTAGCTCTGTTGATTTTTTTTTTGTATTTAATCGATAACAGCGAAGTTACGCATGTTAATGTTAGGAAATATATTTTGATGTTAAGCAAAACCTGCTCCATCTCGTTTTACATAAATGTTGAAAATTTGGTTGAAATTGATGCCTTGTAACGAAAGTTTTTAGTGATGTCCACTCATGAAATTTCCATTTTATTAATATAGATATAATATATATATATATATATATATATATATATATATATATATATATATATGTGATATGATCCTGTCGACTCTTCAGTAATATGATCCTGTCGACTTTCGATGTGGCAATATAGTGGTAATAATGTGGTGAGGTGAGAAATAATCACACGACGAGTTGGTAGAGCAATAATCCAGGCAGCCAGCCGAGAGAGAGCGAGCGAGAGGTTATCCGCTGAACGACTGTTTTCCCTGTGTACACAACCGGGGGGCTAACCAGGATAGTGGCCAGGTGGTGACGCCCCCCCCCTCAGGAATGTGGCCAAAAATGGTCGTAAGTTAGTTGTCTAAAGTGTCTCGCTTTAGCTACCCATCTCTCTCTCGTTGGCTGTTGGTTTGTTTTATTAATCCTGGAAGAGCATATCTTATGACATATATATATAATTAGTTCGTTTAAGTAGATGTAAAATATTAGCCACCATTTTAATTTGTCAGTTTGTATTTAAATAAAAAATAATTAATTTGATTAAAAAAGGCTAAGGCTAATTCTTCAAAACATCTACCACACTCTCTACCGCGATTTATGTTGCTGATAATGATAAATAAAAACACATACATATAACAAGAGAACATATAACAATATGTATTTCAAAAATATCTAATAAGTCGTTTCAACAAATATTTCATGAGTTGAACTCGCAAAACGAACATTAACAAAAAAAAAAAACAAAAAAAAACGGGACTTTCACCAAATTAGGATCTTGCTTAATGTTGGGGGAATCACGGATTGATGATTAGGATTACGGTCCGTCTATTGTTCTTCCAGAATCTGGTGAGGTAATCTCCTAGAAGTTTCTTTTTTTTTTCAATTTGGCCAAGAGACGCAATATCTTGAGCTTAGGAAAATTGGAACAAGTGGAAGATATAGCAATAACCAATATGAAATAATTGTGTTTTATAGTTGTGAATTGTTTTTATTGAGAATTTTCTCCTTGTCGCGAATCCAAACCTTTTCTTATTTTGGCTACCATGAACATGTTTGACTTCTTGATATTATCCTATTATTTGCAAAATAAAAAGGATTATCTGAGCAGTTTTTTAGTCCGGACAGTTTTTAATATCGTGCATTCACCTATATGTAGTATTTATTCTTCAAATATAATCTTACATTCTATTTTTATCGTAGTATTATTTGAAATTGTTTCCATTTGTATCATTTCTTATATCACATGAATTATTTTTATATTATCTATAAACAATTAACTGATAATTTGTGAATTAATACCTATTTCTGTTTTGAATGCTAATACTTATTACGCCAAAAAGCATAAAATTCATCTTTCGCCATAAATTTCAACTTTACCAAACTGAGAATCTATAACGAATTTTGTATTTAGAGATGAAATTGTTTATAATATATATATGTCATAATATATACTCTTCCAGGAATAATAAAGCCAAACTACAGACAACCCAGAGAGAGACGGGCGGGTAAAGTCCGGTCACTTGAGACACCAGCGGCATTCCAAAGGGCGACCACACGTTAGTTAACACCTCGGGACTTTAAGACAGTTGGGGATTGTGTGCGACACGAACGGCCCCCCGGCTGTGCCGGTCCCGTCTCTCTCTTTCTCTATCTCTGGTTGTCTGGGTTCCTCTTTCAAGTGGTGTGTTTCTTTCTCCACCTTTTATACCACCTAAATATATTAAGAATCCCTTATAAAATTAATTTCTACAATAACTCAACAGTATTATGAGGAAATATCGGATCAGCCGGAGAAAACTAATCCTCCAACCCTCTGAATCGCTCACCAACGATGAGATTTCAATGTTTTATTATTTGCAATTTATAAATTGAAGAAATGCGTCTTTATAAAAACCATCGATTAAAAATATACCATTCTAACCCTACTTAAAATCTTATTTTATATAAGACAAAAGGCCGAAGTATATGGAAAAAAGAATTTCCTAAAAGTGTCTCTTTCTCTAAAGAAAATCATTATAAAACTAATTAGAATATTCTCCACGAATTTTTTTTTTTTATTACTTTGATTCATACGGAAATGGTAGAAACAAAAGAAAACTTTCGTAAGATTTAAAAATGAGGTTAAGACCATTTCTTCTGAGATTTCATCACAAATTTAATTATGAAATGCTTCGTGACTTTATATTCTCGAAATATATATTTTTATTGGAAACAAGATACAACACATTATAAATAAATCACTTTTTCAATAAGGCTTTCAATATAAGGCTTTCAAATTTAAGGCAGTTCCATACTATTACAGTAAATGTCAAGTAATTGGATTGATTGACCCCAAATAATAACCACTTCACAATTTATTTTCGGTAATTTTATCTCTGGATTATAACCATTGCATTCACGGATATCCAGAAATTAATATTTTTCAAATTTATATTTTCACACAAAAGACCATGTTCCAAATAGAATAGTTGGAAAAAATGGCAAATATAGGAATCTAGCGCTCTCTCCATATATTTTCAGGTTTCTAGGATATTAATGATAATTAGGAAATTTGATTTAATTCTAAACAGTAATACATATTCATTTAAATTGTTCTATCTTCACTGTAATCAATCTGATTTTATTTTGTGCGTTCGAAAACACATTGTTCTAAAAAAAAAAAAACATTTTTATTCTGAAAATCAAATTTAAAATATAATTTCATAGTTCAAATATTTTTTCGATTTGATAGTCTCTGTTAACATAAAAAAACTCGATAACACTTTGCTGAAATCATTTTCCATAAATATCTATAAATCCGAATATTTCCGATGTGTGTAGATCTTTTGATATATATTCTATCAGTGAATAATATATTGTGTGGCCGAAATACAAGTGTTGTGGCTTTGTAATCTACCCTAGTTTGAAATGATCTTTGACGGTCAATAGATAGTGCATAGGGTAGATTCTATTTTGGTGGAAGAGGTGACCTATTATATTGTACCTAATGTTCATAAAAAAAGGATCAAATCAATATATTTTCATTACAAGAGGCTGGCATTGGATTTTTACACGTAATACCTAGTTGCTATTTAGACGACCGTATTGTTCTTCGAAAGAATAATAAATTTTTCTGTGTGAAAATCCAATATAAGCCGTTTTATAGAACGTGTACGTTTGTAAAGTGCAATATAATTCGAAAACAATTGAAAAGATATGTTGTAAAGATCAAAATGTAATTTGAGAATTGACTTAAAAAGTCCTCGTTCCGCTAACATTGGAATAACAAGAGTAAGTTTGTGAAAGGGTGAAATGGTCGTAAATCAGCCGCTGGTTGTTTTTGTGTTGACAGACTAACCGGGAATGAACAAAAACTGGTCATCTTTATAGCGACAGGTGCTATAAAAGAAGCGTTGGAAAAAAAAAAAAGATCACAGCCGGTGACACTGTCCAGAAATATAGGAGCAGGGAGGAAATGGTGGGCAGACGATTGTTCTTCCCTCCCTCCTACAGCCGACTTCCGGCAAGAATACCGCCGCCATTATCCGGAGCTGTAAATCCTTCATCTCGATCAGGAAGGAATTAACCTGCAAGAAAGTGGAACGCTCTCATGGCTGGGTAGATTGGAACTCGATCTGAAAGACAATGTGCTCTATTTTATTCATGTAGTATTGATATATATATTTTAGAACAATTAGAGCGTTAAAATTTTCATTTCTCAAAATTAAACAAGTTCCTATTGTCCTTTGTGGGATGTAATCATTTGGGAAGTCCTGGCTCATCGCTTTTTGTACAGTATGGAGGTCTATGTAAAACATGCATACATCGAACACAATCCTCTTTCATATTACCAAATTAACGATATGAAGATAAAATAAACTCAACTTTTCTAGACACATTAAAGACATACAAAAAAAAACTTTTTTTCTCAATTTGTATAAAAATCTTGGGCGTTTGACTATAATATCGTTATGCAAACGAAATATGGTATCCATATATTTCTTTACGTTCTTTCCAGAAACTCCATTCACTGTGCAACAATATTCTTAGTGGTATAGTCGAACCATATCATATGAATGCTCACATTTCCTTTCGCATACACCTTTCATAAGAGAATATCTCAAATATAAATCATTGAATTATGAACTGATAAATACGAAACTTACCAAGAGAAATATTTGCAACAAATTTGGGCGAAGAAGAAGCTTTTGTTATGAGAATCGTTTGTATTAATACCTTTATATTGATAACTATACAATTCGGACTATTTCCAAACAACACTTCAATACAGTTCCATCCAAATTATATCGTCACTCAATTTGTCGTACCACACGGAAAATTCCAGAAATACTTACATAAAAGATGTCTATCAGAAACACCAAATTGTTCCTGCGGAGAAACTGAACAAACTGCTCCCCACCTTATCAACGACTGTCCAAACTTTACATAGTGCTAACTTTGCATCGATTGATCCCAGATCTAAATGATTCAACTCTATTACACCAATCGCTTTCTTTATAGTTTTCATTTACTCTGTCGCTTGATACATGTAGATCAATAAATATTCAATCTTAAGTTTTAGTTAGTTTGTTTATATGGTTGCTCAATAATAGACACAAATACTCCAATATCGCTCCTTTATTGGATAAAAAAAAAAAAAAAATTCTATTTTATATATAAATAAGCCTGGCCTTTCCAATATTTTTTTCAGCGCCGATAGGAGAGTAGAATTTTTTTTTATTTTGAGTGAAAATTGTGATAATAGCTTTAAAAATCATAAATCGCGGTGCGCTAAGCCTTCGTATAGAAACATATTTTTATACATATTATATATTTAGCATTACCCTATCAATATATTAGAACAGAAAAATAATTATTAGAAAATGTTTATATGGTTGAAATATAGTTTTAGGAAATTATAAATAAAACACCTCATTTATAAAATAATAATTCATATTAATTCTCTAAAATATTGGAGAAATATATATTATATGAAAACAGTATCCTAAAATAGATATTTTCTAGCAAAGCATGTTCTTTCTATCCAAAATATTTTAATATTCCTTATAAATTCACAGTATTATAGAATATATAGAATCGAATGGACTATATTTATTAGAGACAATTAAAAAATAACAGCGTATATTATTTTCAATTGTAGATGGTCATTTTGGATCTTTAAGAAAACATTTTAATTCAGTATTTCGGCGAGCAGCACGCTCACCTTTTTTCAGGATAAACTATTTTATACTGGTAATATTGTTGGAAATATGTGCATATAGTAATCAGGAAGAGAGGGAAAATGTAATATTATTCGTATTGTATGCAAACTTGCCTCCAAATCATATATGTGGTTGGTGTGTAAAATGGAATTCCGAACAATCATGGCGACATACATAAGAAGACATCTAGACCAGACATTCCATTTAGGGGCGCGGTCCGATTAAACGTTACAGGAAAGTTGGTGACAGTTGACAGGCGGCTAAACGGGGCACGTCTCTGTGATGGGGGTTGACTTTGATTGTGATGTTCTCTCTTTCAAACTTCTCGAAGTGTCGTCAATCCACTTCACGACTGATCAACACATCAGCGCATCCATTAACTTATTCGCCACAAATATAGAAATGACAAGATAACAGCCTGCCATGAAAATCACTTTAAAAAATAAATTTGTGTATAGTCCTGTTGAGAACCTTGAATTCATTATATTAGTAAACTTAACAGTTTTGATATAAGTGGTAATTAGTCGAGAGAACTGCTGATTACAATAAAATAAACAAAGATTTAGTAGCCAAAGTGTTTCCTAATGTTCGAAAGGTTGGCATTAAACCAACAAAGCATCTATCAATCAATCCGGGCATTGTATGTTAGGTCTGGGAGATGGGGACGAGATATTTATCCTTCTTGTATTAGGTGTCGGACATGCATTGCACCTGCCTGACCCTAATATCTCGCCCGGGTTTGCTCAAGACATGATGACGCAATCGACGTGCATCTCTTGACCCGATGTCTAATACCTCAAGATTACAATACAATAGATATTGCAAGAACACTTAATCGAAATATATATATAATTTGTCCTATTTGATACATATATTAGTGGTTGCCTCCGTATTATCGCTTTCAGTAGTCAGAAGGCGGTACATTAGTCTAACACTTAGCAAAGGTTCACGATGAAAAATAAATGGTGATATTAAATCGCAAGTTGTTCTAAATTTGTTGAACTTTGTAGTTGTAATATATCTAAATACTTGAAGGCTCGGGTTTCAAATACAAGAAAGAAAAAATTTCTCAATTACTCGATCTATCGTGCAGATTTTATGGTGATGTTCTTCAGTATGAGCTACAAAGTAGAGATACGTAACATCCTCTCTTACTGATTGTAGCGATGGGTTTCCCATAAAAATTATAACGAACTGAAAATTCAGGTACCACCTCAATATATGTGGTTGTACAATTGTTTCCGACTAGTGTTTTATCATAGCAGGCCTCCATGCTCAAACTTCTTGGAAATATTTAGCGCAAAATCATCCTGTATTCAATCAACGGTATAGATGTATATGTAGATATTACCAAACCATAGTTCAACGGATATTTCATATATCCATCTACCTTTATATTTATAAATTCAATCGCCATCTATTGTTAAAATCTGTAACAATTGAATTTTGGCAATTTGTTTCTTTCTAAATGAAGATTAATTTCGCTAAAGAGAGCGCTGAGAGGCTTCACCAGTGATGAAACAAGTCCTCTTATTCAATTACTATTATCATTGCAGTAAGGACTGTAGAGATAATATTCTACTATTTATGTTAAAAACACACATAATCAAAATCAATTGTTTCAAATTCTAGCCATCAACCTTTCACCGATAGTTCAAATATTAACATGTCTCAAAACATTCTAATCCGTGCCCACCTGTGCATAAGGATTGAGGAATTTCTTAGCGATATTTCTATATATTTGTCTCTTCAGATACTCCGAATAAAAAATGCCATACACACAACACAGACAACTTATTGTTTCAATTTCACAATTGTAACACTTTTGAGATAAAATTAAAAAACCTCATTAGAATGCGGTAGGTTCCGGCAGTTATGTTATATTTGGAATGGCGATGACAGGAAGAAGAAATCAATTGCCCCCAGGCGGCATTGTCGAGCTGCGCTGGACCATGGCGGCCAGACCTCTCATCCTAACGAGCAGCGCCGCACAATTAACTTCTAAATCTGTAGCAGGAAGGTCAAAGATCGAGTGATTGAAGTAGCTAATGAAAATTCTGTCGATACGATTCCACTTCAAACATCGGCGCGGGTTATATATAAAATCTCGGCCGCTCCTCAACCATCCATGGGTTGATGGATGACAGTATTCCTGAGAGTTTCCTTTCTGGTGCAAGTATTTGGACGGTATTGTACGGACAGTATTGGCTGCTCTATCTCGTTTATCGATTCCATTCTCGGCCTTCCTCCTCTTCCTGATATTCTTTTCCTGCCATCCCTTCAGCCATACCATCAACCACTCTGAGATCGGACAGAATTTCCAAACATTCTGGTTTTCTCTGTCGTCTCCAGTAGACAACAACTTTCGTGGTGCCACCAATAAAGCATCAATATGAACAAAGTCTATTAAATTTTGAACTCGCATTACTTTGCGTGAAGCACCCTATTTCATCAAAACGGGGGAGAAAGTAATAAAATTCACAACGAGATATATTTTTAAAATAAAAAAGAGAGAGGTTTCAGTATAATATTTTCCACTTCAATAAAAAATAAAGGTCACTTCGTGTGTTAAAGTGACGCTAAAACTAAGCATTACTAGCTGAATTTTTCATAAAACTTAGCTATATGGAATTTATTCGAAACTAATTATTTCAATGGGAAATTTCTCAATTTAACAATATATTTTTGATATGTACATAAAACTTGGTTTGATATAAGAAAAAAATAAACGGATACAACGAGAGATATATTGCATTATAACTTAAACCAAAATCTGTATAGCAAAATGGTATCTATTAAATAGAGAGAGTGAGAGAGAGAGGAAATTAAAAATAGAAAAGATAAGAGTATGTTATTGCATATATATTTTATAATTCTTTATATATTTCTTTTAATATGATAAAAATAATCTCTTCACATATAGTTTCAAAAGTGTTGTGAACATTTAGAAATCAACATGGTGAAAGAAACTACCAAACAGGAAAAACAAGGTGACGTGAAGTCGAACCTTCAAAGAAGATACCCAGGTCGGTAGACAAGGTGATTTCTCTGGAGACAACTTCCGCCATCGACGAGGGACAAGAAAAGAAGATTCTCTTATAAAAGGTAAATTCAAAAGTTCAAGAATAGCTGCGAAGACCTTGACTCTCCAAAAAGAGCATACTCGATAAGTATATATATAGAAATGTTTTTTTCTGAGCTATCTTACGGATTTTAAAAATCTTTCTATGTACCATTTCTTTAATTTGTGAATCGTTTAAGATCATGAACAAAATGCACCCTGATCCTGTAATTCACAAAGAACTAACATTTATATATGTAGTATATTTTGAGTTAGATAGATCACAACCTTCTTCTAATATTTATTATAACCCCATATCTATATAAAATATGCATCGACCTTGTATAACAAGGGAAGTGACAAATAAAACAAAGAGGTAAAGGTAGACCAGACGACGCCATAACAGACGAAATATATATATATTTATATTGTTTAATTACAAAAACAATTTAAGTTCATCTAAATATTTATTCAACCTCATTCTATAAGAAGTATACTTTGAATTAATACAAAATGATTGTAATTATATAAAAACCTAATATCTATCGAAGGGGTACTTCTATCTTTGAAATCCCTTTAAAATATGCATTCATAGTCTTTGCTTCGCAAATTTTAACCAATTCGACAAAGGTAGCCAACCTGTATTCTTCTGTTTTTGATTTTTGAAAGCTTCCCCATGTGCACTAGGTGCAAAACCGAAGAGGCCACTCCCCAACATTTACTAAATTGCATTGGAAAGGACAAAATATCTCTCTACAGAGAACCAAGAAGAGTTCTTGAGCTTCTTTACGAGCACGACCTCTAAGATCTTGTCTAATTTAGACTAAAAGGATAAGTAAAAAAAAAAGATCCTAATCAAAACAGAGGCATATTCGACTTCATAGCATTCTACAAGAATAGTCGTTAAATCTGCCGAATTTAACAGAAGGGTATTCAGGTTTAAGAAGTGAGAGTCCGATTTAATGTTGTGTAGCTGAAGAATGCTGTTAATGTGGACAAAATGGGGAACACTTCTCCGTTTATAAATAAATTAAAAGACATATATGTGTCCCATTGGACCAGAGAGCTATCAGGACATCACAGAAGAATGTAGGCCGTGACATGGGGCTGACAATAGGGCTAGCTGTAAGCACGCCATCCACGCTGACAATACTTGGCGCCGTCAATTAGAGAGGAAAGTCTTCTGCTCATCAATTCTTGGCGCTCCGTGGACTTTCTAAGTCGGGAAAGTGAAATAGTCGCCGCCATTATCACCGAACTGGAACGTCAAAATTGGCTTCTATAGATAAATCTTATTACACGGAATGGTGGCACATCGCAAATTACGTCCTACTCCAATATTGACTGCCAGGGCACTTTCGACATGCAAATAGTACTGATTTATTCACTATACTAAATTTAAAGATATACATTATAATCAAATCTTTACAGGGAAACTGTGAATCAAAACAAGGTATTTCTTCAATTTTCTTCAGAAAGAACGCATAGATTAAAAAAAAAAATGAATAATCCACAGCACTAGTTTTACTAAATTTGAACAAAAGCCAAACTGTATACCATAGTTTCAGGATATATCCTATATTGGTGCAGGCCGGCAAAAATTTCATAACATTTTATGAGGAAAGATTAACTAAAGAAGTGGTATAGAGTTGAATTCAGGCCAAATAGAAAATGTGAAAAAAATGTCATTCCTCATTTTAATAAATGCAACAAAATAACGCATCTTTCGATGTACCGGTTGAATGCATTGTTTTTAGACATTATTAAAAGGGAAATATGACTTTTACATATACATTATGAAATATATTTTTAATTATTGTCAATTAAATTGTTACAAATAACGATAATTAAAAGTTTACTCATCTACTTCTTCTCCACCAAAAAGATTTTAATATTAAATGAACAGATATGTTTCAATTAACCCCAAACAATCGATATGCTCAAAGGAGATTTTCTTCTTTTGAGAATCTTACTCTTTTAGAAAAAAAAAATTAAATTAAAGGTTTAGGGGAGGGCGATCTGAATCGCGCACTGGGTAGATGAATGCCAAGTGTAATTTAGCTAAATTTGTGTCCTCTTACAGATCACTACGGAAAAAAAATATTTTTTTCTAGAATTGACAGAGCCCATTCTACTTAAATATATGTACATAGCTAAATCTACAGAAATCAGATTCTCAACCTCATATCTTATGTGCTTTCTATAAACCAGCAAACGCAAAGAAAGCAGTACAGAACGCTAAAAGATTGCAAGTATTATCTTTATGTAAAGAGTTCTGATCCCTGATCTGATTATCCAATTGCTCTAATAAACACTTTGTTGTTGTATTCGCTAAGATGAAGGAGGAGGTGGGGGATCCGAGATCGAACCCCAAGTCGCCTACGTGAGAGGTAGGAAGACGTTAGGAAGCGTGCTGCTGGGGAGGATAAGAGACCTAATAGAATGTTGTTCTGGAAGTAAAGAAAATCTAGAGAGAATATAATTGAGTAAACCCGTTTGTTTTCAGGAAGAAAGGTAGATAGATCTGGAGATTAGGAAGGCCTCCTCCCACGACGCCTCCACGGGAGGACTGGATCCGTCAGTGATCCAGACAATGGCGTTCAGGAAATATTTACCGTCTGACCATTGTGTTTTCTCTGGGAACCCTTCGGAGATGTGCAGCATTACGTCCTTCTCTCACGACGTCTTAACCACATTACTCCATCCAGCATCCTTACAGTATGTGGAGATGTGCAGCATTACGTCCTTTCCTCACGATGTCTTAACCACATTACTCCATCCAGCATCCTCACAGTATGTGGAGATATGCAGCATTACGTCCTTTTCTCACAACGTCTTAACCACATTACTCCACCCAGCATCCTCACAGTGTGTGGAAATGTGCAGCCTTACGTCCTTATCTCACAACGTCTTAACCACATTACTTCACCCAGCATCCAAAGAGTATGTGGAGATGTGCAGCTTTGCAGTAGGTGTGAATACGTGTAAAATTACCTACTTTTTTACCACGACTTCATAACCACATCTATTCGTAATATATTCCATCCACACAGAGTCTTTATTCTCAGGTAAAATACAATCGATAAATAAGTTGTACTTACAATAGAAACATTTGAAGATAAAGCTCTCTGAAAGAGAAACATAGGTAATTTTATAAGTAAACTTCAAATTCTTTATATTCTGTATAAATCGTATCCCAACACCATTAAAAAAGCTTGTCAATTGGTTTAATATATTCTAAGAATGGTGAGATTGAAACACTTTTTATTGACATTTTGTCAATTATGTTTTACAAAATTAATGAAGAATAATGAGATATAATAATGAGTAGTCTCCACAGCAATATAGTTGGCATCTCTTTTTCTGATTTATTTTCTTATATTATTTTTTAATTTTAAATATATTTATATATAAACTTTTCACTAATGTCTATAGTTTCTCAACTCAAAGGAATTTATTGTATTAGTATTTTGTTAATACACTATTATCAATTATTTTGATTTTGGACTTCTCTTTATTTACTAATTTTCCCATTTCTCTATACATAAATTTCGTGCATTTTCAGTGGCTGCCTTCGCCTCTGTAATATCTTTTTACCGGTAAAGTTGTATTTAAACAACAATCAACCTTGTAAATTTGATTTTTAAAATGGTCGAATTATCGAAAGTGTCGAATTATCGAAAGTGTCGAATTATCGATAGTGTCGAATTACAGTTTGTTTATTTATTTTTTAATAAGGTCCTCTTATCTTATCTGCAATATAGTTGTATTGTTCGAAATTTTATTTTCTAATTTGTTAATTTTTTCTTTTTTTTTTTAATCCAATGTCTATAGTTTCTTCCCTGAAATTGCTTACCAAACATGAGTCAGTGTTTCCTCAGTGTTAACAGTTGGAGTGTTAGAATGCGGAGAAGCAAAATAACTCCCTACTGAATTTCTCAATAGTCTTACTCCCAGAGTAATGCATCCACACCAGTTAAACTCTAGGTTGGTGCTATTGTTATGCTTCTGAGAAGTTTTAATCCTAAGCAGGGTCTTTGAAAATGGTACACGTGTGGTGATACAGTGCATGTGCTCTCATGTCCTTAAAGTAGTGTAGTTCTGTTGTTTGCAATTTCATTTTCTGATTTGTTAAAATTTTTCTTCTATAGTTTCTCACCTGCGGGTCCTTCGGGTAAACCCGGGTCGTTGCCCGGGTCACTCGGCTAGTTAATATATATTTAAAGAAAAAATTGTAACGTTTTTGTGTTAAATGTTAAAATATATTTTTACATTGTTAATTTAATTTGCTGTTGTTTTATAAAAATGATAATGCAACTTTAATTGTTGTTGTGAAAATATCTTTATTTACGGAGCTGCTAACCATAATAAATGATTTTTGAGCCCCTAATTGTTGTTGTTTATTATCGTTTGTTTATATAAAAAAATTACATTGTATGTGATGATGATAACAAAAATGAATTTTCAAATTAATATATATAATTCATTGAGAAAAAAGAAATAATTATCAAATTCACAAAAATGGCAATATCTTATTTAAAATATAATAAATATTTTCAAAAGGTTATGTGTGTTTCAAAAATATATTTAAACGCATATAACAATATTTATATTTATATACGTTTATAAATCAATATATAGGTGGATTGGATGTTTTCTAGAATCGTTTTAACAAATGTTCGTTAGGCAAACATTTACTCGGATAAAAACTGTGTGAAGCCCGGTACATTAGCTAAATACAGTTATTTACAAATTTTCGTTTGTGGCAAGATATATTCCTTCAACTTCAAATTACCGAGTGGACCAATAAATACTGATTCTTTTCAACTTATCGAGTATTTTTCAAGGGACCGGGAAAAAATTATCGAGAGTGTAGACAAGTATAGATTCAGTAGGGATTGGATGTTTGCTAGAATCGTTTTAACAAATGTTTGTTAAGCAAACTTTTACTCGGGTAGAAATCGGGCAAAGCCGGGAACATGTTTGTCGGCTATGCAAGCCCTCAATATGTAACTAATCTCGCTGAAATACTGAGCAACAATATATTTTTAGTCAGAAATGATGATAACAATATTGCCGTATCATGCTTGATTGAATTAAAAAAAAAAATTTGGAGAATATTCACTAAAGCAGACCACGGGCGAAGCCAGATAATGATTAATAGTAGGCAGGAACAAAATTCTACCAGCGAAACATTCACTCGAGCAGAAGACACACGAAGGCTAAGATGGCTAAGATCATGTAGTATATCTCTAGATATTTTTATTTATGTATATCTTTTTAAAAATCTATTCAGTAGAGAGTGGATATGTTTCCTCGAAAAATAAATTTCATATATTATATAAATATATGACGTAACGAATATAATTATCATTATTATCATAATATTCTGTGTGTTCCAGAATATTATTATCAATAATATTCGTTAGGAAAACTTTCACTCGGATAAAACCCGGGCGAAGCCGGGTACACATCCGCTAATTTACTATACTACTGGGAAGGTTTACGGTTTGAATTTGATTTGAAATAAATATTCTTTGCAATTTTATTTGCAATTTTTCTACTTTCACTCGCAACCAGCGCCTCTCGCGGTATCTGGTTAAATTACATTTATAAATTGTGAAAATTCTAAAATGTGTTCCAAGTATAATAAATTAAATGTTTAATTGGAGGATTTAGTAATATAATATTCCAATGACTTTGTAAAAAACTTGGCATTTCAATATTAATATATATTTAAAGAAAATATCTTATTTAAAATTTAATAAATGTTTTCAAAAAAAGTTGTGTTTCAAAAATATATTTAAACGCATATAACAATATTTTTTATGTTTATAAATCTATATATAGGTGGATTGGATGTTTTCCTAGAATCCTTTTAATAAATGTTCGTTAGGCAAACTTTTACTCG
Source organism: Cordylochernes scorpioides (assembly GCA_030710605.1). Taxonomy (NCBI): domain Eukaryota; kingdom Metazoa; phylum Arthropoda; class Arachnida; order Pseudoscorpiones; family Chernetidae; genus Cordylochernes; species Cordylochernes scorpioides. The sequence continues at coordinate 157,219,110 of CP092864.1, forward strand.
GGTTAAAAACCGGGCGAAGTCAGGAACATATATATATATATATGTTTGTCGGCTATGCAAGCCCTCAATATAAAACTAATCTCTCTGAAATTTGAACAGGACAGAGAATTAAATCTGGAAGAGCTTTTGTCGCACTTTTAACTAAGAAAAATATAATTAACCAAGTACTGAGCAACAATTATTTTTTAGTCAGTAATGATTATGACAATATTGCTGTATCGTGTGCTTGATTAACATAAACAAAATTCTTTACGGGTATATTCACTAAAGCAGACCACGGGCGAAGCCAGATAATAATTTTTAGAGAGTAGGCAGGAACACACACACAAAATCTACCAGCGAAACATTCACTCTAGCAGAAGACACACGAAGCCAGGTCATCTATATATATAGAATATCGTTTCTCGGCCTTTTGGCCAAGATCATGTAGTATATCTCTAGATATTTTTATATATCTTTTTAAAAATCTATTCAGTAGAGAGAGAATATGTTTGCTCGAAAAATATATTTTATATCTTCTATATATATAAAAATGAATGTTTGTATGTTTGTCTGTTTGTTTGTATGTCCGGTATACAAATTCGCAGTAGTTCACTAATTCAAACCAAAATTTCCATACATAGGTAAAAAAAATACGGGGAAGACGATAGGCCATTTTAAAATATATATATATCAATTATTAAAACTATATATTTTTAGTCAGAAAATGATGATGACGATATTGCTGTATCATGTTTGATTATCAGATACAAAATTATATCGGGAAAAATTCCTAAAAGCAGAGACCACGGGTGAAACCAGTTCATTATTTTGTACGCAGGAACAAAATTCTAACAGAAAAACATTCATTCGAGCAGAAAACAAAAGCCAGATCATCTTTCTATAAAAATATCGCTTCTCAGACACAAAGTTTGGAGCGGGACGTTTTACAAGAATGACATCCACGGAGCCAATTTATAATTGTAACGAATAGTATTTGAATAAAAACATTTAATCGGGTAAAACCCGGGCGTTGCCCGGGTCATTCGGCTAGTATTATATAAATATATAATGTAACGAATATTATTATCATAATATTCTGTGTGTTCCGGAATATTATTATCAATATTATTCGTTAGGCAAACTTTCACTCGGATAAAACCCGGGCGAAGCCGGGTACACATCCGCTAGTTTTGTTTTATATAAATAGAAGAGAGAAAACATCATACCAATCAGGGTTAAAAAGAATAAAACCCAAATCCAGGAAAAAAACCTTTTGAAGCTATCCAAAATATAATTATCAAAATCGATTTTCGTAACTTCTAGATAAGTATAACTCCCTATCTTATCCCGATAAATACAGAATACAGGTCGGAGCCATCTAAAACAATACCCCGCACGCAGGGAAAGTAAATGGCTCCGTGACCCTATTTTCTTTATGGACGAGAGAGTCAACTTTCCCTCTCTGTTTAGCCCCGGTTTCCTCGTTCCATTCTCCCCTTAGATATCGATACCGTTACATCAAATCTCTCTTCGTTTGGGTGAGGAAATATCTCTCTAGCTATTTACAATACACATAGTAGCGTCTTATTTCAGTTATAAACATTCTATTTTAAATCTATTTTGCTAATTACAATTCTGAAAGTTAGGAGTATTTATATTTTATCTCATCAACTGATTATCTATATAAATTTACTATTGAAAATAGCTTACACAATCAATTTTGACATGGGCTAACCGCCCGAAGTATACTATGCACCGAGAAAATTTAGACGAATTTAAGGATTTCCATTTGGATTACGTTACCACAGACGCTATAGAACATCTCTGCACCACCTTTCATGTGGAGAAGAACAGATATCTCTGGAAGCTTGGGTTAACGTAAGTCAAATGAAAGAAATTCTTGCCTTTGTCTTGATCTTCTCAATTTATTTAGTGTATTGCTATTCATTTGAAACAAGTTTATCCAATTAGTTTCGTTCAATCAGTTTCTCAAACTGATTTCTCCAAATACTTGAGAGAATAGCTATCAATAATCTCCCGAATGTATTTGACGTCATCCATATGGGTCAGTTTCTCAAACTGATTTCTCCAAATACTTGAGAGAATAGCTATCAATAATCTCCCGAATGTAGTTGACGCCATCCATATGGGTTAGCGGAATTTCAATGTAGGTTAATGAAGCGTAAAGAGGTTTGTATTTGTTGTCAAATTTCTTACTTTCTTAGTCCAGCGACTAATGAGTCTATTGTCTGGCCAAGCGCCACTTCCCTCACACCGGAGGTCAATGTGGGGAGTCCTACCTGGGATTACATATCGATACATTTGAGATATTCACCCAGAACCAATACCAATCTTGTTTAAAAACACATAATTACAACTTATATTTATATATTTTAAACTATAATATTTTTCCATTCAATATATGATTGGGTATAGAACTACAGTCAGTCCTAAACAGTATTACGTTTTCTTAATAAAACCTAATCATAAAGTATGGATGTTAATACTTGTGTTCTCTCGTATATTAATTCTATTTTTAATGTAAATTATAGGATAGAGGTTGTGGAAATGATTTTGTCCATATTTGAAAAAGACTGGTTTCAGAATCTAACCCGGAGCAAACCTACATAAATACACGCAAGCATTTAATTATATATGCATATATATACACCTGTCCCCCGATTTACACGGTACTTGTTTTACACGTTTTCGCTTTTACACGGTTTTCCAAATTAGTTTTTTTTTTTGTTTTTATCTCACTATACTAAATGCTACTGTGATTGAACACATGCGCTGTGTACACATCTCACGAGGAATCCCGTGCTGACTACATATTTTAACCTGTCAATGCATTTTATTTTTATTTCTGTGTACACCTATCCCCCGATTTACACGTTTTTCTCAGGAACGTATCTACCGTGAAAATCGGGGGATAGGTGTATATATATATATATATACTAGCGGATGTACCCGGCTTCGCCCGGGTTTTACCCGAGTAAAGGTTTGTCTAACGAATCTCTCGATAAAGTGAGATTTTTTTCCCGGTCCCTTGAAAAATACTCGATAAGTTGAATAAAATCAATATTAATTGGTTTCCTCGGTAATTGGAAGTTAAAGGAATAGTATCTTGCCCTAGAATTGTATCATTATTCTTGTATGGATGTACCCGGCTTCGCCCGGGTTTTACCCAAGTAAAGGTTTTTCTATCGAATCTCTCGATTAAGTGAACATTTTTTCCCGGTCCCTTGAAAAATACTCGATAAGTTGAATAAAAAATCAATATTAATTGGTTCCCTCGGTGATTGGAAGTTAAAGGAATAGTATCTTGCCTTGGAATTGTATCATTATTCTTGTCTCAAATAAATTGCCGTGTCATCCTGAATTTTGTCTTTCCTAATTTTCTACATTACAAAATCATCGTATCATCATGATAATATTAGCGCAGATTGTTGAATTATAACAGATAAATTAGAATATTTATATTGATTATTTCTAGGCGAATAGTTATTTCAAAAATTTTATTTGCTAGAAACCTTCCAAGTACTATACTAAATAACTTCCCAAAGTTTCATAGAGTTCCAATGAGTGGTTCGGTCAGGCGTAAAGGACACACACACACATACATTCATATATATATATATATTAAAAATAAAAAAGGCATCTCCTGACCACGAGCACGTGTGCTTTTTAGATGGCAGAGCGCCATCTAGTGGAGCAAAAATAAACTAAACGTTCAGCCAGCCGAAATATTGGCAAAATAAATATATTTTTAAATCCAATATATTCCTTTTATTATCTAATGAATTAAGTATGGATTGCTCTATTTTAAAAACTATATATATATAAATAGGGGTTTCATAGTGATTAAATAAAATTCTTTAAAAAAATTGAAATCGAATTGAAGGTATAATACCAGTATAGCAAGCTATCACGGAAAAATAAGTTAAAATTATATAAAATATATTAAAACAAAAATGATAATTTTCCCTTTTTCTTATCTCAATATCTTCACACACAATTCTTCCTTTTTAAAAATATTTTCCCTTATATTCCACTCATATGACGCGTAACTGCCGAGGCAACAGCATGAACCTGTTATAGCCCTAATTTGTTACAAAAATATATAAACCTTTTGTATATCTTGAAATATACAATTTATCTGATTTCATTTTAACTAAATTTACCCTTTCTCTTATATTAATATTCTTTCATATATTATAAATAAAACACTACTTTAATGTAACTAAAAATATATATTTAGGTGTTAAACACATTTATCCACAAATTATATTTTCCATTTAATATGATCTTAATATTAATTGGTTTTTAATGCTATTTTAAAATATTATATGGCAACTTTGACCATTTTCTTCATCATATGTATTGAGAAAGCTGGGACTATGTAGAGGGAGAGACAAATTTCTAAGAAAAATTTAGATATATATTCAATAAAGACCGAATATATGAGAACTTGGGCTTTTAAATTTGAAGGTTCAGCTTCTAAAAAATAATCATAATTTCTAAACTAGGTTGTTAAGATACTTAATGTAGAGGACCAAGTTTATAATTATGAAGAGCTGTGATGTTTGAAGAATATTGACATGTTAAACTGTTATATTCTGCAAAAAAAATTAAATTGGCTACATTAAATTAAGGTTACAAGAAATATGCCACTAGCTTTAACATAATACAAAATATATTTAATACAACAAGCTAATATAAACTGATATATGTAATAAAATAATTTGTATATCTCCCAGATAATAGGAATAAAAAATACTCCAGCTTACACAGCTTTGAAAAATTGTTTGAAAGAGTGATATAAATATAGAGGAATTACTATATTTGAATAAATGTTATTATTTATATATAAATTGTTGTTTATATAGATAAATAAATAGGTATATATGATAGAATATCAGAAAGAGATATGGTCACGTCAGTTTCAACAGTCTAATTATTCATGCTGAAAAATATCTTAAGAATGAATCGCATACTTTGTTTGTAAAATTATTATCAATTAGTATGCACATAAATATAATCCTTTTGATGAAGACATTATTTATAATTTATGAGTTCAAAAATATCACTATTTCAAACCAACTGTATATTGTTCTGATGATGTATGTTTGATGTTTGTTTGATGTATGTTTGATCTTGGTGGTCTATTTAATGGCTAAATAAAGAGGCCGAATAAAATTCCAGCTAATCTGGAGATTGCGACAACCTGATGTAGTGCCTTGACCCAGAGCTGTTCAAATTCACACACAAGTTCCTGATACCTCAACATTCCTTTCTTTAGATACTTCAGGACTCGACGCGGGAAATATTATATAGTCAACTATAACATTATTCTAAAAAAGGCTCCTCTCCTGTCAAATTGATCGTTAAAACCAGTCGCCAGCAAATTTACATCTATATAACAATATTATGGATATTTTGGCTTTATTAAATTGGCGAAAAGGAAAGGTTATCTATATTTTCATCACTAAATATTACGGTATATAGTATATATAATTTGTAAACTATTTTAAAAATTACTCTGAACATACAAGTGTACTTGTACACAGTTTGAATATCTTATATATATATATATATATATTTAAAATAAAAGCATATTTTGGATCAATAAAATTATTAAAATTCAATATTTCGATTGATCCAAAATATGCTTTTATTTTAATTATCATAAATGGATTGCTCTATATTTAACACACACACATATATATATATATATATATATATATATATATATATATATATATATATGTACTCGTGGTCAGGAGATGCCTTCTTTATTTTGAATATCAACACCTGACCCACTTATATATATTTTTTCTATTGTTTTTTCATGTGTTAAGCGTCTTTACGCAAATTTGGTCTTAAATACCCATTTCTTGATTTTTCGGGAAGCCATTGGGACCAAAAATATTTTTTGTCGCAGTGATTACAGCCTTCTCCACGCTGACGAGCGCCAACAGCGCGAAACGCGTTCGTGGATGGCTTTTCTTAATTTATGAAGAAATTGGGTTGGCCAAATATCACGGAGCAAGCTAAATAAACGTTTAGTTTATTTTTGCTCCACTAGATGGCGCTCTGCCATCTAAAAAGCACATGTGCTCGTGGTCAGGAGATGCCTTCTTTATTTTGAATTTCAACACCTGACTCACTTATCTTTTATTTTTTTCTATTGTTTTTTTTTCATATATATATATATTAATCTTTAAAAAGTAACATTCATATTTTTTTTTAACGAAGATATCTACAAAAATATATTCTATATACTTCTAAGCATAGAAATAGGAGCTTTTTCCCTCTACCAAAGATGTTAAATATATGTAAATATATATATATCACTAATATAAAATGTATATTTTTTAATCAAAATATTTAATAAAGAACCTATGTGCTCATAAGATGCGTTCTTGGAAATGTATGCGCATTTGCTCATATGTGAACCGTAAGTTACAAAAGTGAGGAAATATTCAAATTAATTCTAACTAGAAATCTAATTAATCTTATATGAAAAAATAATGATTATATATATTAAAATTCTTTGAATCATCAAATCCTCAAAGATATGCCATAATAAAGGTGATATAGTGTTGAATGAAGAGTTTTATATTTTCAATGACCTTCCACTCAAGATACAAATATAACAGCATTTTATATTTGTCAAATACGTGACTTCTATATAGGTATTGGTATACATTTATAGTGCAATAACTTTCAATGCGTATATATTCCTTACCAAGCTATAGGGAACATATTCGTGATATTTATTAAGTGACCGAAGGTTGATAAAAACTATGATACACTGCTTATATTTAATGCGACGTGTTCCTTTATTACATTCTGATAGGGTAGCTTCGAGCCAAGAAGCTCCCATTTAACAGTTGCTTTACAACACTGACAACTCCAATGACACGTAAGCTCTCTAGCCAAGAAGTATCAAATTAAGAACCCCCTGCTTTGAAACTAAGTATTGTATCAGATATTTTATTAGGTTTGATCAAAGTTGGAGGTGAAAAAACTTATATTATTTAGAGATATTTACAAAACACCTGTTGCGGAAACCTTCAAGTCTCAATTTACATATAATATGAGAGAGATTGGTAGGAAATAACCATTTTATAATTGTCGCACACACTTAACATCTTGAATTATAAAAGCCCATCATGCACCATGATACTCCCAGTATTTCCTTTGTTCGGCTATTCAACTTATCCGTTAAACTCTGTATTTATTTTGAATAAAGACTATCTTTCGAGAAAGGGAGTAATAATTTTGGGATCATTCTCAATTAATGTGGCCATTCAATTGTGAGACATCAGGGTAAGCTGTCAGCCCCCGAGACGTGGAAGAAATCCTAACGTGGTACGTGCGGTGTCCAAACACACAACTAACTGCGATGGAAGTTCTGACCACACTTAAAAATTTGACTGGCTCAATTTCATCGTGGTAAATCCCATAAATTGCCTGATTGAAGATAGTCTAGGAAGAATAAACGCCACTCATGAGAGTTGGTTGATATGTGTATATAGTTAGAATTTTTAGAATCAATAAGGTTGTGATATTTTCTTACTAATCATTTTTAAAAAAGGTTTCTATTTGAAAAGGGCGACAGTTTTATATTCGCATAAATCATGAATATATTTTGGTGCAGAGAGAAGAGATAAAAATATACCTTTTTCTAAAACATAATTTAGACATTTTAAATAAAAATATTAATACTTTTGAACTTTCACAAATGCA